>OV281365.1:11277142-11915714 GCA_923062675.1 Marasmarcha lunaedactyla | reverse complement strand
ATTTCCCGCGATGTTTTCCTCCGACGTAAGAGCAGCCAGCTTAATGTTCCAAAAACCCATGGGTGCAGTTGGCCTCACTGAGTAGCCAGGCCGCTCCCAACTCACTCAACAATAAATAAATACATTTCGTCTACCAGTAGCGCCATCTGTAATTTACATACATAACCTTTTGTTACATGTTGCCAAGACCAACCATACAAAATGCAGTGTACAGCTCTCATCTTAGCGTGTTGCTTGGTCGGCGTCTACGCAGTCTGGTACGACGCATATACGGGGAAAGAAATAACCGCGGAGCAGGCAGCTAGTGTGCAGAGGAGAGCTTTGTTCCCGTAAGTAATTTTTAATAAGTTTAATTAATAATAAGTGGCATCTGCAACCATTGACATCTTTAATCGTAAGTCTTTTGTTTATGACTAATTCATTGTGATTATTACATCGACTAGTGATGCGTGGCCAACCATAGGCTTCAGCTGCTTCTCTTTAACTGGACCACGCATAGAGGACGGACCCTAATACCGCTCAAGACGAGAACAACAAAAGAAACTCTACGTCCAGTTCGCTAGAACTCTTCGAAAAACTATGGACGCTTCCCTTTTTATAAATCGTTATTGAGCCACACGCCGACTCTAAAAAAACACAAGAAAAAATTAACTAAGAATAACTGAACATAATATACATTAGCTTACATTTATCTTGTATTGTTAAGGAACTAATCAAAAACCTTCAAACTCTATCACTGTTGTTATATTTAAAACGCTTAAGAAGCGAATTCTTAAAAAAATGGTAATTATTTGTCTTTTAGGTGGTTTCTAGTAACATTCCCCAATTTATGGAGGTCTTATGGTTATGCTTTTCTGTTACTGAACTACTCTTCGTAATGCCTACACTGCTCTTAGCTTGTGGTAGGAAAATATCCAAAAAAATGATAACGGTTTAATTATAATTCGCTAAAAATCAAAGCGATGATTCTATGGATTTATATTTTTACAACACACCGTTAAAGCCTATTTTTTTATAGAATCATTTTATATAGTTATTTAACTATTGTTCTTTTCTACAGATGGTGTGCAGTAAACATAGAACCATGCCAAAAGAACGAAACGCGCAGAGTGGATCTCTCTTGCAACAACTTGAAGATGCCGTCTAGAGGTGCTCAGTTCACGCCCTACGTGCGCATGCTGCCCCCGCAGTTCTCTGCCAATTATAACCATAGGTAAGGCTTTTTATAAAAGAATTTTTAAAAAATCAATATATTTTATCATCATCAAATTCGTTTCCACTTAATGTAAGTCTTCTTTTACTTCTTTATCATCTTTATATTCACCATTACAGATTAACTTCGGCTCTTAAATGTAAAGTGAGAGGAAAAAATACGGAGGAAAAACCCTCTCGGCACTCTTTCAAAACTGACAAATAAAAAAACAACACACAACAAGTAAAAAAATAATTTTCATCGTTCAGAAAAATGCACTAAAATAAGGGCCTTGTTACTTGAATCGTAATACGGAATATGCGTGTGATTTAGGTAAATAAAGCCCAAATTGATCAAGGGAAAGCTGTCAACAATGGGAAATAACAGTGTTTTTGTACCCGTTGTTGTTAAAACACTGATTAGCAATGAATCTACAGTGCAACCTTGATATAACAAATCGGAAGGGAGCCAGTAAATATTCGTTATATCAAGTAATTCGTTGAACTGAGGTTCGTTATGTTGAGTTTAGGTTGGTCTAAAATTCGTTATAAAGCGGTAAACCATCAAACAACAATGATTGTTTTACGAACAACACCGTGTCGAAACCTGTCGCGACATGAATCACATGCTGTGAGATGAAGAGTCATACATTGCTGGGAACTTTGTATAAAGGTTTTGGGTTGACAAAATTCGTTAATTAAAGGGATTTATACTTTTTCTTGATAGTCAAAAATTCGTTATAAAGAGGTTGTTCGCAAAAAATGTTCGCGAGGTAGAGGTATATTTTACATTGACTCTTATGGACAATTCAAGGGGATTACGAAGAATTTTTCAAATCGAAGAAGTCGTTATATTGAGGTATGTTATATTAAGGTTGCACTGTAACTGCCAAAATGATACTTTAACATAATATTATATCGATTTCAGAGTGAGCGTCAATGGAAATCCGCTGCCAAGGGCCAGGCGAGTCAGAGTTCGCATAATGTCTGACGGTGAGTTCGCTTTTATTACTAAACAAAGTTCTTTTTTTTTAAGCCGCCCAAACAGCACAGATGCGTCATGCATACCGCCGCAGGCAACCGACTTCCGCGACGGTGATGTGGGACTCACCATAGTGGCATCTTTCCACTAAAAACCACCTTGGCTGTAGGCTGATGGCTGTAGCATGGGAATGCAGTCAGCCTTCATCGGAGCGACACCCGGGTAGGGAGGTGGGTGCGCAAGCAGGGACCCGCATACTAATCACTTAAGGTGCAAATGACATTTTTATATGATGATTATTCGGCCTGGGCAGCCTTAAGCTGGTCCAGATTAGCCGAGAGCTGATCGGAGGGATCCGAGAGTGCATTTCTCGGTCTACGGACTTTGTACCTCGACGGCATGGACGGAGCAGTACAAGCTACTGACTCGCGTATAAGGGGGTTAGGATGCTCTTCGGATCGCTCGAAAAAAGCGGTGGAGAGCGTCCTAATGTGTTGTTGAACTGTAGGTAATTCGAGATCCCTGTGCAGGTCTGCGTTTCGCACGTACCACGCAACGTCCGTGGCCCTACGGCAGAAGAGATTCTGGACTACCTGCAGCTTATACAAATCGGAGAGTTTGGCATGTGCAAAGATTGGGGCGGCATACGTCATGACTGGTCTGACGCAAACCTTAAAAAGCGTTCGTTTGTTCCTAAGAGACATTTTATTGTGCCTGCCTAACATACTGTTTAGGCGGCCCATGTACATACGGGCGAGTTTGGTAACTCTTAGTATGTGAGGTCGGAATGAAAGCGTACTATCGAGTGTTACGCCTAGGTACTTGGTGGTTTGAGCCCACGGGATGGGCGTACCTAGCATTTGGATATGGGGGTCGCAGGGGCGACGGCGTTTATGATCGAAGCGCATCGCAGAGCTATTCTCTGGATTCACATCGATTCACCATTTTTTGAACCAAGCTCCGAGGTCGTTTACGGCCTTTTGGGGTTTGGTGATGAGGGAGTCGACGTACAAGCCCTTGACGTACAGGGCGGTATCATCGGCAAAGAGGGAGAGTTGAACACCTTTTGACGGGATAGGTATATCATTGGTATATGTGGTATATAAGCGAGGGGCGAGTACCGAGCCCTTGAGGGGGCGGAGGGTGGAGAGCGTACCTTCGTGTTTAAAACGAAAGGTGCGATCTTTAAGGTAGGAGCCGACTAGTTTGACTAGTCAGTCGGGCAAGTCTGTGTTGTACAGCTTGTAAATGAGGCCCGCGTGCCAGACTTTGTCGAAAGCCTTGGCTACGTCAAAGAAGACTGCGACTGTTTTAAGTCGTCTAGGGTAGAAGCCGTCGAGTATGTACTCGACGATTCGGTGGACTTGCCGAGGGCACGAGCGCTTGGCTTGAAAGCCGAATTGGTGGGGGAAAATGAGGGGGTCACAGTCCGCTGGGAACAGGTGGTCCTTCATTCGAGCGAGTATGACTCTCTCGAGAATTTTAGACATGGCCTTGAGTAGGCTGATGGGTCTGTGATTAGCCGGGTTATTCAATGGTTTACCCGGCTCAGGAATGCCTATGACAGTAGCTTCTTTCCAAGCTTTTGGAAAGTAGCTAAGGTCGAAGCAGGCATTGAAGCTGATCGCAAGCAAGGTAAGCACCTGCCAAGGCAGCTGCTTAAGTGCATGGTTGGAAATTAGAGCCGCACCCGGGGCCTTCTTGGATTTCTGTCTTCTGATGAGGAAAATAATCTCATCGTTAGACACAGAAATGGGGTCGGCGCTGACTGGACGGGAGTCTTTGTGAAGGACTTCGTCTTCCATCGCCTGAATGTGCGTAGGGTCTGTGGGTTGGGTACTCGGGGAGCATTGAAGTAATGCTGTCGGCGAAGCATTCAGCTTTCTCGTCGTCTTCGAAGGCTATAGTGCCATCGGGGCGAGACACCGGAGGAGTGTAAGTTCGGGCGTCTAGTCGGAGGGCTTTCGCCATCCTATCGTACGCCACGTGGGACGGAGAGATATTAATCATGAGATCGTTCCTTTGAACGTCTCCGTATTCCGCGATGGTGGATTTGACCTTACGTTGTAGCCGATTAATGGCTAGCTTGTAGGCGGGTAAAGGTAAAGCCTGGCTCTGCGGAGAGCGGCGTTTTTTGCTTTGATTAGGTTGCTAATGTTCAAGGGAAGCTTGGGCTTGCCATGCTCAGCAACCTTTTCATTCTTACTGATGGCCGAGTTAATGGCGGCAGTGAGTGAATCGACTATCGAGTCGATTTTATCCGTGCTATGGAGATAGTCGGATGAAATCGCGAGGGGGCAGTCTGGGGCTTCCAAGGCCGACAGGGTGTGCTTGAAACCTTCCCAGTAGGTATAGGTTTTCGGAGCAGAAGGGTCGTGTTGGGGTCCTAGTATTAAAGACACCGAGCGGTGGTCTGAGCCTAAGTCGTCTAGAGGCTGTATGATCTTAAGATCGAGGTTGATTCCTTTGACTATGCAAAGTCAAGGATGTCCGGGGAATGAAGCGGATTATCCGGGTAATGAGTGGGTGTGACGGGAGATATGACGGTTGACAAGCACGTCCAGTCAATATGTTTGCAATTGAAATCGCCGAATATAATGACGGATTGCCCTAGCTCGAGTAAGGCTTCGAAGTCACTACGAAGGGGCGGTGTTTTACAAGGTATGTAGACCGAGGCTATGATTATGGTCCTATGACCTGTCATAGACAGCCTACACACCGTGGCCTCCATGTTGGCGAGTGGAAGCGTGGGAATCGGTGAGTGAATACTCCTCTTGTAGTATATGGCAGTGCCGCCTCGTTGGACGAGTGCGGGCCCTGGAGTGGTGTGCGGCTCCAGGCACTTGACGCACCTGGGGCTCGCGGTATAGTTGTTCGCCGCATGCCCGTAAAGTTGGCAGCGGTGGCACTGCCTGGGGCAGCCATGGCGATGTGGCATCCCAACAAAGATTTCGGAGAGGCCGCAGATAGTGCGGGCCTCACGGAAGAACTCACGTGACTTTGGCGAGTTGGTCAAAATAACCAAGGCCAAGGGGAAACGACGGCCGTTACGCTGTGCATCTTGTGTGCGCTTTGATCTTACGCTCTTCAGGGAGAGCGTAAGTATGATAGGCGAATTGCCTAAGGGTTAGGAGACGCGTCAGCGCTCTGAAGTCGTCTACTGTAGGGACTGTGATTTTAACAGCCTTGGACATGTTGGAGGCCTGTAGATAATAAATTTTTTACTCAACGCAAAGACGGGAGACTTGAGGCCAGTTTGCCTTTTCCTGTAGGAACACGCGAGGACCGCGGAGCAGCTCGAGGCTGGCTTGGTGTTTGCTATGGTTAGGCCTAGGGGGGGTGTCACTTTCAGTGACATGAGGGATGGGACGGGCGACTCTGTCGCCGGGCAGGCAGTTGGGGTCTGAGACACCGGCCTGGAGGCGGGTATCGGCGACACCGGGGCTTTCTTGCTCCTCTTGGAGCGACGTTCCACCAGCGTGAAGCTGATGGTGGGCTCAGGGGAGCCGGTGAGGGTGTCCGCTTGGGAAGCGGACTCGGCGCTGCTGCTTGACGCAGTGCGCTTGGAGGGATGGGCGGCGGATGAGGCCGAGGTTGAGGTAGCCGTCGAGGCGGCGTCCGTAGTTTCGACCTCCATTGAGGAGGCCGAGGATGCGGGGGCGCTGTGAAGCAGCTGTTCGGCCTGAGCGGCCTGGGTGGCCTGAAGGGCCAGTGAGGCCAGTAAAGTAGCGAAATCGGGAAAAAGATCGCAAATCAATCGGAGCATTGCTTTAGCGTCTACGGGGTAGCCTGAAGTGGCGATGCCATCAACGAATTGCTTCGCAAGTTCTGAATGAGCTTGCGAAGCCATTGCGTATGGCGGGAGAGGAAAGAGGAGCTAACAATTATAATTAATATTATAAATATATAATTTATGAACGACCTAACAGTCAACACCTAACTAAGCCTCCCTACAGGCGGTTGGGGGGATAGGGACGGCCGAAGCGGTGCCCCTAATTCGGACAGCGCTGGTTCCGTCACCCTGGGTAAGGCCCAGTGCACTGGGATCGGGACTTCCGGTTTGTTGTTTGCCTGAACGCTAACTAGTTTCGTTATGCGTATGCGTATGCGGCACCGTTATGCGTATCCACCAGTTCTCAACGTCTTGAGCTCGGCGAACTTACACTCGAAGCACCTGGACCGACGAATCAATCGCCGTGAAAACGGCGTTTGTGAAAAAGATACGGTAACAAATTGTGAAATTTGGAGCCAAGTTAGCGCGGGGGCTAAAAAGGCGGGAAAAGCGTCTGCGATCGACGTGCGAACGAATCCGCACGAGACTGTTGTGTCTAAACAATGGTCTACGTTTTTTCTCTTTACAGTCCTTGAATACAAACTGGGCCTCATTTATCGATAGAAGTGAAGACGCTTTTTCAATCATTAGGTGCAATTGGAATTGCCTAAGTCGTGAAATGGATAACATATTCTCTGCTTTTGACGGGAACCTCTACTACGTATATAGTGATAATAGGTATCAAATTATTCAAATACCTACTTTGATATAGAAACCGTCCAAGGTACTAATATAAGAAACAGCATTGTTTAAATAGTTACTCAAACTCATTAGTTGCTCAAACTACGAAAATTATATAACATTGATATAACATTGAAGGTACTCTAACTGTGGTTGTAGCTATCAAATTATTCAAATACCTTCTTTGATCTAGAAACCTTGGATTAAGAAACTGTACTACATGAAAGGTTAACGAAGCTGGGGCATCAGCGTGGTATTAAGCAATTTATAAACCACCACGCCTGCTTATTGCCGTTTGGTGGACTTGTTGAGATAACTTCGAAATCATTTATTAAGTATGCGGGTTTTCAACGTTAGAGTCGGCTTTATGTACTAATGAAGTAAAATTTCACACATCTCTCTTGGTACATTTGGCAGTCACTGGGATCCAACCCGGAATATAAGATCAAGAAACCAGCACACATCAACCACTGCGCCACCGACACTGAAGAAAAAAATTCTAGTTCATGATTTAAAAGTACCAAATCAGTCGTTACTTAAAGACTACTGAATGTTTCAGCAAAATTTGGCTCAAACATGCACCAACTCAGAGATGCCTTATACATTTCGTTACATCCAATAATAAATCTTCATTGAGCACCAAAACATTTTTACACATCAAGATAAGAGGAGACTTCCTTTGAAGCTTTTTCGAAGCTTTTTCTAGGAGTCTCCAAATTTTTATATTATTGAAATTACTGGTAAAATTACATTTAATTAATTGTCAATTCTTTGAAAACCTTTACTCAAATATTACTCTTCAACCGCCCTGCAGGTCGTCGACCAAGTAAGCGCTTCACACAAATGGTGACCACCGCCATGGGAATGTACACGGCGGAAGTTACCAGCGTCCATGACACTGCGAACTACGTATTCTTCGTCACCACCTGTTGTACTGAAGCTGGAAGGGCTGATCCGAGGTAGGTAGAGCACAAGAAGACCCTAAACAGAATATTAAGAGACTCACAGTCGATAAAAATGTGGTGCAAATCGTATTATAGTTACGAAAATCAGTGAGTTCATTAATTAAAAAATAAATAAAAGAAGAGGTTCACAGCTATCTGGATATTCTATAGCTCCATACGAATGTCACATAATTTCTAAAAATATTGATAACGTTTATATATTTATAATATAGTAATTGCTCCCCCACTCTTTAGTCGAGGAGTCATTGCTTCACCAAAATAAAATATTTTAGCCATATAATTTTTACTATTTTCATAACATCCTTAGTGGCATTTGCTGTCATGGACATTATTAGTCTTAAGCGTTTTATCTTTGAACATTAAATGTGATTATTACATCGACCAATATTGCGTTGTCGACTGGAGGCTCCAGTCGGAATTGACTTCGTTCCAGTAATAACACTGGGTGCTCCTTCCCTTCAAGCGGAACACAACCACGTAAATTTTGGTCATCATGGTGGTCAAAATAGGAAGAACTGCAGTACTGCCTTAGAAGAGATCTTAATATTACGAAACTGTACTTCCACACCACTATACTGGAGTACGCTGCAATCGATACTAATTGCGTGGGACCACAGATATGCTTGTTCGAGTATTTTGTACGCATTTAACAATCATTTTTATTTATCATTTATTGAGATCCTTATTACACATTCATATTGAAAGCGAAGTAGTCCATGTAATATAGGAGTTTCTTCCTGACCAAGCTTTAGACACATATGTCTGATACTCCACTAAAAGTCCACTCATTGTCAGTAGCCCAACTTATTAGCCTTTGTTTCTAGATGCATGCCTATGTACGTGGATGACGATGACGTACACTTGCGCCGGAGCAACGTTCGATGCATGAATCTGACGAGAGTCATCACTTATCAGAGCATGGGCTGTCGGCCGATTAATACGCAGCCCGATCGAGTAAGTATCCATGAAGCCAAGTCATGAAGTTATGGATGGGGCATGGGGGGGGGGGGGCAAAGAAATGTACTCTGTAATTAATTTATATTGGGCAAGAGGTGATTTAACGTCTTTAGTATCATCTTCTAGCGTTATCAATTTTCTCTAAAGGAAGGTGAAATCAAAACGAAGATGTGGTATAATTGCTGGTGAAAATATTTACTAGATTTTTAAAATTCAAAACGAACAATATTTCTGTGTCTGACGTGTAATGCAAGATAAAGTTGTAATACAAATTCGGGCTGTCAACAAGCTTTATTATTCAAGCGACAATGCACGAGTCTCAGTAGTCTTATACACTATTACTTCACGGCTTGTGTGATATGAAGCCGTATCCAAAGGGCACTATAGAACCTTACATTTCCTTCAGGTAAACACCGCCCCACCCATGCTCGATGGCTCTGCTTTATACGGTCATGACATTCCCAACGCCGACCGTGGGCGGGAGTTGAGCGGCGGGCGACTGAAAAGCGAGATGCTCAACGGGCGTGAATGGCCGCCATCGCGCGATAGCGCCAAGTCAATGGGTTCAAATACCTTAGCAGATCGCATAAGCGGACAGATATGTCTCAACAATCAAGTGCCACAAGAGACCAGGTGCCATGATACTCGTGAGTGCCTTCAAAGTTGTATCCATTTTAGTTATAAATAAACCAAGTAGGTTACATCTTTACAATTATAAAACTGTTCATGAAGAACGATCAGAAAATTTATTAGTTTATGTCAATGAATAATATACATTGGAAAGTTTAATGAGACTTTGTGTCTCTGCTTATAAGTAATGCGTGATTCTCACATAGTTAACTTACAAAGTTATTATCACTTCTGTAGGCCAAAGTTAAGCGATGTTCTTGTACATATGATAATAAACTATTTACGAAAATATGGATATCCTATCTTTTTGATGTGGCATATGACTGTAATAAATCATATGCAGCCTCTATATTTTTGTCGATCGAAGTGACTTCATTATCTCTAAATTAAACTCTGTAAGATTACTAACTCTAATACGAAATACCCTGACAAAACTTCGGAAGTTGTTTCAGTGGATATCAATAACGTTATCACTGGACAAGAATTAGAATAAATACAGTACGTAATTGTGAAAACAACATAAATCTTTTTATGTATATGCGGGTGTTTAGCAGATACATCCACCTAAACATCTCCGCAAAACCTTAATGGGCATAAGCAACGCCTGTTTTACTAACCTCAAATCCTTCCCAGCATCTCCAATCCCAGCCAACACTCTACTAAACGGCAATATAATGCTGATGTGGTTTTTCCGAGCACACAACGACATCGCCCGAAAACTTGAGGAGATCAATCCTTGCTGGGATGACAACAAACTGTACCAGGTGGCGAGGGATATCAACATTGCGTATTCACAACATATCTTGTACTATGAATTGATGCCGTCTATTATGGGTGAGTAAAGTGTACATAGAAAAAATTTTTGTTGAAACATTTCGTGTCAGAACGCAAATAGATTTAAAAATTTCATAGTTTTGTTTTATCCTGACCGTATACTATTAATCGAGTAAATTTTATCTAAAGATTTAGATTAAAACTGAAACTTCGAGAGTTTTTGTGTCAATACTTCTATTTATACAGGTTTCACATTCTAAAAGTTTCAATTAAAAATAACCACATCATTTTGAACAGAGCTCATCCTGCCTTATATTATGGTACTTATAATTACTCATGCTCTTCTCCCGACTCCGTAGGTTGGGACTACCTGGAGAAGAGACAGATCGTGTTCAAGACTTGGGGACACGTGAACGACTATGACGACTCCATGGTGCCAACTGTCAGCATTGAATACGTCACTGGCACACGGTGGTTCCACACCATGCAAGAGGGAAGACTGAAGTAAGTTTTTAGTTTAATTTATTTCAAAACTAAAATAAGCATACTTGTACTAATACAATTACTAGTTTGGACGAGGAACTCGGGGCCTGGTTGGTCACGACATGAGAGTGTTGGGTGCAGTTAAATATTAAACGGGAGTTCACATTAATACATATACTTTAATCACTTAGTTGGACAGTACAAAATACATTATCCTCGTCACAATTGCTGCGTTCCGTTTGCCGTTTACAGCGCTCACAGCGCTCATATACCCGTTCCGATTGCCCGTGAGCGCGCTCATAGCGATATCGATACGTCATCAATGACGTCATAAACGCCGCCATCTTCCCGCTCACAGTGCCAACGCTACGGAGCATGGTCGCTGTGAACGGCCTGTCAAAACTGACACATGACGTTACTTTGTTGATGTTTTTAATAGTCGATTAAAGATTTTAAAAGCTTGCTTATTAATTTTCTTTTGTAATAATGTTAAAAAGTGGCTCCTGCTTCATTCAGGGTCAAAGATCTTAATGAAATTGTAACTTTAGACTCAAGCGACGAACAATCAGAACGTTAGCGCGATATTTACCGTTCCGATTGCAATAGCACTAATATATAACACTTTTAGCGCGCTCAAACTAATCGGAACGGTTTTGAGCACTTTTAGCGCTGTGAGCGCTGTAATCGGCAAACGGAACGCAGCAAATTATTAACCTGTCTGTATATAGCTAATTGTATCATTCTAATGATTGATAGTTTGACAGTCTTAAGGCTACGTTCGTAACTATATACAATGTAATGCGTGTATACGCCACACTAGGGGTTTTGACTTAAATAGAATTTGTACCATTTTCTATATTTATTGTAGGGTCTTTGCGTTGTATATATTTTGCTTTAAATATTTTATAAAAAGTAGGTTATTTGAAGTTATTTTGTTTGGAATGGTACTTTATGGAAGAGTGGAATAAGTATATTTAAGCCATATGAGAGCAGTCGGTTTAAAGGACTTAAAACTAGTTAGTACCTTTATTATGCTTCTATAATCGAACCCGGGTTTCATTAGAATATCAACATACCGGGTATATCTCCGTGATTGCTCTTGTAAATAAAACCGGTTCTTTTCTTCGAAGCAAATAACAAAGAAAGCAATTATTCCAGGATGTACGACAAAAACGGCAACTTGTACAGAACTGACGCAATAGTAGACTACAGTCTTCGCACGGGCGCGCTGCCTATCAACAATACTATTGCTGGTATTACCGAGGGCTTCATCAGAGGACCTTCTGGTGCGGCTGATCACGTGGTGGACCCTGATGTATGTATAACGCTAGCCAAGATTATATAATGTATTATACTAAACTTATCGTTCAGCAATTGCAAGAAGTTCTAACGTGTACGTCACTTGTTACAAATAGCCTTTTGAAAACTTTAAAAAATCTATAATAAAAACTCTTTTGGCATTTAAAAACTATAAAGTAGTCCGAAAGGGAAAAAAGCCGGTGGAAAAGGTGGAAATATCTCGGCAGTCTTCTGTGAAAAATTTTAAATGCATGCATGTAGGTGTACAATTTGATCAGGACATGAACAGAACAAACAAAAGCCAGCTAATCATAATTATTAATGCCACGCTGTTTACTCAGTATTTATAATTTATGTTTTAGGAACGGAAACAGCCTGTGGTGACCTCGATCGTTTTGTCTTTATCTTTGATTTTATAGTAAGCTGGATAGCCCAAGATCCAAAACCGGTGAATAAAAGTTAACAGCGTTTGGAACCGTCTCGCCCAAGCACGAACCAAATAGAATTGATCTTTTGTTTTTCAATGGGTTATTCAATCAAACTGTAAGGAACAAACCACTAATTTGCTTCGATCAAAGTAATATAACAGAATATAGGTGATGAGATCCTAATGCAATAACTAAAAAAAAAGATTTTTTAGATTTCGCAGATTAAAATGAGCTTCTCGCTGTATAAGTAGATTTAAAAATCTCACACGGCATTATTTTCCACTAGTTAATGAATGAAAGGAAACATGCTGTACTGGTACTAGATATTAATATAACTCTAACCAGCACAATATAAAGACTATGTGTTTAAATATTACAAGCGCTATTCATTTCTGCTTAAAATAAAAATAAAAAATATGTGATTATGTATTAAGAAAACAGAAGAACATTTGTTCCTAAATCAGGTACGGGCATGTTTTTCAAGTCTGTATATCAGGATGACATTGACTTTGACCAGCTAGTGACAACTGACGTTTCGTTCTTTGTTTGAATGTGGATTGGATTTCTTTGTTTATTTGTAGCAATTGTCTCACTTTTATTTGTAGCATTGTATCACAAAATAACTTTAATTTCATTACATTTAAAAACTATATATATTTCACCGTCTATTTCCATATATTGATAATAGCAACTTGAAGTTTTATGAAACGTACTCTATGTGACAAACCTGACATTGATATTGACAGGTCTTTATTTAATATGTGCCAGTAACTTTAGTGTTGCTGTAGTGAATCATTTAATTATTTTTTATAAAAAAGGGGGTCAACGAAATAATAACAGTTAAACAAACTTAATAAAAATTATTTAATAATAATATTTAATAATATTATTTAATAATATATTATTATTTAATAATGAATATTATTTAATAATATTCATATCACGTTATCATGGGTGATTTGAATACAGACCTTCTTGTAAACAATTCTTGAGCACTTCGGTTACAAAGCATAACCAAAGCATTTAGCTTGGAAATCCTTCCACTCGATGCAACTCATCATAACTACGGCTCTCCAGATACCTGGTTAGATGTGATAATAGCTTCTCCGTCTGATTTCATTCTCAATCACGGTCAGGTGGTTGCTCCAGGTTTTTCAAGACATGATCTTCTCTATATGTACAACAATAGAATCAAAAATGTTCAAGCAACCACCCAAATTTGTTAATATTAGAAGTTATGAACAAATCGATTACGAACTCTTTAACAAAGAATGCACTAAAGTTGATTGGTCATTAGTGTTTGCAGCCGAGTCGATAAATGACAAACTTAGTATCTTCTGTAAAATAGTAACATCGATATTTGATAAATTCGCACCAATTCGCAAAAATAAAGTTAAAAGACCTCCTGCGCCTTGGCTCAATCAAGACGTACGGAAGGCGATGAATACTCGTAATAGAACTTTTTAAAATTTAAATCTAATAAAACAGAAGTAAACTGGTCCTGTTTTAAATCAGCAAGAAATCGATGTAATCAAATAACTCGAAATGCAAAGCGCCGCCACTTACTTTTTTTTTCTTTTTTAAATTATTTCTCCTCAAGTTGAGGAAGGCAAAGGCAATGCCATGCAGCCAAGTCTTTCGTTCTGCAAAGCGCCGCCACTTACATGTTAATGTCACAGATTCATCTCCAGCAAATGTATGGAAACTTCCTAGGTCTATTGGGCTGGGTACACAATCCTCGACTATAAATTACTCAAAATTCTCCCCTAATGATTTGAATACACGTTTCGCTTCTTCCTCGCCACTCAATGACCATGTCAATTCCAAAACCTTATCAACTATCTCTTCTCTTGGTAAACTTACAAATGATATCTTTGAATTCCCACCGATCACTCCTGATACAGTTCGTAAAATTTTTACTTCTTTAAAATCTAAAGCAGTGGGTACGGATGGAATTGGTCGAGTGATGGTTATACTAATGCTGGAAAATATTATTCCAATCGTCACACACATTGTGAATTTCTCACTTTCCTTTGGCAAGTTTCCTTCATTGTGGAGTAAAGCCCTAATTATTCCTCTTCCTAAAATAAGTAATCCTACACTTCAATGCCATTTTAGACCAATATCAATTCTACCTTATCTCTCTAAAATTATCGAGGCTGTGGTACACGGGCAGTTGTCTGACTTCACAATACCCCGTAATTTGTTGAGTCCATTTCAGTCCGGATTTCGACCGGGACACAGTACCTGTACAGCACTTGTTAAAATTCTTGACGATATAAGAGAAGGCATGGAGGAAACGAGAGTAACTGTTTAAGTATTAGTTGATTTTTCCAATGCCTCTAACGCTGTTGATCACGACCTTCTTCTTGCCGCTCTCAACTTGCTGAACTTTTCTCCTCTTGTTCTTAATTGGTTCTTATCCTACCTTCGTGGACGAACGCAAGCTATAAAAGTTTGCCCTGATAGTCTTGCCACTTCGGATTGGATATGTCTGGATTCTGGCGTCCCACAAGGTGGTATACTTTATCTACTGTTGTTATCAATTTTTATTAATTTAATAACCTCCAAACTAAGATGTTCATTTCACCTTTACGCGGATGACCTCCAAATATACACACAAGCTCACAGTCTAGATATTGGTACTGCTATTGATTCGCTAAATGCAGATCTTACTCACATCAGCCTGTGGTCACAGCAGTTCGGAATCAGTGTAAATCCCGCTAAGTGTCAGGTCATTATTGTGGGTAGTCCGCGACAGCTGAATAGGATGGATATTACTTCCGTGCCACCATTATATTTTAATAATTCTAGGATTTCATTCTGTTCATCTGTCAGAGACCTTGGTCTACATATAGACACTGCTCTTAAATGGGATAGACACGTAGAGGACATGAGTAGAAAAGTGTTAGCTGGATTACGCATGTTGTACCGATTCAAGAATTTTCTACCAGTACACACTAAATTACTTCTTATTAATTCTCTGATAGTGCCCATTATCGATTATGCTGACGTATGTTGTTCGGACCTTAACGAAGTACACCTTAACAAAATAGATCGTTTGCTTAATAACTGTATTCGCTTCATCTACGACTTGCGTAAGTATGGCCATGTGTCTCGCTATCGTAGAAAGTTACGATGGCTGCCGATCCGACAACGTAGATATGTCAGAATACTTTGCAAGCTATATTCAATTCTCAATGATCCTTGTGCCCCAGAATATTTAAAATCTAAATTTCAGTACCTTGGTTTCTCGCACGACAGGTGTTTGCGTTCTACGTACAATCTGAGCCTGCATACTCCTTCACATAACTCTGAACTATAAGGCTTTGGGATGGTTTGCCGGTAGAATTAAGGAAAGCTCCTAGTAAACTTTCATTTAAGCTACGCGTAAAAGCTAATTTTTTGTCAAGGGTTAATGAATTATATTAATTTTACTATTCCTTTACAAATTATTATTCCACTATATTTTTATTATATGTATCTTATATACATATATTTTATATATATTTATATATATGAGTGAGTGAATATATATCTATATATTTTATTTTTATTGTATATGTTTTTATTTTCAATTATCTAGTTATCTTTTTTTTCATAACTCCGCACTACTGACCTCTCCAATTAATCAATGATTGACTGGTAGAGAATGCCTTGTGGCATTAAGTCCGCCTTTTGTACATTTCTTTTTTTTGTGCAATAAAGTTGAAATAAATAAATAATGTATCAAATGTATTGGTTAGGGTTAAATAAAGGTCAGTGACAGCATTTTCGTGAAACCTTATGTCTCCCTTAAAATGTTTTTCCACGACAGCCTTAATAATCATAGGGACATCAGCCTCACCCAATGTGAGGTTTCCAGTAAAAAAAAAAAGTAACGAATTAGTTTTAGTTCCACACTACATGAGCCGTACCATTCAATGACATTGGCATATTAGTTTCAGGTACTCTTATCCATTGTCATATTTCGAACTTTTTTTTGACATTTTGAAAACTTCTCAGCAACACGGAATTTTGGATGGCAGAATTACACAAGCTTTACTGTCGAAGCAAATTCAAATTCAAATTTCTTTATTGCTTATCACATAATTAGGTATAGTTGTAGTTCTTGTGATACCCCGTAGGGGCACTGCAGTGAGTGAGGGACATTACATTAAGCTTATTACTAGTTACCAAAATACAAATACTATACATATTTCTTTTAAAGCTTACCCAATAATAATTTCTATTTTTACCTTATTTTCCGATTTCTACATTATTATATCATTATTTTATATTAAATATTTTAACATATGTATTTTGGTAAGCTAAGCATTATATAATATTAGTAAGTAACGTTTCGTGTTTAATAATACTACTATGTTACAATATAGTGACCTATTGGTTTATCCTACTAGTTATTTATACGAGTTTTTATATTATTTAAGCAATTCGGAGGTTTTGAGGATTAGGAGGTGGAGGTTTGTTACCTCATGATGTTTTCCTTCATCGTTAGAGCAGTCAGCTTAAAGTATGTTGTTACAATTCGTCGCTACGTAATATGGCGGTCAGCGGATTTAAACCCGGGACGCACCTTAGATAGTTACTTCAAAACAATCATTACAATAATAAAATATAGAGCCAATGTTTGTCTGATTTTGTTTATGTGATCGATGGATACAGTTCCGTAAAAAAGTTATATACAGTAGAACCATACTTTCTGTGCAGTGGTACAATGTAGAACCATAAGATTTGTATGGTCAATATACAATAGTACGTAGATTGGACGCCACCCCCAATAACATATAACTTGGTCGATCAACGGCAGTGTCACCAATTAACGAACTTTCTTACAAAAAATAAAATAATTTGGACTATTTCAAGTTTCTAGTAACAAGCGCTCGCTGATTTCATGAACTCGGAAATGAAATTCTTGATTAGATTACGATTCATTAATGTACGATTAGGAGTCTTCTATTTCCGAGTAACAGTTTTTAAGGCTTCTAAGATAAGGCAAAGTTATCTTAATAAAGGCAAAGTTAAGTTATATTAATAATATTGTTTTAAATGATGTGTCAAAATAAATCCCCATTTATACCTTTAGATCAAGATTAAGTTTTCTAAAAAATGCATTGTTGCCTAGTGGTTTCCGTGAAACATGTGTGTTATTACTTTAATGTGCTTTTTCATTTAAAATATTTGACGATGAAAAGTTGCATCGGAAAAAATACTAATTTACCGGTTTTTTTTTTCTTTGAATAAACACAACACGTATGCAATTTAAGATGGCAAAAACTTAGGTTAATTAAAAGTTTAACTTCTAAGACATTTCACGGTAAAATTCTGTCGAAGTGCTAATGCTGACCGTACTTTTACACACTTAATCGCTACCTACTATGTATATTTACGACATTTTTATATAAATACATAAAAGTAACATCTATATTACTCTAGTAAAACAATTGACTTATATTATTGCTCTAAATCGATATGTACGAATAAATTAATTTTAAAAAATATGGTATTATATAATAATTTATTTAAATATGGTATTATTAACCACAGGCGAAGCATAAAAGTTTACATACATTTAAACATCAAATTTTAACTGTGTTTTGTTGGCAAATCAATTATTTGATTTCAACTAATAACATATTATACTTGTTTTAAATTTATTTACGGCAATGGATACAATTCTTTAAGCCTATCTTATGTAATAATTCTTCTTCTTTTATGATGATGACGATGACGTTATGAATATTAACGACCACAATGAAGGTGACAGTCAATAGTAAGTGTATCGGGACTACTATCAGCAAACAAACTTCTTGCTTACGGTGTAAAATAAACCCTTCGTTAACTTGAACGAGATCCAACAAAAATCACTAATCTATACTTAACAGATCGGTGAAAGAATAGCAGGAAGATTCCAGTTTGCTTCGGACGTTGTTTCAGCGGATATAATGAAAGGCCGTGACAATGGGTTGCCAGCCTACAATAAATATAGGGAATACTGTGGACTGAAGGCAGCTAGGTCTTTTGATGATCTGCGAGCTTGGATGCCAGAAGAGGTGAGTGTACACTTTTAAATGTTACCAACTTTACTTAGCTATATAAAGTGATGTTAAAATTTACCATTTAAGCCCTCAGTGCTTTTTTAATGGCCGGTGTTGGTTAGAGAATAAAGGTGGCAAATTGAGTCGTATTTAATTTAAAATAGAACTAACCCGCAACTTCGCTCGCTTCCCGTCGTTATGTTGTGTGTGTTGTAGATGGTTAGGCCCCCAACGTTCATTTCAACGCAAATATTCTATAATGCTGTAGGCCACATATTTTTTTCGCGGTAGTCTTAGGATTTTATATTAAATACCGGAATAAGATAGCGATATGAATTTGTCTAAGCCCCGATTTCATCTTCGAACCATAACCACAGCTAAAAAGGGAAAAGGACTCACATCCCACCTTTTATTCCAGCAAGTTGAAGCCATCCAAGAAACATATGAAGACGTTGAGGACATAGACATAATGGCGGGTATACTAGCTGAAAAAGCAATGAAAGGCGCAGCGATGGGACCGACTTTGGCATGTATCATTGCCGATCAGCTGATAAGATGGAGACGTGCGGATAGATTCTTTTACGAGAACAGTATACATCCTGGGGCTTTTACTACTGGTGAGTTGTTTGTATACACGCTGGCGTAGCACAAATGTTAGAGATATAAATATATTTTTATTATTATTACACCATACGATTTTGAACGACATTAACTGCCTGGCGCTTATCACCTCCAATACCCCCGCGGTACTCGAACGAACGGGACAATTGTCTGACGATGTGGCCTGATGGTATGTCTCGGGTACCACGGAAAATGGGTAAGCCATTAGTGTGGCATTTAACCTGAGTAGACACTCTTGCGTCCTCGCATTTTCCTACGACGAGCATTCAAGCTAGCTCGTTTCGCGGAAATTGATGATGTTTGATTTCGGTGATGGTTATATTTGTGAGGAATTTGGGGTTGAGACCATGAGGTCCCGAAATCAGGGTGCTCATAGACTCTATACTGAAATTTTGAAACTATTGGTGGGTGAACTCGTGAGTCTGCAATTAATTTTTGCGCAAAATTTATCGTTAGCTATCCAACATAATAATTCTGCCAGCCTGTTGGCTACTTTACTCTACGTAAATAGTTATTTAGGACTTGTATTCTATTTTTAATTCTTTTTATTTGTTTGCTTTTCTTTTTTATATTTCATATATATATTTCAATATTTCCCACTCTGAAGCCCTTACATTAAGATAAAAGCTGGTACATACTTACAGCTCTCATTAACCTTAAACTGTTTGAATATAAGAAGCACTCATTTTTTTTAAAATAATTTTGGCTCGTACAAGTTTGCGAGGCTTCGAGAAGCACCGTTGATTATCCATATAATAACAATACAATATTCTTTATATCCACAGAACAACTGCACGAGATCAGAAAAGTGACGTCATCTCGAATAGCTTGTGACTACGGAGACGACGTCGAAACAGTGCAGAAGAACATTTACTTGCTGCCGGGATACAAGTAAGATTTATTTAGTTTAAATTATTACCCAAGCAACTAAATTTGTATACCACTATAAGTAACAAATATATTAAACTTCATTTTTTTGTCTGTACAGAAACAAGCGCGTATCCTGCTCAGAGATTCCTAAACCAAGTTTGGAACCTTGGAGAGACGGAACCTGCGTACGCGACAAAAAGCTTCACTAAAACCAATTATAAATACATTTATAAATACATATTTTCAATAAATAAACAGATATAAACAAAAATACAATGTTTTAATGTTTATACAAAGTATATAACAGATTTGCGTTTGCGGTCATGAGTCATGTCCGCAAACGCAAAGTCATGAGATGTATCGTATCATTGTTTGTAGGTATAAGGTGGACATTTAGTCTTATATAAACAAATACCTACGAGTTGATTTTGAAAAAATTTTTATCTTCAGAAACTGTAGGTATAATTTTTAAGAGCATTTGTGGTGCACTATTTTTCATCCCAGTGACCATAAAACGTTCCAGTACAATTTACAAGATATTAGTATTTAGCCGGCTGCTCTAATGCAAAAGATAGACATCGTGAGAAAACCCACATACCTTAGTATTTAGCCGGCTGCTCTAATGAAAAAGAGAGACATCGTGAGAAAACCCACATACCTTAGTATTTAGCCGGCTGCTCTAATGAAAAAGAGAGACATCGTGAGAAAACCCACATACCTTAGAACTTATTTGGGAATAACGTGTAAAGATGAAGGTTCTTGACATTACAGCATTCCTTAACCTTTTACAGTCCATAGACCTAAATGGACTTCTGATTATAAAAATACAATAATGTGCTTTTTGCAACTAAATAAGTGAAATTAGGGTTGACATGTCTACTAACTTTTAATCTCAAATCGGATTATGGTTCTTATATGTTTCTGTATTTGTTATTATACACATACAGAATACAACAGCAAATTACGCCTTGACGTATTTATATTTCCTTATAATCTTTTCATTCAACCAACAATTTGATAAAGAAGATACGGTAGTATATACTATTGATTTTCCTGTACCGTTGACAAGCCTGTGATATTATTATGACACATGTAACATCTACCTTTAATTCATTTCATCAATTCATTCATTTCTGTCGGGTACTGTAAAATAATCCCGAAACGAAGACCTCAAAGTGCGGAGCGATCACGAGAATTTTGATAGCATTTATTTACTATTGTCAAATGGTCAATAGATGTAGACTGCGGATCCCAATACATTATACTTGCGGACCCCCAGAGGTTCTAAGCCACACGTTAAGAAATACAGCGGTAGTTTAAGTTAATTGCTAGGTCTTGATCAGAACAGCGTGCAGATCCTTGAGGAGGCCTTCGTCCTGCTGTGTATGTCTTACGGCCACAGGAAGGAGGAAAGGATATCCACCGTCTTACCACCCCTTGGCTATAACAGCTTATAGCTTAAATAACAACTATTGGATTTCCGTAAAAATCACACTTCACCCTTAATTTGGCAAGGTATCAAATGTATTAAAAACTATTTTATGTTATCAAAAGTGTATTGACTATTGCAGAAAAATTGTAAAAAATTCTGAAAAATATACTTTTCCTTAAAACTTATGTATGTCACAGTATACAGTGCCAACTTCTCTAGGTATACTTTATGTTGTAAATGTGTTGTATGCTGGGACATACATTGCCAGTTACTGCATGTAGGACTAAATATGAAGTAAAAACAATTGTTGTAAATTATTAATGTTTATTATCGGAAAACACAACTTACGCCCGTACATGATATTGCAGTTGACAATTTCGGGAATTTTGCCAGTAACAAAACAAAGGCGTACTTGGCATTTCATGCATTGCACAACCGTTAGTTTTGAGCACAGTCGACAACGTCCTTGAGTGGTCATTATTATGCAATGACCAACATTATCATATTGCGACGCTTCGACTGGACTAGGCTGTGGTACTCCTTTTTTAGTGCGTTTCATGGTATTGTCAGCACGTTGTCAGAATTTTTGTAGACCCTCGAACAACTCAAATCGAAAGTCTTTCAATGTGATCGATTTGGAGTTCGATTGTTTCCTGTGAAGGAACCAAGCGTTATTGACGCATATATCAAAGAGTTGGGCAAATATGCTTATGTACCATCTTCTGGTTTTGAATGGAGTTCTATATAATGAGATGAGCATATCGGCTGAGTCAACACCTCCCATTTGCCTGTTGTACTCCTTGTGGGCATGGTACGTCGACTTAGGTTTTTGTGTCCTTGCAGTACCTCTGTATCTCGTTTACTGGTTGTATACCTACATAGGAACTAATCAAAGTCACCGCTTTTCGCACCACGCACCACGGCCAAACGATTTGTATCGCAGATGACTTGAACATGACCTGTTATGATACCTGTCAGAATCTGGTATGTTGTTGTCAACGAAATGCAAATAGCGACGTATTGATATCGCTCTAGGGGCAGCAGGTCGGCTACCAGGCTGTATCTATATCGTGAACTCCAATAATCAAGATGGGTAATCAACGATGGCATGCTCACAATACCCATAATAATATGTATCGCTAAAACATCCCGTAACTCATCTTTAGTCAAACCATGAGGACGTCCAGTTTCAAATATTACATACGCATTTGATTGCTCAACAATATCTGATAAAATATCAGAGGAAAAACACTTGATGAAATACTTCAATGGAGTTAGGATTTGGACGTCACCATCAGGATTTGATTCCTCTTCCACAGTAGCCATTTTCTGAAACACAGCGTTATTCCAGCGATAACTGAGAATGAACTTTTGAATACGTCTAGGTTGTTTAGCAACATGAAGTGTAGGACATTGTGATCTTGTTTTTCTGGAAGAACGTGATGAGGAGACATTCGACGTCATGCGTGGTGTAAGCAAACCAGAGGGTGCTTGGGGTGGAAGAGGTGTAGCAAGTGCAGGTATCGCAGGTGTTGCAGGAGTGGCAGGTGTTGCGGGAAATGATGGAATGTCACTCAATACTGGTACTTTACTACAATTGGGTTTTACAGATGGGCTTGAATACACAGTTTGAAAACTGGTGTAAGGCAAACATCTTCTCTGACGGTGTCTTGGTTATCACCTAGAAGGTTTAGTCTTTCTAGCGAGCTGTAATTGAGGGTGGAGAGGAACATGACCAAGCGGAGCAGTTGGAATCAGGAGCTGGAGGATAAAAAGTGTGAATCTATGACAATGATGGTGAACCTTTTCAGGAATCGCTTCGAATCTTTTCAAAAATCAACATATTGTTTCTGGTTTTCTTAAATTTTTTCTTGCCAATCGAGATTCTTTTTTTACTTTTGCCATCATGGGCGTAAGTGATCAACCTGACTCTAATTGGCGTACAAACACATGGACAGCATTAAGTAGGTGTTTTATTTGATAGGTTGTGATTAGTATATTGGGATATCGATTCATACCGTAGGCTTCAGTTCGAATTGCCTTTGTTTCTATAATCTATCAAGTTAACTGAGACACAGCCACGTAAATGTAGTTATTAAAGCGGTCTAAAAAGTAATAACTGTGTACCAGCCCATGCATGCATTAAAAGTAATAACTGTGTACCAGCCCATGCATGCATTAAAAGTAATAATTGTGTACCAGCCCATGCATGCATTAAAAGCTTAACTTACGAAACGCTTCTACCGCTAATGTTACTCAATTATCTATTGTTTTTGTAATTATAGGTGATATTTTAATAGCATCTTAGTAACAGCCCTTAAATAGCTATTCTGCTAAAATGAATATGTAAAAGAGAATATATATATGACAAAGTATTGACTACTTAATTAAAAATCAATACAACATTAATAATATCAATTCAATAAATCAAAATATACTCTATCAAATTCAAACAAAATTAAATTGTACCAAAATTAAATTAAAATCAACATGAATATATTTAATCAAAATTGAAAATAAAAAATAAAAATAAACATTCTTTATATCCACAGAACAACTGCACGAGATCAGAAAAGTGACGTCATCTCGAATAGCTTGTGACTACGGAGACGACGTCGAAACAGTGCAGAAGAACATTTACTTGCTGCCGGGATACAAGTAAGATTTATTTAGTTTAAATTATTACCCAAGCAACTAAATTTGTATACGACTATAAGTAACAAATATATTAAACTTCATTTCTTTGTCTGTACAGAAACAAGCGCGTATCCTGCTCAGAGATTCCTAAACCAAGTTTGGAACCTTGGAGAGACGGAACCTGCGTACGCGACAAAAAACTTCACTAAAACCAATTATAAATACATCACTGCATAGCGTAGTGTTTTTTTTTCATATTTTCAATAAATAAACAGATATAAACAAAAATACAATGTTTTCATGTTTATACAAAGTATATAACAGATTTGCGTTTGCGGTCATGAGTCATGTCCGCAAACGCAAAGTCATGAGATGTATCGTATCATTGTTTGTAGGTATAAGGTGGACATTTAGTCTTATATAAACAAATACCTACGAGTTGATTTTGAAAAAAATTTTATCTTCAGAAACTGTAGGTATAATTTTTAAGAGCATTTGTGGTGCACTATTTTTCATCCCAGTGACCATAAAACGTTCCAGTACAATTTACAAGATATTAGTATTTAGCCGGCTGCTCTAATGCAAAAGAGAGACATCGTGAGAAAACCCACATACCTTAGAACTTATTTGGGAATAACGTGTAAAGATGAAGGTTCTTGACATTACAGCATTCCTTAACCTTTTACAGTCCATAGACCTAAATGGACTTCTGATTATAAAAATACAATAATGTGCTTTTTGCAACTAAATAAGTGAAATTAGGGTTGACATGTCTACTAACTTTTAATCTCAAATCGGATTATGGTTCTTATATGTTTCTGTATTTGTTATTATACACATACAGAATACAACAGCAAATTACGCCTTGACGTATTTATATTTCCTTATAATCTTTTCATTCAACCAACAATTTGATAAAGAAGATACGGTAGTATATACTATTGATTTTCCTGTACCGTTGACAAGCCTGTGATATTATTATGACACATGTAACATCTACCTTTAATTCATTTCATCAATTCATTCATTTCTGTCGGGTACTGTAAAATAATCCCGAAACGAAGACCTCAAAGTGCGGAGCGATCACGAGAATTTTGATAGCATTTATTTACTATTGTCAAATGGTCAATAGATGTAGACTGCGGATCCCAATACATTATACTTGCGGACCCCCAGAGGTTCTAAGCCACACGTTAAGAAATACAGCGGTAGTTTAAGTTAATTGCTAGGTCTTGATCAGAACAGCGTGCAGATCCTTGAGGAGGCCTTCGTCCTGCTGTGTATGTCTTACGGCCACAGGAAGGAGGAAAGGATATCCACCGTCTTACCACCCCTTGGCTATAACAGCTTATAGCTTAAATAACAACTATTGGATTTCCGTAAAAATCACACTTCACCCTTAATTTGGCAAGGTATCAAATGTATTAAAAACTATTTTATGTTATCAAAAGTGTATTGACTATTGCAAAAAAATTGTAAAAAATTCGGAAAAATATACTTTTCCTTAAAACTTATGTATGTCACAGTATACAGTGCCAACTTCTCTAGGTATACTTTATGTTGTAAATGTGTTGTATGCTGGGACATACATTGCCAGTTACTGCATGTAGGACTAAATATGAAGTAAAAACAATTGTTGTAAATTATTAATGTTTATTATCGGAAAACACAACTTACGCCCGTACATGATATTGCAGTTGACAATTTCGGGAATTTTGCCAGTAACAAAACAAAGGCGTACTTGGCATTTCATGCATTGCACAACCGTTAGTTTTGAGCACAGTCGACAACGTCCTTGAGTGGTCATTATTATGCAATGACCAACATTATCATATTGCGACGCTTCGACTGGACTAGGCTGTGGTACTCCTTTTTTAGTGCGTTTCATGGTATTGTCAGCACGTTGTCAGAATTTTTGTAGACCCTCGAACAACTCAAATCGAAAGTCTTTCAATGTGATCGATTTGGAGTTCGATTGTTTCCTGTGAAGGAACCAAGCGTTATTGACGCATATATCAAAGAGTTGGGCAAATATGCTTATGTACCATCTTCTGGTTTTGAATGGAGTTCTATATAATGAGATGAGCATATCGGCTGAGTCAACACCTCCCATTTGCCTGTTGTACTCCTTGTGGGCATGGTACGTCGACTTAGGTTTTTGTGTCCTTGCAGTACCTCTGTATCTCGTTTACTGGTTGTATACCTACATAGGAACTAATCAAAGTCACCGCTTTTCGCACCACGCACCACGGCCAAACGATTTGTATCGCAGATGACTTGAACATGACCTGTTATGATACCTGTCAGAATCTGGTATGTTGTTGTCAACGAAATGCAAATAGCGACGTATTGATATCGCTCTAGGGGCAGCAGGTCGGCTACCAGGCTGTATCTATATCGTGAACTCCAATAATCAAGATGGGTAATCAACGATGGCATGCTCACAATACCCATAATAATATGTATCGCTAAAACATCCCGTAACTCATCTTTAGTCAAACCATGAGGACGTCCAGTTTCAAATATTACATACGCATTTGATTGCTCAACAATATCTGATAAAATATCAGAGGAAAAACACTTGATGAAATACTTCAATGGAGTTAGGATTTGGACGTCACCATTAGGATTTGATTCCTCTTCCACAGTAGCCATTTTCTGAAACACAGCTTTATTCCAGCGATAACTGAGAATGAACTTTTGAATACGTCTAGGTTATTTAGCAACATGAAGTGTAGGACGTTGTGATCTTGTTTTTCTGGAAGAACGTGATGAGGAGACATTCGACGTCATGCGTGGTGTAAGCAAACCAGAAGGTGCTTGGGGTGGAAGAGGTGTAGCAAGTGCAGGTATCGCAGGTGTTGCAGGAGTGGCAGGTGTTGCGGGAAATGATGGAATGTCACTCAATACTGGTACTTTACTACAATTGGGTTTTACAGATGGGCTTGAATACACAGTTTGAAAACTGGTGTAAGGCAAACATCTTCTCTGACGGTGTCTTGGTTATCACCTAGAAGGTTTAGTCTTTCTAGCGAGCTGTAATTGAGGGTGGAGAGGAACATGACCAAGCGGAGCAGTTGGAATCAGGAGCTGGAGGATAAAAAGTGTGAATCTATGACAATGATGGTGAACCTTTTCAGGAATCGCTTCGAATCTTTTCAAAAATCAACATATTGTTTCTGGTTTTCTTAAATTTTTTCTTGCCAATCGAGATTCTTTTTTTACTTTTGCCATCATGGGCGTAAGTGATCAACCTGACTCTAATTGGCGTACAAACACATGGACAGCATTAAGTAGGTGTTTTATTTGATAGGTTGTGATTAGTATATTGGGATATCGATTCATACCGTAGGCTTCAGTTCGAATTGCCTTTGTTTCTATAATCTATCAAGTTAACTGAGACACAGCCACGTAAATGTAGTTATTAAAGCGGTCTAAAAAGTAATAACTGTGTACCAGCCCATGCATGCATTAAAAGTAATAACTGTGTACCAGCCCATGCATGCATTAAAAGTAATAATTGTGTACCAGCCCATGCATGCATTAAAAGCTTAACTTACGAAACGCTTCTACCGCTAATGTTACTCAATTATCTATTGTTTTTGTAATTATAGGTGATATTTTAATAGCATCTTAGTAACAGCACTTAAATAGCTATTCTGCTAAAATGAATATGTAAAAGAGAATATATGACATAGCATTGACTATTTAATTTCGTAAAATCTACGTTAGACATTTTAATTAGATATTTAACAACGCGACTTACTCACGGTCCACGGTCGGATAGGTCCGACTAGTTTCGGACTCATCTGGAGCCCATCATCAGGGATGAGTGTAGTCGCGGCTACACGCCTCGCCTCGCACTGCCTGTCACCGCACGCAGCTCGCGCTGGGTGGGCGCGGGAGCTGCAGCTGGACGTTGTGGCTATGAGTTCACCTATAGCACCTGTGGTGGCTAATATATTAATGAAGGCGTTTGAAGAAGAAGCACTGCATACTGCACCGGTAAAACCGCGACATTGGTGGCGCTATGTCGACGTTGTGTACGCAATTGTAGTGGGGGGGGTAATTACACAGCTACTTGGCCACTTGAATCAGGTACATCCTAGAATACAGTTTACCGTAGAAATGGAGGGGAAAAGGGTACCTTTTCTGGATGTACTGGTTTGACGAACATCTAATGGTCGGCTTACACACACTGTGTATCGCAACCCTAGTCACATGGATCGGTATCGAAAAGCAGACTCGCATCACCACCCAGCTCATCTTTATTCAGTTCCACGTGCCCTCATAAACCGAGCTTTACGTCTGATGATGATGGGTGACATGACATTAGATGGGTGTTAGAACAGAATGGGTATTACTGGAGATAGAGCCTACGAGTTTCAAGTGCGAGCCGTAAACATCGTCCTGCAACCGTAAACAGAGCGCCAGCTTACCTACCTTATATAAAAGGTCTAACAGACTCGATTGGGCACATACTTAGCCGTAAGTGCGATATTAAGACATTCTATCGTCCCTTAACGAAAACACGGCAGCTCCTTCGGTCACCAAAAGATAAGGACCCCCTAGGTAGGCCGAAATACCTATATATAGTATAATATAGTATATATAAATATAATTTATATATATATATATATATATATATATAATAGGTCTTTACCTATGAAACTGCCGTTTTGCCGTACTGGCCATTTCAAATGAAAATATTTTTTTTTGACTGATAATTCTAATTTCAAATAAAATTTATTTGACAAACATGGAATTCTTTTTCTAAAATCGTCATTTGTTTAATAGTTAGTGTTAACGCCAGATAACTTGGTCATCATTAATTTATTTTATTATAGTAAAAACCACGTAGGTGTTCACCTAACGTTATTCATAGACGTTGTTTGGGTGCTACAACTTTGCTATCTTTATTTTACAGGCGTATGATTCACTCAATTATTTGCATTGTATACCTTCTCATTCTATCTCTGGTCGTCATTCAAACCACATCATTGTAACAATTTTTTTATATAATTAAAAATCAAGTCTGCAAGAAGTCAGAGTTTCATTTAGAGGCTCCATAATTCCGTAAAGGAACATAAGTGGTGACCCCGACGTGATCGGCTGCGCCTGGAGTTGATAAACTTGGAATATAAAGTGCTCAGTCGGAAGAGGATTTATACATACAACGGACCATTCTCACACCATTTGGCTGGATCGAACTTAAGGCAAGTGCTCTGTTACTCATCCTTACATCCTAACCAACTCATATTCTCATAGATTTCCATTATTCCAGCAGATTCCATTGTTGCAAACTTTGTCAACCCACCCGCATTCGATATTTTTTATTGTTAAATTTCGTCTAAATTTACATGTTTTTGAGCTAATTTCATAATTAATCATTAGAATTTATTAAATCAAGTGTTATTTGTTAGGTTTTCGTTACTTCGCACCTATTTTTGCGTGGTAAACAGCACGACTTGCCGAATATTTTTCAGCGTTGTTGGCCGGCTTGACCTTGAACTTAGCGGCCGCCGTGCGCTGTCGCGCTGCCCGTGTCTAGCCGGGCCCAGGTATCACCGTGTGAGGGACGTAAGACAATTTTATTACTATAACTAAATAACAAGTGCGGTTTGCGTTGTGGTTTTGTTTATAATTGCATACAAAAGGTACGTAATTAAATTACTAGGTTAATAATTGATATTAAATCAAGTTTATTTACATACTAGCACTTTCGCGTGGTTTCATCTACGTATCTTCAAATTCCGTGGAAACTTTATAATAAATTTTAGCCTATCTAGCCTATAAAAAGGTATTTTCGAATCCGATCGTTAGCTCCCGAGATTAGCGAGTTAACCAAATAAACAAACAAATTCTGCCGCTTTGTAATATTATTTTACAATGACCGAGAAAGAAAGTATAGTGTCAAAGGGTGGGTTAGGGCCTAGTAGCGATAATAATATGATATTAAAGGAATTTTTTACAAGGCGAAGCTCTTTAAAGGGCCAAATTACTAAATTTAAAAACTATTTAGACAAAATCACAGAGCGACCTACACTGACAGCAATCGAACTTGCTGAATTATCTTTAAAATTAGGCAGGTTTGAGAGCTTGTCTACAAAGTTTGATGACTTGCAGACTCAGATCGAACTATTTAATTCAAATAATTTAGATTCAGAGATAGACGAGCGTGAGCGCATTGAGCATGACATTATAATGTGTACAGCTATATGCAAAGATTTAATTGAATCACACAATGAAAAAAAATGCATCGAACAAGAAAACAAAAGGCGCGAATCAATATTTCATGAAACTCATTGCTCTTTCGACTCCCATGATCATGGCATAAAACTGCCCCAAATACAAATTGACAAGTTTGACGGGTCATTCTTCCGTTGGCTGGAATTCCACGACACCTTTTCCAATTTGATCCACAATAACAGTCGCATCCCCTTAATACAGAAATTTCATTATTTATTAAGTTATCTTGTGGGCGAGGCAAAGCGAATAGTTGCTAACATTGAAGTATCATCTTCCAATTATTTAAATGCGTGGCAGTTATTGTGCGACCGGTACAACAATAAACGCTTATTAATTAATTATCATTTGAAATCTCTTTTTAGCATACAGCAAATAACTCGTGAGTCGGAAGGTTCGCTGAGGTATTTTGTAGACCATGTTTCGAAGAATTTGCGTGCTCTTGCCAACCTTGGTCAACCTACTGACCAATGGGACACTTTAATTATTTTTATGTTAACATCTAAATTAGATAATACTACTTTAATGAAATGGGAAGAGCAGCGTAACATTTTGGACGACCTACCTACTCTCGAGCAATTTAATTCGTTTTTAATTAATCGCGCGCACGTACTCGAATCGTTGAGCCGTAACAAGAATAGCGGAAGTTTTAGGCAGCAACCGATAGGTGTCACTATTAGTAACAAACAAAATACATTTACTAAGTCATTTAACTCTGTCAGCCAAGAGAATAACTTTGTCATACGTTGCTTAATATGCAACCAAGGTCACAGAATTTATGATTGTCCTATTTTTAAGGCTAAGTCGCACATAGATAAGCTAGCTGACGTTCATAAATTAAAATTATGTCATAATTGTTTAAGACAGGGACACAGTGTAGCCAACTGTCGCATGGGTCCCTGTCGCCATTGCAAAAAGCGTCACAACACATTGTTACACAATCATGAAACAAAAACAAACGTTAATTCCAGTGAACTACAAATACCTGAGACCGTAGCCAACTTCTGCAAGGAGTCTACTGGTCAGGCGTTGCTGTCGACTGCGCTAATCCACGTCGTGAATCCAGTAACTAAGAAGGCGCTGCTAGTGCGTGCCTTATTGGATTCCGGCAGCCAGTCGACCTTCATTAGCAAGTCGCTACAACAGAGATTATCACTAAAGGTATCTCCTATTTCTTTAAATGTTGTTGGCATCGGCAACGTCCAAACGAACACAGTAACAGAGAGATGTGTTGTGCAGTTGAGATCTCGCGATCCAACCAATGATTTCCAAATCACTTCATGCTGCTTTGTCCTAGGTAGTCTCGCAGGCAACCTACCCAGGTTTCCTGTGGACCTAACTAAGCTAAATGTACCTAGTGACATACAGCTGGCAGATCCTCACTTTCACCGGCCAGCTCCAATTGACATTTTGTTAGGAGCCGATATTTTCTGGGAAGTTCTCGGTAGCGAACAAATTGCATTGGGCGATCGCTATCCCAAATTGCGGAACTCTCAGTTTGGTTGGTTGATTGGAGGCCATCTAACTGTACCTACTTTGCAGTCTAATTCTAATAACAAACAATATAACAAATCTAAACAAAATAACAAAACTATTTCTAAAACTAATTTGCCTAAAAACAATTCATTTACTAAAAATAATTCAAATAATTCATCGACGTCTTTTCATACAGATGTAAACATGACTAATTTATTTTATCAGGAGTTAGAACAACAAACAAACATAGATTATTTCTTGCCTAAGTTCTGGGAGCTTGAAGAGCTTCCACATAGAACCCTTCTCAGTGAAACTGAAAGGGAATGCGAGCAACATTTTTTAACTAACACTACTAGATTAACTACTGGTAGATTTAGCGTTAAACTGCCGTTGAGAGACTCACCTGACTGCTTAGGTGACTCCTACCTGCTAGCTAGAAAACGTTTACTTAACTTGGAGGGGCGGTTTCGTAGAAATCCTAAGCTTAAACAACAGTATATACAGTTCATAAAAGAATATGAGACCTTGGGTCATCTAACTAAGTCTAATACTAAATTACCTAATCCTGCCTACTTCTTATGCCATCATGCTGTTTTTAGAGATTCCAGCGAATCAACGAAGATTCGTGTAGTGTTTGACGGCTCCGCACCCTCCTCTTCAGGCTACTCGATCAATGACCTGCAAATGATAGGTCCAAACATGCAGGACTCTCTCTTCGCCATTCTGATACGAGCTCGACAACATAGGTACCTCCTCACCGGCGACGTCGAGAAGATGTACCGCCAGGTAAAAGTGAGTCCCAGTGATAGGAACCTACAGCTCGTGTTATGGCGAGAAGACGAGTCTCTACCTATCAACACCATGCAACTAAATACGGTCACTTACGGGACTGCAAGTGCCAGCTACTTAAGCACAAGGTGTTTATGGCAGCTTGGAGAGGAGTGTGACCACCATCTCATTAAAACTATAATACACCATGACTTTTATGTCGATGATCTCATTACTGGATCAGATAATGAGAGCGAATTAAGGTTTATACACGACAGAGTTTGTTCTGAATTAAATAAGGGTTGTTTCAAACTACGTAAATTTAAAACTAACTTAACTTCTCTATTTAGTGACAGTTCAATTGTTCAAGACAGTTTAACAATAAGTGAGTCGGCAAACACTCTCGGATTAGGTTGGGATCCTAACACTGATACGTTAAATTTTCCTCTGAATCAGCACCCTCCAAGTAATGTGGTAACTAAAAGGTACATAATGTCTAATTCGTTTAAAGTTTTCGACCCCTTAGGTTTACTTAGTCCCTGCATTATGCAAGCTAAACTTTTGTTACAAAGCCTGTGGCAACTTAAATTAGACTGGGACCAACCAGTACCTAATGAAATTAAATCGAAATGGGATATTTTTTCTAATAACTTGCCTGTTCTAACTAATCTTCAAGTTCCTAGGTACGTGCTGTGTGACTCTCCATGTTCTATAGAAATTCATAGTTTCAGTGACGCTTCGCAGCTCGGATACGGTGCGTGCGTCTACGTGCGGACTACTAACGTCAACGGTGACGTCACATGCAGGCTGCTGTGCTCTAAGTCCAAGGTAGCGCCGCTAAGGCCAACGACAATTCCCCGCCTAGAGCTGTGCGCCGCGCTCCTTTCCGCCAGGTTAACTAAAACTGTCACAGAGTCCCTCCGCTACGTTCCCGATCGCACGCTTTACTGGTGTGACTCCAATGTCGTTTTAGGTTGGCTAGCAGGTAATCCTTCCAAATTAAAAACTTTCGTAGCCAATAGAGTTGGTGAAATCCAAGACATCACCAAGCCATCGTCTTGGCGACATGTGCCTACCGCCTACAATCCGGCTGACCTAATTTCTAGGGGTGTCAATCCCAATCAGTTGCCTAACTTGTCCCTATGGTGGCACGGTCCTACTTTTTTAACAGCCGACGCTTCTGATTGGCCTACTCTTAAACCTAATTTAACGAACTATCTCCCCGAAACGAAATCTATACCTACTACGTCACTACTAGCTACATCTACGTTTGAGCCTATAATTAATATTGAACGTTTTTCCAACCTAAATCGATTAAAACGTGCTTTCTGTTACGTCAAGAGATTTATTTACAACATTAAAAACCCTAAAAACAAAATATCCGGTCCATTATCAATTGATGAGTTAAATCATTCTTTTATGTATCTTTGTTTTATGTCGCAGCAACAATGTTTCTTTCAAGAGTACAAATTATTAGCTAACAATAAATCACTAAGTTCGAAATCCAAAATCTTAGCACTTTCTCCTTTTATCGATAAAAACAATTGAATTAGAGTCGGTGGTAGGATTGATTCCTCTGATGTTTCTTATGAAAGAAAACATCCTATTCTCTTAGAGTCGTCAAATCACCTAACTAAACTAATTTTTAGTTACGAAACCTGCCCGCCGCTCCGCAACTACTTCTAGCCACCGTGCGCGAGTACGTGTGGCCGCTGAACGGTAGGCGTCTTGCGCGACGAACGTTTAACAACTGCGTGCTTTGCCGTCGTGCTCAAGGTAAAACTTTAATTCCTAAAATGGGTAATCTCCCTTATCAACGTATTACACAAGATTTTCCATTTAACTCGGTTGGCGTCGACTACGCTGGTCCCTTTTTTATTCTAAATAGAAAGGGTCGCGGCGCCAAACTAATAAAATGCTATTTATGTATTTTTATTTGCTTACGATACAAATGTATTCACCTAGAGGCCGTGAGCGATCTAACAAAAGATTCGTTTATTATGACACTACGCAGGTTTGTCGCGCGTCGTGGCCGGCCATCTGAAATACACTCAGACAACGGACGCAATTTTGTAGGGGCTGCTAAGGAACTAAGTACATTTTTAAAGGACAACAATAAGTTTATTTCTGAGTTTGCAAGTCAAGAACAATTTAAATTTACGTTCACTCCGTCATACGCACCTCACTTCGGCGGTATTTGGGAAGCCGGCGTCAAGTCCGCTAAGTACCACATAAAACGCGTTTTAGGTAATTCTCATGTCACATTTGAGGAGCTGATGACATTGTTTGCACAGGTGGAACCAATCCTTAATAGCCGTCCTTTGTGTCCCCTTTCGCCCTCACCTGACGATTTCCAATACCTATCCCCAGGGCACTTTCTTATAGGGAGACCACTGAATGCTTTGCCGGCAGCCAGTCTCGAAAGCCGATCTGAGAGCAGGCTCGACCGCTACGCCCGCTTGGAGAAGATGCGCCAGCACTTTTGGAAAAGATGGCAGCACGAGTACATCTCCGAGTTGCAACTTCGTACCAAATGGAAGCAGAACCTATCCAATCTGAAAGTCGGTGACCTCGTTTTGTTACATGAGGAGTCACTGCCACCACTATGCTGGCGAGTTGGACGAGTCTCCAGACTGTACCCCGGAGCAGACAACATTCCACGCGTTGCCGATATCTCCACCAGCAAGGGTACCTACCGGCGCCCCCTCGTGCGCCTTTGTCCGCTACTTCCTGAGGCCAAGGAGATGGTTGAAGAGCCTGTGTCTTCAACGGCGGGGAGTCTATGTTAACGCCAGATAACTTGGTCATCATTAATTTATTTTATTATTGTTAAAACCACGTAGGTGTTCACCTAACGTTATTCATAGACTTTGTTTGGGTGCTACAACTTTGCTATCTTTATTTTACAGGCGTATGATTCACTCAATTATTTGCATTGTATACCTTCTCATTCTATCTCTGGTCGTCATTCAAACCACATCATTGTAACAATTTTTTTATATAATTAAATCAAGTCTGCAAGAAGTCAGAGTTTCATTTAGAGGCTCCATAATTCCGTAAAGGAACAGTTAGTGTTCTGTTTTCAACGCATTCGAACATTTTTCGTCATCATGGATAAGTTAAAAATTCGAGTAATTATGGAGTATGAGTACCGTCGTGGCAGCAAAGCGGCACGCAACATCAACGACGTTTACGGAGCGAACACTACAAACGAACGCACCACCCGTTATTGGTTTACGCTTCATTTATTTCGTGAAAAACGGCAATTTCATAGGTAAAGACCTAATTATAATATAATAATATATAGTATACGAAATACCATGCGATTGTGATAAAAGCTACGTTGGAGAGACACGCAGAAACATCAGCACGAGGCTCTCTGAACATATCCGCAAAGTAAAGAAGATGGATGAGAAGACATCTGCAGTCGTAGAACACATGTTACACGCTGGTCCGTCGCATTACATCCGCTTTGATATAGCTCGGCTATTAGTTCAGGAGAAAAACCTCGTTTCACGCAAAATACAGATCGTATACAGATAAATACAAATCAGGCGTGAAATTTTCAATCACGATGTGGGTTGGGCCCTAGCCCCCGCGTGGATGCCGAACCTAGGGCAGCATGGACACGCCAGTAGTGACGCAGCTCTCTCCACGGACATCCTTAGCTCAGCCTGCACCCTGTTTTTGCATACGGTGCCGCCCACCCCGGCGCCGGCGCTGCCGTCCACCCACGCGTCATCCGCGGCGGCCGCTTCCACCGCAGTAAGAGGCGAGGCGTGTAACCGCAACTTCACTCATCCCTGATGATGGACTCCAGACGAGTCCGAAACTAGTCGGACATATCAGACCGTGTACAGTAAGTAAGCCGCGTTATTAAATACCTAAGTATTTAGTATGGTTTACATATTATTGTTGTGGTTTAATATTATATTATAGCCGAAATTAAGTTGTATTTCCGCAACCTCAATGAAGCTAAAGAAAAAGAAGACTCTCAACAAGTGTACAATTTTAACTTATGATAAAAAAAATATTTTGAATTTAAAATTTATACATATATTCACATGTTACATGGATTGTTTTATAGTATTTGGTCTTAGCCCACTTCGGACGCTGCAAGGCTCATATGGTCATCGCATATTGTTGTTGATAATCATTTTAAGATTTATGTTGTTATATTTATTTTGTTTTTGTATAATTTTATTAGAGTTTAATGCGATTGACATATCCAACTGGACAAAAATCCCTGAATCAATAAGGATTAAAAAAATATATAATACTAACTCTACATGTATAATGTAGCAAAAGGCTTTTGATCTTAGTTCAATAAGTAACGAGAAAAATTTAAAATAATCAGTCGCCGTCGAGACTGGAGTCTTGCCACCAAAATATCCGGAAGCATAGTAAGTTCAAAGTAGCACAACTGCGCCAATATCTAGTCTTAAATTCAAATTCAAATATTTATATTTCAAGATTTACCTGTTCAAGGTCAAATATTTAAATGTTAAGAACATGACATTGACGTTAAATAAAGCATGACTCGACCGCCAGTTTGGAAAACCTTCGTAAAGAAGAACTGGCAAGAAACTTTACGGGTATCTTTTTTCAAAACTATAAAGCAATGATTATTTTTATCTGCATCTGTGAGCTCGGTAAGTCACCCCCAAACTATGCAAACGACGAAAACCCTCACACGGCACCCGTCCACGAGGTTAACTCGGGATCAATCCGTCGCCCCTCCTCGATGGTGTTGGAGGGAAGTGAGTCACCTACATCAGTAGCAATATCAGACGCTACATCCAGTAGCAACAGCACTGTAACCCATAATACATCTGATCCAGGAGCGACAACATCTATGCCTTAATGTAATCTTACTTTCTTTTTATCTGCATCAGTTGAATTAGTTTGATCAAATAATTTTATTTTTGTTTAAGATATACATTATAGTTATACATTTCGATATACTTTAAAAATAAAATATAACTCATTCATCCTATCACTTTATAAACATCTATCGCTTTAAGTAACTTAAGAAAAGCCCGTCTTGTATTTGTGGTCAATATGGTACAAATTATAATTCGTGATACAATATTATACAAGGTGGCCATAAAAGTGACGTCCAAACATTTTTTGAGGTGCCTCGTGTTGACAGGCATAGAATCACCCCTATGTATGTTGTACGATTTTTCATAGTTTTACGAGTTACGATTATTTTATGAATGTTCGCAAAATTGCGACCGAATCAGTTTCAAAAATTTCAAAAAAAAAGTAAATTGGTGAAGAAACCTTCTACTTATGCATAAACTATGCTTATTTTATGTATAAACACACAGTTCATAGAGATTTATTAGCAAACATAGAAATCCAAAGAAACCTTCTACTTTTTTTTTTAGAAATTTCGGAAACTGAATCAGTCACAATTTTGCAAAAATTCATAAAAAAATCGTAACTCGAAAACTATGAAAAATCGTATAACATACGTAGAGGTGATTCAGATACTTCTCAATACACCTCAAGGAACCTAAAATAAAATTTTTGGACTTCACTTTTCTGGCCATCCTGTATAACGAATACCTACCTATAGCTCACTGTTGTATGAAAGCAAATTTTAGCAAAGTTATTTAAGCAAAGTTAATTTTTTTGGACATTAAGACAACCACAATAAACGAATTTATATTTTTACTTTGATCCGCAGTGTTTTATAATGATAATGTATTGATCTACCGTGATCTTATTTGTCAAATTGTACTCTAACTGAGCATTGCAAAACTAAAAAATTTTTTAATTAAATCAGTATGCGCATTTTTGAAGTATTTAAGCAATCCGCATTGACGTATATTTTAAAAATATTCTCAACTAAATGTTTGTGAGTGAATAGCAAACGATCAGAAACACCGATTGAATTGTTTTTATGACACGCCTCGCTCGCTCGTTCGCCTTTCGTTCGTTTTGGTCGTTTGTTAGTCGAGAGTGTTTTATCGTTTGTTCGCTCAAAATTACTGCAAATTCTTAACAATTTCTTCTCTTCCATCCAAGTTTGTGTTTCCAGTTATTGTGTTACTGTGTCAAGTTTTAGTTAGTGCATTAAAGCTACGCTAAATAGCTTTTATCAACGTAAGTAATTTAATTTCATTATAGGATTTCATTGCATACTTCTTTAAACAATGGTAATTCTTTAAACTCAGGTACTTGAACTTACTTAGTAAGAGTATTGTGTTCAGGATTGTTTTGTCATAGAATCAATATAACACTGTTAAGTTAAAATTGTTAACTATGCAACTTTTAAGCAAACCATCATGATAAAGTTGAGTGATACAGTCAATGACTCATAATAATAAGTACCTAGTCTCTGTTTGCGTTGAGATACGTTTCTCTGTATTGCGTTTGTTTTTATTATACTGTCAAGGCTTTAAAAGCATTTTATTGTCCCTGTTTAACACATGATTTGAAGATGAATGTTCACTCTGCTGTTTAATCAAAGATTCGTGTTTCTATTGGTTTGATGTTATAATAATAAACTCATTATGCCACAAATAAATTACTATATGACAAAATATTATAGTTGTATAGAGTGGTTGAATCAAAATTTAATAAAGCCTTTTCTGAGGATTTACCAAAACATTTGACAGATTCTCTATTGTACATGACCTAAGCAAGGAAACATACAACTTTAGCTACTAATTAAAAACATGTGTTAAAAATTAACACACTGATAGTAAACACATCATCAAAATTTCTTCTTTAAAATTAAACTAATTCATAAATATTGTATAGTGATTTTAAAACATTTATATGACAGCTTCTTTGTTTTTTTTTTAACATAGGTATTGAGTAGGAAAAAATCCATATCCAAATAAAGCAAAAAATCAAAAGTTCTATATTTAATTGATTTTGACACATAAAACAATACATCTCTCACATTTGGAAATGTGTGTGGCAAAGAGAATCAGTTGACATTAGATATGTATAGGTAGGTCATATTTACATAGTGAAATTAAATGATATTAACATCACTTCTCTGGGCAATTAAAACTATGTTTTTAGATATGATATTCATTTATGTATGTAAATATAGACATCTTATCATATTTACAATAATGATGAAGGCAATCAAGTCTTATAATAGAAGAGGCTTCTTAAGTCATTGTTTAATTTTACATGTATGACCCAGATATAGTAGGTGTATGTCATGGTTATGGAAATAGTACAAGTTTAATTTGGTAATAAAATCTTGTTTATCATGTGAGGGAGTGGTAACCTCTAGTGTCAGAGTTGGTCATGCCTCTCCACAGGCCTCTGATGTGGATTCACAACTGTTATCTTGGGACAACAACCAGGACTGGCACATAAAAGAAGTGACAACAAGGAACATTATTTTCAATAAATATAATAGGGTTCCCGAAGAAATGTTGCAACTTATCTATTTTTGGATTGATTTGTTATTGTTACTTTAAACAATCATTTTGTATTTCAAACACCTTAGGATAAATCTAATTTACATCTTCTTGATGTTATAGACAGTGTACTCTTCGAAAAGATGGGTTATGCTGAATATAATAAGAATAATTAATTTATTGATATATCTAGAAAGATTATGGTAATGGTTCTCCATTAATCCATAAATATACTTACTAGCTGTTTCGTTTGTAACCAAACACTATCAAATCAGCATTTAATTTAGTACATAATTTGTTGATAACTAGCATATAATTTTTATTATTCATTCAGTGCTAACCTAGCATACACATAGTTTAAAGTGCTTTTTTTTATTTTGTTCTTAGAATTCAATAGAGTTTGGAACCAGTTCCGAACACTAGCAATATTATGGTGTACACACAATAAAAATCTGATACATTAACTTCAATACTAAGTGCATCTAAAAACCCAGAAATCTGCGTAGGTTTAAGTCACTTTACATTTCCAGCATGTCGACCATGGCTGAGCCACCATATGGCACTACGGGGCAGATAAGCTTTAAGTGGGACCCAAAGAATCTTGAGATCCGCACCCTCTCCGTTGAGAAAACCTTGGAGCCTCTGGTGCTTCAGGTGACTACATTGGTGAACAGCAAGGATCGCACAGGGAAGAAGAAGAGAGGTTTGTCTGTTGCATTATACATAAGTTTATATAAAAGGGAAGAAGGTACACAGGGACAAGGGAACACAACAGACTTGATATCCCACAGCAAGGATATCAGCCTCAAACCAGTAAGGGGTGGTGTGGTTGGGGACTGTGCATTTGCACACTTGGCACACACAATTAATTAATTTCTTAGTCATGTGGGTTTTGGAGATTAAAAGACTATTTTTATTTCTGTAGTTTTTACTTTGTGTACGAAGCATGCTTGTACAGAATGCTTATTTTATATGTTTTTCAACACATTTAAACTAGCGTCTAAACTTAACTGAAAACACACAAACAACCATACTTTTTTGCCCTTGATGTTTTCATTTCATATAACTTATTTTATTCTTTTCCTTAAAAATCTAATTGTATCATTTTCAATTGTTTTGTCCTATTGTTTTTGGGTTGAGCATAGTAAGTACTCATCCTATGCTAACAGGATTCGGCCCTTTATTGGATAGTAGCGAACTCAGTATATTCTGACCAAAATGTTTAACTATGTGTTAAAATATTGTATTTATTTGTGCTCTTACTTATTGAAATAAACAATTTATCATTATAATTGAATTTTGTTGAAAATACGTAAATAGTATAAATAATAAAATAAAAATTTTAATACCGCTGACGTAATCTAGACCCCCATAACCTATGTCATCAAAAATGAGCAAAGCAAAGACCCACTATATACTATTATATTTACTATGTATAAAAAATACCACTTAATACTATTATATCTATTGTAAATGTTGAAGCCTTTAATTTTCTTTTTTCTTTTTATATACTTATATATAAACATAAAAAAGAAAACTCACGTGGGGCCTTTATTATTTAATATCTTCATCAATGATATTGTGGATGCAGTAAAACGCAGCAGGATTTACTTATATGCTGATGATCTTAAACTTTTAAAGGTGATTAAAAATGGTGAGCATGCTCGCTTGTTGCAGCAAGATTTGAAAAACTTAATGGAGTGGTGCGCAGATAATAAAATGACATTTAATATTGACAAATGCTATCATATAACATTATCACGTAAGCGTAGTATTATTGCAAATCGTTACGAAATCGATGGGTGGTGCTGAAACGGGTGGATACTATCAGAGACCTAGGCATAACAGTAGACTCCAAACTTTCATTTATTCCGCACATAGATGAGACGATCTCTAGAGCATCGAGAGCGCTCGGCTTTATTATAAGAAACGGAAGGGTTTTAAAAAATCCTGAAACTAAAATAGTAATATACAATAGCTTTGTACGGAGTATATTAGAGACTGCAGTGTAGTTTGGTCCCATCAATACAATGTACATCAGCTTAGGATTGAGCGTATCCAGAAACGATTCATGAGACACCTAGGCTTTCATAGCGGCTTAAATAAGTCACTAACAAGCTATAAGGAACGACTGCATCATTTTAAAATCAGCAGTCTCCTTGCAAGAAGAACGTTTCTGGATATGGCGTTCCTTTCTAAAGTTGTCCGCAATGAGATCGACTGTCCTCAGATACTCGGCTCACTGAGTTTTAGAGTACCGCGCAGACCACCCCGCGCTCCGGCGCCGCTATTCCACAAGCCCCGCGCTCGCACTAACACCCGCATGCACGCCGCTTCGTACCGATTGCCCGAGACACAACAGACTGGACCGAACTGTCGATATTTTCTTTGACTCCCGACAAATGTTTAAAATTGAGACATTAGAGTTGCTCGACGATGTTTATTGATACTAATATTTAATATTTACTGTACTAATGATCATTTATATTGTATATTATAATTTGACATTTGATTATTCTTCTATTGTAATTAAATCTAAACTTTATTTTATTTTATAAATTTTTTGATTCAAAGTATAATAATTGTTTCACATTTGGACAATTAATTTTACTTTAGCATATATGACCTTAGTGTGTATAATTAACTCATCTGTAAAAGCATGTTCTGACAGCCTTCAACGGTTGATACGTTTAATTAAGATTTACTATAATTAGATATTTAAGTTAAGACATAATGTAATCTTCTCTGGCTGCCCTTATGATTTATAAATAAATAAATATATATATATATATAGAGCCAGTGTGGTTTTCGCTCAAGCCAGAAAGTCGAACCTCAATCACGCCATGCGTCGGGTCCTCGCCCTATGTCCGCAATTTAGATCTGCGTAAAGATCTTGAGCTACCCACCATTGCCGCGTTTATGAAGTTTGCGTCTAAACGCTTCTTCGACAATGCTCCCCACCATCCCAACTCGCTGGTCAATAAGTCAGCTGACTAAACAGCCTAACCGGCGGGCCAGGCTAACGCGTCGTACGCATCCCTACTGAGTTTGTTGCTGGTTCTTTGGCCGTAGATGACCCTTCCGAACCAGCGGTAGTTTCAATATTCGACGTCCTCAGCCGAGGTCCGGTCCTCTCGGGTGCCCTTAGGCGTGCCGTATGTAGGAGTAGTTTAAGATCCGGCTAAGCGCCGTCAGCGCTAAGCTACAAAATCCGGTGAATTTTAAAAGACCCATAGCGCCATAAATATACAGTCCATATCGAAAAAAAAGCTATGTGACCGAACATTATGGATCTAGTGTTTTTAGTTCACATTTTTGGGCACTTTGTTGTGAGCCTTTTTTATTTTTATTTTTGTAAAACTGTAGTTTAAGCATGACTGTTTGTTGCCAAAATAAAATAAATAAATAAAATTAACTTAGAAATATCACTTAACACTTACTTTTATCTAACTTGATGCTATCAGTGGAAACCTGTAACTGGCTCATTGTTTCTAGATATTTATGTAAACTTTATTGCTGTTGGTTTTCCAAATAAATTATTTCCCCTAGTTTCCATTTAAATCGCCCAAATCCTGATTACAAGAGGCATTTTTCTAAGCAACATTACTAATCACTTTCCCTTGTATCTCTTCCAGCCGGTAAGTCGAAGCGAGCAAGTGCTCTGGTGGCCACCGTAGAGAGGGCCACAGAGATTTTCATTGAGAGAGGACAAGCCATAGCATATGAGAACCACGAGATAACTCAAGAAATGTTAGCGGCTGTGGAGGAGGTTCGGAAAGCTGGTATGTGTTGCTGGTAGTGTTTCGATAAATAAAAAAACTTAAAATAAATATGTCAATTTTTAACAGCTCATGATTTGGAAACGTTTATATGGATTTATTAAATGTTCATGCATGGCCGCCTTTTTCAAAAAGAAAATACTCTTTGACACACTTTCACTGTTGGCTTAAACAATGTGTAAACCTGAAGTATGCTAACCTAACCTAACCTTACTTGAAATTATCAAAAAAAAAAAAAGCTCTATAGTTATTAAAACAACTTTTAACTGAAGTTGAAATCGCATTACCTAATAAATTAAACAACATCAATAAATTTTAAAATTAAATATCTAAAAGTAACCAGAATTTTCAAATAAAACACTTATATGCATATTATTAGACAATAAAATTACTTTGCTAATTTGTTGAAATTAATTAGCTATTACCGAATAATTCCAGGCACAGCCATGAGCGTCTCAGCTCGTGAGTTCTCAGACCAGCCTTGTGCGTCATCTTCTCGCGCCAACATGGTGCGGGCTGCGCGAGCGCTGTTGGCAGCTGTTACTAGGTTGTTGGTAAGTTAAGCAATTCTGTACACCAATCTTAGATAGCCTCGTACACAGGAGTCCCAGGTTCGAGCCCTGGTCAGGGTATTCAGTTGTGTGATGAACACAGATGTTTGTTCTCGGAAGCTGTGCAGATAAGAATAATTTTGTATAGACATAAGAGACACTGTAAATTTATTTTGACATATAACCAACTCATGTGTGTGAGAGATCCCGAACTGCAATCTCTGTTGGTAATCAATCTTTTTCTTTTAATCAAACGATGTACTATTAATGACTTCTTTTATTGAGAGTAAATATTTTGTTGGACCTTATAGTTAATTATTAGAAAATTCAAGATATCATCTTACTTCAGGTGTTGGCTGACATGCTGGATGTTCTTCGTCTCATGAAGCGGATTCATACTGTAAGTATACTAATTATTCTTCAGTTATTTAGAAGTACTTTAATTTGTTTCTGTAATATTACATGAATTTGTTTAAAACTCTGTTCGGACCTCAATAAGTGATGTCTCATATTCAATGCAACTAAGTCTTTACTTAATTAAGATGTTAGAGATATCACTGGCATATAGCGGCTGCTCAAAATATTAAAATGTGAATTGGACTGGACTGAGATTTTGAGCAAAATAGGCATATGTACTTATACAAACACATACAGACATCTGAAACTTGTACACATGCCACTCGTTAGCAGTAGTTACAGGCAGTTTGTACAGCGAGCAGGCAGCTTCTGTAACCGACTCAACCGCAAACAAGATATAGACATTTTCTATACTGGTATTCTTAGTGTGCGAGTGACTATCAATCACAAGAATTTTTTTTTCTTAAATCTGTTAAGTAGATGATATAATTTTTTATACGCATACATATTAATGTCTAGCTATCCTGATGTATTCTTACAAAACTTGTGGAATGCCTTAGATATTTATATAATAAATAATAATAATAATAAATATTTCTAACAATCACACCACATTATCTAGCCCAAGTTAAGTATCATTAAGAACTTGTGTTATGGATACTATATAACGGATAAATAAGCTTAAGAAATAATAAACACACATAGATATTTTTTTATATATAAATATTAGAAATAAACTTAAATAAACATACATCCATGACTAGAAAGCAAATATGATAAAATATCTGCCCCTACCAGGATTCGAACCCGGGACCTCTGGCATGGATGGCAAGGCTACTTACCTTCACACCAAACAGGCCGTCAATTGTATAATTAATATGATCTGTATTAGCTGTAAGTTTTCTGTAGAGAATTAAATTAAATTTTATACAAATATCGTGAGAAACATATACTTATTAAGGTTTACTCGCCAGGGAAGGTTAATTCAAAATTTTAAAAGTCAAAATTTCCGTTAGTTTTTCATGGTATCTCGAATGATTTTGAGAAATAAACCATTAACAATAGTATTCCAATTATTCTCTTTAGGCCTTTTTCTTTCCAAACAAATTGAATAAATACTATTTCACGTTTTTTTTATAATTCGAATTTTGTTTGCGTTTGTCTTTCCTCTCACCTTGATGATAAAGACGAGGATCGCTTATCCAAGAGGTGTCAATTCCCTCTATACTTGAAGATGTCATTACACGGTTGTAACAACAGAGTGCCGAGTCCTCGTCAAATTGTAAACCTAAGCGCTAAGTGTTTTATTTCGCTGGCTTTTTCATCTCATAATACCTTTCGAAAGCCCAAGTAAAGTTGCATTCACGCAATCTCGATGAGGATGAAGTAAAAGAAAACTTTCACCAATCTTTAAATATATTTTACCTGTGATAATAAAAAAAATTTCCGCCGGCTTGTTTCCTCCCCGTCTTCCAACAATACCTTCCGAAGCCGAAGTCCGAAGTTAAATCGTTCTACATTAACTGTTAAAGTTTGTAGAACAAAAATATTTTGAATTTAAATTCGATTTTAAAACTGAAGCTTACGGCCGAGTGGCGTAGTGGCCGGTAGCCGTGCTTCATACGCCGGAGGTCCCAGGGTCGAGGCCTGGCCGGGTCAGTCATTTGTGTGATAAACACAGATGTTTGTGCTCGGGTCATGGTTGTTGTTATTTATATATCTACGATGCAGTACTTAAACTTAAATACCTAACTTAGCTCAAGTTGTGTTTGTGTTCTCTAAACAGTACCCCAAACCCCTGTTATGCAATGATAATTATTGATTCATAATTTCTGTAACATAAATGAGAGTGTTTTTTTTGTCTCCTGTAAAATTGCATTAATTTAGAAAGACGGTATCGGTACTTCATCGTCGATATGTATGTATATTCTGGGTTCCCCCCCAGTGCGCTGTGTGGTCATCCATAACACAAGCTCTGCTTACTTTGGGGCCGTACAGTTGGTGTGTTTGTCTGGGGATTTATTTACTATTCAAATATATCTAAATTGCAGGTGGAGAATGATCTAGAAGCGCTGAAGTCGGCGTCGTCTCAAGCCGAGCTGACGGAGAGCGCGGCGGCGTTCTGCCGCTCCGCCAACGAGCTGGCGGCCGCCGCCGGCGCCAGGCAGCACGAGCTCAAGGTGCGTGGGGTGCACTGGTGAACGAAACTCGCTAGATGCCGACAGATCTTAATTTATTGGAAAATAGTCAAGGAAGATAAACAACTACATATGAAAATATAACTATAAACTTATTAAATATATCTTTAAGAATTTAAAACTCAGCATTAAAGGGCCTCAAATAATTATTACGTTATACAACGTGTAGGAGACTTTAGGGGGGTGCAATATTTGACGGCCTGTTTGGTATGGAGGTAAGTAGCCTTGCCTTCCATGCCAGAGGTCCCGGGTTCGAATCCTGGTAGAAGTAGATATTATATTATATTTGCTCTCTAGTCATGGATGTGTATGTATGTTTATTTAAATTATTTCTAATATTTATATATTAAAAAAAAAATGTGTGTTTATATATTTCTTGAGTTTATTTATCCGTTATCTAGTATCCATAACACAAGTTCTTAATGATACTTAATTTGGGCTAGATAATGTGGCGTGATTGTTAGACATATTTATTTATTATTATTATTATTTTGTGTTGAGTGTACAGCGGGTACAAAATGTAAGAAAAATGAGTCACCGGCGTGTCTCTTATATGCATTTCATTAAGATCTCGTCTGAGGAGGTAACACAGTCCCTCCTATTTTGACTTCCTATTTGAAAAGGAAGGAACAGAACGTGGCTGAGAGCGCTTAAAACCGCCTCAAAATCGGCCCATTCATATTGGAATACAAGGCCACACATAGACATACAAATACACAGGCAATAAACTCATGACACCTCTCTCTTTGCCTTGGCGGTTAACAACAATATTCAAACAAATAATATACGCAACGCAAACCAATAGGTACACTCAAGTTCTACGTCGGTAGGGGGGAGGTAATAGAAATATTTATTTTAATAACTTATTTATTTTATTTCCATTCACTGGATATATCACATCTTACTGCGACGATGGAGCAAGTCAGAATGTATTGTTTCTTCAACTCTTTTACGTCGTTCGATGTATTCAAATTTAAATTAATTTCTTCTTAATTTATATCGACCTCTTTACTAAACTATCGCGGCATTCTGACGTGCTCGTAAGGCACGTTCTGCTAGAATGTTTGTTGCTATCGAACGGAACGGGGTCTTTGCTGCTCGCGACGTGAGGCTTTCATTATGCAGTTAAACGGTTTGTATATAACTATTGTTAATACTATATATTATGGTATTCCGACGAACCTAGTTAGGTTTAGTGGTACAAATGACAATAAAAATTATAACATTTATAAATATAAACATCGGAAATTTACATAAAACTTTACTGTATAATATGTTAGTTGTAAAAGTTGTGTCATTTATAACAAATTTTATCGACAGGGTGTTTGAGAGTGTTCGTCGTTTGGATACTTGGGGGGAGGGAGACTTGCAGAGCTAACAGATGCAGTAAAGAATAACTTTGTATAGACATAAAGAGACTCTGTAAATTTATTTTGAAGAAGTTTCTTGCCAGTTCTTCTTCACGAAGGTTTTTTCGAACTGGTGGTAGAGTCATGTTTTTTTTGACGTCAATAAGAACAAGTAATTGTAAATGTAGAGAAATAAATATTTCATTTCATTTCATTTCAGGAGCCAGCAATAAAGGACGAATTGGCGGCTGCTCGCGCTGTTCTCAAAAAACATTCTAACATGCTGCTAACTGCTAACAAGGTAATTTTTATTTTATAATGCAATCAAGTTTAGCTTATATCTTCATGGTAATATGACGCTGGCAAATAAAATTTTAACATCGAAGTAAATTTTTCTGAAATAGGTTATGCATTAATAAGACAGGCAAATTGATTTGTTTTTGTAATGAATGAAAAGATCGTATGCAAGTTTTATAGCAAAACCATTTCTTGTTTTTTTTTTTGTTGAACCAAGTGCCGAAACACGCCGAAAGTCCCCGAACGAGGTACGAGGACGAGCGCGTGTGACGTCACAATGGTTAATACAGCTGACACAGTGATTTGATCTGTAGGGCCGGTAATTTTCCTCTAAGTCTATTTACTTACCTATATAGCCTACTAAAAATCGAAGTAAAGTTGTATTTACGCAATCTCGACGAAGATAAAGAAAAATAAGACTTAACCTATGATTTTTTTAACCTTGGATGTAATTAAATATTTTGAATTTTGGTTTTTTCAATGCTCACATAACTATCAACAGTTGAATAATTTTGAGAATCCGATATAATTTCCATGAAAAGTGTCCGCGCCGTACAATCGACGCCAAGGGGAAAGGGCACGGGGAGCAGTGAAGCCCCCCCGTGCACCTGTTGGCACCCGCGATGACAGCGCTCGAGCCGACAGTTCTTATCCGATCGACGGCGAACACACACGCGCGTTGCTCTCACATCCCTCAGCGCCCGAGCGCAGGGCAACTTGAATTGTCGTCAACCAATCAATATACTTAATTGTAAAATATAGCAAGAGAAAGTCAAGAATTAAACTACGTGTCCAGCAGCTCCAAGCGTTCCATTTAATCGCCAGCGGCCTGGACAAAAAGTCTTGTCAATCGTCTCAAGGTATTCTCAAGATGAACAGATGAATTTCAATAACAATCAGCCCTAAATGTTGTTATATTTCGTCAATGTATATGCAATGTCAAACCTTCAAAATTATTGCGCTTGTTTCGCTCTGTTGTGTACGAACGCTAGATGAGCAGTTCCCCAAAAATGTTTTGAATTATTGTCAAACAGCGGCGGAACAAAAGGTTTCTTCGTTGAGGGTGTTCGTCGTTTGGATACTTGGGGGGAGGAGGGAAACTGGCCGAGCTCTGTATCTGTTATACCGATAAGAGACATTGTAAATTTATTTTGATAAAATTCTACCCGTGAAGTTTCTTGCCAGTTCTTCTTCACGAAGATTTTTTCGAACTGGTGGTAGTCATGTTTTATTTGACATCAATAAGAACAAGTAATTGTCAATGAGAAATAAATAAATCAGCTTTCAAATCAATAATCATACATTTATGTAAATGTGTAAATTGAATCAGGTAAATATTTTTTTTATTAACTGCGAATCACAACTCCAAATAGTCATAATATAGAGGTTCTGTTTGCAAATTTTTAGCTACCATATATTTTGTAACAGGGCTCGCCTAAAAGTCGAGACTTTTTCCAATAGCACGCCACTTCAGTTAATAATGGACCTTTTCCATTCCCATGGTTCCACATTAGTAATGCTAATGCATTATAATAATTAATAATATTATATAATATAACAGCCCGTAAGAGTCCCGTAGTCCTGGTCGGGGCATTCATTTGTGTGATGAACACAGATGTTTGTTCTCGGCTAATTTTCGTTTATATTTTTATGTGTTTGTTTATTAAGGGTTCTCCCTCCCCCCATGTGCGCTGCATTATCCATAACGCAAGTTCTGCTTACTTTGGCCAATACCGTTGAAGTGTTTGTTTGGGTATTAATTTTATTTATTAAGATTTTGTTACCAGTTGAACAATCGTCTTAAATTCATCTTAACTTTTAGTTAACATATCAGTTTTATGATACTACTACGTTTTGGAAATTTTTTCAATCAATCTACGTGTAGAAGCATTTGACACCAAACTCCTCAATCAAATTAAGAATAAAAGGTCGAGTTGCCTCGATAGTTGACGCTAAGAAAAGCTGGTCCGAATATATAGTACTTGTATAAGATAGTTTGGCTGAAAAGAAGCCGAAGATTAATTATTTTTTTATTATTTATTTATACCTATTCTGTGTTCAAATAATTTATTAAATATTAAAGTAAAAAAATATATATATTTTCGACAGACCAGGCTGTATAGCGTAATACTTTGCCTTTCTTTTAAGACAAACGTAAACTGTAAAAGATAGAACCAACTTTTACTATAATGTGGTTCAAATGCTGTTAGGATACGACCTTTTGGAAGTGCGTTACGTTACGCAACAGTAATGACTTGTAGGGTCAGAAGAATAATATTAATCAGTTAATTTATTTTTTCGCAAGTATAAAGGCAACTAAACTATTAAATACAGATAGTAGGTAAGGCACATAATGAGAGGGAAAAAAAAGAGTTAATCTGCCACGTCTTCTACTCCACTAATAGCCTCTTCTTCACTCTTTGAGCTGTCTTCGTGTGAAATTTCAGAATCTTCAGAATCAGTATTCGTCTTCCAATCTTTTATATGGTTTATCTCTTTATGACAATCATCAGCTGTGATTGATTGTAATGCCTCTAAGGTTAAACTCTAGATCTTGCCTTCTAATTCATCGACATTTTTTTCCGGAACCCTTTGTTTGACAAAGTTCCACACATATTCGATTGGGTTCCAGTCGCAGTTGTATGCTGGAAGCCTCACTACTTCGTGACCATGACTTGAAAACAGATTGTCTATTATATAATATTGTGGTGGTTTGTGTTGTTTTATGACTATATATAGTTCTGGTTTAGTTGCTAATTCCGGAAAGCCAATATTTTGTGATTATAGCCGTTCTATCATATCCTGTTTTTTTTTAATTCATTCCAGGGACTTAATTTTGTTCTTTGCTGTGGTACGGTGCGTTCTCCATTACTATAATACTGTTGTGTGGCATATTCGTAAAAAGTTTTTCTTCTGCCCATTTCATGAAGTTTTGTGTATTCATATGATCCTGGTAATCTCCTATTTAGATTTAACTTTAAAAACCAACTGCGCGCATTTGACAAATCCGTTTTCATTGCCTCTATGCACTATATCCATCTTTGGTCTGGGCTGTCTTATTTTTTTACTCCAAAATCTGATAAGGACTGCCAGCACTTGCCAACGGTTTTATTTGCGTGTGTCCACGTTTCATCAATATAAACAGCATTCTTCTTATCTACTCCAAAACATCATTTTGTTTCAGGCAACGTAAATATCGTGCTCTCCACGCCTGTATTTGAGGCCTCTCAATGAAAGCGAATCTCCTCTGCTTAAACCTCTTGAAACGGAATCCTAAATCCTCCAGAAGTATTCTGCGCAATTTTGATTTACTGCCTGTGTTATCTAAGTCTCTCTGAGCAACTGCGAGTATTTTTTTCTAGGTTGGAACCTCTTCTTTGACTGTATAAAAAGAGTGGATAATGTTTCTCACAGTCCGAGGCTGTTTTTTAATTGTTTTTTACAGCGTGGTTTTCTTTTTGGTGTTCTTATTTTGGAACTGGAAGCCACAGGGTCTTTTCTTTCACCCCGTACTGTGCTCACTGTATTTTGGTTTACACCTGTGGCCTTGACCACGCATTCGGTAATATTATTGTTCTTTGAGACGGTGGTTAATTTCCAATAATAACTGTCTCAAAATCACTGTTTCTGACTTGTCGGCACAGTCTTTTAACGAATAATTCAATGTTCTTACACTGCTCTTTTTCTCTTTCAAAATAATCGTCCACACTCATAAGCATGTCTCGAGCACGACTGTTTACGACTGCACTTCGCTTTGTCACAAAATTACCAATAAATATAATTTAAAAATAAATAATACCCATGAAGTTGTATTCGTCACTCAACACTTTTCCGACAGCTTTGCTAACAGTACTAACAGGCGTCAGTTCACGTCATATGCCGCTCCATTCCAAAAGGTCCTATCCTAGCAGCATTTGAACCGGATTATAGTGTAATTTATTTATTATTTTTTTAAGCCGTCAGAAAATACCTCATTGCTTTAACATAATGACGTCTCGCATGTCGTGTAGCGTTTCATCAAATTTAAGTTGAGCATAATTAATTGAAACAAAAAGTTTAAGAGTTTTTCATCTTATTCATCGACTTATCGTATAATTAATGATAATTATTTAAAATACATTTAAAAATCGATTATTTTTATTTATTCACATATCAAATTGTGTGAACCTGTATCAATATTCTTGTACTTGCGTATCTAGTTTTGAAGGTTTATGTTATATTGTAAATAAACAAAAAGAAGGAACAAAAGCAAATAAAAACGGAATTGCTTTCAAATCCACTTTCTTGAATAACCCTTTGATTGCACTAATCAGTAGGCTAACGGACACTTTTGAAGCCTACCTAGATTATGAATGAGACCAAATAATATTTTGTAGAGATTGTGAAAATCTAAAAATAACTTTTTTACCTCAATCGAAACTTGTAATCATTTCGTTTTTAATTTATGCCGTATAGGGTAAAGTTCCAAAAGCAAATACTCTCCATACCGTTTACCCGTTTTCTATACCGATTGTAGATTGCAACCTTTGCATTCCAACATTGCATATTATAAAGTAATTTAAAAGGGGTATGAATGTTTTGTCCCAGGTGCCGTCCGCCATTCTAATATCTTTTCTAAATTGGGGGAAAGCAAGAGCCTTTCATATTCGATATTTCACATCAATACTAATTACACTACTGTAGTACAGGCCAATTTTAGGTAGGTATTATTCTTGTTTTTGATGTTGAAATAAATAAAGTTTATTATGTATTATTATAAACACAAACGCTTAAAAACTTATTAAAGCGTTATCATTCTTTGTTACGAGGTTCTTCATCAACGTGGAGTACATATACGGGATCATATTCATGCATTCTCAAATTTATAAACTCGATTTCAAACTAAATGGGTGGTTATTTGTGTTTGTATATTGAAATCGGGGCGAACAATGCGGTCTCAGTAGGCGAAGAAAGAAATATTTATTTAAGTTATCAAAAATGATCGCTTATTAATAAACTTAGATAACTTATTGAAAGGCGAAAAAAAGGAGGTGAAGTTTGACACCACTTGAACATTTTTGGCAGCTCACAATTTGGAAACGTGACTCCGTACGAGATTTTGTTACTTTTATTTTATCTTTGTATCGACGTGAACTATCGACTTTTGAAGATTTCATGCGTGGCCGCCATTTTAAAAAAAAGAACAAAGTGGCAGACGGTGCCTTGGGCACTCTCTATACATACAAATTAAGATCCAATTCGTCTGTTTCATTACAGGTATACGTCCGCCACCCAGAATTAGCAGCCGCTAAAGCAAATCGCGACTACGTGCTGAGAGCTGTGTGCGCCGCCGTTGATACTATCTCGCAAGTGGCGCAAGGACGAACTAACACTGGTAAGGGAATTATATATAATAACGTCCCTACTATTTCAACAAGAAAAGAGAGCCGGTAGGGTTTTTCCGCCGGCTTTTTTTTCATCTCCTTCTGTATTAACTTTATGATGATGAATATTAGTATGACGAAGAGAAGTGAAGACGTTATCGAAATAAAGTTATTGAAATATTTTAAATTTGAATTTTTAATTCTTAAAGTCGAAAAGTGAAAGTTTTTTGTTTGTTTCATTCTCGCATTTTATTTTATGATAAAAAGCTTTTTTTTTTTTTTTTTTTCAGGAAACCGAGCTCCTATTGAAGGGCCGGGCGAACTTGCTCAAGCGTTGGATGATTTCGATGTAAGTATGATATTTATTATGAAGTAAAAGATTTTTTGAAATTGCTGTTAAGATATTAGTTCTTTCAGACTAAATAATGGTCTCCGGTCTCAGAAAATTTAAAAGGAAATTATTCACACACGTCAGCCTTATGAATCCCACAGCTGGCATATTAGCGCCCAACTAAGGGGTGGTATTAGGCAATTTGTAGTCGAAGTTTATAATAATATTAACAATTACTCTTTATTGCTCACACAAAATAAAAATTTAATAAACCAATAAAAAATAGTTGCAATAAATTATTTTAATCTAATGTGGGCAAAGGCGGTGTTATCTCTGGTAGCGATTTCTTCCAGACAACCTTTGTGTCACTGAAAATCTATTAAGTGAGTGGAAGATATTTTACTAAATACAAATACAACAGCTGTAGTTATAAAATTTATATAAGCGTATTTTTCTCTTTTCTTATCAATTACAAATTATTTGTGTATCATCTGACTGCTAACATTTTCGCATGTCCTTGAAATTACAGAATAAAGAAATACAGATCACAATGACGTAGAAAACTTGAGAACGCGAAATATTTTAGGAAAAACTGACGTAATCGTTATACTTTTCCGAGCTAAGAATAATTTTGAATAGATATAAAGAGACATTGTAAATTCATATTGAAAAAATTATATCCGTGAAGTTTCTCGCCAGTTCTTTTCCACGAAGGGACAAAAGGGCGGAACTGGTGGTAGAATCATGCTTTATTTGACGTCAATAAGAACAAGTAATTGTCAAATATTTGAATTTGATCCTGGACACTGGATCCGGATGTAACACTTACTTTTTTACGTATGATCCTTAATTTTTATTTGTTTTTATTTTGATTTTATCTTTTCTTAATTTTTTGTAAATATTTATATTGTTTACTTTCATTGACAATCATGTCAACGCATTTTTTAAATGACAACCATGGAAGCTGCCAAACAGACTAGGCCAGCTACACACAATTCTCTCAGCTATATTTTATTCATTTTTCATCATTTATGATTCCTGGCTGGCAAGTCTAACTTTGAAACTTCATATTGCGGTTCCAATACAATGCGAGCCCGGCTATATAAGCTGAGGGCTGGCCTTAGAACGGTTTCAGTGCGCCCACTTCCCAACGTGTATCGCTTCCGATGAAGGCTAACGGTAAAATATTGCCACAGCCAGCAAGGTGGTTTTTAGTGGGTAGGTGCCATTCTGGTGAGTCCCACATAACACCCGCAGAGGTCGGTATTTTCCTGCGGCGGTATGCATGACGCATCTTCCACCTCCCTCCCGCGAGGGTGTTGCTTTGGCGACAAAAAAAAACTTAGAACGGCATTCTATTACAAGCGAGTCTATTGCAAGCAAGTCTACTGGAAACATCTAAAAGTCTACTACAAACTAATGCTGAAGCAGAAGTCCTCAAACTGATGCTGAAGTCGAAGCTGCCTGACACTGATGCCGGATACTGATGATGCCTTATACTGATGGAGCCTGCAACGTAACCACCGACGTCGCCTTCGCGGCGACTCGTGAAAGTCCGTTAATAAAACTTATTACGTGACACGGGGAGTTAATGCGGCTGTGTACTTATTCCGTCATGTATTGTAATTTTTGTTTATGTACTGAACTCAGTGTGGTTAAATAACACGCAGTGGACTGTAGGTTAAATATGTATTGAAGAATTCGATTACAGCACTGTACCAAGGTAACGTCTTCGGAGCGTAAAACAATATTATTAGCAAAAAATGTTTCTGAAAATGCGTGAGCGCACGACTGACTTGTGTAAGCGATGACAGCCGAACCCCGTAGACAGCTGGCGGCGCTCGGTGACAGGTGACAGTTGCATCCCGACTCGGCACCTCGCAGTACTGTAGTGTTGCCATGTTGAGTATCGTCTCAACATACTCCCCCCGTTGAAGTGTCTTCAACATAAGTAACTGGTAGAGGGCAAATGTTGTTAAAGGATCGCCGAATTATGCCCTTGCGTGTGCGGATGTCGGCGACTCTAGCGATACCATCTCTGCCAGGTAAAATCTCGACGATGCGTCCCAAAAGCCACACCAAAGGAGATGAGCTCCTATCCTTGATGACGACGAGCGTCCCAGTTTTGAGTTCTCCTGAAGAACGGCACCATTTTGTCCTTTCCTGTAGCCATATGACGTATTCGTTAGAGAATCGAGTCCAAAAATGCTGCTTCAGATATTCAATACGGCGAAACCGCTGTAAGCTGCTGATGCTGTGGTTCTGGATCTGCGGATGTGGCGGCATGACCAGAGATCGTCCAATTAAAAAGTGAGATGGAGACAACGGAGTGAGATCTGAAGGATCGTTGGACAAAGGAGTAAGAGGTCTGGAATTTAGAATGGCTTCCACCTGTATTAAGCACGTCGCTATCTCTTCAAACGTTAAGTTAGTTAAACTTAAAACGCGCCTAAGGTGATGTTTCGTGGACTTGACTGCTGACTCCCACAATCCACCGAAATGCGGAGTATAAGCAGGTATGAATGAGAATTTAATTCTAGGGTCGATGTCATGAAAATTGAAATCTTGTGAAAGGAGATTAGCCAATTCATTGAACGCACCAACGAATGTAGTACCGTTGTCTGAAAATATGTTACGTGGTTTTCCCCTTCGAGCAATAAACCGATTCAAAGCTGCTAAGAAAGCTTCCTTCGTGAGGTCAAATACAAGCTCGAGGTGAAGGACTCTTGTAGCTAAGCACACAAACACACAAATAAAACATTTAATAAGCCTGCTACCTCTACCTTTCCGATCAGCTATCATGATTGGGCCAGCGTAGTCCAAGCCTGTGTCTAAGAAGGGGAATTCTAAGTGTAAGCGCTGTTCTGGAAGGTTACCCATGACAGGTTGGACCGTAGAAGCCTTAATTCTGCAACATTTTACACACTGGTGTGTGACCTTTTTAGCCAGGTTTTTACCTCCAATAGGATAATAGTGGTGGCGAATCGTAGCTAGTAAAAGCTGAGGTCCGGCATGCATAAGTTGAAGGTGGTGGTCCTGACCACCATAAGGAACAAGATAAAAGTTTGTCAGCTCTAAGTCCACGCGAAGCGAGATCTGCGGGGTTTTCTGAAGACGGTACGTAGCGCCAAGTGCATTCACCCGTAGAGTCCTCGATCTCAGACACGCGATGTCGAACAAAAGGCTTTAATTGTGTTGCTGATGAAGACAACCAACCTAAAACTATGGTGGAGTCACACCAAAATGTTACATCATTAATATGAGAAGTAAGTGACTGACGAACCTTTAAGTATAAACGAGTACCAAGCAATGCACCGCATAGCTCGAGGCGAGGCATAGTAGTAGGTTTGATGGGAGCGACTCTACTCTTAGCGGTAAGAAGGTGAACATGTACCTGCGCGTCTTCAGAGGTGCTACGAATATAAACGCAGGCACCATAAGCACTTTCTGAGGCGTCAGTGAACACATGAATTTGTAGAGAGCTTGGTGAATCGCAGGATATCCAACGAGGTATTTCAAATTTGTTAAGAAGTACCAGGGTATCCTGAAAGGCACTCCACGTGCTTTGAATATCCTCAGGAATAAGTTCATCCCAGGAACACTTAGAAAGCCAAAGTTTTTGTAAAATTAATTTAGCCTCTACAATGCAAGGGACGACTAACCCAATGGGATCAAAAATCTGTGAAATTATGGACAAGATTTGGCGCTTTGTAGCTTTGTAAGTAAGCGTCAAATTTATGGAAAAGGAAAAGGTATCTTTCGAACACCTCCAATTTAGGCCGAGAGTTTTTGAAACCTCTTTATCACTTAACACCACAAAATCTACGGCATCATGATCAGCACTGGACAGAGCTTGCAGCACTTGAGGTGAGTTCGATTGCCATTTGCGAAGATTGTACTTTGCTGACTGAAGGACTGCAATTACTTGATGACACTTGTCGATGGTTGCTGAAACTGTAGAGTCACCTGACAAGTAGTCATCGACATAGAAGTCATGCGCAATAGAGTGACGTATTGCAGGGTCAGAGCATTCTTTAGACAATTGAATAAGACACCTAGTGGCTAGGAATGGAGCTGATGCAGTGCCATAGGTTACTGTGTTAAGAGTGTAGGATTTTAGAGGATGGGTTGGGTCCTTTCTCCAAAGAATTCTTTGTAATGGTCTATGAACGTCGTCCACAAGTGTTTGTCTGTACATCTTTTCGATGTCAGCGCTAACAACAATTTTATGCTGACGAAAGCGTAACAAGATCAATAATAATTCATCTTGTAAAGACGGACCAACCATTTGGATGTCGTTCAACGACTTGCCTGAGGTAGTAGTAGCCGAAACATCAAATACGACATGCAATTTCGTTGTAGTGCTCGACTCCTTTAATACGCCATGATGAGGCAAGAAATATGATTGAGTAGAGTCATGTGCTAGATAAGTGCTTTGAGACATGTGTCCTAGTTTTTCATATTCGTTCATGAAATCAAAGTAGAGTTCCTTGAACTGAGTATCTCTAGAAAATCGACGTTCAAGAGATAAGAACCTACGCTTAGCCATCACGTAAGACTCACCCAACACGTTTGGCGACTCCTTAAAGGGAATGTTAACAACGAAACGGCCATCTGCGTTGCGATAAGTGGTGTCTATGAAGAGTTGATCACAAGCTCGCTCTTCTGACGTATGCTTATGTTTAGAGTCGATGGAATCTAACTCCCAAAAACGTGTTAGGTCTGTTTCTAAATAATCTGAGTGCATACATAAATGAGATGTGATTTTCTGAGGAAGTGCGCCTGAGATAAGCCAGCCTAACCGGGACTCATGCAAGGTGGGCATGTTTTTACCTAATGCGATACTATTCGCGCCTATGATTTCCCAGAACACCTCCGCGCCGACCAGTATGTCAATCGGCGATGGCGTGTAGTATTCAGGATCGGCAAGACGAACGTTCGTAGGTATACATATGTTGCGGGTATCAACAACGGTGTTCGGAATCGATGATGATACAAATATAAATTAAAATTAGGATGAATACAAATTAAACTGGTGCAATAATTAAGCCAGCAAAGTATCCCTAACTTTATTGATTTGTTTCTGAAAACAAAATAAACTATGAGTAATCTTTCCTTTAAAAACAAAATGTAATGTAAGATGCCAAAAAGTTCAAATTGTTAATTTAAATGTTGTGTAAATAAGTTACTAAAAAACACTACTATTTAAAACTAAATATAATGATTTTGAGACAATAAATGAAAATATGATAAGTGAAAGTGAATTATAAAAATGACAACTAACTACTTATGAAATGAAGAGATGATTGCTTGTGAAACACAAATAAAAGCGCAAACAAATGAGGATGATATGGATTTGAGATGATGAGGATGGAATGATTGTAATGAAATTATTATGGAATGGCTATGTATGATGATGGAATGGATATGAAAAAGTAATTGGAACGGGCTCACAGTTTTGGTGCAAACCGCTGAAGAATGTCTTTGTGTTGTTGTTCTTCGCCCCGCAATCTGACAATACAATCGTAATGTATTGTAATTTGCACTTAGTAGGTACTTTTTTCTCGAATCTTCTCACTTTTTTTTCTCGGTTCTTGATGACGGTAGAAGGACCATGTACTGAACTCAGTGTGGTTAAATAACACGCAGTGGACTGTAGGTTAAATATGTATTGAAGAACTCTATTACAGCACTGTACCAAGGTAACGTCTTCGGAGCGTTAAACAATATTATTAGCAAAAAATGTTTCTGAAAATGCGTGAGCGCACGACTGACTTGTGTAAGCGATGACATCCGAACCCCGTAGACAGCTGGCGGCGCTCGGTGACAGGTGACAGTTGTATCCCGACTCGGCACCTCGCAGTACTGTAGTGTTGCCATGTCGAGTATCGTCTCAACAGTTTATAAATAACTTGTATTGATAATAAATATATAATAATATAAAACACGTATCTACCAGTCTTTCGGCATAAAAGTAACCAAACAGAGTAACAAAATGAAGCTCACACAAAAATTATTATATTCTGATAATCAGCTATTCTATTTATACAAAAAACTTTCCTTTAAAGTTTTAGTTATAAAATTATTTTGCTTACAGGAACGCATTGTAATGGAGCCGCTGGCCTATTCCGAACTAAGGACGCGTCCCTCTTTGGAAGAACGATTGGAATCTATCATATCTGGAGCGGCTTTGATGGCAGATAGCTCTTGTACTAGGTATTATAATTTAAAAAAAAATTAATATTAATTTTTTACTGAAAAATTTGGTGGTCACTTAGTTTATCGGCTGGATTTTTCCGAGTTTCTTGTTTCATTGTTTCATTATCGTTAATATGAAACGCGAAGAATACAATATTTCTTGTTGCTTTTATTATGAGTCTATTATTTAAATGTAATGTTTAAAGTGTTAATTAAAACTCATAGTTTTATGTTTCTAATCAATAATAATAATTGCTATCGCAGGGACGAGCGCCGCGAGAGAATCGTGGCTGAATGCAACGCAGTGAGGCAAGCGTTGCAAGATCTGTTGCACGAGTACATGGCTAACGTAAGTTTAATTTGTATATATATATATATATATATATATAAAATAAATAAATAAATTTTTCTTACAATCACATCACATTATCTAGCCCAAATTAAGTATCATTAAGAACTTGTGTTATGGATACTAGATAACGGATAAATAAACTTAAGAAATATATAAAGACACATAGATATTTTTTTATATATATATATAAATATTAGAAATAAACATATATACACATCCATAACTAGAAAGTAAATATGAGAAAATATCTGCCGCTACCAGGGTTCGAACCCGGGAAAAAAAAATATATAGATTTTTTTTTCTATTTTTACCGTGCCACATATACATATATGTAAAATTGCTCCTTAACAAATATATTCTTCTTGGTTTTTTGTTTAAGTAAAAATATAATGTAATTGTGGAACTATCCATGCGCATTTATCCCTCTCCCAGAACATCTATGGGATTCTGGGTTCGACTGGACACCAGCGTCGGGGATTCAACGAAATCCTCGACATTTTGCTGAGTCGAGTTTCCATTTTATTTATTGTCGAAAAACCGTTAAGAATTTTTATAAATTTTTCTTATTTTGTGTGAATATTATTTGTAATTTCGACAATTTTCAAAAATAAATATATTTCTTTCTTTCTATATAATATATACACTTATTTGATGCATACACTCAGTTACTTGGACTATGAAGTTTGTAATTGATGCTACTGTCAACATTCTTCTTAAATATGTAAAAAAAAATCAGAAAATAACGAATTATTATAATCTGTGTATTCGATTTGTCTTTGTTCTTAAGACGTTTCATCGTTTGCCGAAATCGGTAACATTTTCGATGGCTTCCTATAAGGTACCTGCCGTAGAAATCCAAGCAGCTTATCTCTGCGTACTGTTAGTCCCAATCCTACCTCGGTACCTCAGTGATCGTTTTTCCTTCACGCAGGCTAAGTTCACCTTACTTAAAATGAACCTCACAAAAGCCAGCTTTTCTTTAATTCCTTCACCGTACACGCATTTAGGTTGTGGAATGCACTTCCTCCAACCCAGACGCGGCGGTTCGTTACAGGCGTCCGCGTAACATCTCATCTTAACAGATTCCGACGACGCTATTACAACAAGGATCGCCGGCGTTACAGTTAGAAATAGGGCAACACGGCATTCGAAACGCCTAACCCACCGGTGGGCCAGGCTAACGCGGCGTACGCAGTCCTAATGAGTTTCTTGCTGGTTCTTTGGCAGTAGATGACCCCAGCGAACCAGTGGTAGTTTCAATATACGACGTCCTTAACCGAGGTCCGTGCCCTCTCGGGTGCCCTTAGGCGTATCGTATGTAGGAGTAGTTTAAGTTCCGGCTAAGCGTCCTCAGCGCTAGGCCACAAATTTCGGTGAAATTTAAAAGGCCAATAGTGTCATAAATAAACACTCCATTTCGAAAAAGAAAACAATTGCACTTCCTTACAAAATCCGAGAACCTAAAACGTTATCCTTGTTTGAAGGGCGAGTAAGATTTTCTCGAATTTATTATCCTACGTTCGTGTTCTTGTAACTCCGTATCATTATTATTATTGTCCTGTGTTGATTAATTTATATGTAATTTATTTGTTAAAGTATATGATTCCGTGTTCCTTAGCATAAGTTATTCAGTTTCAGCAACCGTTTTAAATGTTTCAGAATTAACAGTAATTTTTGTACACCCTGTATATTACATTCCTGTTCATCCAAAGCTTGAGTTTAAGCTTATTTTTAAGTTTAGTTAATTTAAATAACGTAATATTTGACTCACAGGCCGGTAAACCAGAGCAATCGGAAGGCTTGGAGAGAGCCATCGAGAACATGTGCCGGAAAACTAGAGATCTGAGACGTCAGCTGAGGAAGGCGGTGGTGGACCATGTTGGGGATAGGTATGGTTTCGTTAGCTCATTGTTTTATCCATCCTTCCATTAAACCATTGGGTATTTGACACCGTTTGAAAATGCAAGTTTTTAGAATTTATTGACCCAAGAAATGTTTTGTTAAATAAAGTTTATAATTTAATACCCAAATGATATTAATTGTAAAACTTAAAAATGTAGCCAAAAACATATTATAAAATTTTGTTAATTTTTTTAATTTGATTAGCTTACTGACGTTAAATATAACAATGTTTATTATGACAGTATGCATGGAAACGCATTATCTACGTAGCGATTATATATTTTATTCAAAACCAATACAATTTTTAGTGTTATTTACACGTTGTGACGTCACAACTCGTGTGGAGCGTTTTTCAGCGACTCTCAGCAGCTCCTCAAACACTTCGCTGTATCTAGACGACTATTGATTGTAAACATACTGTACTTCTGCGATACCTCTTTACTGATGATAATGTAATTTAAAAAAATTGGGAAGTAAGTAATTCATTCGATGCAACATTCCTCAGTCCGATCGTGCTACTGTCAGTTATAAGCGTCGCTAGTGTCGTTTGAATATTGCTATTTTAATAAAGCGTTCACTGATTTCCGACTATTAAGGCCAAAGCTAATTATAAAATGACAAGCAAATGTCAGTGTCAGACGAAAATCAGAAAAATTCCGTTTCACATACAGCTTAATAGTTTTGTCAAAAATATAAATTATAAGTAACGCCGATTTACTTGCGCAGAAGTATGGCCCGAAAATACCTTGACCGTCATTGGTCCGGTTTTTTTTTTTTTTAATATTACGGATACGAGCGAAATACCACGAGTCTCTGTGTTTCCTGTATTTCAGATCTTATTACAACGCAATAAGATGTGTTTGTCACTGGCTCATTCGGTTTTAGGTGGCGTTAAGTAGTCATTTTCTTCGCAAATGAATACAGTGGCTTATTATAATGGTATACAATATGTCTCGCTGCAAACTGGGTCATAAACAATTGAAACGGGAAGGCGATATTGCGTTCTCTTTCCTATTTAGCAGTATAGATGGCGGGGACCTTTTGTATGTCCTGCTATGTGTAGAGAAACGTTCGTAAAGACAAAAAAGTAAGGGTGGCTTATTACCTTCGTGAAACGTGCACACTGGCTCAGATCACAATCCGAGCAACTTTACTAAGGATATGATATCTCCAAGTCAGCTGCCAGTTTTGTATAATAATATAATTACAATAATAATCCCCAGACAAACGAACTGATGGGGGGCAGATGAACTGGGGGGGACACAGAGTAAACACACATATATAAATATCAACGACCATGACCCGAGAACAAACATCCGTGTTCATCACACAAACGAATGCCACTCGGCCGGGAAGACTCGATTATTTTTCAGAATTCAGCTTAGAATTATGGTTCGAGTCCACGTGCCCTTTGTTCGAACGACAAAAGAAGACCATTATGAATATTTCTTTCTTTAACGCATCAAACAATATGAATATATTTAAAGTTATTTCATGTAAACAATCATTTGCTTTCATCAGTTTCCTAGAAACCAACGTGCCTCTGCTAGTGCTAATGGAAGCGGCGAGAAACGGCAACGAGAAAGAAGTGGAGGAGTACGCCGTCGTGTTCACGGAGCATGCCAACAAACTTGTCGAGGTATGTGCACTAAAGTTGTACGTCGGTAGGGGAGGTAATAGAGATATTACACTTACATCTTACTCCCTCTAGCGATTCAGCGTTGCGACGATATTAAAACTATTAAAAAAAATCTTGTACGCCACCACACAGTCCATTATATTTGTCTAGCTCCATTTTGTATTTTTTTTTATATATTTCATAGTACGCGTCTCGGTAGGCTTGGTTTCCTTTGTTACCCGGCGCCTCCACCAACTAAAGTTGTACGTCGGGGAGGAGGGGAGGTTATAGAGATATTAATTTTAATAACTTATTTATTTTATTTCTTTTATTTATTTATTTTATATTAAAACTATTAGAAAGGTAATACAAATGTTTATTTTATTTTCCTTCACTAGGCATATTACAGTACCATATTCAATCAAACAAAATCCGGTTAAAAACGTAACCGGATTTTATACAGTTTACATAAATTTTTTGCACATTTGAACTCGGCACTTACAGACACCGTAGCCACGAGTTTTCTGTAATACAATGAACCGTGAAAAGTGCCATTACTGGAGGTTGGCCGTCAATTGGGAGTGCTTATCTCTCATTACCAAGTGGACACTCCTTCTTCTATGTACCATATTTAGAAATTTATAAACGATTATTTATTTCTGGCTACTTTATACCCTCGGCGCTAAAAGAGGAGTGTTATAAGTTTAATGTATAACTGTGTGTCTGCGGTATCATATCTCCCATATGAATGCACTCATTATGATTTGAATTTTACTTTTTGAAAGTTCAATGAATCGAGAATGTTCAGAGTTTTTTTATGAAGTTCGGTTGAGACGTTTAAGATAAGCATCTTTTTTTGTCAGTTTGGGTTTTCCAAGTTGTGTTTTCAATAATAATGGTCTCTCGCTGCCTGAAGGTAATTAAGCAATAATTTACGTTTATCCTCTACAAGCGTAGGTATTAGCCCGTTCACGTAAGGGCGTGGAGCTCCCCTTGAAGAATAAAAAATATGTACTTTTTTAAGGAGAATAGAAAATTAAATATATTTATTTATATAATAAGATTTAAGGTGGTCCACATTTCACATTGCATCTTGAAGCTCGTCACACTAATATTTACAAATTAAATGTATACAGGGTGTCCCGAAATTCGACATCAAGCCGAAATGGGACGATAGGATAGGTTAAAAAATGGAGAAATAATGTTTTATTTTGTTTAATGCCCATAATTTCCAAAGAACTTATGGGCATTAAATGAATTTTTTTTCTGATTTTTCTGATGTCTAAGCGCAACAATGACTGGCGTTTAAAATACAAAAGCCAGCGCGGGCGCTATAATTAAAAAATTTACAAAATTTGGAAATGCGTCTTACTACGCAGCCATCTAAATGACCATCTTTACCGAACTATTTTATATACATGGAAAAATCCCAGTTGACCGCCGGCCGTCCCAATATCTCATGACAAGTGATCCTCACATTTTTCGAACATATATACATATACCTATACAGGGTGACTGGTGACAAATTTTAGATATTAAAGGAGAGCACTCTGTACTCGATTCTGGTCATAATTATGTAATAAAAGTAGGTACTTAATTTTTAACTATAATTCCATATAAATAAATAAAGTGTTGTTTCCCTACACTTTCCCGACGCCTGAGTCGACCACGGCACGTGACCTGGCACGCGGATCGCTGCGCGCACAAAATAGTTTACCCACCACAACGTACGCCACCACCCGCTAGGTACCTATTCTATCTATCATCCCACCGCGTCTTCGCCCGACCGTCACTAATAAGTGTGAGCGCAAGCGCCGACCGGCTAGTAGGTATTAGTTAAATAGAGAAAGAAAGGGCCGACAGATCCCGCAAACCATTTTGAAGCGAATGTGGTCGACCGTCAATAAGTTTTAACTATGTCGAAACTATGTCAAGTTATTAGTTTTAAAATTATTATTTTATCCCACAGGTCGCCAACCTAGTGTGTTCGATGTCAAACAATGAAGATGGAGTCAAGATGGTTCGACACGCCGCCGCTCAGATCGAAGACTTGTGTCCTCAGGTAAGATGTCTATTATTTACTTTAAATAAAAACTTAAGATATGTTCATATTTTAAGTAATAATTAGTTGTTCTATGTATTGGTTAATAAACAGTAAAGATTAAGAAAATTATGACCTGCTATACTATTTCCATTTCTTTATTTTCTCGATGACAGCTCCTGTGTAACCGCGAGCGTTTTCTTTACACTATGTATGCATTATTTTATAAAAATATGACGTTTACACACGTACAAGGTTATATAATACCAGAGTCGGAGAAACTGATAGGGATGGAGCTATGTCGATGAACGTAACAAACGATAACTGTCATCGAGAAAATAAAGAAATGGAAATAGTATAGTGGCATGTATTTTGTATACACAAATCAATCTCTCACTTCCCTCTGATATGGTTGACTAGGGCGATGGCTGGATCCCGCGAAACTCGTGAACGGGTGCCGTTTGAGGGTGTTCGTCGTTTGGATACTGGGGGGAGGGAGTCTTGCTGAGCTAACAGATGCAGATAAGAATCATGTTGTACAGACATAGAGATTCATAGTAAATTTATTTTGAAAAAAATATATATACCCGTGAAGTTTCTTGCCAGTTCTTCTCCGAACTGGTCGTAGGGTCTTGCTTTATTTGACGTCAGACTTTGAGAAATAAATATTTGAATTTGAATTTATTTATTATATCTCTGGGTCCCCCCCAGTTCGCTGTATGGTCATCCATAACACAAGCTCTGCTTACTTTGGAGCCGTACAGTTGGTGTTTGTCTGGGGATTTATTATTAAATATCTACTAATTTTTGTAATGAATACTTTTGATAAAATAACGCTGAAGATTGTTATTTTCGCTGGTAAATTTTGTAAAATGTAAATCCTGTCTTTAATCGAGTGTAAGTTAATACCCAAAATGAATAATTACATAATACATTTTCATTTAATATTTACGTATTCAGGTAATAAACGCCGCCCGCGTGTTAGCCGCTCGTCCCAGATCTCGCGTCGCTCAACAAAACGCCCTCGAGTTCTCTCGCTTCTGGGAGCCCGCTGTCAAACTGCTGTCAATGTCAGTGGATGACGTCACCAGTATCGATGACTTCTTAGCTGTCAGCGGTAAGTGATTTAAGTTTTCGGTCTATATTTTGTACAATGTTTGTTTCCCGTAAATTATTAAGCTGATGCCAAATTGCAGGGAACTATGTAACTCCCCTAAATGTTTAGCGGTTTTTAGTGGTTTCTGAAATATAGCTCATTTTTATTATTTAAAGGATTTTATTATTCTCAGGTTGTTTATTTATATATACGTACATAACCAACCACGACCAGAGACGGTATGTCATCGACGTCCAAAGAAACGGGTATGAAAAAGAAGCTGCGAAACGTTTTTTTTTAAATTTATGAGCGCCTGCTGGTCGAAGCAGTAATAACAGTAAATACGTGACACATAATTCAAATTCGAATAACTTATTTTGGTATATCAAACTAAATCTTTTTTCAAGTCCTATAGCTGATAAGTCGTCCATTTTTCGCCGTATGACTAATGTTCCTACGCCAATAGCGTGTGTGAACTACTCTTACAACCGGAAAATTTTATACTCGTTTCACTTTGAGTTCTCATCGACTAAGACTTGTATCACTTTACATGTAAAATTAATATATTTACTATAATAATAGTATAATAAATCCCCAGACAAACACACCTACTGTATGGCCCCAAAGTAAGCTAAGCTTGAGTTATATGGATGACCATACAGCGAACTTGGGGGGGGAACATACATGTATAAATATCAACAGCCATGACCCCAAATGAATGCCCCAGCCAGGACTCGGACCTGGGACTGCCGGCTCTAGGCAATCGGTCGTCAAACTAATATTTTACTTTCTCTACAGAAAACCACATATTGGAAGACGTGAACAAGTGTGTGGTGGCGTTGCAAGAGGCCGACGGAGACTGCTTGGAAAGGACCGCCACAGCCATCCGCGGCAGGGCGCATAGGTTAGTTGCTGTTTTATATAGGGTGACTTTTGATCCCCCATAATCACGTCCCGCCCGGGACGAGACCTTACCAAAGAAAATCTACTATCACTTATATATGTATACTTACGAATAGATTACGTGGTTGTGTTCAGGTCAGAGGAAAAAAACGCTTGGCAACGCGTCATTATCCGATATAACATTCACAATTATATTGTTACATAAAACACCTACGGCCAATGACGTCCACGCGTGCGAATGCCAGTTACCTTCAGGTAGCGTGCTCAGTTGCTGGATATAAAAATAAATTTTAAAAATCTTCAATTTGCTGCTTTTTATATACGGTACGGCTCCAAAATCCTACACCAACTTGAATAACTGCAGATTTCTTCAAACCTGTTGTAGGTACCGTCACGGCTAGGCTTTACGAGCACGTCAGAATGCCGCGATAGTTTAGTAAAGAGGTCGATATAAATTCAGAAGAAAATAATTTGTATATGAATACCTCGAATGACGTAAAAGAATTGATGATGAAGACGATCAGAATCTGTTGTTTAGATTCTGACGCGCTCCATCGTCGGAGTAAGATGTAATATATCCAGTGAATGGAAATTAAATAAGTTATTAAAATAAATATTTCTAATGCCCCCCCCCCCACCGACGTAGAACGTTAGTGTAGCTATTTGAATATAATTTGTCTTGTTTGTGTAATATGTGTAGCTATACAAACAGTCAAATTTCCAAGCTATCGGGAAAGAAGTTTAGGCTGAAAAAACTGAGGTAATTAAGGGCGGAGATATGCATTTTGGCAACTCTGTAAGCCCATAATAAGTAAAAGAAAAAGATCGGAATACTTCTCTAGGTGAAGTAATTACTTCTCTTTTGTGTCAGACACGCTAAATTTCTTAAGATGCATACGCAAACCATTGAAAAATATGCTTGCTGCTACGGTCGTTGTCCGACCGTGATAGCATTCTAATTCGATGGGTTTATACCAAAGTAATTTTTAACCCTCAGGAGAGTCCGTTATTCTATTCTGAATTAAGTTACAAAAAAGTTTTCAAATACTTTACCGGTTCACATCACCTAGCTATAATGATAACCACAAAATTGTGCAATTTTTGCTTTCAGGGGTCCTTATAGGATCCAGGATATTATCCTGACAAAAGTTCACCCTCAATCTGCGCACTCCTTCCACAAGAACAAGATACACTTCCCTATTTTATCCGCAGCACACGAAAACAAACTACACTCGGAACTCAACTATCAATAGGATTCAAAGCACATATAATAAAAGTTACTGAATAGAGGTTGATATTAACATGGCTATATATTATTACGTTCAAATATATACACACATGCACATGTACACACACACACACACACACACCCTCCCTCATATACACACACAAACACACTCACGCACTGCTATCGACCTATAAAAACAACAAAAAAACAAAAAATTCTTTTTTTTTTGTAATAACTATTTAAAAACTGTTTTAATAAATTATTCCTAACATTTGTTTCACTTGCTGTCTGCTAAAATCATTTAAAAAAATGTAAATCCATAACTGGCTGTCAGTTTTATATAGATATTATTTAATTAATGTATTTATTTTAAGAGCTGTGGATTTTGTTAAAATTAAATAAATAAATAAATAAAAGTTGCGTATACGAGGGATTAGTGAGCGAAGGCGCAGACAAAACCTAGTTTATTCTATTATACTATCATAAAGAATTCTCCATTAGAAAACGACATGACCCTGGAGTACAACAGGCAGGACTGTCGTAGGTGATTTTAGTGTAAAAATATATGTAAAACGGACCTCTCGTTACAGAGTTTGCTCGGTGGTGACACAAGAAATGGACAACTATGAACCTTGCATCTACACAAAGAGGGTGTTGGAAGCTGTCACCGTGTTACGAGACCAAGGTTAGTGTCGGGTATAGTTATTTACAGGCGGAATACTTTATACATCATGATTGGAGACCGAGTAGTAGAGCCCAGCCTCACACGCCGGAGGTCCCAGGTTCGAGTTCTGGTTGGGGCATTCATTTGTGTGACAGACGTTATGTACGTACGTTTATTCTGGGTTCCCCCAGTTCGCTGTATGGTCATCCATAACACAAGATCTGCTTACTTTGGGGCCGTAAAGTTGGTGTGATTGTCTGGGGATTTATTATTACATATTAATATATAATTAAGACCGCCTTTGTAACTTTTGGACGTTTTTTGTCTGATTTTCAAAATTTCTGATCGAATTCTCAGTAAAACATTTTAAAAGCTAACCTAATTATAAAAGAAAAGCATATTATACTCATAAAATATTAGAATTATCCAATGTAAACCAAGATCTTCATGATAACTGACATCCTATGATCATATAAAATCCCTAGAGCTTCGGCTATCTCAGATACCTTCAATCTTCTATCTCCCATGATGAGACCACATACTTTTTGATGTTTTCCGAAGTCGTAGCTGTAGAAGGCCGTCCAGAGCGGGGGTCATCTTTGATGCTCTCTCGTCCACGTTCAAATTTAGCTGTCCACTTTTTTATCATTGTATACGACGGAGCAGATGTTCCTAAAGTAGCCACCATATCTTCATGAATCTGCTTTGGAGTTAAGTGTTTCTTGTGGAGGTATTTGATCACGGCACGGTGCTTTAATGTTAGGCTGTATTATTCGGCGAAATTGGATGATAATTCAAAATTTTATAGCAAAAATATCATGTAAAAACATATATTTAGTGGCGAAGATAGTTAACTAGTGGCTAAGATAGTCTTATTTAGACGGTCGTCGGTTGTGGCAATTTAGGTGGCAATATAGATAATGCTATTAAAAAGAAGCTCGTTTGATTAGAACCCTAAATATATAATTCATAAATATCCGGGTTGCCTTGAGGATTTAGATCACTCTTGTAATGATAAGGCCCACATTGTCATCAGCTACTTTTTAGATTTAAATTTAGTATAAATTTTCTAATAGGTTTGATATTAAAGTGCGTTATTATTATTATTATTATTATATTTATCTAATGAATTAAGGGAAAAAGGTCGACAATTGAAAAGACACAGAATTATATATCACAACTTCGTTTATAATACAAAAACATATAAAAAAAACTTACAAACTAATTAGTAAGATATACAATAAAATCTCAACTCTGCTTATATAATACAGACCTTATTGCTCTTGGGATAGAGTTCACGTTTTTTCTGAACGGTGGTTATTTGTTTTTCAATAAAATCTCAACTCTGCTCATACATTATAGAGTTTATTGCTTAAGTAGTAAGGTTTACTTTTTTTCGGGTGCTGGGGGGTGAGCACGGATGTATTCGAGCGCTCGGAGAATAGCTTCAGGGATCGGTGGGGAAGTTGGTAAATGAGAACCCTGCGAACGAAATAATAAGGTTGAGTATGCGACGGATACTTATATTTAGGACAGGTTCAATGTGTTCTAGACTCGTATTAAAAATCTCGCTTAAATTCGCCCGCCATTTGGAAAATTGGAAAGAGCTAGACAATTGGGTTTTTGAAAAATGTTTGTTATTACATATTAAATAGTTTATCAACAGTAAATAAATATCGCAGAAGTAACAGTATGTTTACAATCAACAGTTGTCTAGATACTGCGAGTCGCCGAAACACGCCCGAGTTGTGACGTCACGATATGTCAATCATACTAATTATTGTATGGGCGTTTGAATAAAATATCTAATAGCTACGTATCTAATCTAATATTTAATGTCAGTAAGCTAATAATCTTTAAAAAAAATGTACATATTTTATATTGTAAGATTTTTTTTGCTTCTTTTTTAAGTTTTCCGATCTAAATAGATTTCGATATTCAATTCGAAATTATATTTTTCAAAACAATTTTTTGGTCAAAATTTCTTATATTTTCCAAATAAATGAAAAAATTTACATCTTTAAATGGTGTAAAAAACCGGATTCTTCTATTTTGGTGTAGAAAATAATATCTGTCTCGTTTCTTGACGACGCCAGTTTCAATTTAGGTTTATTAGTATAAGACACTCAATGTCATAATTTATCAACTGTTTGTCCGATATTCAATCATGGAACTATAGGGGGGGGGGGTGAAACCAAGTTGCTATCTACAATCGCTAACGCTACGCAAAACTCGTAAGCTGTACAGAGCATCACGTGATACATCGATGGCCACGTCATATTCTATACATAATTTACGAGTTTTCTGTAGCTTGTGGTTACACCCCCTGAACCAAGGCAGGTGAAAAGTTTAAAAAAAAAACACGTTTTCACCGGTGGCGTTAATAAAAGATTTACCTGGGGTTGGTAGCCGTTCTCATCAGCCGTGTACTGCAGGTGGATAGCTTCACCTTCAGGGGAAGTCCAGTGGGCCTCCCCTTGCACTTGTTCAGCTGGGTTCTCCTGTGGATAAGAACGGTATTCAAATTAATCATAAGCAATAAATCCCCACACAAACACACTACTGTATAACAATAGAAACTACTACACCCGGCCAGGACTTGAACTTGGGACCTCCGGCGTACGAGGCAGGGTTATACTACGCCATTAGTAATTAATTAAATATTCGTTCTAAAAAAGATACATTTCGAGACATGTGAAATATTAAATTTGTTTGAAATGTCGAATCGGACTCTTGTTCAGCTAGTATTGAGATTGAAAATGAGCAAACAATATATATTTTTATATTGAAAAATGATTAGACGTTTGTCTTCTATCTCACCTGATGGAAAGTGACGATGAAGAAGAAAGTGTTAGACGTCTATCCACGAGATACCTATTCACTCGACGCTTGAAAGAACTAGGACTATAGTTTTCTGGAAAAACAGACGCAGGCAGTTCATTCCACACCTTGGCGACCCGCACCAAAAAGGAACTATCGAAGCGTTTGGTTCGACTTCTTGGGATATCTACCAAGAAGGGATGGAAGGTCTGTCTGCGTCTAGTAGTCCTATGCAAGAAGGAATTAGAATATATTCAAATCCAAGACCTCCATATAGCCATATTCACAACTAAATATATTTACAAATTTGTTGGAAAAAAGCTAGAAATTGGTTTGAGAGGGAGACCAAGGCTCCGCCAATTACTTGTGTAAAGTCAGCAATTGTGTGCACATGGCAAAAATGTACTGATTATACAGTAAGACGGTGAGACAAAATGCGGGCCGCTACCCAAAGTTAGGTTGCATATATACAAATACACGCCAATGACATATTACATATAGACAAGTCATACACAAATATCACTATAGATATATACAGTACCTAATATAATTTGTGAGAGAAAGAAAGAATAAAACGGTTTACTTGTTGTAAGTAAGAGATTTTCTACTTTTTTATGTAAAAAGATATGACGATATATTCCGTTAATTTCATCACCATAGTTTTACATAACCCAAGTAAATAGGCTATGTCACGGCTTGTTGTAATAATGACATAGAACCTTTTATAATATAGAACCAATTAGAACACAATAACACATTCTCGGGTAGGAATAACAAAGGTACAAAATTAAGCTCCATATTCAATGAATTTAAAGGTATTCAATTCAGATATATTTGGCAATTCAGGTATGCATCACGGCTCAGCACCATGATATTGACTTATTTGCAGATACTTTAGACATATTGTTAAAGTCGCCTATTTTATGATTAATAACTTACTTAAGTAGCAATACCATTTCCTTTTAAAAATTATAATTTTATTGACATAAATATCTAGAACTTTATTTTTGACATTGTAATATTATTGTAACTTTTGGACATGATTGATTTATTTCAACTGTTTTCTTGCTAATGTTTTCCTGTATATTATTAAAGTTTTTTATTTTTTATACGTTCATGTTGACGTTTTGGATTTAGTCTGTAAGTTCACATTTAATTAATTTGATAAATAAATAAATAAATATCTTGAATTTGCTTTTAAGTGCCGATTGCATAAATTTCATTCAGAAATTAAAAAAAAATGTATTGTTTTAGACTGTCACGGTTATTCAAACTATTGTTTAAGGGATTAACGAGATTTTTACTCCGGTTTTACTTGAATATTTTCGAGTTTCTGATATTTTGGCACTGACCTTAACTCCTTAAATAAAAAATCACTTACAGCTTTAATATCCTTCAGCTCTCCATGCTCATGCGCAGCTATCCCATTCTCAGTTTCATACGCGTACTGGTACTGTCCGGAGACGCCGACGTCCAACTCCTGTTTTATAATCTGTGCGTTTTTCTCATCTACGCCGGATTTAGGCAGGATGTGCGAGACGTCAGCTAGGGCGGCTGCCGCGCAGAGGGTTAGGATCAAAAGTTTCTGTGGGCGAGAAGCAGATGGCGTTAGTATCTTTTCTTAATGAATTCATTGGAAAAAAACGAATATTTATGCATTTACAGCAGGAAAAAGAAAAAGGCATACAGCGATCGAATAAAATATACCACGTATATTAAAGTTTCGTTCTGTTTTGATTTGAATTAACGTGTGAGAGTTACACATAACATTTTTATAGAGCGGTAAAAATGCTATACAATAGTATGTTAGAGAATATTACATATTGTTAAACTCTGTAATTTCGATCAAAACTCTGACATGTTGGGGTCCTGGGGAGAATGGGTCATCGCCTTTATACGGACTTAGCAAGGCGGTTGGTGAGTGAAACTCGTGACCCTAAGGCTGGCACCTACCTCGCACAACGAATTTCTATTGCGATCCAGCGTGGTAATTCGGCCAGCCTTTTGGCTACGTTGCCTTCAATAGATCTTAGTTTAGATGTAGTTTCTTATTTGTAGCATATTTTATCTTATAATTATTAATTTAATACACTTATATTTGTATGTAAACATTGTTTAACATTTCGTGCATAAAAGTTTTCTAATATGGCAACACTTTTTAATTTTTTTTAATATATGACTTGCAAATATTAATTGTCATATTATAAAATGATATGTCATAAACACTTTATTAATACAAGGTAGTATATTTTTGGTCGGGCTAGTTATTTCAGTAGACAATTCTTAAACAAACTATTTCATTTCTGCGATGTTTTCTTACACAATATACCAAATTCAAATTTATAGAAAAAAGAATTTATGAGGATGGTAAAGATGTATTTAGCTGTTTATGCTATTATGGCGCACACGAGGATGATGAAGATGGAGTAAAAGTTATCGTCAAGTCTAAAAGAATTTTGACGATATAAACTCAAATTTTGAGTTTTTAAATTGAATATTTATAATATTTACATGAACAACAGAGCATACAAAAACTTTTAAAATTGGCATTAGAACCTTCTATTGGTACTTAAATTGAAACTAACTAAAGTTAATTTTACATAATAAACTAATTATAAGCCGATGCATTAAAGAAAGGAATCATAAATGGCGGGTACTACTTGCATTGACAGTTAGTACAGGTAGCATACAAATTTTCAAAATATTTTTTTTGTTAATACAAAAATAATAAAAACAAGACCGGTTTTTCAGCTTAGCTTCTAACAGCGGCTTCGTCGGCGTGAAAGTTGAAAGTTTGAAAGACACGTGGCGCCATCCAGTATCATTAGAGCGTTATTGTTTTTTTAATCGGAAACAGTGCGTTTTTCGGTATGAAAGGATCCTACGTCCGTTTCTGTACCCCTGACAAAGTAAATAACAAAATTTCAGGAGAACCCTTATTATGATGTTGGTTAAAATAAAACACGAATATTATTTAAATCAAGACTAATATTTTTTTACTTACCGTACGCGCGAGTGTGAGTATAGACGGCACTAGTGTGCGCGCGAGAGAATTCAATTCCTTTCTTTAATGAACCATGATATATTAAAAGTTTTAACCAAAATACATTTGTTGCATAATGTAAGTAAGGGTGTTACCACACCAATCGATCGATCGTGGATCGATGGCGTCGATCGACGTCGACTGTTCCATTCTACCATCGATCGTCGATCGATTGGTTGGTAACACCCTAACGCACCATTGCTCTATGCTCTGTGTAAGGTAATGTTAGGGCACTTCCCACAAATCGGGGTGGCATCAATGTGCTCTGCCGAGCGGCAGAGTATGTTTAGTTTAGAGATGTTACGGAGTTGCGATTCCGGTTCCGAAACTTTTGAATCGAAGGTATATCGGAGGTCGATATGCGGCGAAAGAGGCGGCGCGCGGCAGCAGTCATCGCGAAAAACTTGTTCATACTTGTCACACGGGGAATCCCCTCTACGCGATTTTGTTTGTTGTGGTTTGACGATTACTCTTTCATTTATTATTGTTTTGCATTCGGAATCGGGTCATTCGTTTTGTTTATGTATTGGCGTTTCAAATAAACTTTAGAGTTATTGATAACTGTCGGTGTGTTTGGCTAACTATTGGAATGTGACATACTTATTTGAATTCAACAATGAAACCAAAAACATTTTTCGGGGCTGAAAAAAATATTTTGTTTATATACTTAAATCTAATTTAGAAACTCCTAATCCGACTCCGGTTCCAATACCTACCATCACTTCAGTTACATCCCTAGCTTAGATTAACGTTCGGGAATAATGCTGCCCGGCCAATGGCGTTTGGCTTTTGGCGCGACAAGCCACGTGGGCAGACCTGTTTAAAGTCCGGATCCTGATCGGAACTTGCCGAATATGTATTTGATTCGGGGCAGTATTGCCATACAACAGGGGTTCTTCAACTTATGGTTTATGGACAGCGAACCCCTAAACCTTATCCCTAAAGATAATAATAAACTTGGCTGTTGAAGAAAATAAAGTTATTTATTTCAATAAAAGGTAATAAATACATTACCAAAAATAAATAGGTTTTTGAGTCAATGTGTTGGATTGGCTAGTTTTTTTGCGCCTATCGAGTCGATTTTAGGAGTAATTTTATAAGTCGTCCAGCCACCATCATGTCAGTCATGTCGCGAACCCCCTGCCGTTGAATGGCGGACCGCTAGTGGCTCGCGCACCCCCGTTTGAGAAACCCTGCCGTAGAACAAATACTTCTTGCCCGAAAATGTGGGAAGCTCCCCTTATCATTTGAACCGTAGATATTTTATTTTATTCAAGACATTAAAGGTATTTTGTAAACAAGTTGTAAGCACAAATAAAAATCCACGCAAACTTTTGTACCGCTGAACCCGGTTTCTTCAAACACAGCCAATAACACAAAATTTCAAACAAAATCAAAATCAAGACTCCATCAAAATCGGTACAATCGTTTACAAACTACGAATACATTAACACCTCTTCTTGTGTCGGGTGTCATAAAATGTCCTTTTTTACGCTTCCGCCGAAAGAACTGCAAAATCGTTAACTTTTTCTCGATGTCTTATAGTTTCAAGTCTATGTTAGTATTTCAAGGAAATTTAAAAAAAAAAAACATTCTTAAGTAGGACGAGGTTATGGCAGTGTAATCAATTCCTATTTAAACTTTAAAAAATGCGACCTTCAGATGTTTAAATGTCAATCTTCATGACAAGTATGGTGCGATCATAATTTTTCATTACATAACGTGTCTTCGTTGCATAAAGAGATTTTAATTGAACATTGGCACGCAATGTACCGAAAATAATTAGCACTACTGACTTCTGTTCAGTTTAGGGTGGCGCTGCGTTCTATGCGTGAATGAGGTTTGACATTTATCTAGCAATGTAGTTCCAGTTTTGGCCAGTGGATATGTAAATTGGTGAGGCTGTAAATGTTACTGGGGTTTATAATGATGTAATGTGGTTTTTTGTGAAAATTTGATATTTAAGATTATGAGTAAATTTACAGTTTACTTGGGCAGGGGTTATCAAACCACGTATTTCGTCTAGGCGCGCTGTCAGTTGTGTACGTCTAAATCTATAGTAAGGGTGGGGGTTTAGTTCTTCGGAATACGGTACAATGAAAGTAAGTAGGGATAAGGTCTTCGCGGCGTCCCTCTTTTACTACTTGGAATCCCCTGTGCTAGGCAAAGGCACAGAAAGCTCAACACGAATTCCATCTTTAAACTTATGGCACACAAAAACAAATCGAAGTTTTCGCAAACAATAAAACCTGTGAAATATTAGCTCGTGTATGAAAATCCGCGAGTTTGGACGAATTGAATGAGAGAATTGGACACTCGATAGTAAAAAAATAAACAATTATTTTACGAGAGAAAGAAGATCGTAAAGCCTTTGTGCATACAACTATTATAATGCGAAAGATTTCTTTGTTTACGAACAAACATTGACTGTGAAAGGCCTGATCCGATATTAAAATAATTTCACTATCAAATAGGTACATTATCCAGATGTAAGGTTGGCTAGGATATATTCCATCCCGAAAGTCCTACAGTATCACAATTTCAGTGAAACCGTACAAGACCTTTAGTAACATATTTTTGCTACCGTAGACCTCTGTCGTAATTGCTTATGTCCCAGCAGTTAAGCTGGCTGTTCCATGCTTTAATCCGGAACGCAGCCAAGCAAAAGTGCTTATTACGGCGGTCAAAATAGGAAGGACTTCATTACCGCCATCAATGCCTCGGATTTTTTATATTTTTCCAAAAAAATGCAAGATTAATTGAATATTCAACTCAACTAAATATACCTACCGAAAATCTATAAATAATTAACCGAATATCATAAAACAAATATTATATATTCCCACGGTTGTTAAACACAATATTAAAACATAATATTATAAATAATTACGTATTTACAGCCAAAACATCGCTTTTGACTTTTGACATTTTCATAAATAGATATTTAATTGTGAAGTCAATACTGGTAGACTATTACTATATTGCAATATCAAAAAGTAGAATCTGTTGTGACATAGGATATATTTCCCGGAACCCTCAAGCAAATAACTTTAGCAGTCGGGTTTGTTTGTCTTGTTCGATTTGTATGTATATTGTCTTGTAAACTGCGAAGCGCTTCGGATTCAAATTGTTTCATGGAGAAATTCATTTTCCGATAATTATTAAAAGCTGTAATTATACAAAGGTTTTCAAAATTTTACGCAGATTTCATTTACGACAGAACATCCGAAAATTATTATTTGGTCATACACTTATTTGAACCTTCAAAAAACGATCATAAGATAAGCAGTTTTTTTTAATAAAAATTTTACTCTTTTCTGTGGAAAATATTGTTCTTTTAAATTTCACCGGACTTTGTGGCCTAGTTAGCCGAAACAAAGACTACAATTGTTTGTTCGTGTTATACGTCTCTTTCACATTTTTACTCTATCGGTTGTAATTTGCGATCTTGTACCGAAGGTCAGTCAAAACTATCCTTGGCCCGAAGATCATCTTTGAGTTATTCAAATTTAGTTAACCTACGGACATAAATGTGTTTGAATGAGCTAAACGGTAAGATCAAATATTTACTAAGAAGTACTATTGGGAGTTCAGATCTGTTATGAGTTCAATGTTAGCAGCTCTTAGGATTCCGAATATAAAATAATGTTGCGTTTATTTCATGACCTAGAGCCTAGACAGGTTGCGCTCGGCGATGGAATAGAAAAATAAATAGAATAGAAAATGTATGAGCTTACAGATGCAGATAATAAAAAAAATTTATAGACATAATGAGACATTGTAAATTTATTGTGAAAATATTATATTGAAGATTCTTGCCAGTTCTTCTTCACGAAGGTTTTTCCGAACTGGTGTTAGAGTCATGCTTTATTTGACGCGAATAAAAACAAGTATTGACAATGTTGAGAAATAAATATTTGAAGTTTAATGAAATTAACATACGGCTTTGATTGAAAGTTTCGTTCGCTCATGACAATTTCATGTTTCGACATCATATGAAATTGTCCACATCGACGAATCGTCGTTGAATGCTACTTGATAACATTATTTTAAGGATATAATATGAAAATAAATATAATTTGTATTTGTTAACTTCTCGTTTCTACTCTTGGTTGGTGTATTTATTTAAATTTAACCGTTTTAGTTCTGATCTCTTGATATGTTCGGCTTAAAACAAGCGCTGAGTATTCTGGATTCGTTTTAAGTATAATACATAAACTTCTTTTGTAATGAAATACATTTCCAGTGGGTGATAAATTTTTTAAGTTTTAATATATATGAATCCCATAAGTTTTTAATTTCACTGGATTTAAAAAGACAAAAAAGAGAAAAAAAACCATAGACAACTTTTATAGATTTTTAAAAACAATGCACTCAGTTTAATAACCTAATCTTCAAGCAATACATTTATGTAAGTTTCTGTATCCTACATCCTTAAAACGTCACTATCTTAAAAATCATAATTATTTTTACACTTTTTTAATGTCACATATCTTAATACTAAAATGACACTAAAAAAACTTATTTCTTTAACATAATTCACTGAAACTGCACTCACCATCTTGTTGGCTACCAAAGAGGTCACTATTCGAAAGATGCTGGCGTTCATCTCTTATATACAATTGGCGCTGTAGGTGGACGCCCGGGTTAAAGACGAGAATCGATTGCGTGTTGTTTGGTCTTTAGTAGAGGTTATGCGTAGTAGGGCACGACGACACTACAGGCGAATTTGAACTTGAACCAATGCTCGCGACTGTACCGTAATAGTTACTTCAAGTTTGAAGGACGATGGCTGAGTTAAGAGGTGGATATTTTTGAATAAGTATTTTGTTATTAAGTAGCTCGATAATATCTCGTAGGTCGTAAAATTGAAATATTTTTGGAGTACATTTTAAATTAGAGGAATAAGGACGTTAATGAGATGATACGTATACCACCATTACCATATTACATCGCTCTAATAACAAATAAATAAATTTAATGAACAAGAGACAAAATAAATAAGTTTTTTCAAATTCAAGTTCAAATATTTATTTCTCAACATTGACAATTACTTGTTCTTATTGACGTCAAATAAAACATGACTCTACCACCAGCTCGGAAAAACCTTTGTGAAGAAGAACTGGCAAGAAACCTCACGGGTATAATGTTTTCAGAATAAATTTACATTGTCTGTTTATGTCTATACACAATTATTAAAAGTATTTGCGAATCTACGAAGTCTGTAGATAAATGAAAATAGTGGGCGTTATTGGATCGATGCGTTTATTCAAGAATCATTTTAGTTGTGACGATAAAATTACTAATTGATACAATCTATAAAAATAAGAAGCTTAATAAATAAGATTTATGAAAACAAAAATTTATCCACGACTTGCGTTTTGTATATAAAGTATAAGTAAATTTCGGGATTAATCTATTTATTTGTTAGTCACACTAACGAACAATTCGCTATTATACCTACTTATAAGGAAGACTAATGGTTTTGTTTCTTTAAATATGTTTATTAACAGGGATGTACAGTCGTGGAACTTGCTGCAGGCGCAGATTCGCATTAGAATCCCCTGTTGTCGACCCCTTAGTATGCGGAGCGCCTACGAACGACTGAACAATGCGCAAGCGATACTCGCCTTAGTCTGAGCCACCGCAGATTTGCCTGACTGTACATTATTCAAAATATAAGATACACACTAAAATAACTTGGTTAATGGATGAATTATTTTAAGTAAATTAATTAACCAATAGATTATTAATGTTACAACAAACAGACCTATAGTTTCCTTAATGTTTATGAAACAAATGTTATGTTATATTGCCTTTTTATAATCTACTTTATATATCTCAACGCAAGGTTTTATATGGAAGTGAATGATTAATCCTGATGATTTATGTCCGAATCATTTTAAAATACTAGGTACTTTATACTACCTTAATTATCAAATAATATATCCATGTGTTCACAAAGTTTTTGTTATTATTGTATATTTGACACGCACAAATGAATTTGCACCATGAAGAGTTTTACTGCGGTATACGGAACAATTTCTCAGTTCGACATTGTCGTTCTCGCCTGTAAGTCCTCTGAAATATATTTTATTTAATATACAGGGTACAACAATCAGGTTATTTAACAATTTATATAATGATACGAAGCTAACATATTCTCGGCGATTCTCGAAGGGTTGTAACTTGTGGTAGTGGAGCGACTAGGCGTAATCCGAATAACTCGGATTAACTAGCGTCGGGTGACGTTTGAGGGTGTTCGTCGTTTGGATACTGGATACTTGGGGGGGGGGAGAGACTTGCCGAGCTAACAGATGCAGATAAGAATAATTTTGTATAGACATAAAGAGTCTCTATAAATTTATTTTGAAAAAAAGTATACCCGTAAAGTTTCTTGCCAGTTCTTCTTCACGAAGGTTTTTTCGAACTGGTGGTAGAGTCATGTTTTATTTGGCGTCAATAAAAACAAGTAATTGTCAATGTTGAGAAATAAATATTTCATTTCATAACTATATAGGTTTATAAATCTAAAGATGATAAAAAATATGTCTGTATACTTTCGATGCGATTGATGTGACATTTAAAATAAGCGTAGCGGTTAGCTGCCCAGTCTCATACCCCGCAGGTCATTCATTCATTTGTTGTTGGGGCTATTCTATTAGGCAGAGAATCTAGTGGAGATAAACCCAGGATGTTTGTAAAGAGAAATTTATTAAATTAACTTACTTATGAAAGGCTCATGATCAACTGACAATAATGTTTATCAACAAAAAAGACATAGAACCGTTGCCGTATAAAAGTAAATTTTACATGGTTCTATTTAAGTCCAGACTTGCTTGGCTAACAAGCATATTGATAAATAGGTCTGAATATCACATTAATTATGTATATTCAATATTTGTGAGATGAACACAGATGTTTGTCCTCGGGTCATGTTTGTTTATATTTATATATGTAGGTTTGGTGTACCCATAGCTACCCATTTGGTCAACCCAATAGCTATTTACATCGATGAGTAAATGTGTCAACCTGCAGTCGTAGCATGGCGTGTCAAGACAAGACTTATGTCCCGGTTTACGTCACAATTTGTCCGATATCAACTTTATAATCTTTCATTTTTATATCGGATATGGATTATTTATTTCGGTATTTTATGCCAAAATTTATTTACCTGCCTGTAAAGTTCGCAGATGTTTATTAGTAAGATGTAAATGACTAAAGGGAAGCCACATTTCAACCCGTTTGTCTAGTTCGCTTGGTAAAGGTGTACGTATCTTTAAAAAAAGATATGATTACATCTCTTGATATATATCTTTTTGTATTAGGAATTTTATATTAACTATATAATAGCTATAAATCAAACAATCTTCTTGGTAATTAATGATCACACCTCTTGAAGTGGCCTATACAGATTCACTTAACACTTTCGAGTGTAATTATTGAAGTACACTAGGTCACCTTAATCCCTCGTTACTTAATACTGAACTTCTAACAAACGATTGTTAGATCAATCAATGTCAGTCTGACAGTTAAAGTGAAGTTTGTAAAGGCATTCGTGTGAGGCAACGTTAGGGCTCTCCGTTTGGGTATAAAAATGTGCCTACATTTCCATTTGTCTGTTTGATGACGACGTATCTGGAAAATGAGAATGCTATCCACCTGATGGTAAGTGGCATCTGTGCCCATAGACATCATTAATATCATTAATCGTAGATATTATTGATTAATTATATAGTTCACTGGTTATCGATCAGTGGTGCGGCGCTGACCGCTGGTTCAAGTTTATTTATTTATTATTTATTATACACAACCCTTAGATATAAGTAAAATAACAATTGTGAAATACTGACGGCCATTTATGGACTTACAATTTTTATATTTACCTTAATCAGACTTACACAAAAACAAATAGTATATTACCAAAAAAATTAAAAAGTTAATTAAACGATAATAGACCTTGTTTAAATTATACAAAAAAAAAATAACGCAATGAGGGTGTTTCATGTAAAGCTTGTGTTGTATGCGTGTGTGTGTGTGTGTGTGTGTGTGTGTGCGCGCGTGTGTGTGTGTGGAAATAGGCTTTTCTCTAGTAATGAAAATGAAATGAAATGAAAATGAAGTTTATTATCTCAAAAATAGTAACACAAAAAAAGCCACACAGTGAGAGGATACAAAATTCCATTTTGGGATAATAGGCCATGCCTCAGCATAATGCTGCTGGAAGCAACAAGTTCCAACCGCGCTGGTTGTCAGGCATAGCCCTGGGTATATCATTTTACCTTTTACATTTTGACACACAGGGTAGTCTCTATTTGATAATATGTATGATCAAAAAAAAATGTATATGTTAATAAAATAAGCTATATACTTATCTCACAACATTCTACCACATTCTCATTTGTAATATATTCATATAGAAATACATAGTAATAACGCTGGCTTGTTTTGTTTCCCTTTGACCGAACACAATGACATTCTGACAGCAGCTTTTTGCTAAGCTACGAGTGTTTTTGTAAAATGCGTTACTAGAAACGGAAAATTTCTTGCCAATTTCTTCACGAAGGTGGTAGACGCCAACATATACAACAAATTGTATATGTTGGTATAATTGTAGAAATTGTATATTTGTACATAAGAGGTGTGAACATTAATTACCAAGAAGATTGTTTGATTTATAGCTATTATGTAGTTAATATAAAATTCCTAATACAAAAAGATATATATTAAGAGATATAATCAAATCTTTTTTTAAAGATACGTACAACTTTACCTAGCGAACTAGACAAACGGGTTGAAATGTGGCTTCCCTTTAGTCATTTCCTTCTTACCAATAAACATCTGCGTACTTTATAGTTCAGGTAAATAAATTCTGACATAAAATATCGAAATAAATAATCCATTACTTTGTGACGCTGACAACTGCGTGCAAAAATGAACTTAAACGCGATCACGATACGGCGATCTGCTAAGGGCCGCCAGCGACCCAGCCGGGAGCGCACAAGTACATCGAGTGGCATAGGCGGGGTTGTAGGTTTTAATTGTATGGTAATTTATTAAGATAGTAGTTTTTTTATTAAAAATATATAACTGTTCTTTGATCAAATCAAATAGTTGCGTGTTTGCTAAATATGACTATTATTAACAAATAAAATCGCCAAAACTATAATTTATATCTTAACCAATCAACCTATTGCGAACATTAGAATTACATAATTAAATGCGCAAAAGACTGAGATTTGCTGTAGAGCTTTTATCGGTTGAAAGTTTTCATACAAATACGAACATAGAAAAGCTCTTAAGTTTTACTTACGATGAAATATCTAATGTATGTGTAGTTTAGCCAGGTCTTAAGGCGATCTTAAGTGGCGAAACCCTTAAGGCGCTGGTTCTTCATGGCATTCATTTGTTTTATGAACACAGATGTTTGTTCTCGGGTCATAGTTGTTTGTATTTATATATGTATGTTTATATTAGGTAATCCATCAGTTCGCTGTATTGTCATCTATAACACAATCTCTGCTTACAATCCTTTCCGGAATTTGTTCCAGGAATTGCACTAATTGTTCCTTTCCTTTGACAGCCATAATAACCTGGTTTACGATTTCAATATAGGAAGGACTGTAGTGCCGTGTCCCCGAGATCTTAAATAAGGAAGTTCTGCTACCACCAAATTATTATCAATCAATCATATATAAACGCAGCTTAAGGCCTGTGGTTGAAATTAGTAATATTATTACTTAAATCAATACACATTTTACTTTTAACTCTACATTTTTGATAAAATACAAAAGTGTAAGGTCTAGGAGATACATAATCTCACACGACAGCACATACTGTCAGAAGAAGGGTTATGTTTTCCGAATGCATATATAATATATATATAAATTATGTAAATCTTGTAATATTTCTTTTATTTTTTGTTTTTCAGACTATTTACTTGCACTTTTGTCATCGTGTAATTCTCTCCAATTACCTGGGTTGGCTGGAAGAGATCTCTTTTAGAGATAAGTCCACCTTTGCTAATAATTAACTTGTTTTTGTACCTAGTCCTTAAGATTTGATTACGTGCAATAAAGAATATAATAAATAATAATTCCCCAGACAGTCACACCAACTATAAGGGCCCAAAGTAAACAGAGCTTGTGTTATGGATGACCATACAGCAGACTGGGGGAACCCAATGTTAACATACATGTATAAATGTCAACAAGCATGACCCGAGAACAAACATTTATGTACAGGGCAACTAGCCACTACACTACTCGGTCGTCTTTGAATGTTTGTATACTTAGGCATGTTCAACAGCGTTTGACGGATTTCAACATGAGAGATGTGGCTGTGGGGGTGACATAAGATATATTTTCTTCCGGATTTCCAACGGAACAGGAATTAAACGGGAAAATAATTTAAGGAAAGTATCTGTTGGGTTATTCAATTTGTCGAATCCAGCCGCAAAAGAGGCTGCGAGCTCGTAAACGCGGCGGGCGTAGTTTAAAGCCGCTAGCAGCTCTAACCCTAAGCCAGCCAATATGGAAAGAGTTTATTCAGTCCTTTACCATCTCAATATAGTACAAACTGCATGTTTTACATTACTTCACTGCTCCAAAATACCCGAAAATATACTCATTCTTTCAAAGCAATAACTCAAACTGCAAAAACCAGTGTCACATAAAAAACATACTCAATCGAAGATGCTGCGATTAAGCACATTCAGTACAGTCAACCTGGTCGCCCACTTAGTGCAGGCTCGGGATTTGCCTTCGAATCCTCTGTACTGTCGTCGCGTCGCCCCAGGTGTGCGTCGCGTCTGACCACGACCGATCAACGCGCAAGCCAATTCCGTAATTACGTTAAAGTTTACTAAATTTTAACAAAATATACGAGTTAACAGACAATTTACTTAAGAAATATAATTTAGGTATGTATTAAATTAATAATTATAAGATAAAAACATGCTACAAATAAGAAACTACACCTAAACTAGGATCTATTGAAGGAAACGTAGCCAAGAGGCTGGCCGAATTACCAAACTGGATCGCAATAGAAATTCGTTGTGCGAGGTAGGTGCCAGCTTTAGGGTCACGAGTTTCAATCACCAATCGCCTAAGTTAATTTTTAATACGTAAGGGAACTAAATTTGTTTTGTTTTCCGGGTAAGATGGTGGTATTCGCCACGGTTGACCAAAAAGTTTTAGTTCAGTTCATAACTTTGAGATTTATGTAGCACTCTCTCGTTTTTCTTAAATGTCTATGTAGATTTTAAATAATTTGGAGATTTTCTAAAAAGAGAATGCATGTGAAATACTACAGATTAATAAATACATCTTTATTTCCGAAACTAATTCTTCTTTGACCTTGTTTGTATCTCGCTAGTCACAAAGTATAGAATTTACGACTTCCTTAAGTTGTTGACCGTACATTTTTAATTAACGTAAGAGCTTATTTACTTAAATGTGTTTGGAACTTTAACTACTTAATACGTGTAAATCAAGAATTTGCCTGAGTCTATATGCGCTAAATGCGCCGATTGTACATTCGATGTTTTAACAATGAATACTTGAATGACCTGAATAAGCTGGCGTAGGTAGTAATACTTTCGCTGCAGGCTTTTGTTAGGGTAAGGTGTGAATATACGCGCGGTTTTTATAAGATTTTACTTAACTGTTAGGTAATGTTTGTTTAATTTTTATAAAAATTTTTTATTGAAAGTAAATTAGTAAATATTCATGATATAAAATTATAATGAACTCAAGCTTGTGCAGTTTCACTCGTGTAACTATTGATCCCGTGGGAATATGGGGCTAAAATATAGCCTTTGTTACTCCTGGATAATGTAGGTGTTTAATGGTGTAACCAATTTTGAATTTGGTACAATTTTATTTTATTTTACATATAAAAAAGAACATTAGATTAATGTTTTCAACCGCAATTCCCGGCGCTACGAGCCTGCGACTTCTTTACAAAAAACTAAAATTTCCGACCATGGCCATAGAGAATTTTTAAACTAATTCTTTTAATTATAGTCAAACATCAAAGATTTTTCTTTTTTTTAACATAATAAATGTTTCACTGTTAGATTTATTGTTATATTTGTACTCTCTTTTAAATGTCGTGTGCGGATTGAACCAGAAACCTCTACTATTTATTTTTTTGTTGAGAGTTATATTATGTAAGTAATATAATCGTCTCCAAGTGTGGCTTTACCTTTATATCGAAGATGAATACGGTCGACACTGCATGCTTTATTACTGGAACTTACAAGGCTATGTCACGGTTACTCCGAACTCTCTCAATTTATCTCATTTTATTTAAGAAATAACTCGTTTATAATAAGATACGCATCTTTACGATATCCCAACTGTTGAAATAAACCTTTACCGAACGAATAATTTGACAGATTTTTTTATTAGTATTTTCTACTTGTATACCTCAAGGTCTCGTCTGAGGCGCTACAACAGTCTTTCCTATTCTGACCGACATACTAATCACGTTTACGTGGCTGTGTTCCGGTTAACGGGAAGGACCAGCCGGTGCGGTTACTGGAACAAAGGCAATATTAACTGAATCCTAAGGTTGAAATGAAATGAAATGAAATATTTATTTCTCAACATTGAATTACTTGTTCTTATTGACGTCAAATAAAACATGACTCTACCACCGGTTCGAAAAAACCTTCGTGAAGAAGAACTGGCGAGAAACTTCACGGGTATATTTTTTTTTTCAAAATAAATTTACAGAGTCTCTTTATGTGTATACAAAATTATTCTTTTCTGCATCTGTTAGCTCGGCAAGTCTCCCTCCCCCCGAGTATCCAAACGACGAACACCCTCAAACGGCACCCGTTCACGAGCTAACGCGGGATCCAGCCATCGCCCTCCTCAACCATATTAGAGGGAAGTGAGTTGGCAACGCATCATTAGGCCTGTTAATATGCCCATGGACGTTAATCTTACTTACCATCAGGTGGGTAGTGCGCTGGTGTGCTGGCTGTGCCCAAGCAAAAAAAAACGGGAAAATATAAGTCAAGCCACAGATTTCTTTATTGGCCACGTGGTCAAACTTCTAATTTTATAACTTAGCCACGGAAAAATGAGATAGCCTCTAATAAACTAATTCGTCTTTTTTGCAACGCCTACTAAATATTCTATAGAAAACGTAGTAGTTAAATTTGGGTTAGGTTAACGTTAAGCTGCATTTATCGCATGCGCGAGCCGAGCGAACGAAGCGAGCGTGGTGCAGGAGCACACGGCAAAGCGCCATAATCGAAACTAGATGATAATTAAAAATGTTATAGCAAAAACATCATGTAACAACATATTTTTAGTGGCTAAGATAGTATCGTTCAGATATATACAGGGTGTTTGGTGCAGGGTTAGCCAAACCCTATGGGTGTGTAGGTGGTACTAATTGTAAAATACAAATTGAAGTAAAAGACCCTAACTGCTATAAATTTTTTTTAATGATTTTTTTTTATTTTTTTAAGTTTTTCCGAAATCTTGCCATTCCAACCGTACAACTTTTTTTGGAACATGTTTTTAATACAATTTTTTATGTAAATTTGGTCTCAGATGTACCCTTCGTCTAACAAAGACGTTATTTGTTCAAAATAACTAGCCCTAACCCTGCACCAAACACCCTGTATAGTATCTTGTAAATTGTGGCTGACTTAGTAATTTAGAAGGCATTGTAGATATTTAGAGGCGAATAATGCTATTAGAAAGAAGTCTGTTTAATTAGCACCCAAAAAAAATTAGGAAAGATTTGTTTGTTTGTTTATATGTTATCGATATACTCTTAATGATTTTAAATATTCTTTGACCATCATCCTGAATACTATTCTTTATCCACTTTCAATAGATATTTTGGAGTTCAAGGTATTGTACATAATTTTTACACATATTTCACATTTAATAATTGCATTGCCATATAAAGGCGCAAAGAACTTTAAATTTAAACAAGCACTAGCTGCCAGGAGTTCTAACTAGGCTCAAAGGGCCTGCATGCGAAGGCTGGATCCCGCGTTAACTCGTGAACGGGTGCCGTTTGAGGGTGTTCGTCGTTTGGATACTTGGGGGCTAGCTAGGGACTTGCCGAGCTAACAGATGCAGATAAGAATAATTCTGTATAGACATAAAGAGACATTGTAAATTTATTTTGAAAAAAAATATACCCGTGAAGTTTCTTGCCAGTTCTTCTTCACGAAGACTTTTCCGAACTGGTGGTAGAGTCATGTTTTATTTGACGTCAATAAGAACAAGTAATTGTCAATGTTGAGAAATAAATATTTCATTTCATTTCATGAACATTTTATTTCATTTCATTTCATCTTGAGAAAACAGCCGCCATGTGTTTCCACTATTGGGTTGACTTTTATTTACGGTTAGGTGTTAAAATATAACAAAATATTTTTGTTGAGATCATAAATAATTAAATATCGATTCTAAATGATTATAAGTACTTAATAAAGTTGATAATAAAAAAATTTAAGTATTCTTAGTTAGTAAGTTGTGGTTGTTTGTATGTGCTGTTCATTTACGTGTTAATATAATTTATTGAAAATAGGGGTTTTTTTTTTAATGGAAATATGTTGTGATCGTAAACGTTCGTTATTACAGTTTCACCGATCGTTTTGAAATTTCACTGAAGTGACATCTTCTTAAGATAAATATTGAAAAAGTTGCGAATGCCTCTTACCATCAGGTTGGCCGCGTGGTCGTGTGCCTGCTATTTCGATCGCTAGTTAGATATTAATTTTAACCGAAGATTACCCAAATTTTATTTTGAAAAGTTTTTGATAAGTTTAATAAGGTTTTTCTCATGTAGCTTCTGAAATATCTTAAGAAGTATTGTGATAAAAAAGCTGCTGAATTTAACAAAAATATTTTCAGTCTAAATATGAACTCTGCACAGGTTTTCGTAATACCCATTTTCATGTTCATTAATATTTTTTGTGGAATTTAAACGTTTCACCGTAGGCTCTCTCTATGCAATTTATATTTAACTTACTACAGTTAACAAGTCTGCGGTTAAGCCTTGTTTATAAAGATCCTCATAAACAAACAAATAATTTTTTGCAAATATAATATTAATAAGAATGATATAGAACTCTTGTAATATTGATTCAACTAACTTTAACAAACACCTCGCATAAGGAAGTGCTTCTTCCATCTTGGATTATTTAGTGATGTCCAATCCAATGTAATAAACAAAATATTAAGGTCACGAAATGTTTATAGTACACGCGGAAACTATGAATCTAAGAGTGTCATTAAATTTATGAGTTATGTATATGTTAAATATATAAGTTAATTAAAAATATCTTGACCTACCTTTGGATAATGTTTACGTTGGTCTTCACTAGCCAACTACACGACGGTCGAACGTGACTGATGCAGACGATCGAGTAGCGTAGTGGGTAGGAGCCCTGCCTCATACGCCGGAGGTCCCAGGTAGTCTTCGCCTCATTCGTGTACTGGACACAGGTGGTTTTCGGGGCATGGTTGTTGATATTTATTTATGTATTTTTGTTCTGAGTTCCCCCAGTTCGCTGTGTGGCCGACCATACGTCAAACGCTGCTTACTTTGTGGCTACTTGTAAAGTTGGAGTCCTTAGGGACCAAAGTATTGAATGACACTTCTTACGTAGAGTTTATTTTGTTTTTTGCCAGTAAAAGTTGTCGTAGAATCCGTGTAAAATAATCAGTCCCCATGCAGATTTAGACACCGATTCTGTCCGGTTACTTCCATTTAGTTAAATGTTCGCAACGTGAAGTGTCTTCAGATTTGTCATTAGACACTTCACAATTACTTTTCAAACAATACTACTGCGGAATCTACGGAACCTTGTGATGACCCGTGTCGTCGGCAAACTGACTCTGTGTTTGGTTGCCGACACTGGACACAGCAACTACGGTTGTGATGGTTAGCTGTGTCGGCAGCAAAAAATGCGCATTTTTTGCATAGCGCCTTTACCATTTGATTGAATTGTAAAGAAAAATCTAGACCTATTTTTGGATACCATACGCCATTACCTGTTATATGATTAAATGTTGTTTATACTGAATTTTATTAACCTTCGACGCAAAATAATGTATTTAGTACCACTTTCGGTGGCGTTGGGAGATGGGTCGCTCACTTCCCTCGTATTGGTTGAAGAAAGCGATGGCTGGGGGTAAGCCCGTTTGGGTGCAGTTTGACGATGTTCGTGGATAGTTTGTGGGTACTTGCAGATCTGACAGATGTAGATAAGAATTATTTCGGAAAGACATAAGGGCCATTGTAAAGTAATTTCGAATAAATGACACCTTTGAAGTTCCTTGCCAGTGCGTCATCGCGAAGGTCTTTCCGGCCTCACGGTAGAGTCTTGCTTTATATAATGTCAACAAGAACAAGTAATGGTCAACATTGAAAAATAAATATGTATTTGAATTTAATGATTTATCCATTAATAAACAATCTAACGAATTATTCCTTTTTATTATTGTAGTATTGATTGGTTTCCATTCGCTTCTACCAGCTTGTGTCAATTTAATAAGATTTGTATGTAACTTTTTGGCTGAAATGTCATTGGGTATAACTGAAGTAAGGTACCTATGTCACTTCAAGATAATATCGGAAAAATAGAGACTTCAATCTTTAGATTACTTTTTTAATGACAATGATGCGAACGTTATTAACAGAAATACAGCCATTTGAATCCAGTATTAGCCGGTATCGCAAAAATTTGTTGATTTTGTCCACTAGTGTATATTAGGTTCACCAAGAGCTATTAAATCAATTTACTCATTTAAAATATTCACATATTATATTGAAACCTTTTACAACAACAACAACATTCTACGTTTGTAGGAACAATTGGAGTTAAGCAAAATTAATCTATTTGACATTATATTAAGTATAAGTAGCTCTAAATCAAGTTGTTATCGAATTAGGTTGAAAGTGACCTACTTCTTAATAAAACGACCTACTTCTTAATAAAACGACCTACTTCTTAATAAACCCGATCTACTTCGTAATAAAACGACCTACTTCTTAATAAAACGACCTACTTCTTAATAAACCCGATCTACTTCGTAATAAAACGACCTACTTCTTAATAAACCCGATCTACTTCGTAATAAAACGACCTACTTCTTAATAAAACGACCTACTTCTTAATAAACCCGATCTACTTCGTAATAAAACGACCTACTTCTTAATAAAACGACCTACTTCTTAATAAACCCGATCTACTTCGTAATAAAACGACCTACTTCTTAATAAAACGACCTACTTCTTAATAAACCCGATCTACTTCGTAATAAAACGACCTACTTCTTAATAAACCCGATCTACTTCTTAATAAAACGACCTACTTCTTAATAAAACGACCTACTTCTTAATAAAACGACCTACTTCTTAATAAACCCGATCTACTTCGTAATAAAACGACCTACTTCGTAATAAAACGACGTACTTCTTAATAAACCCGATCTACTTCGTAATAAAACGACCTACTTAATAAAACGACCTACATCTTAATAAAACGATTGCTATATTGACATCCACTTGAAAAAATAAATTGCTTGTCGTAATTCACACAGAAAACAGCCATTGTCTACAGTAAATACTTCAAATTATATTGTAATCTAAATATTTACTATATGTGTAATGTTGCTTAATCATTTGAAAAACATTGCAGCATACACGTATTCGATTTGATTTTTTACTCTGTGATACGTTTTATGTCGTTGACCTTTTAATAAGACAAGTGAAGTGTAGTGAGAATCTTAGACGAAAACTTTTCGAGATCAAAAAAATCATGTAAAAAATAAAAGCTTTAAGAAAGTGTTTGTTTATACTGTTTGACATTTTGTTTCTGTTCGGAAAAATGGACTCGGACCATATTCTGAATAACCTAAAGGCACCATGTAGCGAAATTAAAAAGTTTCACTCTCAATACAGACGTTTCAATTTCAAATATCTATTTCTCAACATGGACCGTTACTTGTTCTTGTTGACGTCAAATAAAGCATGACTCTACCCCCTTAAATACCACCCGAGCATTTATATTAACTCTTTTTTGATCTCGAACAGTTTTCCTTCGCCGGCGAAAGTCACCACATATTCATTCATATATAAATGAGTGATTTTTGTGTAAATTTCACCCTTAGTGCCAGGAAATTACTGTTTAATAAAAGGCCCTTATTACATAATCAATAATGAACGCGAAAATAGTAATATTAGTGCGTGCGTGTGTGTATTTAAAAAATAACAATTTAAATTAAAACAGTGAGAAAACCGAACGAAAACAGTGACATAAATGCGTGCTTGTGCGTTTCTATAAAATGTCAACTTATAGAGTACATAACAGTTATATGTCGCTACTGAAAAAATGATTTTTCTAGTATTAATTCATATTTTTATTATTTACTACATAAAGATGTGTGTTGTTGAGAAGTATTTGAAAAATATGTGGATTACGCAAATGAGTGTAATCCATTCGCAAACTGATGGTAATAATAGGTTTATTTTATTGTAAAAGCTGATTCGCATGAAATAATCAACTATTCTAAAGAATAAATTTTTTCAAATAAGGTTTAAATTATATCCAACTTCTTAAAATTAAAACGTAGGAGGAAACGTTAGGAAACGTAACCATTTACTATCTATGTTAACTTACTAACTAACTAGAAAATCTCAACAAAAAAAGCAAATTTTAATCAAATAACCCAGCTCTGACTGTCCCCGGAGAAGAGGTGCCCGTAACGCCGCTGGTAGCGTTGCCTCTTTGATTGGCAATGGCTCTTCTTTGCACAAGGAATGGTTATTCTTCTCTCTAATCCAGCGTCCCAGCTCGGACGGATCGGACGGGGGTAGTATCGTATACGGGGCGGCTACAAAAGGCAGATAAACGCAAGCGATTCTCGTCGCCTGAATTGCTTGCGCGTTGTTCTGGGTCGCCGCGTGAATCGCTTGCGCGTTGTTCTGGGTCGCCGCCTGAATCGCTTGCGCGTTGTTTTGGGTTGTCGCCTGAATCGCTTGCGCGTTGTTTTGGGTTGTCGCCTGAATCGCTTGCGCGTTGTTCTGGGTCGCCGCCTAAATCGCTTGCGCGTTGTTCTAGGTCGTCGCCTGAATCGCTTGCGCGTTGTTCTGGGTCGCCGCCTGAATCGCTTGCGCGTTGTTCTGGGTCGCCGCCTGAATCACTTGCGCGTTGTTTTGGGTTGTCGCCTGAATTGCTTACGCGTTGTTCTGGTTCGCCGCCTAAATCGCTTGCGCGTTGTTCTAGGTCGTCGCCTGAATCGCTTGCGCGTTGTCGCCGTCTGGGTTGTCGCCGAGTTGCGTCCATCGTTGCGTTGCTCGCCAAGAGGCAGCTGGCTAATTGAATCTGGCAGAAATAATGAAACTGAAACTTTCAAAAAATATGTATATTTTAAAAATGGTTTTCCAAAAACCGACCTATTCCATCGACACTAAATTACTTTGAAGAGAGTAGACTTTTTTGTTTTTATCCGGGTAATTCTCTACCATCATCTTCAAAATGATCCACCATGCTACCTGTTTTAAAATTCATAACAACCAAACGTAAACTAATTTAAATTTTATAATGACATAGCATAAGTACAAGGGCGTGAATCGGACGGTTTATTTTGATATTTAATTACCTACATAGTTCATAAATAATTCATAAAGTTCATCTCTAAAAGGTCATTGGATCGTCGTGTTGAAATGTGTCAATCGATTATGTAAACAGTTACATGTAACTATTACTCTAACTGTATCACGTTAAGTGATAGTAAATTTTATTTGCTTTTTTTTTTATTGAATAAGGATTAGACGTTTGTCTTCTATTTTACCTGATGGAAAGTGACGATGAAGACGAAGGTGTTACTCGTCTATCCACGAAATACCTATTCACTCCTCGCTTGGAAGACCTAGGACTATAGTTTTGTGGTAAAACAGACGCATCTTATTTGTTAAGATCTTGTGTGGGTCGGTACTTCAGTTTTTCCTATTTTGACCGCCGTAATAATCAAGTTGACATGGTTGTGTTCCGATTCAAGGGAACAAATATACTAAGCTAAGTATTTTATTACTATATGGGTAAAAAAAATACGCTTAGAGAAAGTCCTCTTTTTATTTATTTAGTTGGATACACCAACAGTGAAGATATTAAAGTTACATTACATAACGTTTCTTAAGTCTATAATTTACTGATTTGTGCACTATTTATGGGTGTACAAATCCTCTTTTCCGTCATCTTGATCATCAACTTCGTCAAAGCGAAATTCGTCTTAAACTTCGGCTTTCAAAAGGTGTTACAAGTAGACTGAGAGGAGAAGAACCGGCGGAAAAACTGGTCGCTGAGTTCCCTCTAATATGGTTGAGGAGGGCGATGGCTGGATCCCGCGTTAGCTCGTGAACGGGTGCCGTTTGAGGGTGTTCGTCGTTTGGACACTTGGGGGGAGGGAGACTTGCCGAGCTAACAGATGCAGATAAGAATAATTTTGTATAGACATAAAGAGACATTGCATGTTTATTTTGAACAAAATATACCAGTGAAGTTTCTTGCCAGTTCTTCTTCACGAAGGTCTTTCTGAACTGGTGGTAGAGTCGTGTTTTATTTGATGTCAATAAGAACAAGTAATTGTCAATGTTGAGAAATAAATATTTGAATCTGAAGCTGGTCTGACTGTCAAATACATTTTCCCACGAAAGCTGCAACTTATCCTAAATCATATGTATTGGTTAATTAATATATTTAAATTAATACAATTATGCGATTCAACAAGGCATACAACGATTTTGTAATAATATCCGTGAACTCGTCAACTTTAGGCCTTGGCACTCGACGAGAATACCGAATCAAATAATGGAATTATCGAGTCGATTGATTGATACGTCATTTGTAGACGTATTAATTATTTATTAATCTTAGAATAACTTTATGGCGGGTATAAGTGTTAGTTAGAGATTCTTTCGTTGAGATCTCGTCTGAAGCGTTACTACCGTCATTCCTATTTTGACTGCCATAATAACCACAGTAACTAATGGAATATTTCAGTTTCAGGCGAATAATAATAATAATACATCCCCAGACAATCACACCAACTGTATGGCCCCAAAGTAAGCAGAGCTTTTGTTATGGCTGACCGTACAGCGAACTGGAGCTGAACGCAGAATATACATACATATATATATATACTGTATTATGTAGATAGATAGTAAAATGATTTGTTTTGTTTCACTACCCTGCTGCATTAGAAAATTATTCTGTAATAGTGGTGTATGTCTTTTGTAATAAATATAAAAAATATATATATAAATATAAACAACCATGACCCGAGAACAAACATCTGTGTACATGACACAAATGAAGGCCCCGGCCAGGACTCGAACCCGGGCTGCTTACCACTACGCTACTCGGCCATATATATAGACTGTCCTGCAACGTTCGCGTTCAAGAGAAGTCGCTCCCTGACTAATTTTTCTGGGCTTTTTCCTCTCGGTTTTCCTATAATAACTTTAAAAATCAAAAGTTTAAGGTGTATTTTCGCTTTGACGATGAAGAAAAGGAAGCCCTTCATCAAATGTAAACTAGCTTATTTTAATTTCTAAGCATTTGTGTCGATATTGTACGTACCCTATCAAAATTTGTTTTTTAACATTGTACATACTTCCATATTTCCAGTGATGTCTAAATTCGCGGTCCGCGTGGATGCGGCGGTGTCCGCACTGGGTAGCGGCAGCGGCGCGGCTCTGGACGAGAACGAGTTCATCGACGCGTCTCGTCTCGTTTATGACGCAGTGCGGGAGATAAGACGCGCTGTGCTTATGAATAGAGTAAGTTTTGGATTACTTGGAAGTTAACGGGCTTAATTTTAAGTGAGGTTAGTGTATTGATTATATACAGGGTGAAACATAATTCGCAAACAGAAATATAGGATTCTACAGCAGTATTTTTAAGCAAATTCAAAAAAGCATTAACTCTAGAAGCAACCAATTAAACTTTCTTGATAATAATTTTAAATAGCAAAAACACCAACCTTATTGTCACCCTGTTCGAATACAGTAACATGCTATGGGTCTATGACAGTTTAACGTAGCAATTAGGGTGACCATGAGACTCAGCAAAATTAAAACAATTTTTTAAATTAACGAATCATGAAACAAGGTTTGCATATTTCTGCCTGTTGTCACGTCAAAGTTAAACAGTAAGAAACACATATTTCTGTTTACGACTTATGTTTCACCCGGTATAAACCGAGAACAAACATCTGTGTTTATCACACAAACAAATGCTCCGACCAGTACTCGAACCTGGGACCTTTGGCGTATGAGGCAATGCTACTTACCACTACACCACTCGGTCGTCTATATTTAAAGTCCAAATAGACACAAAAAATAGTAGTACATCTTGTTAGCTGAGATTGTTGGGGCGGTCTACTACAGTCCTTCCACAGTACAGTAAAGGAAAAGACCAGCCAGGGAAATTACTGGAGCCAAGGCAATTCCACCTGAAGTCTACAGTCGGCAACGCATCATTATTCTACGATTAATGATATAAATGACTATGGATGCCACTTTTTCTGGCTATGAAATTGTATATGAAAATTTCACTATTTTTAAATAAATAATTTACTCTGAATAGGAGGACGAGGATTTAGATCCAGAAGACGTAGAACTCGATGAGCACTACACTCTGGAGACTAGGAGCAAATGTGAGCTCTATAGCCTTTGTGTTAAGGCCTATATTCGATGTGGTTCAGAGCTTTATGTGTTGAATGTTTCTTTGGGTTGTCACGCATGAGTGGTTTCTTGGATGTTGTGTTTTGCTTTTTATTTTTATTTTTTACAGACAATTCATATTTAAAATTATGTGTTGTTTCTTGTGAATAATTGTTAGTGTAACTCTCTCCGTGAAAATGTATAGTTTGGGATAATATATAGATCAAACAATTTCTCCCGCACACTATAATTATGTGTTATTGTCAGACTATTAGTACCAACATGGCGAACAGAAAGTGCAACTGTCAGCTCTAGCTTTGTACTCGCGAACGCAGATTGACTAAAAATGTTTTTTTCATTTTTCGGTGACAGCTCAAAATGATGTCGACCTCTAATAGCGTGACGAACAAACCTTCACTTGTATTGTTTTATTACTCGATTGCATAAATTAGAAATATAAATGTATAGTAAAATTAATATAAATTGATATGCAAATACAGATAAGTATGTAAAAGTCGATTATTGTTGAACAATCCTTTACAATTTTGCGTAAAATTCAATCTCGGGTGATTATAATTCCGGATCAAATCAATGCAATCTTGTCACTGAATTCTGACATAATGAAATGTCATTGTTGTTTTCTCAAAAATCTCTAAAATAGGCACCAATAAGGATCCCGGTATCTATCATGTATAACAATTACAAACACATCAGTTTCAGAAAAACGTCGTCAGCAAAAAAGGTGCCTGGATGATTATTTGGGTTCTCTTTCCATTTTGAAGCATTCGGTGACTTCGACACTAAATATATCAGAAATTAATTGAATTTTCATCTTTTCGGAAAGTATATTAGGTATTATTATCCAATGTTTTAAAATATTTAAGAAATCACTCGAGAAGTCTGTATAAAAACATAGTTTAAAGTTTCATTTTAGCTAAAAATCAACAGCCGAGGACTTTCATAAAAAATAATAATATCTGCTGTCTATTTAGTATTCTTTCAAGAAACTATAACAAAATACAACATTCAGAAAATCACGAAATTTTGATTGACTAGCAATCGTCATAGTTACGTGTTGTAATGATTAATTTATAGGGACTCCATTACCATCGATCGTTCTTAACAAAACAGCATGATAATCATGTGTTCGAGCATGTACTGTGTTGTTTCATTGTTATATGTGTTTTTTTAAACAAGTATGGACAAGAAAACCTTTTTAAGTTACTAACTAAGTATTATTAAAGCAAATTTAAAGTTGTAAGTAAGTTAACCTTTTGTTGTCCGTGCTTGTTTAGTGATTGATCAACCATAATTACGTTAGAGATGGTGTGTTTTAATGTTATCTTTCCCACCTGTTAGTCCTTACTCCTTTTCAATGTTCCTTAAAATTATGAAAGAGTAACTTGGTTTTAAGACTTACCGTGAAAACAAAGAAAAGTATAATTTTTGTTGAACTCGTTACAAGGACAATTTGTAAAAGCCAAATTATACATCGAAATTCCAAATATCTAAGCTACGGCCTTATTTTGTGCGTAGAATAGTCGGGATGGCGATAAAAATGGGTTAACCTCAGAATAATTCGAGTGTTAAATGTTATTTCCACAGGCCTTAGGAGTCACTGGGAAAGTAAATTCAAAATCGCCATCTTGATTTTAAGGTGGAAACTGTTTTCCTCAATATTTCGACCATTTTTCGAAAAATGTAATAAAGACGAAACTTGTTCAATATTAAACCTCTCTACATTTTATTCCATGTAATTTTTTTGCGATTGATATTTTCCGTCTTAAGGAGGAGTAAATTAAAGTTTGGCCTAGAATTATTCCGAGGTCAAATGCTAACCCAACTGAACTAACAAATTAAGTACGTATAAAAGAACCTAAATAGACTATCTTAAAAGAAACGCCATTATACACATCGCATTGAAAAATCCAACTTGTTAAAAAAGGGTTTTAATGGAAAAACCAACTTGAAATAATCCATTTACTTATTACAACCCCTGTTGTATCCAAGTTTGAAATTCACGTCACGCACGTCAAAGTCACGCCCTTCTCATTCCTCTAATACACCTCCAAACAACCTATTCCATTCAAAGAAGCACCCTCCACCCTAACAAAAAGGCGCACCCTATCTAACAATACAACCCTACACAGAGCAGTGACGATCTCGATACCGACACGGAATTCGAACCGGTAGAAGATACAACCATGGATACGAGGAGTCGTTGTAAGTATTATGCCGTTGGGGTATAGAGGTGTTGAGGGAAATCGAGGAAGATACCACTATTTAAGCTTTAGCATGGTGCGCGGGACCAAAAATACGCGTCGGGCTGGCACATTTACAGCCCGTTCACACATAGTCTCCCGTTTTAACGGATACGACAAAAAATTATGCTTTGTTCACACACAGGCACCGTATAACGTTCAACGTATCCGTCATTACTTGATACGATGTCGCAGCGAAAGCACGCGTTCTTTATGAATGCAAAAAAGACAATGCGTGCGTGTACAAACTTGTTTATCTAGCTGCACCGCCGCCCGCTTCCTCACCCCACACACAGTTTATATCCCGTAAAGTTGTACGGATATATTACGACCAGGAAGAAGCTTGTAAATCAAGACTCGACTACATGTTTAGTGATAATTCTTTTGTTAAAATACTGAGCTTATATACTAGATATAAACGTGTGAAATACAGTAATATGTAATCATCTCATGATCTTACTTTTATCGCGTATGTTTACTGGACAGATAGACTCATCTCTGTCGGTCACGTCTGGGGACACCACAGATAAATGACGGATACGTATTCCGTTCATCCAGTATTCGATGACAAGTCGGAAGGTGATAATTTCTCGGACCGACATTTAATACTGTGTACTTACTGAATACTGTGTCATATGTGAAGTCGTTCATACAAGTCCATACGCCATCAATGAAAAAAAAACGTATCCGATAAAACGGAACAGTAAAACGGAGACCATGTGTGAACGGGCTGTTAGGTTGGTCATATTTGTTGACCTGTACCAAATACTACACATATTAAGTAAGTGCCGATCGGGTACGCCGATTAGACTTTATTAATAAATATTGAGAACTTGAAGCTCTGGTCACGCTAATATCATTAAGTTGTAATTTCAAAGGGGATAAAGACCAATTTTGTATGCTAATTATAAATGAACAGACTGCCTATGTGAAAAAATTGCCGCGATTTGAAACTGGTCGCGATAATTTCGTGTAAAAAAGACTAATTTTGTATGATAAATATAAAAGAACAGACAGAATTGCCGCGATATACGAACGTGACTAAACGACAGTAAGTGCTATCCACGTAGTCACGCTCCATTCCATTTTTGGTCTATGTGTCCTATTGTGCGGCTGTAGACCAAAACATACTGGGGCGTGCCATCATAAATGCCATTCGCTATACAGCTTAGTCGTAAAATGTGGGTTCAAGAAAACTTTTAGACACCGACTTATGTAACCCGCACCATACTACGGCTCACATAGTAAAATTTTTGCACGAAAATTAAAATTGTAAAGCGACCTACACTTTGTACCTTAAATGTATCGATATCATCTTTTAGTAAACTTTAATATTCGAACATTTTCGCATCGTAAATTGTTATTGAAAATAATTTCACACGGTTATTAAGTATCTCCATACTTTTCACACAACGCATGCAAATTATTCATTATATAAACCGTTTTTACTAAAAACTACAAACACTGTTTGCTTGTATACACATATATAACATTAGTCAATGAGGCAATCACCCAGAAAGTATTACAAATCGCACCAAATGAGACAAATGAGATTTTGTCATAATATGAAAAAAGAGTCAAGCGAAAAATTCAGTTCTAAAGTTCTCCGTGTGTGCCTTATTGCTTGTCGTGGCTAATATCGCATGTCTACGTATACTGTGTTGTTTTTAAGAGCATTTCGATGATAAGATTAATTTATTCTTTTAAAATTTGAAATTAAGATAAATAATCAAATTTGCCACTGAAGTAATAAAATTAAAGATTCCAGCTTACTTGCATCTTAATTAATTCCAGTTAATATAAATAATCGCCATAAGTAATAAAATGGAAGAAAATTCGTTTCAATATTTCACATTACAGTCGAGGGCAGTGATTTTCAACGTGTGGCACTCGACTTATAAAATTAACGAAACGAGAATCAAAAGCATTCTTCTTTCAAATTCCAAATAATTAGTAAAATATAAGAATCGTATGAAAAGTTGTTTTTTCAATCATTGAATAAGAGGTCTTGAAATCGGAAGTTTTTGTTGCTTGAGTCGCGGTCCAACTTTGGGAACCACAGATGTAACAACTTATTGAAATTTTAAAACTATTCTATAATGTTTTAACTTATGTTTTTCAGCGAGTGCTCATACTGGAGAACATGGAGTGGACGAATACCCTGACATCAGCGGTATTACTAACGCTAGAGTAAGTTATACTTAATATACATTAAGGTAGATAACTCGGACCCAGATTAAAAATCTTATTAAAATTATCAGTCATCTCAAGAAACGAGACAGATGTCATTTTCAATCGAAACAGTACAACTGTCTTGATCTTGCCCACTTTCAATATGGCGCCTGCATTTAAGTGAGATTTATGGCCTGCGCAGACGACGCACTTTTGTTCGCGGACTTTTTGTCCGCTAAAATTACATTAATAAATTACAACTGTATCGAGTAACGCAAACGAGGGATTAAAAGTACAAAAAGTCCCCCGAAAAACCGAGGATATGCAGGGAGTGGACCGGACAAAAGTACGGAGGAGTCCCCGAAAAAAATAGAACTCTTGTGACTAGGCGAAGCAAAGCACACGGCGTACTTTATTAGTCCTCGTTTATTTCTACATTTCCGGGCAACAAATGATCGCACGCCGTGTGCGTTGAGTTCGCGGTAAATTCGCGGCGGACTTGTTGTTCGCGGAGCGTACTTTTTTCTCTGCCGCGGAGAAAAGTCTGTCGTCTGCGCAGGCCATTATAAACACAACCCTTGCATTAGTTTATTTCGATTGCTTCACCAAAGTTATGAGATCTATTGAGATAAGAGATGTCGAGAACTTGTGAACTACGTTTGGAATAATTCGACATAATTATTATTTAGGTATTTATGATGCAGAAGACAGAGGATTGTCAGAGTTTCATAGGTGAATAACAAAATAACAGCTAGTTCTGAAAAAGGCGATAGATGGTGCTGGCGATTATTGCAGGCGGGTGACCAATCTAAGAATTCATAGACAAAAGGCACCGTCACCACGAACTTTCACATTAGTTACACTTTCTGCTAACGCCATCTATTGAACGTTTTTGTTTCCTCCTTTTTAACCAGCTTTCAGAAAACCCCTCGTTACATTCGATAAATATTGTGCCCATGTCAACAAAATACTAAAACGTCACAAATAGTAGGATATAAGGTTTTCATAAATTTTGAAATATGTTTTGCAAGAGGGCCCGAGCGCTTTCACCCGTGTTACTCCTGATCCAATGTTGCACCTGGACAATGCTAAAATACGTTTTAATTCGGTACAGTAAATTCACAGTTTATCGATAACATTAACAAACAAACCAATTAATCATTCGCCTGTATATAGTATAAATTACAAACAAAAAAAAATTTTAAGCAACCCTTAAATTATTACTTTAAACTCTTGGCTAGACAATAGTTTTACAATACACTTAAGTAAATATCATAAAATCACATATTTTAATATCGTCAGCAGCTATCTTATTGAGCGTGTGTTCTGAAATATAACCCAGCATGCTGGCCATGCGATAGAGTGTTGATAGCATGTTATTGCTATTTGCTTCTGCTATTATCATATAGCCTACCTACAAAGAAGGAACGTATCGAAGCAATCTTATTTTGCTTGTATTCAATTCCGCCAATCACAGCTAAAAGACTTACGACCGCACCTATCGCAGCGATAGCATAGCATTAAAATTGTTGCTATTATCGCATCGAATTGTCACGTGATTAATAACAGTAGCAGCTGATAACTGACAATGATATGCTAGTTGCTATATTATATTGTTGCTATTTATTCCATCAACACTGGACTCAAACCTGACTAAAATCAACGACGTGACACGCAATTTGATCAACTTACGCCATCTACTTGAATGTAAGTCTGCGTTGTGTACTCATTTAGTTTCTTTGATTTTGTAAAGAACGTGTATTCCACGGTCGCAATAAAGAGGAATTATTATAACTAAACTCCGCCTTCTCCTTCACAGGAAGCCATGCGTAAAATGACAGAGGAAGATAAGCGCAAGATACTGCAGCAAGTAGAACTGTTCCGACGAGAGAAGATGACCTTCGACAACGAAGTGGCGAAGTGGGATGACGCCGGCAACGACATCATCATGCTGGCCAAACACATGTGCATGATCATGCTGGACATGACGGACTTCACAAGGTACTCCGTTAATATAGAATAGAAGATATTTCTTAATTAACTTGTAGTTTATATTATACTCGTACTAGCGACCCATTTTAAATCTGTAATATCTTCGAAAACATTCATTTAAATTACACCCTGTACAGGGCTATTTTGATCTATATAACATGCACAATGTATTTACGGTACTTAATTGGATAAGGATTAATGTATTGCTTAAAATCGTTTCGTAAATAAGCCATTATTTCTCGTAAAAAGTAATGGATAAAAGTGGTTATTGTGGGTTAGCCCTAAGAGATAGACATATACCATTGAAGACTTTTTTGCAGATCTTTTTAAGGTGCACAATACTGTAGTACATAATTTTCATCTATTTCTTAGGGATCAGCCAGCGTTTGCAAAGAAAGCGCAAAAATAGTGTTTATTTACGACATCACATTAGAAACCTCTAAATTTATCAGTATTTCTCTACTATATTATGCATGTATTATACACATAAACATTCCTCTTGAATCACTGTATCTTTTAAAAAAAACCGCATCAAAATCCGTTGTGTAGTTTTAAAGATCTAAGCATACAGGGACAGACAGACAGCGGGAAGCGACTTTGTTTTATACTATGTGGTGATATCTAAAAGTCTTGCTTTCAATATTACGTTCAATTCGACGTTTGTTAAGTGTATCAACCTAGAATAGCGTGTACTTGTTTTGCTACAGCCCAATTTGACTGAGTTTAATATATTTTACAAAGACATTTAAACGGTTTATCGCATATTTAATTAAGGCTCCAATAGTCTCAATATTAACGTAACAATATTAGAAAGGTAGTGAATTAATAAGTTATATATCGGTGCCATGGTACCACTGGAAACCAGCGTCATGGCGTCCAGGCGATGCTTTGGCTACAAATCTGAGTGACGACCAATTAATAAACAATAAAATAAATAAATATTTCTAACAATCACGCCACATTATCTAGCCCAAATTAAGTATCATTAAGAACTTGTGTTATGGATACTAGATAACGGATAAATAAACTTAAGAAATATATAAGCACAAATAGATAATTTTTTTTTTCATATGTAAAATTAGAAATAAACTTAAATAAGCATACATACATACACATCCATGACTAGAAAGCAAATATAATAAAATATCTGCCTCTGCCAGGATTCGAACCCGGGACCTCTGGCATGGAACGCAAGGGTACTTGTAGAGGACACCAAACAGGCAACTCTACACCAACAATTGGTGGCATGGATTAGAATATCACTGTTCAATTTTAACAAAATATTGTATTTTTCGTTAAGTGTAATCTCTCTCGATGCTCCGATCAAATGACATTCATTCATAATATATTTATGTTTAAAAAATTCTATCAAACGTATGTTCTAGAATCTGTTACGGACTTAGTGAGTTTCTTCATGACCATTGCTTTTTGCACTGCACACATCTACCTGCGCACTAGCACACTACTGCAAAATTATGATAGAACTTTCATTCAAAACACCGTCAATCTGTTACACTGGCATTTGCATTAAGTATGGTTTTCTTGTATGAAATGTTACAAATAATAATCATTTTCAATAAAAAAGAGTGCTAATCAACCGATATTAGCGATCTCGTTAGAGGTCTTAAGTTAGGAGAACCCAAAAACTTCAAGTTGTATATAAAAACGAGTTCAATACGACCATGATAATGAAAATCATTATGTACCGTTACGAGCCTGCGCAAACTTCCTACAAGTCAAGCTAATATTTTTTTGCGCAACTCTCAGGCCGTTAGCAAGAAAAATATTCTTGATCTAATACTTTTTTCACGTTTATGTATCAAATTTTGTCCTTTATTTTCAGAGGCCGCGGCCCTCTCAAGACCACGATGGACGTCATCAACGCCGCCAAGAAAATATCTGAAGCCGGCACAAAACTCGACAAGCTCACTAGAGAGATCGCTGAACAGGTATGATAGAAAATTATGTCATCTAAATTCATTATTTATTTACAGGTACATTTATGGGTGAGCGCTAGAACTGCTCGTAACCGTTTAAGCGTGATGAAAGTGATATTTTTGCTATTTCAATCGGAACGGTAAATAGCGCTTAAAATCCTTATCTTATCCTCGCTTAAATCATTAAAAGTTATACCTTCATTAACATCTGTGACACCGATTGTGACAAGAGCTGTTTTTCTAAAATCTGTAATCGACCAATAAAAAGATCAACAAAGAAACGTCATGTGTCAGTTTTGACAGGCCGCTCACAGCGACCGTGCTCCGTAGCTTGGGCACTGTGAGCGGGAAGATGGCGGCGTTTATGACTTATCGCTAGCCACCGTGAACGCGCTCACAGGCATTCGGAACTTGGTAGCAGAGTTTCTCTAACCCACAATAACCACGTCGGCTCGGTCGTTTAGGGAAAGGAAGTGCAGTTATTGGAACAAAGGCAATTTCAACTTAGGCCTACAATCGGCAACGCTCGATAATCATACACAATATCAAGGCATTGCTATCTAAAGCGTCATTGTCACTAATATACGTCTTCTTATGGCAGCGTCGGGTGACGGGTCGCTCACTTCCCTCTCATATCATTGAGGAAGGCGATGGCTGGATCCCGCGTTAACTCGTGAACGGGTGCCGTTTGAGGGTGTTCGTCATCCCATCAAGCCCATCTCTGTTTTATTTAATACCTGAACTTGTGCCATGTTCCCCGTAGACACGTGAAATGTTTACTTAAAGCGCACTTAATTATAGATTGTTCTTAGCAAATATCGACTAAGATTGAATATGCATAAAGTATATATTCGCTCAGCGCCTTAAGTAAAATTTTACTTCTCTAAGCCCATCTCTGTTTTATTTAATACCTGAACTTGTGCCATGTTCCCCGTAGACACGTGAAATGTTTACTTAAAGCGCACTTAATTATAGATTGTTCTTAGCAAATATCGACTAAGATTGAATATGCATAAAGTATATATTCGCTCAGCGCCTTAAGTAAAATTTTACTTCTCTAAGCCCATCTCTGTTTTATTTAATACCTGAACTTGTGCCATGTTCCCCGTAGACACGTGAAATGTTTACTTAAAGCGCACTTAATTATAGATTGTTCTTAGCAAATATCGACTAAGATTGAATATGCATAAAGTATATATTCGCTCAGCGCCTTAAGTAAAATTTTACTTCTCTAAGCCCATCTCTGTTTTATTTAATACCTGAACTTGTGCCATGTTCCCCGTAGACACGTGAAATGTTTACTTAAAGCGCACTTAATTATAGATTGTTCTTAGCAAATATCGACTAAGATTGAATATGCATAAAGTATATATTCGCTCAGCGCCTTAAGTAAAATTTTACTTCTCTAAGCCCATCTCTGTTTTATTTAATACCTGAACTTGTGCCATGTTCCCCGTAGACACGTGAAATGTTTACGTAAAGCGCACTTAATTATAGATTGTTCTTAGCAAATATAGGCTAAGATTGAATATGCATAAAGTATATATTCGCTCAGCGCCTTAAGTAAAATTTGACTTCTCCAAAGTCCATCTCTGATAGTTTTATTTAATACCTGAACTTGTTCCCCGTATTCCCAGTGCCCAGAGTCCTCCACGAAGCAGGACTTGCTGGCGTATCTGCAACGCATCGCGCTGTACTGCCATCAGATCCAAATTACTAGCAAAGTGAAGGCGGACGTGCAGAACATATCCGGAGAACTCATAGTTAGCGGGGTGAGTGAAAACATTTTGCTCTTTCTATTTGCTTTGATGCACATTTACAGATAACTCACAATTTTTATACTTATTTATTGTCAATAATTTACAGTACAGAACAATTCTAAACGACATAAAAGAAACTATTAATAACATATGTACACATACAAATAGTAAAAAGTTTTAACAAATATACAAAAAACATCATTAAAAAAACCTGGCTCCTCGGAATTGAAACATATTGTATATTATATATATGTACAGTCATACATGTAATTTCATTACAAAAATTATCCCCTATAATGTTTTGACAGAGCTTAACATAATATTAAATTCAGTCAAAGTTTAGTTACATAAATACACACACAGAATGCGCGCCATCCACGAAAACACGTTCCATATTTGTTTTCGTCTGTGGTCGCACACTACGGTGGTTTGGTAAAAGAGTAGCAGAGCGCGTCTTTAAGTACTTTCTCTTAGTCACATTACTATTTGCAGAAAAGTAATAAAAATAAGTTAATTTTACTGAATGTAAAATACTTTAGTTAAGATTTGAATTCATATGTTTAATTTCTAGTTTGTTTGTAGTAGTTTAGTGTTGGTAAAGTTTCGTTGTTAAGATCTCGTCGAGGTCGGTACTACAGGCCCTCCTATTTTGACCGGCGTGATACCCACGATTAATGGACAAAGGCTTAGAGTATAAATTACACAAGGTATAGAGCGCGCGCATTGCAGTTTTCGTCTAATACGTATCGTAAGCAGATGAGCTATAGCTAATTATAGTTATAAATATGGGACAGATAGGGTTGTGCGTACTGCCGCTACGCGTAACTTAATAATAAAAATTGCCATTTGAAAATGTTGCTGTAACGAAGGAGAACTATAATTAATGACAGTAAAAAAAAGACTTTGTTATTTCCTTTATTTGATATTTTTATATGTTATTAACCTTTGACATGAACTTAAAAAAAATTAAATATTACAAGTTCTTTATTTATTAAATTTGATTAAAAAATCATAGTCCAATAGATCTGTTGGAATTTAAAATAATCCTTTTTAAACTTAGCTTATTGATTATTATAAATTATCGATGAACGTTATATAACTAATAACATGAAAATTAAAAAACTGCTTTGCTCGCTCAAAGTATTAATTTTTTTTCGAATTTTGCTATAAAATTATCGAATACAGTATCGACCGCGTCACATCACTACTCAACGCCATCTTGAATTATAGAGACGCGAGGCGGCGCGGGCGGTGTTGTCATGCTCGCCCCTCGCGTCTCGCACACCCCTCGATGCGTGATTTTGTTTCTCAAAATATATCAAACCTATTATTTACCGATGAAATGTAACATTCGAATTTTGTTTTGTATGTTTCCGGGATTCATTTTTACATGATTTGACTGTACATTTGACCATTATAATATATTATCAGAGACTAGTAAATAACTATAGACTGACCATCTCCATACAAAAATTCGTGACTCGGAAAAAGCTCAAAATCCAAGCTATTACTAGATGTCGCTCTCAAATAGCTTGGACCAACCTTGTCGTCTTTAATTTTTATATGAATGATTGACGAGAAACGTAATGCAAAATATTTGTTTGTATATTAATACGGACTAAAACTGCTAGATGGCGTTGTCAAATAACCTGAAACCTTAGCAAGTAAATAGTTGGGTTCATTCCAGGCCCTCAATAAGCTTTTGATTTCAGTACTTTACCCAAAAAATGACTATACCTTAATTTTTATAACATTTTATAATAATTACTAAAAATAAAGTCAGAACCAAATAATGTATATAAATATATAAAAGACATAAAAGCAAATCAAAGAATATGTAACTGCGTGCATCTTTACCGATAGAGACAAGGTTCTCGAACTATAGGTGAATCATTATGGAAAAAGATATATTTGAGGGAATCTTTATGATTTAAAATAGATGACATAGATATTCAGTTGTATTAATTACTTTAAAAAGTGTCAAAATCATAACATATTAAATAATATCACAAAAAATATATTTACGTCAGCTTTATAGTCAAATATTTTATTTTGTGCTTTTTATTTGTTTGGATTTATGTGCGAAATTATTTTCTTTGATCGGCACGAGTCACAGTAGGCGAGCAGAAAAATTGTGAATTCAAAGAAATGCAGGGAAAAGTTCCAAAACAAACACACACCCATAGCAACAACAACAAACGACAAAGAATTCAAATTGTCAAACAAATAAAATGTTGTCATAAAAAGAACAAAAAAAGTTGATGGATAAAGAACATTTTTTTAAATAATAATCCAGCAAGAAAATATTTTTTTCACTACTGCAAAATAGTTATGAGTTATATGCATTATAAATAAAAATTATGCACTTATTAAGACATAATTTTTATCGATAAGTATCAAGAAATAAAGTAAGATATTATATACCTATTAATTAAATGCACTGAAATTCGTTTTATTATGTTAAGGCAGATAAGAACAAACTGTGGAGATGAATGCTATATTTTTGTGGGAAAAATTATATACGGGCAATACAGTAACCCAGTAACACTACAAATAATATCCGGGGTGGCGTAAAGTTTTCTGTTACTGAATTATAAGAGCGCCAACATAGCATCAAATAATATAATGCACTAGCTGGCAACGTCTGTTGTCGCCTGTAGCCCAATTCTCGTAAAAACAGACAATTGACAGATCGCTGTAGTGCAGAAGTCGTTCGATCGAAGTTCTATCCAAAATCGGTATTCACGTATTGCTCAGACGCGCTTCGATAGGACTTCAACTCAATAGGATCGAAACTGAACGACTTTTAAATCGAGCGACACAAGATGTTGCCAATTCAAGTTATCACTGAACTACCAAGAAATTATAATATATTTTAAATGCTGAATACGGTGTTTAACATGTAATTAATTAAATAAATTTAAAGAATAACTACTCCAACTAACTTCAACTAGCCAAAGAGAAATAAATGCTGAAAAAAGCGATTTTTCACTTCAATTGATCGAATAATTCGCATCTTGATAAACGTCATTGTCTTCGATTCAGCCATCAAATTGTTTGTCAAAGTTTATTGTTGTCAAATTGGCGATAAGTTTATTATTTGTTTTTATTCAAAAGCAAGAAACTTGTGTAGACATTTCTTGTTCAAAGACTTATTTATTTAAATATCAAACGCGAGTTTCTATACGACAGTACGAACTGTTTGTTGATTCCATAGATCAATAATAAGCATTAGAACTTAGCCCTAGGTCGTGTCCGATCTAAGGAGGGACGAGACTTGAGCTCAAAATTGTCAGGAGTAACCGTCGAGGGACACGGTACAGCGAAATAATAGAACAAAGTGTAGGTTGCAGCTTTACAACGATTTAAAAAGTTGGGTCTCAAATACGGTCCGAAGAATTCACGAAGCTTGTATATTCGTGGTGGCCCCAAAGATGTTACGATACTAAGTCCCTTAGAAGAAAGCCTTTGTGAAATTATAGGGCTTGACAAGTTTTAGGGTTTTCACTAAGCTGTCAGTTGCTTTAACAAGCTATTGTGTAGTGAATGTAATTTTTAATTGGTTTGTTGATGTTATAATATTTCAGTGATAACAATTTGAAGAAGCACCTGTAGTTGCAGTTTAGACCAATGTTTATGGTTCGGGTTATTGTTTTGTTACTGTAGTAAATATAAATTTTTAAGAGCTAAATAAAACCAAATAGTATATTTTACAATCGTCTTTTAATTTTTTATTACACTTACACTTATTACACTTTGCTCTCAGGCTCCACACACATGGTAATTATTTCTTTAAATATTAACCTACCGTAACTAAGTAGTTTACATATAATAACCAAATAATCACAACATAACACCAATTATACAGTAATTTGACATGAAAACCTCAAACCATATAATGTTGACTATTATGTAAGATAAAAAATTTGTTAAAGTTTAATAAATAATAATATTGGACACATCTTAGGTATAAACACTTTCATAAGAGATAAGCAGAACATGATATCATCCAGTCATCCTTAAGATCTTTATTCAACACATAATTATTCAAATTAGATTTGATTTAACACAATTATTTTTTGTTTCTGTCTATTTAAAGATTGAATTTATTATGACTATTCACCCCCGTTTATAGTCTATATAACTGCTTGTAGGGCCATCCTGCCTTGTTCTAGATCTAAATTAACTCTATGCAGTCCTTGAAAAGTCTCCATATTAGCTGCTTCATTTGTGAAGCTCTCCTTTGCCACAATATATTGAGATTGATTTTCCATCTCATGAAGTACTGGAACCGCAATCGAGGCTCTGTTTGCAACTTTAGCAAAAACTGTTCAAGCATTAAAACTTCTTTTCTGGCCAGAAACTTCTGGGTTGCAGTGTAGCTTACAGGCAACCAGTAAAAATCTGAAAGTAATATAAGACCATCAGTGTATGTTTAACATTATTGCAATAAAAATGAAGATGTCTAATGCAAGGTTATTTTTATTTGAGTAGGTAACCTAAATTAAAACAGTTTGTAAAGAAAGGTTTAAAAAGTGTTTTATTCAATTAGTTATACCTACGTAAGTTTACAATATTATTATCTAATATGTAAACGTTAGTATATATCATCATAAACTAATATATTTAAGTTTTAATTTGGTATACAAATAATGTGGGCTAGCAGAAAAGAAACCTACTAACCTTATCTTTTACTGACAAAGAATCCCGTTTTCCTTCTTTTCATCAATGAGATTCTGCACCAACACTTTTGTGAGACGAAATGTTTTGATGAAGTCGTTCTCCGGCATTGTGAATGCGTCCCATCTTGTGAACCTCAATACACTTCTTCTTTTTCGTTTTTTGCAATTCTGGCATATCTAGCAACAAATACGCTAACTTAAGCGCATTTTTAGCCTCTACAAAACACAAAATTAGCGGTTCTCTCTTTGTAAACGTCCCGCAGAATGAACTTTTGTTCAACGACTTTTGGATCGCTTATTTTGACGTTAAGTCGTTGACATCCGATCGAACTAACTGTCATTTGTAGGAGTAGAATACCATTGTGATATCGTTTTGAAACGATTGAAAGTCGATTCAGGATGAGAATACGGTTCAGCGACATTCCGATAGAGCGACTTCAGAACGACTTTAGAATCGGTCCAATCGACGGATGAGAATACGAAAGTGACTTCTACGGTCGAGTCGCTACGACCTCGCTGCGGTTTTTATTACGAGAATTGGCCTACTGATACCTACGGATAGTACTTGCAATGAAATATCAAATGATTTTGTAAACAGCTCCATCTTAAGTTTTTTTACGCATTATTTTGACTAAATTTAAATAACTTGTAAATCTAATACAACTAACGCCATCTATCTATCTTAAAAACAACTATTTTTCAAGTCACAAAATTTTGTTAGACATGGTTAGTCTATAGTTATTTACTAGTCTCTGATATTATGTAGTGACGACCGAGTGGTAAGTAGCCTTGCCTCTTAAACCGAAGGTCCCAGGTTCGAGCATGGCCGGGGCATTCATTTGTGTGATGAACACAGATGTTTGTTCTCGGGTCATGGTTGTATGTATTTATATATGTATGTTTATTCTGGGTTCCCCCCCCCCCCCAGTTCGCTGTATAGTCATCCATAACACAAGCTCTGCTTACTTTTGGGGCCATACAGTTGGTGTGTTTGTCTGGGGATTTATTATTATTATTATTAAAATCTCGAAAAAACTGAAAAATTCACACCTGACGCTCACGCGGCTAGTGCTCGACGTTATTATTTTATTATATAGACCCGTGCCTACTGTTCAGACTTTGTTACGCTCGCTGTATACCTTGTGTAATTAATACTCTAAGGACAAAGGCTATTCAAACTTAGGCGTGCGGTCGGCGACGCATCATTATATCACGTCATCGATGTAATAATCACGATCAATATTAATATATAAAATACTTACGATGAACGATGTCCATGTGTTTGGATGCCTCTTACCGTCTTGTGGGTCGCGTGCTCCTTTTTGCCCATCAAACGTTTTTTCTTAGTAGTCAAATCTATAATTATAAACTGACTTGTAATATTTCATTGCTGTATCAAATTTGAATAGTAGGAGTTGTCTAATATTATTACAATATTTATTTTGTAAAAAAAAACGTATGAATTGTGTGTATTGTTTACTGCCTTTGATAAAAGTAGCATCGCTATCTGTGTCGCTCACTTTTGCCAAACTCCAATCTTCTCTCTTATCATCATTCTGCATTCTTAAGGAACCCCAAAGAGTGTGTGCGGATCAAAAACAATATTAGCTAAATAAGCTGGATTCGCATAAATTCGGATTACTTCAGGTTTTTTATTTTCTACCCACCAAGTGTTGTACCATTTTGGAATCCTCATTTAACGTGCCAACTTTTAATGTCATTTGCCAACGAACTCTGGTACATATTTTCTTCAGCAGGTACTGTCAAAGGCAAGATATTTTGAAAATGTTGCATTCACAGTTCGGCAAAAAGTGTTATTTCTAAGAAAATTTGGGGCAGTTGTATTATTGTTTTTTATTGTGATTAAAGATATGTTATTTAGGGTTAATGTGACACGTTATAAATAGACGAAAATAACCAACCACAATAACCAAAAAATGGTTAAAATTCTGTTCTATTTTTTGTTCAATGCCCATAATTTCAAAAGAACATAGGATGGGTAAATTTTTTTGATGATGGTTACCATCTATCCCATCGTTGAAATGAAATGAAATATTTATTTCTCAACATTGACAATTACTTGTTCTTATTGATATCAAATAAAACATGACTCTACCACCAGTTCGAAAAAACCTTCGTGAAGAAGAACTGGCAAGAAACTTCACGGGTATATTTTTATCAAAATAAAGTTACAGTGTCTCTTTATGTCTATACAAAATTATTCTTTTCTGCATCTGTTAGCTCGGCAAGTCTCCCTCCCCCCAAGTATCCAAACGACGAACACCCTCAAACGACACCCGTCGAGTTAACGCGGGATCCATTTCGGTTCAACCTCCTCAACCTCCGTTTCGACTTGACGTTGACACTTTTGGACACCCTGTATAAAATGCTATTATTCGTTATTGTTAAAGTCTACGCTACTACTCTTTGGCAGTTGACGTGAGCCACACTATAGCATCACCCGGTCAAAGCGAGGTGTTTGGTTAGCGTTAGTTTTGACGTCATTTTACATCTCAAACATGGGCTGTTACAATGGCGCATCCCATGTTTGCCTCAACTGGAGATTTGACGGCTTTCTTATGGTTTACTGACATGTCGCAACCCACCAATAATGAATTACTAATCAGTATATTTTTGTATATTCCAGTTGGACAGCGCTACGTCTCTTATCCAAGCCGCCAAGAACTTGATGAACGCCGTGGTGCTGACTGTGAAGGCGTCCTACGTGGCTTCCACCAAGTACACGCGACAAGGCACTATTGCGGTAAGCGATGGAGGTTCTTGCCAGTTCTACTTCACGAAGACTTTTCCAAACTGGTGGTAGTCTTCAACCATATTAGAGGCATTAATATGATAACTAGAAAGACAGACCCCACAACCAGAATGGAATAATATACAACGTGGAGAAACAGAGAGAGTTACGGGGAACGCGATGAAACAAATACAGATTATCAATTAAATTAGAGACGGGTATATTAACAAAGTAGTAGATTAAAAATTTCTGTCTATTAAAAAAAATTGATTTAAACAGGCTTAGCCTATAATTAATTCAATAATGATTTAAATCAATGTCTATCTATTCCAGTGTCCGATAGTAGTGTGGCGCATGAAAGCCCCGGAGAAGAAGCCTCTCATCCGGCCGGAGAAGCCGGAAGAAGTGCGCGCCAAGGTGCGCCGCGGCACCTCCAAGCCCGCGCCCGAGCCCGCCGCCGCGCTCGCCGAGTTCCACGCGCCTTAAGACACATACACAATTACATTGTAAGTATTTTATTATTTAACGGTTTTTGTACACACATATAAAACATCTAAAAGACTCAATATGTACAAAGGTACTGCTTATTTCTAAAAGAAATCTCTTCCAGCCGACCTTTGAGAGGTGAGATTAGTATATAACAAAGTAGTGTGTACCTACTTTAAACATACACAAACATATACTTAACACCGTAAATAATAATAATTACATTACTCATATACATACATAAATAAAATAAAATACAATAAAATATATACAATCTCAAGTTGTTTAATAGGAAAACTTATAAATGCCAAAACAACACAAAACTTACTTAATGAGAGAAAAGTAGCGGTCTTTAACTCTTTTTTTAAAGATAACTAGTGTTTCTGACTCGCGGATATTATAAGGGAGTAATGATATTTAATTTTCAAAATGGCCGCTTGATATATTAATATAATTATAATAATAAATCCTTAGATAAACACACCAACTGTGTGGCCCCAAAGCAAGCAGAGCTTGTGTTATGGATGAACTGGGGGGGAGGGGCACCCAGAATAAACATATATATGATCGAGACGACAAAGACGACCGAATGGCGTAGTGGTAATAAGCCTTGCCTCATTCGCCGGAGGTCCCAGGTTCGAGTCCGGGGGACGTTCATTTGTGCGATGAACACAGATGTTTGTTCTTGGGTCATGGCTGTTTGTATTTATATATGTATGTTTATTCTGGGTCACCCCAGGTCGCTGTATGGCCATCCATAACACAAGCTCTGCTTACTTTGGAGCCATACAGTTGGTGTGTTTGTCTGGGGATTTATTATTATGTATTTAATTGTAAAAATACTACTGTGCATTTTGTTCTCTCAGACTCGTGCCCGCACTCGTTGGCCAACTAGTCGCGCGATCGATCTAGGCACGGGCATAGTACGTCCCCTCCGCGCGAGTCCGCGATATTCACGCACTAGTTGACCGACGAATCCGGTTGTTCGAGTAACGTTTGCAGACCGATGACATTGACGTGTGCTTGGGTGTACATTTACCAACTATTGCACGTAGGAGTTTTAGGAACTTGGGGGGGCGTACAGTTTTAGAGTGAAAGGTCTCCTGTTAAAGTATTTATTTAAACTTCGCATACATTTTTATGTACAAAAAGTCTTAATGCCATCACATATTCTACTACCAACCAACCTTTAAAAGATCATTACATTATAAACGATCATATTGGTACCTAAATGATTAAAGATATTAAATTTACACAGAGATATGCGTACACACACACACAACAGCCCTCAGTGGCAGGCCACAAGGTCCAATGAAATCTTAATGGTCAAAAATAAACAGTCAATTTTGAAAAACAGCCGATGGTTGAAATTCTCGGCCCCAGAAATGTACATTTTCCGCACTTACCTAATTGATATAAATTTTTATTTTACAGATATACATACAACTATTCTGCAAATAAAGCAAAAAGACAAGACGACGTTATCAAGTCAGAATATCTTAAAATTTATTTAAAAAAATATTTAACATTATTTGTATTAATCGCTTATTTTTAACTTAAAACTAATTAAATAAAAAATAATAACTTATTTATCATTTGATATATCAAAAGAAGTTCAATGCGAAATCCATAGAACATATTTATTTAAAATAACATTACTGCGGCAGCTGCATACCACTTTAAGAGTAGTTCATTTTATTTAAATTTAAGTAATCAGTACTGAAAAAGTATTTATAATTTATTTGTTATCACTTTTATAAAGAATTATCTTTAATCATTTTAATATCTCTAAATCTGTCAAACTTGACAGTTTGTATGAACGAGATAAGCAATAGCTATAGATGGTTCAAGTCATCCGTACGCGCTGACCTATGTGTGCGTGCGCGTGTAAAAATGCAATGTAACTGTGTGCGGCGGCCGCCATCTTGTCGAGCCGTGTTCGCGACTACAAGCAGTACTCGCACAGATGTTGACACAAACATATACAAGCTTAGCGCACCGTTGACTTGAACCATCTATAAAACAATACCTGTGCATGCATTTAATATAAAAACTCAAACTTTATTATAACAAAAAAATACCTGTTATCACGAAAAGCTCGAATTAATAAAAGATAATAAAAATATATACCATACCTCATTGAAACAAGCTGCGGAATTTGACAAATTAGAAATCCCGAATGCAATATGTTTTCCCTTATTTCTGTTCCCATAAGAATTCAGGGAAATAATGAATACCCTACGTCACTCTCACAACTCAGACCAATCTAATGACACTTCATGTGTCGAAACACGTCAAACGGCTTAGGCTGTAGAGTGCGCCAAATAAATATATCCTAAATATGTATGTGTGCTCGAAAAACATTTATACATGTATGTTTATTCTAGGTTCCCCCCCCCCCCTCCTTGTTGTACGGTCTTTACTTGGGGGCCATACAGTTGGTGTGTTTGTCAGTGGATTTATAAAAAAAAACATAATCCCCCTTCTGCGGGTAGAAACTTGTTTAGACAAGGTTTGGCGCGAGATTTAAGGAATACCTCTTCAGCATCGAGTGCGAATCATCGAAATAATAAATAAATAAATAATTTTAGCTTTTCGTGATATACGTCGTTTTATAACGTAGTGAATTATTATCCTATTAAATAATGTATTTATGTATTTGAGTCTGTTAATTCAATAGATGCTTGTAATTAGCCTATTAGTAAAACTCTCTTTTATATTTATTTATAACATAGATTGATTTTTTATATCAAACCTTTTTCACTTACAACTTTTTAAATGAAAAGAAAAAGAAAGTCAAAATGTAAAACATATCTTATTTCAGTTCCGTAAGATATATTTTTGAATAAATACATTCTAAATTAAAACATATTTTGATATGAATGAGTCGAGAGTGTTCAGAGTCCATATCTTAGAAAATGGTTTTAGCTGTATAACATGTCTTTCAGTTGAGTTCAAACATATATTGAATTAACAAGAATATAAAAATAACGGCCGCCAAATTTTCACATAGACAACTTCGTTATAAGTAGCAGTATTTAATACGAAATTTTACACATTTGTATCTAATATAGAGATGTAGTTTACATTTAAGGTAAGATATTTTAAATATATAATCGCAATGGTAATTTATTGAAAAATTTATTAAATCCTTGATATAGCTTCAATGTTATCGCGACAAACCCCTTACCAAAACCCAAACCGTCGAAATAATTTCCAAGGAATGTGGGTTTACTCAAGATTTTGTCCTTCAACATTAGAGCAGTTGGCAATGTATCAAACCACAGCTTCAGAGCCAGACCTATATATTTATATATTTCAATGTTATATTGTATTAAATCTATACCATCGATATATAAATTGAATGACAAGTGATTTTTCTGTCGATTTCAACTATTCTGTTATAAACTAATTGAAATGTTGTCTATACGAAAATCATATTATTTAATTTCATTCAAACATGACAAGATTTTTTTATTAGCTCACCAAATTATATAGTTTAAATATTCATCGCAATATTTTAATGAAATAATTTTTAGTTATATCATCCTATGATGAATTAAATTTTTTATGTAAAAATCGTAGTTTACAAAGCGCGGACCTCGATAAATTAATTTGGACAAGACTTCACCTCAAACTTAATATAATTACAACGTGTAAGTCTGAACTGTATGGTATTATAGCGTGTGACAAACAAAATAATTATAATTTAAATTTATTTATCGTATGTATTCAAGGCCATTGTACATAGATCCGGAATGCCGAGGAAGCGTTTTCAAGTCTGATGTAGGAAAGGTCTTGCAATGTAAATAATTATTATAAATATAATTGTTTTTCATTATTATGATTGTAAATTATACGAAACTATCTTTGGTAAAAGTAAAATAGTGACCGGCTTCTGCCGTGCTGACCTCATAGATCTTGTCTCACTGTGCGACAAGAACCAAGGTGATACGACGCGACAAACTTTGTTCTGTCTCGCTCGCGCCCTACGTCATTACGTCGTTATGTCTCTCTCTCTCAGTTCCTTTGATGTAAAGTTTCATAAACGTAACATACAATACAATAATTCTTTATTGCCAACATAGCACAAACATATAAAGAAAATTATAATAATAACAAAATAACAAGCGTAAGACAATTAAGGCGGCCTTAGTACTAAATAGCGATCTCTTCCAGGCAACCTAATAGATGAAAGAGATACGATAATTACAGGATTCTGATGGGCATTGCGACAAATTTAAATGAATTACTGTAATAAGGGTTAAGTTCAATAACTAATGTGGATAAACATACATATACATAAATATGCTATAAAATAAAAATGTTAATCAACTAAAGTGTGACATAGTAGACACTTACTTAGGTTACTTAGTTCCAGATCCATATCTGAACACGTCATGTTAGAACGACACCAATCTTCCTCATTTTCATTTCGCCCGCGTACATTTGAGACTTTTTGAGGTTATACAAATAAACAAACGCATCTGTACATAATAGAATAGATAAATAGGTATTTTGAGAGAACCGTTTTGAGTATTTTTGATGTCTGTGCAGTTTTTAATTTTAAATATTATTTTTAAAGAACTCTGCGTGGTGACTACACTGCTACACTTTCATGATATAAAATGAACAACTCTACAATTATCTATGGATTCTTTTGACAGATATTTATTGTAAACATTGACATGACAGTTTAACCAAAGAGTAATTTGAAGTTGACGCTACTCGACGACGTCATATACAGGTTGAATGACAAGCGATTTAATTTGTGTATTATCGTTAAAATCAGCTCAGTCGCATTATTATAATTATTATTTGTATTCATTATTATAGACGCCCGAGTAGCGTAGTGGTCAGTAGCCCTGTCTCATACGCCGGAGGTTGATTTGTGTGATGAACTAAGATGCTGTTCTCGGGTCATGGTTGTTGATATTTATGTACGTACGTTTATTCTGGGTTCCCCACCCGTTCGCTGTGTGGTCATCCATGACACAAGCTCTGCTTACTTTGGGGCCGTACAGTTGGTGTTTGTCTGGGGATTAATAATATTATTATTTGTATTATTCTGCGAGTTGTTACTGATAATATAAATTATATAAAAGTGATGTCTCCAAATGGTTTTCGTATTTGGATCTGAAATATTCATACCGAATTGTCACATTAGTTTACTTCCCTAAGGCTGTCCGGTAGAAAATACTAGAAGGCATTCAGCCTTCCTATAAAAATAAATGTACGCAAATCTTATGGAAATAAAAAAAACATGTTTTCAATGGATTTTATTATCTATATATATTCCAACTTGTTTTCAAAACGCTTTCACACCGGTCCCGGATCTATGTAAGGGCGATAGGAGACAGTATTATTCATTAGGTAATGTGAATTTTGTAATGTAGGTACAGTTGTGAGTTAAAGGCGATTCCGTTTATGTCACTTCTTAATTTAAAAAATGAACTTACAACAAATGTAACAGCAATTAAACAGTTTCTTAAACACACAAAATAACATTGTTACTTTTTAATGTAGGTATTTTAAATATATATGAATGTAAGACTAAGATTTTATAGCAATACGCTGTTTTGTAGACAAATATATTTAACAACAGCATCGAATACAACCTAAGCAGGTTTAACGTTTTATCCACTTAAACCGTTTTTTTATTATAATGTCAATTATATGATGATTGTTAAAGATGGAAAACTAAATAAAATCTTTAAAAAATTGAGTCATTTTTGACACATGACATTTAAGTTGTCAAATGAATGGCCTTGGATTCAAATACATGTGTTAGTACCTACGCTTGTCTTAAATTTAAGGGTAAAAAGAAATACAGTGATTGTCACCCGCTGAATCACGCCCCTCTACTATTTGGTCAAGGGCGGAAGCAACAAAGAAGTGGGGCGTGTCTTGCGGTTGGCACTCGCTATAGATTCACACAATGAAGTTCCAAAAGGATTTGTTATAATTTTAGCACATTACGATACGCGTGACCCAAGTAGCCTGTTACTGCACGTGCATTAATAGGCAACTTAGGTCCCAAGTATCGTATACTGTTTTATAGCAAGTGTGACTTAAACCCGCCCGGGCCTGAGAGGGCGGGGGGGACGGAGAGTAGGCGGGGTTCAGATTACTATTTTGAAAGAGTATTTTAAAAAAAATCAAATACTATTACAACAGAATAAAATTTCAATAGATTAGACAACGGGCATGAGCTTTATTTTTTATACTCATATAATTGAAACAAGAATCCAGCTCCCACACTAATTCAGCAATCCCTTTCCTCAGTCTGCACACTTTTATTTTTGGTGGTGGACGTTTGGGTGACGGTGCAATTATTAAAGACAATATTGCCGCAAGGGCCATTCAAGCTTCACATGACATTTAAATATGTTTTCTTTTATTTTTTCTACATGAGTGAAGTTGGTCAATTCATTTACGCACCGTGCAGAAAGCAACTTAGGTCGCGAAAAAGCGTGCGGGTTTAGGACACATTGTGCTATAAAATACAATAACATGAAAATAAATGCATACAAATGATTTGTGATTTTTGTTTAATCTTAAGTTATTGAATACTCTAGCTCCGTAAGATGCAAGACAATTTATCGATAAGTGATCTATTTAACCAATAATACAGTTTGTAATCGTTTTTATAGAATTTTCCAGTTTTTTACAATAATGTAGTGGAGGCGAGTGTAGCGATTGTTAGTGGTATAATAAAGTATTTAAAGAGTAAGTTTTGATGTTTTATTTTATTTATTATCATCCACCAATGTGTGTGTGTGCGTGTGTTGTATCTTGCTGTTGGTTTTCAATTTATAATTGTCATCGAAATAAGAATACGTAAATGAAGACACGTACATTGGATTCAAATCAAAATGTTTAATTCTCAACATTGACAGGTACTTGTTGTTGTTGACGTCAAAAAAGCATGACTCCACTACCAGTTCGGACTGACCTTCGAGAAGAAGAACTGGCATGAAACATCATGGGAGTCCTTGTTTGAAAATAAATTTACAATGTTTCTTATGTCTGTACGAAATTATTCTATTCTGCGTTAGCTCGGCAAGTCTCCCCCCAACTATCCAAACGACGAACATGTATAAGCTTTAGCGCACAATTTTTGCTTTATAGTTTCTTTGAATTGGTCAATAGCAAGACCTTGGATATCCTCAGGAACCTTATTATAAAAGCGTATACATTGACCCATGAATGAGTTAGTGACTTTATGAAGCCTGCTATTATGAGCTGCCAGCATATTCTTAACTTGTTCTTTTTTACATACATTAAATTTTCCTTAATATATTGGGAATGGAAAGTAAGAATATTTATTTCTAAGCGACACTGACAGACTGTCGAGCAGCCAACGAATGCGTCTCTAGGGGTGTTACCGCACCAATCTAAATCACATCACAAAAAAATAACAATTTTTTTTTGGTGTTAATACAATTTTTTTTATAACATTATAGTATCATTATTAAAAATTATTATTCTTATTGCTTTTTCTATTAATTATTATAATTATTGTTCGATGAATCTTGATGAATGTTCTGTCATTTTTTAATCTAATTTAATGCTACCCTTGTGAAGTATATTATTATACTTATGTGATTTTTAATTATGTATTGCCAAACTTTTGTATATAGCCAATGAAAATCGAATTTGATATTGATATTGTTTCTGTTTTAAATTGCATGTGAAGCAAACCCATCTAAGTCGCACGTTTATACATTTTGAAAATGATGGGTATATGTGTCAATGTTGTAACTATTGGTTTGTCTCAATAAATAAATAAATAGGTGGTTTTCAGGTTATAATTTGTTCATCAACGAAAAACAAAACTAAATTTGCCAAATGTCAAACAGGTAAACACAAACATTGTAGTTAAGAGCCAGGAACTGACTCCTGTAAACTCAACTGTATTTCTGGGCATAACCTTAGACACCAAACTCCAGTCGGGACCGCATGTTGATGGCTTAGCGAAAAGGCTTGGCTCTGCCGCGTATGCTGTCAAAAAAATGCAACAAAACTCTAATGAAGCAACTGTTCAGTGTGTATTTTCATAGTGTCATACTAAAAGTTCAGTGTGACTGCGGAGCTGAAGTGCAGACGATGGCGCACCTGCACATCAGTCGTTGCTGCCGAACCACCTGCACGCAAGCTGATTCGAGCATCGCTTCGACCGATGGCTTGAGAGTAGCACGCTAATGGCGAAATTTTGTTTCAAATCGAATAATATGAGAACACCATTGATACGAAGGAAAAGAATACGTTTAAGAAAATCATTAAAGCACTTGAGAGTGGGAGTCAGAACTGATTTTTTTAGGATTTCATCAATTTACTCCTTCATCTGATAAAAAACAAAGTTTAAAAAGGTTCGCACTTTTGTGGAATCACCAGGCAACAGATAGACACAGACATACGACAGTTTCCTTTGTTCCTGCTGGGCATCAAATATTTCGGGTTCGAATCCTGGTAGAGGCAGATATTTTATTATATTTGCTTTCTAGTCATGGATGTGTATGTATGTTTATTTAAGTTCATTTGTAATATTTATATATGAAAAAGAAAATCTATTTGTGCTTATATATTTCTTAAGTTTATTTATCCGCTATCTAGTATCCATAACACAAGTTTTTAATGATACTTAATTTGGGCTAGATAATGTGGTGTGATTGTTAGAAATTAAAATTTTAAAAAATAAAAGTCGTAATTCTGTTATAGCTATCGTATAACTTTAAACTGTCATGATTTTACCGAAAGCGTAATATATGTAAAGACGATAATTGCAATATTGTTTGTACTATGTGTTTTAATATTAGAATTGCTCAAAAAGCATAAAATATAAAATAATTGCTTGTTTAAGAATGTAGTCGTATGATTTATCGAGTGATATCTTGTGTGCTATGTCATCTGATAGAATGTGAAAGGGACAAAGACGAGGATGTCAAACACCTGTGCAAGAGGTACCAGCAGGCTTTAGCTCCGAGACTACATTCGTCTGGAAAATCAGACGCAGGCAATCCATTCCACAACTTAGAAATCCAAACAACCTGTGACACCGCGGGATGTTCAGACAATCTCGGTGTTACCACACCAATCGATCGCCGTTGCCTGTTCCATGCTACCATCGATCGACGTCGATCGATTGGTGTGGTAACACTCTAAGACTGAACCAGAATAAACTTTAAGACAGTCCCTATATGGTGTGCTTACCATATCACATGGTAATTCATTTTTTTTTTTGAGTTTTAACAGATATACACATCACAAATTATACATTATGCTACTAGTACTAAACTGCAGTACTAAGCTTTACTTGCTCTAAAGCTTCTATGCATATAAAGTTTAAATTTATACAATACCAAATGTATAAATGTAAACTTTATATGCATCCATTCACATATATCCATTTTCAAAATTAATGAAACTTACTCTCACTTAATGTTCAATAAAATAAATAATTACGCATGTATCTCAGAGAAAAATTGCACAGAGACTGACAAAGAGTGTAGGTTTCATATGAGGGTAGTTTTATAATAATATGACAACGCTATCTATGTTAGGCCGCGAACTTTTCAATCCACCCTCGTAGTTTAAAAGATTCCTTTAAACACATCCACTGCCAGTGTCCATTCTGGTTGTTTTCTTTAAAACAGTTGGAATACTAAAACCTTTTTTGCATGTTGTCTGGTATAGGAAAAGAGCTGGTTTCAGTATTACAAAAACCACATTCTCACGTAGCTAGGTTGTGTGAGACACTTAACTATATAACATATACACTTAATAGCATATAAATATACTGCCTTTCATATTTCACATCGTTTTGAAGCTACTACAATTTCCCGCAAACATTTTATTGTTTTATTCTGATTTTACGGCAAGTAAAGTCAGACAGTTTATAAAACTATTTAGTACATACGATTTTTATGTTTACTGTGCCTTCTCTTAGTAAATAAAACAATATCTATTTTAACCTGTAGTCTTAAGCGAAGATTTCCGCGTACAACTTTGAGCGCTTAAATAAACGTAGATATGCGCTCCGGTCACCTGCGACATTTTATATACGATTTTGATTTTAAATATTACATAATATTTAAAATATTTATTTATAATAAGTTCCAGTTTTTTTTAATTTTTTTATCTCTTATCTTTTTATTCTAAATTCTATTATCTTTGGAACATCTTGTAGTAAATAATAGTAGCTACGCATTAAATAACAACTGTGAGAGTTCAGAACCACGCCCAACTTAGTTAAAAAATTACTGAAAAATCTCGACATTACTAAAGTGTGACGTGTGTGAATTAAAATAGTGACGGTATTCCTCCCATTTTTTGGGCTAGTTGTGCGAATTCGTTGGCTCTTCCATTATCATTATTATTTAATCGCTCTTTGAGTGAAGGAATTTTTCCACGCTTGTGGAAATCGGCGCATATTATATATATAAAAAAGGCAGTAAGTAGATGATTGAGAATCACAGGGGTATCTCTATGATGTGCACTGTGGCGGAAATACTCGAGCGTATTGTCTACAACGAGATATACCACGTAATTGCTAGATCAATTCCTCAAGAGCAACACGGTTTTTTTAATATGCGCTCAACCACTACAAAGAATATTGGCGAATCCTTATTTAAGTAAACAGTGAGCGTTTAGAAAAGTAACTAGCACTTTTGTTTTTTCTTTTTTTTAATGTGAATTTCCATAATACTAGCTTCACGTGTAGAAGTCCCCAAAAAAATAGTTGATTTATAAAGCTGGATTTGACTTGATCAGTTTGTATTAGCTCCTGTCATTTTTTATTACGATAGCTTCTAAACGCTCCATTTTAACTCCAACTAAAACCATGTATGGCGGTCTGCCAATGTCCTTTAGCATGCTTTTCTGAATTCATTTCAGCCAATATGGAACGCGTTGACCACAGCACACTTCTCATGAAATTAAATAAGCTAGGTATTCACGGTGATTCGCTTCGGTGGGTTCGTTCCTACCTCTCTAATCGTTCTCAGGCTGTTATTGTTGGGGGTTTCAAGTCAGATTTTATAAACATACCTTGCGGAGTACCTCAAGGATCACATCTAGGACCACTATTTTACAATGCTTACCTTTACGACATTGGAACCCGCTTCAAAAACACTACATTTCTCTTATATGCCGATGATAAAAAGATATTTCGCAAAATAAATGATATTAGTGATTGCAAATTAATACAAGAACACCTCGACACTCTTTTCTAATATTACAGTAATAACAAAATCACTACTATTAATATTAATATAAGTAAATGCGAACGAATCACTTTTTCGCGTAAAAAATACCCAATTATACACACTTATAACTTTAACGGCACTCCTATTAATAAAAGTGAAACAGTCCGCGACTTGGGAGTAGGTATATTTTAACCAGAAGATGATGCTTTCTGACCAAATAGATTATGCAACCAAGAAAGCCTTCCGTAGTCTAGGTTTTGTCCTTCGCACTTGTAAGCCATTCTCCAATATAGAATAAATTCAGCTGGTGTATTTCACTTATGTCAGAAGTATTCTGGAATATTCTAGTGCAGTTTGGTCGCCACAGTATACATTGAATAAAAACCGATTAGAAAGAATACAAAAGAAATTTGTTAAACATCTTAATTATCGCTTTCGTTTAAACCCTGACTCTTATCAAGATAGCTGCAGGGAGCTGCAGGGACTCTTATCTTTGGAACAGAGACGTATTGTGCTTGATGTGTGCCTCTTGTACGACACTGTTCATTGCCGAATTGATTGCCGTGAACTTGTTTCTAAAATACATTACCGTACACCATCCTGCCGTACGAGGCACACAGGTTTACTGCATGAACAATTACACTAAACAACTACACTAAAAATTACACCTGCATTACACACACATACAATAAACACTTCAGTCAAACAGACATCTTTGCTTGCAGTAAACCTAAATTCAGACAGGATGTTCTTGAAATCTTAACGAAATTGTTGCAATTAGTATGCATTATATGTGTGTATATTTATGTATATGTGTATGTATGTACATTTGAATTCCCATACTTTATTATTATTGTAATTATTATAACTAAACTTCTATCCTTTGTATCTGTTTAAGTATTATATATAATCACAAAATATATTTATTTACTTTTATAATAATAACATTTGCTTCAAAAATGTTTGTCAACCCCGTTATTGGCATTATGTTTAGTTAAACAATGTTTTATAATTTACCATGTATAATTATGCTGTTGGTTTTCTTAATAATATAAATTAATAATTAATAAAAATATTTAATAACTAACCAACCTTCAGAAAAAATTACTCATTGAGTGAAGCCTATATGCATAAACCTTTATTTCGACCATTTTAAATTTGAACTCAACGAGGCGTGTGAAGAAATGTGTTTTTAGTGGAAAAACTAGTGTTATTGTTAATTATTCTTTATTCTATTTAGAAAGAAAATCTAAACGAAATGGCAATAATAACGTATCTAGTTTTGAATAATCTTTCGTCAAATGTTCTGACCCCTGTAGCGGTTGTAGAGTCTATTTTGTTAGAGTAGAGTCTATAGCGGTAGAGAGAGAATATTTTGTTCATATAACCACATCATCTTAAAAATAGTTTTGTCAACAGTACCGAGCGGTAATAATTTACTTAAAAAATCGTGTTTTATTCAAAGTAAGTGAATTTACACGCACACATACCTACACAGAGCGAGCCTGATGACGTAGCGAATACGAATACGACGTCAAACGTTTTGATATATAGGTTGCTGCAATTTCTATCCACTTCTGGTATGCTGAAGCAGATATCTACACAAACCAGTACGTATTTTTTACTTTTCAAAAAAACTTTGAAAAAAAAAAAAAAAACTCAAAAAAAGTTGAGATGCAACTAGAATAGCAATTTGGTACTAATTGTGCAAAAAGAATAGGGTTCCGTATGTAAAAACTTAATAAGTTTAGTTAAATATACTTTACTTGTAAAATAAAAAAGGCGCTATTGATTTTCATAAAGGTGCTATTGTGAAGAAATCAAAGGATTTTCCCAAAGAATTGTGTCAAAATATATAATAATCGATCACCGGATTTAGTAATATATTTTTATAATTAGCCTTTGTAGAATAAGTACAAGTTGTTCCTTCCTCAGCAAATCTTTTTATTTTAATCTTTATCAAAGCAAATAAAAAATTTGTCTCTACATATTGTTTTATTTCGTTTATTCATTATCACAAAAGTAAACCACCTGTATAGTAGCTATACACACGCTTACGCAGTTAGCGGATCCCGAGACAAGCGCAGCTCTACGCTTCCGCTTCCGCAATCTTTTTTTTTTTTGCCGCCGAAGCAACATCCTCACGGGAGGGAGGTGGAAGACGCGTCACGCATACCACCGCAGGCATACCGGCGGGGTGATGTGGGACTCACCAGAGCGGCACCTACCCACTAAAAACCACCTTGCTGGCTGTGGCATGGGAATGCTGAGCAGCCTCCATCGGAGCGATACCCGGTTGGCCGCGCCCGGCGCACTAAGGTACACACACACACATGCGTAAATCGAATGAAGAAGAACGAGACTTACTGTCGACTATTTTAACGTTTTACTAAATTATTTTGTATCGGGTATTATGATTGTGCCACATCAAAGAAAGCTTATTTTGTCTACTTTATCACATTTACATAGAGCATATAGAGGTACAAAAGCTCGATTTTTGTCACTGAAAAAGACTTGTCAAATCGGGTATTGAATTGCTATTTGCCGGAAAAAAACAAATTATTTGTGATTTATGCTCTGTTTGTACATTATAATTAGAAAGTGATACATATTTAACAAAAATAAGAACTTGGTTACATGAAACACTTGATTTGGACACGTGATTATGGATCCAGAGGAAATATATACATAGTTGGGTTCGAACCTGTGACAAATGTCGATTTGTTATGCAATGTGATTTTGAGAAATATTTTTTTCTAACTGTTCTACTTTAATTCTGTCAAAAGGAGTTTAAGTTAACTAAAACCGGATTTTATAGAGTCAACTGAAAATGTAAAAATATAATTAAACGCGACAAAAAGTGTTTTATTTAATATCAATCAGACTTTGTTATGAAGTATTACTTTTTCAACTTTGTCATAGCCAGCGAAGAGCACGTGATCCATCTGAACATCCGTGCCCATGGACATCACTAATAAATAAATAAATAGCCAGACAAACACACCAACTGTATGGCCCCAAACTAAGCAGACCTCGTGTTATGGATGACCACACAGCGAACTGGGGGGGGGGACCCAGAATAAACATACATATATAGCAACCATGCATGACCTGAGAACAAGCATCACACAAATGAATGCCCCGACCAGGCCTCGAACCTGGGACTACGACTCACGCTACGCAGTCGATATCCTTAAATTAAAGGCTCATTTTTAGGATTCTATTAGATCTCTACGACATTTGTAAAATTGCAAAATAACTTTTCAGATTGTTATTTATTTCAAGTACTTACACAAAAAAGATCTTAAACACAAATTCCCTAAACTTGGGTTAAAAGATTTTATACTTTTATGAATGAATGGAGTAAAAGGAAACCGCCACATTCTACAATTCCCATCGGATTGCTGCCGATAATAATACAATTACAAATAAATACACAGAACTCCTTACACGCTGTTTGATTCACATTCAAGGAGAAAAAAAAAGTAAAATGGCGGAGTGATGGTGAGCTTTGGCGCCAAAACATTGACAGATCGGAATGTTGATGTGTCAAGTGTATTAGTGTGTTAGTAACAATTTTCTTAATCTGTGGTTCATATAAAAAAAGTACTGTGACAAGTCAACTTAATATTATTATTATTTTGTGTTTTACGGCAATCAGCTGTTGTTACTGTAACGCAAAAACTTTCTCTGCCAATTTCAAGTATTAGTATAGATACGCACTACACGAGGTTAATAATTTTGTAGCGATCAGCTGAGTAGAACTTGCAGTATCTAGAACATTGAGTTACCTTGAACAATACAAAAACAGAGGGATAAAATAAGTTTTTACAGATCTTTGACAACACAGAAGAATATAATTACATATTTAAAGTCTTCCAAGTCAAAGTATCTAACACCTGTTAGATACCCATATTATAATAATGGGTACACTACATAAATCCGAAAATCTAAATTCTGATAGTCATAATCACGAATTTCAAAATTCCGAATTTTATAACACCGAATGGTTAACAATTCCGAAAATGATAATTCCGTGTTTCATAATTCCGAATTTTCCTTCTTCGAAACTTCAAAATTCCGAACTTTTATAATTACGAAAATCAATATGCCGTTTGAAAATACCGAACCATAAAAAATCCGAATGATTAATAGTCCGCAATATCATAAATACGAATCCCGAATATCAAAATTCCGAATAATATTAGGTGCAATAACAAACGCCTTGTCAAACTGCATGAGCACATCAATTTATACGTTCGAGCATTCAAGTAGTCAGCTGGAAATGAGAAAGTTTATTTAGTTTTTTGTACCGAGTTATTTCTTGAGTATGTAGTTTATGTACTGAAATGCAAATCCCTTTGTCTACATACAGACTAACTGCTCCTCCTCGTTTCGCTCGTCGTCGCGCCTAATTTGCATAATTTCAAAATGTGCCTTATTAATTTTAATTTGTGTCACAAGAGATTTAGATTATAATTTTTAATATATACCCGTTTTAGATACAAAATCTGAATGTTAGCATTGAATTTTCGGTAAATTAAAATTCGGAATACCATATATCGGAAAATTTAAATGTCGTATTTATGAATTAAAACTCTTCGGGATTGTGAAATTCGAAATTTAAAAAATCGGAATATTCAAATTCGGAATTACGTAATTCGGAATACAATACATACATAGTTCCCAATAATAATAAAACGCCAGGCAATCAAACTAACTGCATGGCCCAAAGTAAGCAGAGCTTGTGTTATGGATGACCATACAGCGAACTAATGGGAACCCAGTATAAACGTACAAATATAAACACAAACAACCATGACCCGAGAACAAACATCTGTGTTCATCACACAAATGAATGCCCCGACCAGCGTATGAGGCAAGGCTGCTTACCACTACACCACTTGGTCGTCATATGTTCGGATCGGCAGTATTTGCTTAGCGGCATTGTCGGTTTAAACCAACTATTACACAAATTTGTCAATTGCCGATCGGGTAGTCTGTACAGCTTTATACAGGTCGCTTCATTCGGCTCTCTCGCTAAAACCCGAACGACGTTGATACTTTCATTTATTCGAAACTCGCCCGACAGCACCGATTGATGAAATTGATTGTCACTAAACTCGCTCGCTAGACGGGTCGCTCACTTCCCTCTAAGGGTGTTACCACACCAATCGATTGATCGCTAGGTCTGGTAGAAAATATCGATCGACGTCGACTATTCCATTCCATTCATTCATTCCATCGATTGGTGTGGTAACATCCTAATATGGTTGATTAACTTGTGAACGGGACTCGCCGAGCTTACAGATGCAGATAATAATAATTTTGTATAGACACAAAGAGACACTGTAAATTTATTTTGAAAAAATATATTAAATATATAATATAGTTGAGAAGTAATCACAGGCTTCAGTTCGAATTGCTTTTGTTCCAGGAATGCAATGTGTGTTCCAGGAATGCAATGTGTGTCTCAGGAATTCAATGTACGTTCCAGGAATGCAATTCCCTTTATTCGAAACATAACCACGTAAACGTGATTATTATGGCGGTAAAAATAAACATCATTAGTCGATATTAAATATACAGGGTGTAACTGGCGGGGTGGATCAATGGACTCTGAGGGGCCCCAATACCTACCAATGTAACCCCCATATGTATGTTCAGCAATATTGAGTGGTTTTTGTAATATTTGGGATTTAGTGATTCTTTTCGGAAAAATCAGACTCTCAGAGAAAACCTGAAAATACAACCTAACTTCCAGCCAATTGCTCATGAATTTTTGTCTTTATATAGCTTAATAGTAGGCCTTTTGTATCATCTAACCGCCGATACTCGTTGCTTTTTATTTTAATGGAAATAAATTTGAAATTATTGTTTAGGCCTTAAGAGGACTGTTAATGGCTCAGAGAAACAATGGACTGTAGAATAAAAGGTTTAATGCTGTATTACAATGTAGCTTGTGAATCTATAAGTGACCGCAGTCTCAGGTGCGGAAGAGCCGAGTGTTCGATGCGCGAGGCTGCGGGAACGAAACCAGTTTACTACGTCACTGGCATGGCGCTCGATCCGCTACGTAGATGCGCCGACACTATTCAATTTTGTTTGAAATGTGAAATGTGAACGTCCACTTTCAGGGGTCTTAGAAAAAAATGTTTTAAACGCGTCAGCGGCGCAGTGATTAAAGCTTTTTTAGCTTTAAAACTCTGGCTCCTTGACCCTAACGTTCCGGGTTCCTAAGTACTTCAACTTCAGCACATACAGGCGACTGCTCTGACGGTGTGGAAAAATGTCATGACGAACCCACATTCCTTAAAAATAAATTCGAAGGTATGCATAAAGTCTACCAACCCGCAATGGAGACTATAAATTGCCCCCTAAGTGGGGTGAGGCTGCTGCCCCTGTAGTGGGATGATTAAGGCTGTCGTGGATGGACTGTGGAGTCGATGTTACAATCACTTTCAGAATTTAAAATAAAACACCCACGACTCCACAAGAATGGGGCAAGATTAATAAGAAAATTGATTTCTAAAAGCTTTTCTGCTATTATAAAAAAAAATTGTGTTTTTTAACCATTAACACTTATTCAAAGTAAAAACTTACACAAATTAATTGTTTATTTACGTGTTAATTCTAATAATTTGAGTTTGTTTCGCATTACTTGATTTATTTTTATTGTATTCGGAAATTAATTCGGGGCCTCAACTCCTTTATTGCCCCAGAGCCTCCAGACCTCTAAATCCGGCCCTAGGTATACATGGGTGTGGATGACACTTATTATTTATTTATTTATTATGAAGTTGCACCACCGAACTCAACACTAATACATACACAATACAGATAGAATACATAACAAAATAGACATTGATTGAATAAAAAGTAAAATGATAATAATAAAATGAAACAAGATCAAAACAAGTCAAAATTAATTTAAAATCATATTAAAACTACATTAAATAAAAATAATATCAATTCAATAAACCAAAATATATTGCATCAAATAAAAACGAAATTAAATTGAATAAAATTAAATTAAATCAAAATTCAAAATTCAAAACGGAATTTGAAATCAGAGTTTAAACTGTGTGAACAGAGTGTCAGCCCAATAGCGATCCTAAAACTCTGATGCCTATTTGAGAAAATATCAATTTCATAATGTTGTCCCGAAGCACCCTTGTGATCAGTTAGATCACTTACCATGAGGCTGGTGCAGCACCCTGTGTGCAGGAACTCCAGCTTTTAAAAATGAAAGGGTGAGTGTCATTATCTTGTTCATCACAGTTTTCCTTCAAATGCTTTGGAAGACTTATAAATTTTAGCACCAAAATCCAAGAAGTACGGAAGTTAGTTTCGGCCCGGCGTATCTTTTATTATATCTTTATTTATTGATTATCGATAAATGATACATGGCGACCGCAGGCTTCTGTTACAATTGCCTTTGTTCCAGTAATTCAACCGGCTGTTCCTTCCCTTTTACCTGGAACGTTATGCGTAAACGTGGTTATTACAAAACACATAACAAAAACATAAGGTTTTAACATAAGATACTCTCCTAGCACAAAACTAATTATCTACTTATAAGTTCAACGATGAATGTGTCCCCAAAATAGTTACAAAGGAATAAAACCTAAAGAAATATTTGAGCTTACAACTCATTCTGCCAGACGACCTGTGAGTGGAAATGGTTCAACAAAACATGTGCGTACATCTTTGCCTTATAATAAAAATACTTTACAACATACTTAACTACATATTTCGTAAAGGATTATTATCTTGTTTACTAACGGACGGACATAAGTGCCCCTATCAAAATTTTATAGCAAATTCATCCACGCTCAACTAAGTTTAAACTTTTGAAATATTGAAATACACAGCGTGTCTCGCTTGTTTAATTATGTACCTTAATCCCTATATTCATTTTCTTAATCAAGATACAAAAATTTGCTTGTTGATGCAGTGCTTGTTTTGTTAATATTACGGTATTTACATTGACATTTATACTGTTCAGGTCTCCTGAACATTTTACACATAACAAACTGTTTAGAACCTGGAACTGAATCAGGAGTGAAAGAAATCAATTCTAACTTCTTAGTCATTGCTTTCATTATTATCAGTACAAAATATAACATAAAAGTAACATGTAACTCGCTCTTCCTAATACATATATGATCGAACTTTCCTAATAGCTAGCCCAACATTCCTAGGTCACTAAGTCCGGTGAAATTTAAACGCCATATATGAACTGTACATTTCGAAAAAAAAATGTACTTCAAATTCCCTACAGAGCATCCGTGCCGAAGATTTCAAATAAAGAACTAACGGTTCTCTTGACATATCAACATTCCGATCTATCAATATTTTGGCGCCAAAGCGTGCGACTGCCATAGAAGCTGTACGTTCCTCGAATGTGCTTCGAATAATGGCGATTATCCTGTTTTGTGTATTTATTTGTTATTGACAATGAATTGTGGCAAATATTTCGGTGGGAACTGTAGGTTCTTGTATGTCGGTTTCTGTTTACTGTTTTTTTACTTACGAGGGCCTCTTATTATTTTCAAATAGAAGAGGCATTTAAGTTTTTAAGTTTTTTATACTTACCTAAAAATAAGCTACATATATTTATGGACGAAAATATGTGGACAGCAGGCGTGTCATTTAGAAAATGTAATAATTTTAGTAATAAATATCGAGAAAAGGCCGGTCAGAAAGTGTATGTTGATAAAAATCACAATGGCTCCAAATAATTATAATTTAAATATATATAAGCTTCAATTGCAAGAACGTGAAACGTTTTGAAAATTGTATAAAAAAACTTTGTACTCAAGCTGATATCATCGTTCTTCAGGAAACCTGGTTGATGCCACACGAGCTTTCCTTTAATGGTTCTATAGACGAGGATTTTACCTACTCTGCGAAGTCATCTATTGATACATCTGCAGGCCTGCTACAGGGTAGGCCCTATGGTGCAGTTGCCATAATGTGGAGAAAATCAGTTTTCGACTCTGTAGGCCTGCTACAGGGTAGGCCCTATGGTGCAGTTGCCATAATGTGGAGAAAATCAGTTTTCGACTCTGCAGGCCTGCTACAGGGTAGGCCCTATGATGGAGTTGCCATAATGTGGAGAAAATCAGTTTTCGACTCTGTAGGCCCTATGGTGGAGTTGCCATAATGTGGAGAAAATCAGTGTTCGACTCTGTAGGCCTGCTACAGGGTAGGCCCTATGGTGCAGTTACCATAATGTGGAGAAAATCAGTTTTCGACTCTGCAGGCCTGCTACAGGGTAGGCCCTATGATGGAGTTGCCATAATGTGGAGAAAATCAGTTTTCGACTCTGTAGGCCCTATGGTGGAGTTGCCATAATGTGGAGAAAATCAGTGTTCGACTCTGTAGGCCTGCTACAGGGTAGGCCCTATGGTGGAGTTGCCATAATGTGGAGCAAATCAGTTTTCGACTCTGCAGGCCTGCTACAGGGTAGGCCCTATGGTGGAGTTGCCATAATGTGGAGAAAATCAGTTTTCGACTCTGCAGGCCTGCTACAGGGTAGGCCCTATGGTGGAGTTGCCATAATGTGGAGAAAATCAGTGTTCGACTCTGTTTCTTTAGTGGAGTGTGATAGTGACCGTGTAGATGTATACAGATAAAAACTAAAGAACGTGAACTGTTACTATTTAATGTATATATGCTTACGGATTCCAGGAAAAATTTAGTGAACTTTTGTGACTGTTTTGGCAAGGTAATTGCATGTATTGAAAACAATAATGTGGAAACGGTGTTTATTTTAGGGGACTTTAATGCGCATCCAGGAGAACTTTTTTATGCAGAGTTGCAAAATTTTTGTTTTGATTAAAACTGGGGGTTGACTTGGATACGTATACATAAGCGAAGCAAATGGCTGTAAAAGTTGGTTAGACCACTGTTTAGTCACCAAAGCAGCAGAGAATTTGATTACTGGTTTCAAAGTATTATACGACGTGTACTGGTCTGACCATATGCCCTTAAACATAGAGTTCAACGTACTTCATGTTAAGCCGAAGGTCCTGTGTAATGTTAAAAATCTAAATAAATGTATTTGGGGTGTCAGAAATGCTCCCCAAATACAAATGTATAATAGCTTATGTAATGACTACCTGAAAAGAATAGACTTCCTGACAGAACTAAGTGATTTCTGCGATGACATTTGTTACAATACAGACCACCGCTCAGTTATAGATAAATTGTAGTCTTCAATAATTGATTCGCTCTGCAAGTAATCTTACCAAAGGACAGAGCTTCAAGAAAAAATATGTAACTGGGTGAAATCAACGAGCTCGCAACAGTATATAGAATTACCCTTGAACGACATAACTGTACATAGAAATCACTGTTCGCCGTCCATCGGTAGATAGAAAAAAATCTTCAGCCGATACTTTGTTATGTCGCTAGCTCGGTTCGCCGAAAGAACGTTTCAGATATAAATGATTCACCGATGTCACGATTAGCAGATAAGGCGAATCGCCGGAAGCTCGACTAAAGCCGACTAAATACCGAAAGTATTGCAGAAAGCACTGTAATATTTACGGTTACAAGTTAAAAATAATAGCAAGTTATCAATTATCAGTGCTAGTCATGAAAACTACTAATATGCTAGGATAGAACTAAGAATTTTATAGTATGATTGTATGTAACGTCACGGCTAAGCCTTAGGAAGCACGTCAGAATGCCACGATGTTTTAGTAAAGAGGTCGATATATATTAAGAAGAAAATATATTTGAATATATGTCCGACATAAAAGAATTTATGTCAATTGTCACAAAAAGATGCTGATGAGCTGAGTGATTCCCAGTTCGGTTTCCGGGCCGGTCTGTCAACCGAAAATGCTATTTGAACCTTGAAGCAAACAGTCCGAACCACAAGACCACTACAGACCGAAAGACGCCAATATATGCAGGGTACCTTGATCTATCCAAGGCGTTTGATAGAGTTCATGATACCATACTTTTTAAAAAGCTTACCTCTCTTGGAATACCTAATGAGCTCACAAATGTACTCAGGTATTGGTTTAATAATCAAACAAATTGAGTTAGATGGGGAGACGCTGCATCTGATGAATATCGGCTTGAGTGTGGTGTAAGACAAGGAGGCTTAACATCACCTTTCTTATTCAATTTATATATTGATCAGCTGATCGTTGAACTCAGCAATACTATGGTTGGCTGTTCAATTGATGGAAAAATAATAAATTACATAAGTGACGGCGATGACATGGTGTTGCCGAGCCCGTCGATCCACGCTTTGAGAAAATAGTTGAAGGTGTGTGAGAATTATGCTGACAGGCAAGGACTCATGTATAATGTCAAAAAGTGTGCACTTACGGTGTTTAGTGCGGGTAAAAAGGTACCCACTAACATTCCTGGGTTCACACTCAATAACATTGACTTAAAGCGGACCTTTAAAATGTAAATATCTTGGGCACGTTATTAATTCCAACTTAACGGATGACGATGCCATTGAAAGAGCACGTAGACCTGTACGTTGTACACCACAAGTTAAATTAACTTTATTTAGAGCCTATTGTCAATCTTTCTACAAGTGCAGCCTTTGGGTTAGTTATAAAATGAAAGATTACTCAGCTCTACGTGTACAATATAACGACGGTTTTAGAATACTGTTGGGGCTGCCGCGGTAGGGCAGCGTGGATATTTTCGCGATTACAAGGAAAATGGTCGCCTCCCTGATGCGCAGGACCTGTGACAGCACTAACAGTATTCAACTAGCATTTGAGGAACAGGTAGATAGCTCTATAATAAAACACTGGAATTGTTGCCACCTACAATGTTATGTAAAATAAAAATAAAAAAATTATTACTAACTCCTTATATGGATCAAGTGTCCGAAATTAATTATTATTTTTATTATAACAATGAAAATTAAGAGTATGAATGAAAACCTTTCTATTACTACTTTCATTTCCAGCTATCGAGCACGCAACCGATGACATGGTAAGTAACTGGCACGGAGATAATTAATATTAGGTAGGTATTTTATTTATTCATAGTGATTCTGATGATTACATCGACTAATGACGCGTTGCCGACCGTACACTTCAGTTAAAATCGCCTCTGTTCTAGTAAATGCATTAAATAAATAAATCCACAGACAATCACACCAACTGTGTGCCCCAAAGTAAGCAGAGCTTGTGTTATGGATGGCCATACAGCGAACTGGGGGGGAGCCCAGAATAAACATACATATATAAATACATTGGTTGTTCCTTACCTTTAACTGGAATACAACCACTTAAACCTGGTTATTATGGCAGTCAAAATATAAAGGGCTGTAGTACCGCATAGATGATATCTTAACAAAAGAAATTCTACTAAAATCTAGTAAAGTTTAAGTCTAAGAGAGGCTTAAAAAATTCAATTCATAAGAACGCTCACCGTGATGCTGATTTCATGCTACACCTATCTTATTTGTTTATGACCATTCTTATTTCAACCACCACACATAATAACATAGTATAGTATCCGAGTCCATAGTTTCTGAATAAAATATAGCAATGCTGTAACGGTGTCCGTTTGCCTTATTTGTAGTCGTCAAATTAAAACCTATTTCTCCTCAAGTCGAGGTCCTGGCTGATTGTGTCAAACTTTTAAAAATGTCTTTTGGAAAGACTACAATAAGCTTATGCACAGCAGGCTTTATAACTTTGTTTTTTGCCTTTCTTGTAATAATAAAGCGTTTATTGCTTCAAATCACAGAAACATATAACTTAAAATTGAATTATAAATTACTAAAACATTAAACGTTTATACAAAATTAAGTATGTGAGGTGTAGCAGTGCAAAGGGCCATAGCCCAGCGCCGTTGCTCAGGCGCAAGACGCTGATCTTCAGCAACACCCACAAGGAGTTACCTAATCATTTGAAAATGTACTGTTAAATCTTTTTGAATCTCATGAGAATTGCAATTTAGTAACCGAGAAGTAAAATTAAATGTACCTTCAGCTAGGCCTAAATGCATACAATTGTATTGTCATTTCAATTGATTTGTGTGAGTCTTGAAATATTGAAAACGTTGACTTTTTTATTTTCTTACTATCTAACTACTAATTAAATCAAATTATTTGTATTTTTCCTTATGTGTAAATTTTTTTAGATGGTGTACAAAGACCTAGCCCATGTTGTGACATTTCTTTTGAAATAAAAACTACCGTTTAACTTCTTAGCAATGCTTCTAGTGGTTATATAATGGAAGGCTAAAGCTATTACTCGTACTTGCCAAGGTACATGATAGTACTTACTTACCTTTAAAAAGTGGTCGACTTCTTGCATTGCTACAAATCTAATTTTTGTATATTGTATACATGTTTTCAATATTGCAACTTGGATATTTTAAGTTTTATTAGTCGGGGCATTCATTTGTGTGATGAACACAGATGTTTGTTCTCAGGCGTCGTGTTTTTGTGTTTAGATATGTACGTTTTAAACAGTTCGTTGTACGGTCATCCGTGACACAAGCCCTGCTTACTTTGGGGCCATGCATTCCGTGTGTTTGTCTGGGAATTTATTTATGTTCTGTTAAAACATGTTATTAAACTAATAATGTGCCTGTGTAGGTACTTTACTATTTATGAATTAAATTTTAGGTGGTCCGTTTTTAATGTAAAATTCACTGCATTATTTTTTCATGTTGCCGAAATAAATTATATACCATTTGTCATACATAGACAACGATAATGACGAAGATTCTATTTACCTGTAAAAATAAACGATACATACAGGTTATGCCACTAATTAGCGACGCGAAACAAAAAAGCCCATCCAACGATTTGCGAGCTCATACTATCATCCAATGTACCGTTTTAACGTATACCTACCAAGGCAGTAGTATACCTACCAATATAACGCCCAGTACGGCTATACGAAGCCAATCAATTCTCTATCAAACGAAAATCCAAAATTCTTGTTCCTGAATAAATCTGCGGCAATGCAACATCATAATCGGTCGCAATTTATTTCTTCCACCTAGCTTATAACCACGTGTAGATTTTAGGTTATGCGACGGAGATAGCAGAACTGGTATTTTTTCCGTCTCTTCGCACCTGATTACGTCATACATACGTACCCGGGCAATATATTCATAATGTGAACTTGAAAACTGCACGGATTTAAAAATAAAAGGGACTTATTCTGATATCATTCGATATAAGTCGCATGCGATATATTCTAATCACATTTTTATTTAAGATTCATAATTTTTTACGATGAATATTCGTAATATAACCCGTAATCAAAGTACGAGTGAAATCCAAAAAAGTTACAGATATATATGTATATACAATATATATATAAATATATATTTATAATACATATTTTTTAATTTGTCATAACCTATGGTAAGTGGTATCCATATCCATAGATATTTTAAATCATAGATGTTACTCGTTAATGATATCGTTATTTACTGGTTGTCGATAAATGATGTGATGCCGATCGTGGCTTTAAGTTGGAATTGATTAGTGCTGATAAAAATAATATCGTTGTTTAGCTTAAAAGTTTGGCTCAGCGATATAAAGCTGCGTCTCCAAAGTAAGGCGAAAAAGCTTTGCGCTTTGTTAAAAAAAAAAGTCCAATAATCTAAAAGTCTATCTTTTCTTTACGTAGCGTCGGGTGAGGGGTCATTCACTCACTCACTCACTCACTTCCCTCCAATATGGTTTAGGAAGGCGATAGCTGGCTCCAGCGTTAAGCTTGTGGACGGCTGCTGTACGCGGATGTGCAGGTCTGTGGGGAGCTAACAGATGTAGATAAGATTTTTTTTGTTCAAGCATTACATTTGTTTTGCCCCCCGTGAAGTATCTTACCAGTTCTTCTTCATGAAGGTCTTTCCGTAATGATGGTAGAGTTATGCATATATTACATAAGCAAGAACAAGCAATAGTCAATGTTGAGAAATAAACACTTCATTTCATTTCATATCTATGGGGTCATTTTAATTTCTTTAGAATATATTATTAATTGTTTCCTTTATTCAAATTCCCAAGCTGCTTTTTTCCTTTTAAAGAAGCACAGATATTGGTCGCAGAAAACAGTGGTGTATTTCTTATCTGTGCCCTAGAGTGCCCTCTGATAAGAAGTCGTGAATGTTTTCACAAATCCCTACCCCCCAAATGCAATGCCAAGCCTTTTTTTTAAAGGGATTTTTATTTTTTTTGCCTTGTGAATCTCAAGAGACTTTGTGGCTTAGCGCTGAAGGTGCTCAGTTGGAACTTAAAGTACTCTCACATAAGGTTCACCTAAAAGCACTATAATAATAATAATAATAATTTTTATTTTTCAAAAAGATAAAAATTATTATTATTGAAGATAGACCTTGGCTTAGGACATCGCGTCGTATATTAAATCGCAACACAGCTTGTAACACTGACATATTCGTGTTTATATTTTGTTAAATATTTCTTCATTTTGCTAATTATTGATGTTTTTTTGTTTACCTTCGTTGACAACCATGTCAACCCTTTTCTTCATGACAGCCGTAGAAGCTGCGTAACAGACTAAGCCTGCTACACACGATTCTCTTACTTACTCACTCAAGATTCCTGGCTGGCAAGACGAATTCTGAAACTTCAAATTGAAGTTCGAATAGAATAAGAGTCCGGCTATATAAGCTGAGGACTGGCCTTAGCATTCCCATGCCACAGCCATAAAGGTGGTTTTTATTGGATAGGTGCCACTCTGGTGAGTCCCACATCACCCCGCAGATCGGCTGCGGAGGTATGCATGACGCATCTTCCACCTCACTCCCCGCGGAGTGTGCTGCTTAGGCGGCCATAAAAAAAAATCTTAGAACGCCAGTCTACTACAGGAGTCGAGTAAAAACACGTACTGTCTACTGCAACGAGTCTACTGTCTACTGCAAGTCTATGATGCTGCCTTCTGCTGATGCTGCCTGCTACTGATGCTGCCTGCTACCGATGCTGTCTTCTGCTGATGCTGCCTGCTACTGAGCTGCCTTCTACTGATGCTGCCTGCTACTGAGCTGCCTTCTACTGATGCTGCCTGCTACTGATGCTGCCTGCTACTGATGCTGCCTGCTACCGATGCTGCCTTCTGCTGATGCTGCCTGCTACTGAGCTGCCTTCTACTGATGCTGCCTGCTACTTATGCTGCCTGCAACTGATGCTGCCTTCTGCTGACGCTGCCTGCTACTGAGCTGCCTTCTACTGATGCTGCCTGCTAGATGCTGCCTGCTACTGATGCTGCCTTATGCTGACGCTGCCTGCTACTGAGCTGCCTGCTACTGATGCTGCCTGCTACCGATGCTGCCTTCTGCTGATGCTGCCTGCTACTGAGCTGCCTTCTACTGATGCTGCCTGCTACTGATGCTGCCTGCTACTGATGCTGCCTGCTACTGATGCTGCCTGCTACTGATGCTGCCTGCTACTGATGCTGCCTGCTACTGATGCTGCCTGCTACCGATGCTGCCTGCTACTGATGCTGCCTGCTACTGATGCTGCCTGCTACTGATGCTGCCTGCTACCGATGCTGCCTTCTGCTGATGCTGCCTGCTACTGAGCTGCCTTCTACTGATGCTGCCTGCTACTGATGCTGCCTTCTACTGATGCTGCCTTCTGCTGACGCTGCCTGCTACTGAGCTGCCTTCTACTGATGCTGCCTGCTACTGATGCTGCCTGCTACCGATGCTGCCTTCTGCTGATGCTGCCTGCTACTGAGCTGCCTTCTACTGATGCTGCCTGCTACTGATGCTGCCTGCTACTGATGCTGCCTGCTACTGATGCTGCCTGCTACTGATGCTGCCTGCTACCGATGCTGCCTGCTACTGATGCTGCCTGCTACTGATGCTGCCTGCTACTGATGCTGCCTGCTACCGATGCTGCCTTCTGCTGATGCTGCCTGCTACTGAGCTGCCTTCTACTGATGCTGCCTGCTACTGAGCTGCCTTCTACTGATGCTGCCTTCTGCTGACGCTGCCTGCTACTGACGCTGCCTGCTACTGATGCTGCCTGCTACTGATGCTGCCTGCTACTGATGCTGCCTGCTACCGATGCTGCCTGCTACTGATGCTGCCTGCTACTGATGCTGCCTGCTACTGATGCTGCCTGCTACCGATGCTGCCTGCTACTGAGCTGCCTTCTACTGATGCTGCCTGCTACTGATGCTGCCTGCTACTGATGCTGCCTGCTACTGATGCTGCCTGCTACCGATGCTGCCTTCTGCTGACGCTGCCTGCTACTGAGCTGCCTGCTACTGAGCTGCCTTCTACTGATGCTGCCTGCTACTGATGCTGCCTGCTACTGATGCTGCCTGCTACTGAGCTGCCTTCTACTGATGCTGCCTGCTACTGATGCTGCCTGCTACTGATGCTGCCTGCTACTGATGCTGCCTGCTACCGATGCTGTCTTCTGCTGATGCTGCCTGCTACTGAGCTGCCTTCTACTGATGCTGCCTGCTACTGAGCTGCCTTCTACTGATGCTGCCTGCTACTGATGCTGCCTGATGCTGATGCTGCCTAATACTGATCCAGCCTGAGCCTGAGCGCCAGCCGGTGCCAGAGCAACCTCGCTCGCTTCGCGACGACTTGTTAAAACTATTATGTGATAAGCTTTCGTTAGAACAAATATTTGAAGACTTAACTTTTATTATTTAAGATAAAACCTAAAATTTTAATTGTACGAATGTATTTACGTAATAAATAAGAGGCTTAACAAATGTAGGAATGTGCCATTTTGTCACATTTACTCAATTCCAAATCCTTAAAAGCTGGCGACATCATCCTTGGCTACCTACCTATTTACGAGCTGGTCGAAAACGAAAATAGTTAGAATTAAATCTAACCTTCTTTCGAACAAAGACTACTGTTCAGGCTTTAAAACTGAATCCGTTTATTTTTGAAAGAAAAAGACAAAGATCCGTTACGAAGAACAAATGGAACATTTTGGACACTTTCAAAAAGTGCTAATTAGGGATATTATGGTAAGAGAAAAGATGGAGCTCTTTGAAATGCCGATTTTCGAATTAGAGAGGTTTAAAAACATCCTGGCATTCTGTAAGTTTATTGATAACTAAAACGAATATTTTTAAAGATACTTTTGTTAGAACAATGGTGTTAAGTAATAAATAAAAATATTAAATTGTGAGGACTGCTATAACTTTGAGCTTAAATAGCGTAAAATCTCTTTACTTTTCGTGTACTCATTTAATTATACAACATTAATTAATATCACATCATGTATACCTGAGTCTACTATAATTACTGTAAAACAGGTAAACATTTTTTCCTAGACTTTGACACTATAAATAGAATTAGTTAAAGCAATGAGTAATCAAAATATCTATCAACAGTTGTTTACAAATAAGTAAAACAAATAATGGCAGATAAAATTACAGTGGTTTCCTACCTTCCCCCAGACATTTACATTCGGATACGTACCAACACAACCAAATCCAGTCACTGTGACAAAAATTTCAGTAACAAAATAAAAAATCAATTTATTCTATTCGCAATGTGGTTACTTTTACTACCCTTTGTGTCTACGTCAGGTTGGTCCTCAAACTGTGGTAACAAAGTATACAATATGCGACTGAGATGTGTCGGAAAAGCTTTTGATAACAATGTTTCGTAAATACAATAACACAGTTACACCTATCCTAAAGTGATATACATGTAGTCCAGCGTTCGGAACCGTACGATAATTATCGTACATGTGCGATAATTTCATAACTACGTACGATGTACGATGGTACACGACTATCGTACGCAGATTGTACGATAATTTCCATTCTGATGAAAAATTTGATGATTAACCACTGAAACGTCCAAGTACAAGTTGTAATGACGCGCTATTTGTCCGCGCTCGCGGCAGGTTGCCGTCGCGTCAAGCGCCCTATGACGTCATTTAGTTTCAAGTCTATTTTATCGTTCAAAGAGAAAATATAGCGTATTTTTGTTCATCTTTGACGGATAAGATTAAAAATTGTATATAAAATGTAAGTTTCATTAATATTTGTGTATTCTGTTATCGCAAATATAGAATCTATTTGGTTAAACTTTTAAAAAATATGCTTGTTTTCATGTGTCTCTATCCTTTAACATTATTTTCTTCTTTATAAATTCGAAATGTTGGCGCGTTCATCACACTCGAAGTGGACGAGGGCCCAGCTCAGGTCTGTGCCATACGTTCAACATTTAATTTCAATTATTATTTTTTTTCCATTTAAACATCACAAGTTTACAAGATTTAAACTGTAAATCATTTGCAACGTATTATTGTCACGTTTCATATGATTTTTTTAAGAATTTTTCCTGATGGATACGATAATTTTGATCTATGTACGATAATTTTACGGCCCTGGTACGATAACTGCCTGGCTTCAGGTTGTGAACACTGATGTAGTCACCAGGACTCGAGCCTGAGACCTCCAGCGTGTGAGGCATGGCTACATCACTCGGCCGTCAAAATTCAATGATATTTACTCGTAGACAATCAGTGGGATTGTCGAGTACTAAATTCGCAAATTTTCATAAATATACAACCTCAGGGATGGTGTTTAAGTTAAGTCCTTTTTACTTATACAAGGTCTAGATAAGTTTTGTTTGTTTTCACAAACTTCTCCCATTCGAGGTTTGATAAAAACATTATTGTACCCAAAAAAGAAACCTTTTTTTAATCTTATTGGAATTGATGGGACTCATATTGACTTTACTCTCCACTTCGATTGAAATCAATATAACTCAATATAACACTCAGAATAGCCACCTATCCCGTCAATTATAAATATAAACATAAAACATACGTAACTTCACACGCATAGCAACAAACCAGTTTCCGTACGGAGCCAAAATGGCGGCATTACGCGCCAAAATCAGCTGTTTAGAAAACGTGAGAGAACGCCATATTTCTCAACTTACAACAAATACGACGCTTTGTTGACCTAAAGCATCCTAAAGCATTATCGGCAACAATATGCATTGTACAGAGGCAATTAAAAAGCTGTATTTTGCTTTTTATTGTTCTTGACCATGAAGAAGACGAGTTTTGGCGGGAAAATCAGCTGGTGACACGTCAAACTGGCTTCGGTACCACGATCGTGTTGCGATGTGTAGATAGCGATATCATTATTTATTTTTAAATTTAGAATACATTCACACGAATCCGGTAGGTATTTAGAGATAGCACTATGATAATATATTTTTACTTATGTTTTTTCCGTTGATTTGTCTATTATTATTATGTTTCCGGCATATAACGTTTATTAAGCCAATAGCCATCAGCATAAACGTAATCATTTTTAAGTTTCTTTTTATTTATTAGGAATCTACTCCATAAATTGAACAAATACCTAACCAGTTTGTCTCGATTAGAATAGGTTGAACAGAAAGCCATTTCTTAGGCATCTTTTTAATTTCTCAGTTTTGACATGCACGATTTACAAGCCTTTTATTAGGTTTATAAAATATATAAAACTGAAGAAAGAAAGATTACTTTAATTGATGACCTTTGCAAGTTGATGATCTGTACTCAATATTTTACAATTAGTATGTAAGTACATCTTTTAAAGTTAAATAGTAATAGTTAGACTAATCAAAGAATAAGACAAATAGAGAAAAAAACGACTCAAGCAATATAACAAAACGTAACTAAATTGCTGCAACAAACCATAAAAGAAAGCAAAATTACCTGTATTATGCAAAAAAACAAAGCGACGGATGAACGATCAAAGCATACATTGGTACGGGGGCGCCTCAGTCGCTCAAATCAGCTGAGTCGGTCTGAGGCGCGCCTTTTTTGCTCATTTAATTCAAAAACAGGTCCTGTTCCTTTGGTCGCCGCCCGCATTCCTTATTTTCGACTCAGTTCTTAGAACCTACGAAAAAGACCTCTTAGCTGGTCGAAAATAATGTTTTTTCTTATATTAAAGGGCTTTTGGGCCTGCAGGTAGGTCCTTAAGACCACTTACAATAGTTCCGGATATATTATTTGTGTGTATCAATAAAATTGACGAATAATCGATAATGGCTGTATATGGTTTATACCTTGCCTATTTTTAGTTAGGGCGAAAAAAGTAGTCAAAAGCGCGGTCGGAATTTGTTAATCGTTTGGTTTTGGAAGGTGGACACGGACTTTAAGATTTCATATCGGAATTCTTAGTAGAAGACAAAGAATGGGTGTAAAATCTTTCATTATTTAGAAATTCCATAACGTGTTTTTGACAAGTATGTGTAAGACATCTTAGCCATGTTTACTTATTTATAGTAAGTAAACCAAATAATGAACGTATAGGAAAAGTCTTTTCAAAGAATTCAACACCTTTTTTTGAACTTTGTCACAGCCGACAAATGAGCTCGCGTTCCACTTGATGGTAAGAGGCATGCGTGCCCATAGACATCATCAGTCCTAGATGTTATTAATTTATTTATTATCTTTTTATTGACAAATTCAAAACTTAACTTAAATTAATAATTATAAGATAAAATATGCTACAAATAAGAAACACCTAAACTAGGATCTATTGAAGGCAACGTAGCCAAAACGCTGACCGAATTACCACGCTGGATCGCAATAGAAATTCGATGTGCGAGGTAGGGGCCAGCCTTAGGTTCACGAGTTTCACTCACCAATCGCCTCGCTAGGTCCGAAAAAGGGCGATGACCCCTTTTCCCAGGACCCTATGGTTTCAACGCCAAATTGCCTTGTTATTTATTGATTATCGATTAATGAAGTGTTGCCTTAAGTTGGAATTGCCTTTGTCCAGTAATTACACTTGCTGTTCGTTCCGTTTATCACAAACACGTAAAAGTGATTATTTTGGCGGTTAAAATTGCAAGGACTGTAGTACCGCCCGAGATGAGATCTTAACATGAGAAACTCTACGTCCGCCATTATTTTTATTATTTTAACCGTTTTTAAATACTAAATATAGAAAGATTATAGAGATATAGAAAAATTTGTTATTGTTTTATCAAGCAACAACAATGTGCTCAGTCCTAGTAACTAATATGTTCACAAAATTTCGGCGCTGTGTTCTACGCGTAAATTAAGTTTATTTATCGTAACAAAAGCTTTAGTTCCTATTTTCGCTACTGATCAGATGAGTTAGTGGCGCTGTGCAGTCGATCCCATTTGTTTCGATCTTAATGTTACAAATTGTGAGTTTCTAGCTTCTGTTCTCCGATATAGTTGGAACTAGCTTACTTGTTCCGTGATAATATCTTTAATTTTGACGACCCAGAAGCGTAGTGGTTAGCAACCCGGCCTCCTACTCCGGAGGTTCCAGGCTCGAGTCCTGGCCGGGGCATTCGTTTGTGTGAGGAATATGAATGTTTGTTCTTGGGTCATGGTTGTTTATATTTATATATGTATGTTGATTCTGGGGTCCCCCCACCAGTACGTTTGGACATAACATACCAACTTCATGTCCCCAAAGTAATCAAAGCTTGTGTTATGGATGACCATACAGCGAACCCAGAGGGGGGAACCCAGAATATACAGATGTATAGTAGAGTAAATAAGTAGGTACTTCATATCTACCCATACAGGGAGACGCGCCCAGTTTCGCTGTTTCGTCTAATCCGTCTACGACGATTTAGACGGAAGATAAACGCCTGGAAAACATTTAATATCAATTTCAGCAAGAATATACAATAAAATACCGAAACACATACAAAAAATAACTAACACTAAACAATTTTTAGAGACATAAAAAAAACTTTTAATAACTAAATGTTACTGTAAAGGAATACTGTAAAGGAGTACCTAAACGATAAACTTCTGAATTAGTCTGAATTCACATATCTATATTAATAATTCGGGAATTTGAATTATGTCTTGCCATGCTTATTCCTCCTTTCTCCCTAAATAGCAACGCCCCACAGGGCCCTTATTGGTCATCTCATTAATTTGTTTGCACCAATTTATGTGAATGATGTAAGGAAGCAATACAGTATTGAGTATTGAGTAAATAGTTTAGATATATACAGCTAAAGTCATAGTAGTATATTTGTGTCAAATGTTTGTTTTCGTTTTTCCTTGCCTACACATTAAAAATGGCGGTTAAAAGTTAAAACAGAAGGTTTCTGACCTCTTTTAATCAATCCATAACAAACTTTACAACACTTTTTGCTTTTAGCAATCAATCAATGGTTAGTAGCATTTTTCCTTTACTTTTTAACATAAAAAAAAAACTAGTATTTCAAGCACGTTTGTATACTTATTTATTTATACACTTTCATATCTATTTCACAGCCCAAACAAATTTTTTTAAGATACAACCTCTTCTTTTGTAGTTCAGTGAGAGAAATATTTACGGTAAAAAACTTCTGTCATGCCTGCAAAATGTCAAAAATAAAAAGTATGTTTTTTTTACATACCTACCATGGGAAAAGTTACCAATAACTATAACTACTAAGTTACAAACCCACAAAATATCTTTATCAGAAAACCCTCATCAATTTGAAAAAAGAACGCTTTACACGCTTTTAAACATCAAATCGAAATACTCCAAATCAGCTGATCGACAAATTTCCTCCACGCTTGCAATTCTTAGATGGAAGCCATAAATTATTCTTTGTCTAAGGTCACTTACGGTCAACTTACAGGTACTTTACTCTAAAACATGTAAAATTCAACCCTATCTGTATGACTGTAGAACACAAATTGAATTTCTTGTAAAAAAATCTCACATACACAAAAATCTAATCGTTTTAAGTCATCTACACTCAAAATTAAACTGTATTTCAGTACTTCCAGAGTATAATTTTCTCAAACATTTTATAGGGTTGACTAAAAAAATGACATACACGTGGTTTATGACAAGGACACGCTTTTTGTCCAGAATAGAGGAGACAAGATATAAAACCTCTAACATTTTCAAAATAAGTCAGGTTCAGGTGTCAAAAAGGTATAAAGCGCGCGCCTTTGCCTATGGCAGAATAAAAAAAGCAATTTACCGCGATAAATCAAAATAATAAGTCTCCTGGGAACCAGTGCTTTGGCTCTATAAGTTAGGTTCCTTGCCTATTCTTTTGGTCATTTTCTTTTGTCAAGTGCTTTTTAGGCGGGTATTTAATGCATAGGTCTTTTTTTAGATTAGTATCATATTATGTGACCGTATTGCAGAAATAGGAATTAATTCTATAAGTGCCTAATTTTTTTGCGGTGTTCCTCAGCTTTTTACCATTCAGCCGACTTGCATTTTATTTTACATTTAAACGGTTTGTCTAGTTAAAAGTGCAGAGATAGTTAGTTACAGAAAATGTGAACAAAGATAAAAAGAATAAAATTATAAAAATATGGCTTAATAGACGAGATTTTTATTAAAAATAACTGATTTAACAGACGAGTTGCTTATACATTTTTTGTCTATATGAAACGCTCTTGATGTAAAAGGAATTCCATCAAAGAATCTGTTAATTTGTGCATCCTCTTATAACAGGAAAAAGAGGAACTTACTGATTTATTTCATTCTATTTATTTATTTATTCAATTCAATGTCAACTTAGAGATAACAATCCAATTCGTCCCCATGATATATTTTACATAAAAAGTATACAAAATTAATAAAACAAAACAATAATAAAACAAATTAAGGAATAGATACATATAAAGTCAATTGAAGTTATTACAGCCAACATTACAGCTATGTCAAAATAAAAATACAGTAAAATAATAATAATAATGAGGAATGTCAGTAATACATTCGCATTCTAATGAGATAGAAGAGAACACAAAATAAAAACTGATAAAAACAAACATGTCAGAAACAACACACAAATGGCGAAAAATCATAAAATTATGTAAACATAAAAGTATGTATTAAGCATGCCAACAAACAAAAATATTAATAATAATAGAATTATAAACTAAAGGAAGTCTTTTGGTTAAAATCTCGTATTGCAGCCCTTCCTGTTTTGACCTCTACAATAGTGGCGGTTACGATTGCCAGTACCTAAAATTAATTTGTGAGATGGACAGAGATGTTTGTTCCCGGTCATGGTTACAAATATATACAACGATGATCCGAGAATAAACATTTGTGTCCATCGCACAAATGGATGCCCAGACTCCGGCATATGAGGACCCACTACGCAACTTGAACCTCTAAAATGTCTTACAAACGCACTTACATAATCTGTCGTTCTTGGAGCTAATGTAGCAAAAGATTTAAAGTCTCAAGGGAACTGGTTTCTAGGTTATTTCGCCAGTCTTATCAAAGGTTAGTTAGGACACTTACTACACCAAAGAAAATTAAGAAGTTATTGTTATACTCATAGCCCGGAAGAAGCCATTCGTTCATTCAAAAATTCATTCTATAGTTTGCGGTACATTTAAATATCTCTAGGGACATTAGCTTTATGAACTACACTGAAATAGCAAAAGTTAGAACTAAAGCATCTATCACGTGACTATATGTCAATTTTCATTTACGCGTAGAACCTAGCTCCACCCTTTACTGAGCAGATGTGTTGGTCGACTAGAGCTTTGTGAACTAAGAACCTTCCGGAAGAAGATTAGAGGGCTATACAGTAATTAACAATAAGCACATATGTACAGTTTCCATTTTTACAAATGAGTAGGAACCGGAAGTCCAATTTTGCTGTACAATAATGGTCGCTAAAAACTTTAAACAAAAAATAAATGTTCAGTCAAGGACAGGGCGGCCGTGGTAGAAGCAGAACCAGAAAGGTAGAAGCCTCTTACGGCGTAGGTCCCAGAGAACCAGAATAAACAACATATACACATAAATATAAACAACCATGACCCGAGAACAAACATCTGTTCATCACACAAATGAATGCCCCGACCAGGACTCGAACCTGGAACTGGCGGCTGTTCTAACGATGAATAAAAACATAATTCAAAATTTTAAAAAAAAATTCGACAAATTTTATTTCATCATAGTTTTAAAAAACATTCACTTGACGAAAGTCTTCTTTTTTTCCATCTTCATCGTGATTGTGTGAATACGCTTTAACTTTAAAGGGAGGAAAAACGCCGCGTAAAAAAATCTCTCGGCTCTCTTTAAAAAAAAAATGTTTTAAACTTGGAATAGAAGGTATACAATTTGATGACGAAACATCGCAAGGGAACTTTTATACCTAAGCAATCATTTCTAAGGTATGTTTGCCAACTTGCAGTTGGTAAGCGTGGTGACAAATTGCCTGATACCACCCCATGGTTGGGCGAGGCTGATGACCCTGCACTGGATAATTAGGGCTGTGATGCGCCCTTCAATATTAGTAAATTTGGCGTTTGAATATGCTTCAGTTAAAAGTATTTAGTATTTCAACACTTAAAAGTATTTCTTATACCATTATTACAACTAAATACTCACGAAAAACATTCGTATATTGTTGTCATCACCGACATAAGAACTTAATACAAAGTTCTTTTAAAACATGGCACCGAAAATAACTACAGCTTTTTAATCTCCATTTACATTACAACCTCTTTTCTTGTTTGTCCGGAAGTTCGCTATCATACTATCACTGGCCACATACACTGCGACCAATTTGCCTTTTTAGTAAAAGCGCGGCGCTGAGTTCAAAGTGTAAACGAAGTTTCGGCTTGCAGATGCTTTAATTCCAGTTTTTGCTACCGCATAGATAAGCTGGTGGTATTGTACATACAATCTGTCACTGCCCAGTCACCACGCAAAAGCGCGCGAAATCAAGCGTTCGTCCGTGACGGTTAGAGTACCGTTTCTCCAGACGGGCGATACCTCCGTGCCCGGGCTGTTCCCGCCAAGATTGGGTGACGTCACAATGGTGGAATGGCGGTCAAATGAAGGACTTTAGTGGGAATCGAGATTATTATTAAGTAACAGGTTGATAAACTTGATAAGTAAGTACAAAAAGGCGTGTATCAGAGAGAAAGGTGATACATTTTCTAGGTTATGATATCGCAACTTAGCAAAAGTTGTAAATTTGAATTGTTTTTAGTAATTTAAAAACATAGAGCTGTAATATTATATATTTAAATAAAATGTTTTTTTTAACTATAAGTATTCATAGCCGGCAACCCAGCACCCGATCTACACCAAAATCGTAGGTGTTTTTATTAATAATATTACTTGTGATTATACATATAGACTTATGATGCGTTGCCGGCCGCCGGCTTCCGTTGAAATGGCTTTTGTTCCCTTTGACCTGAACATTACCATGCAATCGTGATTATTATGGCGTTATTATTATGAAGAACGAAAGGAAAGGAAATCTTAACTAGGAAACTCTACTGTCACTTAATCCTTCCTAGGTTATAACGTATCTATGTAAACTGCTAAATTAATGTTAAAATTATTATTTGTTCTATGTACATACGTACATACGTACGTTACGCCTTTACGTACAAAGGGAATTTGGGCAAGCTCACATTCGCATTCGAATCGCCTGCAGTGTTGTCGCCCCTTATGTATGCGGAGCGCTTACGAAAGTCTGAACGAAACGCAGGCAATTCTCGCCTTAGTTTGACCGTCCGCCGGGTCCCCGCCTGTAGGTACATGAATTCGTGCATTTTTCGATTTTTGCAGGCGCCTCAGGGCACGGTGACATTACAACAGATTCCAATGCGAAGTTTAGCCTGGTTTTAGACACCCGACCGTACCAAAAATCAGTTCTCGTTATGTCTCACTTCCCTCTAATATGGTTGAGGAGGGCGATGGCTGGATCCCGCGTTAACTCGTTAACGGGTGCCGTTTGAGGGTGTTCGTCATTTGGATACTTGGGGGAGGGAGGCTTGCCGAGCAAACAGATGCAGATAAGAATAATTTTGTATAGACATAAAGAGGCATTGTCAATTTATTTTGAAAAAAATATACCTGCAACGTTTTATTTGACGTCAATATGAACAAGTAATTGTCAATGTTGAGAAATAAATATTTGAATTTGAGCTTATCAATATAAACACGGCCCATTGTAATGTAGTAAATTTGATGTTTAGCGCACTCTGCATATCCTATCCTTATATGTATTTTAGTGGTACTAAGAGTCTCGTCCGGGACGGTACTACAGCCTTTCCTTTTTTGACCACCATATTTATGACGCTTACGTTGTTTTGTTCCGTTTAAAGGTAAGGAACAGCGTAGTAACTGGAACGAAGGCAATTCCAAACTGAAGTGTTCGGTCGGCAACGCATCATTTGGCGATATAATAATTACAAGTAAAATTAATAATGTAAACACCTTCGTTGAATGATGTTCATGGATGCGCATGCTTAAAAAAAGGTATCGGACCTTCTTGTATCAAAAACTTTTTGTAAAACTTTTTTTTTAATTTCCATTGAGGTTTTATTGAAATACTAAGATATTAAAAACTTCTTTCTTTCGGTGTGCTCAGTGTGTGACTTAGCTTCTATAAAGTTTAAACAGGAAACGCTGCACCTATATTGCATGGTTTTGTTCAAGAGTAGCATATTTGACGGCCGAGTGGCGCTGGCGTAGTGGCTAGCAGCCCTGGCTCATACGCAGGTTCAAGTGTCAAGCCCTGGGCGAGCATTCATTTGTGTGATGAGCACAGATGCTTGTTCACGGGCCATGGTTGTTAATATTTATATCTGTAGGGTCATCCGTAACGCAAGCTCTGCTTACTTTAGGGCCATACACTTGGTGAGTGTCTGGAGATTTCTGTCGGAGATTTAAGTTTATATCCCAGGTATTTGCAAACCATTTCCTTTCTCGTCATAGTGACCACAAAGTTTATTTTTCTCATTACCTAGTTGTTTACATACCTGAGGCTCTGTACTTAGACATCCTTTGTATTCTATACCTTATTCTTGAAGTGCAGGTACAAGTACTGTCGGCAAAACAAACTGCAGTGTCTGAAATTTAAAAAATCCGACTGCCAAAGATATTGTTACGAAAGTGGGTCACGGGATTCAAAGGAAACACGACAGGTTCTTTATATATTCCTTTATTTTGAACCAATGGTGACAGGGTCTTGTTACAACATTGGTCTCGTTGTACGTGATCCTCTTTCCACACAGACCTTGACTTCACACAGCTTGACTTCCACCTCTTCACTGCACCGATTCTATCTTCGTTCGGCGAGGATCCACGTCTACTGTGGAAACGGTAGGGTCATTGGGGGGGTTGGATAATAGAATAATAGATTTTCTACCTAGACTCCAGTTCTACAGAGTTCAAAATCAGTTGAGGAAATTTGACCTTTTGTGGTACGTTGACAAGCTGTTGCCTAATAAGGATATTTATAATGAGAATCGTTAGAAATTTTCTTAATTGAAGAACAAAATATCCGAGACGTTACAAGTATTTATGTCCTTGCTTGGTTAAAACCCCGCAAGAACTTATATATAGGTACCATCAAATAGGTGAAAACTGTATAAAAATATGAGAATAATAATAATAATAAATTCCCAAACAAACACACCAACCGTACAGACCCAAGAACAGTACCTTGGTAACCATGGTAACCGCTGTTTATTTTACACTACCTGTAATGAAATACCATTAAAATTTAAATAAAATCCAAAATAATGTTTACTTTGGGTATGCTAACTATACTTTTTTCGTTTGCCCGTTCAAGGAGTTCCTAGGAAAACTTTAGCTGGGCGCTTCGGCGGACATATTTGTGTTTATTTTTAAAATACAAGACACATTTTGGTAAACATTGCCTTTGGAAAGTAGGTACTAAGGTAAATATCTAATATTGTCTTCGCTTTGGTTCAACAGGTTCAACTCGAATAGAGAAAAGCTAAGGATTGTAAACAAAACGATGTTATTTTTATCCTCCATGGTTCCACCTAATAATAATTGTGATGAGGAAAATCACTAGATCTCGTTTGGGATACAGTTCTTCCTATTCTGACTGCAATTGTAACCACGTCTACGTGGTCGTGTTCCGGTTAAAGGTGAGGAACATTGATTGCAATAACTGGAACAAAGGCAATCTCAACTGAACCCTGCATTCAGCAACGCATCATTAGTCGAGACTTTAGGGCTTACTTACATAGGGATAATTTGGGGCCATAGTTGGTGAAAAGGAACCAAACTATAACCAATTATGTCGCACGCACTTTGCTACAGCACACTGATCTCTTTCTGTTATAATACAAAAAACAAAATACAATATCACAAACGTATCTACTAAAATGTGAAATAAACTTCTTGTATGGCTTCCATTAAAAACGGAATTCACTCATAGAATCTAGCGCCATGTTTGACTGCACGGATAGGTTAGGGTGTTACCGGTGTTACCACACCAATCCGATGTCCATCGATGTCGATCGATGTAGATTGGTCTGGTAAAACTGTCGATCGACGTCGACTGTTCCATTCTACCATCAATCGACCGATTGGTGTGGTAACACCCTTAGACGGGCTTTTATATACTTGTATATTCTTGAGCACTGATGTGTTAATCTATAATCTGAGCTGCCCAAGAAAGTCGTCGAAAACTTCCTGTGTACCCGAAACAGCTGTAAGCATGCTGTAAGGTTGATTCAGTAACTGTCACAATATTATTACAAGGGAAAATAAACCTTGTTGTTTTATAACGTGCACATGAATTTCACTCATGTGGGATAGAACACATTTTTGGCCCGCTGTCGTATTCATATTGTATACCTACTGTTTCAAATATTTAACAATTTGGACAAAATATTGCCGAAGGGATTTTTTCAGATGTCTTTATTTCCTCTAGGTAGTACCTTGTAAAAGCCGGTAGTTTGAGGTGTATTTACTTTACGATGATGATAAAGAAAACCTTGAAATGAATGAAATAATATATGGTTGGCTCGGATCCGATGGCTGGATCCCGCGTTGCCGAGTGCCGTTTGAGGGTGTTCGCGTTTGGATACTTGAGGGGAGGAAGACTTGCCTAGCTAACAGATATAGATAAGAATAATTTTGTATAGACACAAAAAGACACTGAAGACACAAAAGACACAGTACATTTATTTTGATAAAATTATACCCGTGAACATTTCGTGCTGGTTCTCCTTCACGAAGGTTTTTCGAGCTGGTGGTAGAGTCGTGCTTTATTTGACGTCAATAAGAACAAGTAATTGTCAATGTTGAGAAATCAATGTTTGAATTTAATAGACATAGATTTAAGTGACAACACTTCATGGGATTCGGGTTTGAACCTGAGCCTGTACGTTCTCCGACTTTACGAAGAAATAAATAAATAAATAAAGGCATTACTAACAGCAACGCCATAATACTTCACATGATTACCTTCCTTTGTTCCATTTTAGTTCAACGTAAATATATTCCAGGAACGGGCCTGTATTTATTCTTGTAATCTTAGGGCCGCTCTCTGAATCTTCAAACGGTTTCTAAAGGCGCCTTTAATCATAGATTTTGCTAAGTAAAAATAGCCTTAATGAACTAACGATAAAGTTGAAATTCGCTAGGGAAATTATATACTTAACATCGCCTTGAGCAACTTTTTGAAATCTCCGAGCGTGGCCGTTAGAGCTGTTAAAATGGGTATTTACATATACTCAGCTATAATTAGTTCTTAAGCGCCTGTGGTCGTAGTAAACTATTGAACGGAAGATATTCTTTTACATAATTATTCCTAGTTTCGGTACTTAGCCGATAGAGTGGATGTTATCGCATTATTTCGTACATTCGTATGGTGCGTTCCGATTACCGATTATATCGCTCACAGCTCTCATATACCCGTTCCGAATGCCTGTGAGCGCGCTCACAGCGACATCGATGCGTCATCGATGACGTCAAATCGCTGCTATCTTCCCGCTCACAGTGCCCAAGCTACAGAGCATGGTCGCTCTGAGCGGCCTGTCAAAACTGACACATGACCTTTCTTTGTTGATATTTTTATCAGGCGATTAAATTAAATTTGATAAATATAGGTAGTTGGCGGTGCAGTCAGGGGCAGACAAAATAGTTAACGTTTCGCGTTCTCGACATTACAGAGAAAATATGAAATCATAAATAAATTTGCAGATCAACACACCAACTGTATGGCCCCAAAGTAAGCAGATCTTTTGTTATGGATCATCATCCAGCGAACTGGGATAGGAACCCAGAAAAACATACATATTTAATTGAAACAGCCATGACTGGAGAACAAACATCTGTGTTCATCACACAAATTAACGCCCCGACCAAGACTCGAACCTGGGACCTCCAGCGTATGAGGCAAGGCTACTGACTACTACGTCGCTCGGTCGTAAAATGAAACAAAAAAGAAGCGAAACTCCGTTCCATTCATTCCTAACATCCAGTCCCTGTAAATAGGTAACGTAAGCCCTGGTAGGCACGTCTATGGCAGGAAATGACCACTATAATAGTGCGCAGTCGCTGCTATACTTAGAATCTGTATAACTTTATCTTTTGTCGCTTTTAGGGTTCCCTTTAAAATGGTTTTAACTTGCTAACATAACTCTCTCTCAAGAACGTCTTTGTTGAAATCTCGCGTGGTCTCTGAAATCTCCTGTGGGAATTAATGGAAAATATTTTGGTTGTCTGGGTATTAAGGCATTCCAATTTATCTATAATTTTTATTAACAATAAAATAGTAAAGATTGCCTCACTAACTAGATACCTAAATACTACGGAACCCTATCTTCCAAACTCTATTCAAAATTAAAAGAATTTTTTTTATATCTGCCTCTTGTCACTGCTTAGAAACTTTTTGTCCAGCCAAAGATGTTTTTTGGTAACAAAATTTAGAATTAAAACATACTCGTAAAAATAGCCATGGACAAGAAAAATGTGTGTAGATAATAGCGCCACACTTTCCTGCAAGGATAAATTAGTATTTTGTTGTAAAGTGTCCAGTGGTTTATTACTTTAATTGTTCATTTTGGTGAAAGGTTTATCCCTACTTTAGATAATTTTAAATAAACTTATTTATTTAACAATTTATGTACACATATTAGAAAATATAAAAAGAAAACTAAAAATAAGTGAAAGATAATGTACAAAGGCACAGCTTATTTCTAAAAGAAATTTCTTCCAGCTAGCCTGAGGCTGGAAAGTGTGACAATTAACAAATTTAGTGCGTACTGCATACAAATATTAACAAACATAGTGCGATTATTAATTATTACAATTATAACAATATTAAGAATATAAATACATTCAAACATACATAAACATACTTATATATTATAATAATATTAATACATATAAAATATCAATGAATAGATAAACATTTTCGCTAATACTGAAATACAAACTTAAGTTGTTGGACGTCAGTGAGTGTCAAGGAAGGTACATGTTAACAAGTTAGAAATAAAATGATAAAAGTATAGTAAGTCTTAGGTTTGAGACAAATAGTGTTCTTTAACTCTTTTTGTAAAGATAGGCAATGACTTTGACTTTCGTATATGGTAAGGTAAAGAATTCCACAATCTGACAGCACGAACAGTGAACGAGTAGGAGTAGAAATCAGTTTTATGAGATTTAATTTGAAGGAGAGTACGTTTATGTGCTCTACAAAACGCATCATTAGAATGGGTAAACGCGAACCGCTCACACAGGTAAACTGGAGAGGATGGGTAAAAAAGGGCATTGAAAAGGGTACAGAGGATACGGGTGTTTCTACGCAAGCGGATAGGGAGCCACTGAAGCTTTTTGCGGTATTCTGAAACATGATCGAATTTTTAAGCCCGAAAACGAAGCGGATACAGAGGTTTTGTAGGCGTTCCAATTTATCCAGACATCCAGGTAAGACACATCAGCGTAGTCGATGATAGGTGTAATCAGTGTTTGTGCCAAAGAGATCTTGGTTTGTAAGGGCAGAAAAGTCTGAAGTCTTAGTCAACGGGTGTATTTTTGTATTGAATTGATAGGTTTTTATTGTTATTTCAAGTACAAGTTCTATTTTCGTGAGTGAAATAGGAATTGATCCGCCCGCCATTTTGTTCGTGTGATTACATCATGTAGCGTCAAACTTCTATTACTCTTTGGTTCAACTATAATGTCAATGTTTACAATAAATATCTGTCACAAGAATCCATAGATAATTGTAGAGTTTTTTATTTCAGGTATAATAACTAACTTTTTAATGCGATTTTAAAAACATCGGTAACTGCTCCGTGACGTTGCCGCCCGGAATTCTATAAGAATTTATTTAAAATTAAATACTGTATTTAAATCAGACACATTCAAATGGTTTTCTCAAAATACTTATTTACACTTCAATACATCTTTATAATAAGAAATACCATTTGAAAAAATTGATTATACAGTAAGGTTATACTTGGCGGTCTTATTGCTACACAGCGATCTCTACCAGACAACCAGAAACGTTGATGTTTTTTACTTTTTTATTAATAATTAGCAGGCGTTTGTCTTCCATCTCACCTGATGGAAAGTGACGATGAAGACGAGGATCATACACGCCTGTCTAAGAGGTACCTATTAACTCTACACTTGAAAGCTCCAGGGTTATATTTGTCTGGAAAAACAGACGCAGGCAAATCGTTCCACTCTTTGCCAACACGAACCAAAAATGAGCTATCGAACCGTTTAGTTCGGCTCATCGGCACGCTAACCACAAACGGGTGAAACTTCTGTCTGCGTCTGGTCGACCGGTGGAGAAAGGGGGAAGGTTCGATCAGCTGAAAAAGAGCATTCTCACACTCTTCAAAGTGCACTCTACAAAATGCAAAACCGATAGACTACCAACTTTTCGACGATGTTCGAGACTTTGCAGTCGTTCCGTGGAGTAAGTTTAATGTTACAATCAAGATTTATATAAGGTTCGGCATATATGAAAGTAAAACATTTTAATTCACTTAAAAACTACATACACACATAAATATTACATACATACATACATATATATATACACACATACATATATACTCAGTTATAAACCTTTGATAAAAAGTGTTTGTTCAAGTTGATTTTAAAAGAATTCAAGGATCGACAGCGTTTTATTTCGAGTGATAATTCATTCCAGAGCGACACTGTTCGCACTGAAAAGGAGTGATTGTACCACTGCGTTGTGTGCCTTGGTGTGCGGAGCATTAGGTTCTCAGAGGATCTCTATTCCCTTTCATGATCATCACATCTAAACCTAAATTTGTCGGGCAAATAGTTCGGTGCAGCAGAATCAAACAGCACTCGGTACAGAAGACAAAGAATGTGTGTATTCCTGCGAAGGCGGATCGGAAGCCACTTCAGCTTAGCGCGAAATTCGGGCATGTGATCGTATTTTCGTAAACCGTAAACAAAACGGATACACAGATTCTGGAGGCGCTCAAGTTTGTCCAACTGTAGCTCCGTGAGATCAAGGTAACAAACATCAGCATTTTTTAAATTTTTTTGAAATATTTATTTATTTCTCAACATTGACAATTACTTGTTCTTATTGACGTCAAATAAAATATGACTCTACAGCACCTGTTTGAAAAAACCTTCGTGTAGAAGAACTGGCAAGAAACTTCACGGGTATATTTTTTTAAAAATAAATTTACAGAGTCTCTTTATGTCTATACATAATTATTCTTATCTGCATCTGTTAGCTCGGCAAGTCTCCCTCCCCCCAAGTACCCAAACGACGAACACCCTCAAACGGCACCGGTTCACGAGTTAACGCGGGATCCAGCCATCGCCCTCCTCAACCATATTAGAGGGAAGTGCGCGACCCGTCACCCGACGCTACCACAAGAAGACGTACTGTAGTGACAATGACGCTTTAGATAAGCGGCTCCCGGGCATGAGCCATGAACGGCTATGAAGCCGTTTATTGATGCATTGCGGACCGTGGGCTGCTCCGGAACACATCCACGTCAACGTGACTATTATGGCGGATAAAGTGGAACGACTGTAGTACCTCCCCGGACGAGATCTTGACATCACAAACTCTACTGCGAAAAGAGTGTGAATTATCTTGTTTACGTAAAAAATATAATAAAGAGCTAAATCTGTCCGACACGTGATGTCTCCATGACGTCAGAACTTCATTTAAAACGGTCCTCATGATAAGGGTTATCGTTCCTAACGAAAAAACTGACACCATTTAAAAATAAAAAAACGTGGTTAAATGTAATAACTACTCAGTAAACGGTGACGCTGCATTCTATTCTTCATATGTTTGTTCTCGGTTAATGGTTGTTGATATTTATATATGGATATTCATTCGGGGTTCCCCGCAGTTCGCTGTAGTCCATGACACAATTGATGTGTTTGTCTGTGGATTATTATTATTATTATCTCTCTCCTACTCATTTTAGTATTAATCATAAAGGAAAAAGACACTAAGTCATATATGCCTGGGCCCAGGTTTTGGCAAAGTTAACAAGATGAAAGTTTGTCTACAGAGAGATACGATATCAAAAACTCATAATCGAAAGTTTCACGACATGTGGCACTCTCATGCAAAAAACAATCAGCGGAAATTTCAGGTTGAACGAACTTCAGCTGTTGACGATTCGGAATACCGCTCACCATTACATGGTGTAGCTTGCTTGCCAGCCCGTGTGTAAGGTAAGGTAGAAAAATATGTACCTATCGGTAAAATTAGCACCATAAGTGAGAAATAATCCTTAGCGGGTCCCCGCTCGCGCACCCTCTTTCCTAATCGGGTGTCGCTCTGATGAAGGCCTTGCTACAGCCGTGAAGGTGGTTTTTAGTGGGTAGGTGCCACTCTGGTGAGTCCTGCAGACCTGCTGCCACATGACGCATTTACCAAATCCATGTACAAGTTTGTTTGGATTATTTGGCACAAGTCAAATTGTGTATTAGAACTTGTCATACAGCTGCGATAGTGAACTAAATACAAAAAATAACCGCAACATTTTTATATCTTTTATTTCTTGTAAACTGCTGAAAACGTTTTCATTTCTTGCTTCAATCACCAAAAAAGTATAAAACATTCATTAAAAATTAAAGACGTAAAAATCATCGTTAGACATAATTTTAATTTTCTTGTTTCACATATCAAAAATTTTTGTAGCTTTTTATACAAAAACAGACAAAATATAACCGATTTGTATATAAATTTCATTTCAGTTAACGCAGGGGACCAACATCTCCCATCCTCCTTTACGTAACCAACATGTAAATTGAATAAATTGTGTAATTCTAAAGCCAGACGGGATAAGTATGCACTAAGTCCATTCTCAAGCCAGTGCTTACAGTAAAATCATTTCAAAATGGCGTCGACAATGCGAGATGGCACACTAAGCCCGGATTGTATTCAGCATTAGGTGTATCCGGTGCTCGTTATAAACGCCGAAATGACAATCAAAGTCAAATTATCTAATAAGTATGCTGTAAGGTATTAGTATAAAGAATTCTCTAGCGTGTTAAAAGACAACTGTCAAGAGAAATAACACTTTTTTTCGGCGCCAAACACTAACATTGCATACTAATGAGGCTGTTTCCGCTAAAATCAATTTACTTTACTGTGACGACAACAATAGGATTGTAAAAGAGACAACTCGAGGCTTTCCAAACAACTCAATATATAGATACATGAATGCGATTTTTTAATTTGGCTCAGGTGACAAAGGTTTTGACTTAACAAATACCACCAGCAGTTTTAGGTTTTCCGGTGTGTTATAGTTACAATGGTAAGCTAAAAATAAAGAAATCAATTAGTAGAGGGTGTTCGTCGTTTGGATACTTGGAGGGAGGGAGACTTGCCGAGCTAACAGATGCAGATAAGAATTATTTTTGTATAGACGTAAAGAGACTGTATAAATATATTTAGAAAAAAAATATACCCGTGAAGTTTCTTGCCAGTTCTTCTTCACGAAGGTTTTTCCGAACTCGTGGTTGAGTCATGTTTTATTTGACGTCAATAAGAACAAGTAATTGTCAATGTTGAGAAAAAATAAATAAATTCAATGAATTTACGGGATTCTTACCACGATTTTCGATTTTTATTTCGCGCGTCCGATATTTCGATGCTGTTGCGATCGAGGGTGTAGGCAGATATATCGATTTATCCGTGGTAAGAATCCCGTAAATTCATTAAATTATAGTGAAAATAACCGCGATAGTTTAAAACAGTTATTAAATAAATAAAAAATAAATAGTAATAAAAAAATCTGATCTTAAATCTTAAAAATCGAATGCGATGCAATGCAAGTACACAGTATTGAGTTTCTTGTTCTTCTAGACATTCGATATTTCGTTCACAAAACTATATAAATATATGTACGTCGAATAACTGCTTTCTTTGTTTTTTCTTTTTTTCTGTTACATCGTTAACTATTGTGACAACTTACTTTAGATTAACATATGCGAACGGTCTAAAGTCATTTCACATACCGAAAAAAAAAATACTATTAAAGAGGGCGTATTACACTATTACACGTTAGAGGGCCGCTGGGACGCGCCAATGTTAGCCTGCTGGTAAGAAAGGCACAAAAGCCAAGTTGGGAATTAATTAATGTTTATATTTATTGTTTATTGTGATTTTTCTTGTGCTTCCAGACTAACATCTAGTCTCTAAGTTTAAAATTGTTACTAACCGATATATGGATTACTTGTGGTCTGAAATAATTATTATTTTTTATTAAAAATTAAAATAACTTAGTTCGAAATAAAGTGTACAAATATTTATCAGAACGATTTATTGCTATTTGTGACATATATAGCCAATAAGACATATAAGCCATATCAGAAATGATATCTCGGTTGGGTCAAAGGTGGCTTTAAAAATTTGGTAAGTACGCCAAGCATATTTTGTACCTGTTTCCACCAAAGCTATAGTTTGATTCCCAAAAGAGGCATTTACTCACTGAACAAAATTGTATTACTAAGTTATTTGACAACCGAGTGGTGTAGTGGTAAGTAGCCTTGCCTCATACGGCGAAGGTCCCAGGTTCGAGTCCTGGCCGGGGCATTCATTTGTGTGATGAACACAGATGTTTGTTCTCGGGTCATGGTTGTTTGTATTTATATATGTATGTTTATTCTGGGTTCCCCCCAGTGCGCTGTATGGTCATTCATAACACAAGCTCTGCTTACTTTGGGGCCGTACAGTTTAGGTGTATATTTGTCTGGGGAATTAAAACAAAAAAAAATTGTTAGTTTCTAATATCGTGAAAAATTTACTTAGAATATTTATATCACAAGCTTTACTTGCTCAAACGATTCCAGTTACGCAGAGACCCGTCTTGTTAAAAAAATGCTGTTTCGTAACACCTAAGGGGTTACCACACAAATCGATCGACGTCGATCGATGATAGCATGGAACAGGCAACGCAGATTGGTGTGGTAACCACCTAAGCCAGGCAGTGGTAACTTGTAAACGGTAATAGTTAAAAACTATAAGTTTTATATAAAATCGGAGAACTTCACGTAATATATTTATATATCTACTGCTATATACGGACAACTTTTATATAAGATAATTGTTTATTGTGCGTAATGCTGTATTGGGTCAGCATTAACCTTGGTTGAATAAAGAGTAGCTACAAAACCGATATAAAACTGCACATGTCTGATATCACTTTATCAGAGAACTTGAAAACCTTTTTACAGATGTTAAGCAGACCACCTAACTTGAAAGTTAGCTTGCCTTTCGGGTTTTGGTACGGACGAAGTTAACCGACCACGCCTATTTAAATGGTTCTTTTGGCGCGAAAATACGTACACGTGAAGTGTACAGTCGTTGAAAATATTGTTCAATCACTCTTAGGATAAAAATAACGGATATAACATTACTGTTATTAATAGTTGCCATTATTATAAACCATCCTAAAAAGAACCGGCACAGGTAGAGTTTGATAAATATAAAAAAAAAAACTTTCTTCAAAGCGTTTTTGTGCCACCTACACTTGACTTCAGCTATTTTTTTTCTCAATTCATCATTGTATTCGACCAAGGTTTGGGGCGGGTTGGCACCAAACGAATATATCCATAATACAAACCATATGATTTGACAGGAATTCCTGAGAAGTGCTTTTGTAGAATAATAATAATGCTCTTTCATTTATAATCACACTGTTTAATTCAATTTTGAATCTTAACTACTTTGAAATAAGAATGTTGTTAAACTTTGCCACCAGTTACCAGCTTATCAGTGGTTCAGACTATCAGGTCTCAGAATTACGAGTAAGGAATTTAAAGCTTTATGACACACAGGATGAAGTTTAGTTTCTTTCGTACAATAGTACAATGTGACCATATGATTAAGTTTGAATTTTTGTCATCAGTGTGTGAGTGTATACCGGATTCCCTACAAGTTATACATTTAATTTTTAATCGTATTCTTATTGCTACAAGTATTAGTTTTGAATGTCATTATTAGAATGTAAACGTTGAAACAGGATTTGTTTCCCATATGATTTTTGTACGATATTCTCTAGAAACCACATTTACGCTAATATTGATCTTGTTATTATGGATGTAAGGTCTTTAGCCTGACAACACGATTATGTTTTAAAGATAGTCTAGTTGGGCACTAGGCAGTAGACAGGCAGAGGGTTCCTCGACTTTACTGGTGTGGCCAGTAATGCATTTCAAACTACTAAAATACAATAAAACAAATATATTAATGGAAGGACACTACGAGGTAGTTTATAAGTTTACTTATTTATTCTTTATTGTCAACCTAACAGTAAGATTACAAGGTGTAAAGTAAAAATATACAGAAAAAATTAAAAATCTTATAGAAATAATGTAACATTTTCTGATGCATAATAACACAAAGAGACTATTTATTACACGCATACATTTCATGCTAAAAATTGATCAACTTTGGGCTTAGTTATAACGTGATACATATTCTCCTTAGAAGATTATGTAATAATTTATAATGCTATTTTTCATTCATTAAAAAAAAATTAATATTACTCACTACTCACGCCCGATCTCTTGGTGTGATAGAATTGATATATCAAATTATACATAATATAATACACCTTATATCAAAAACTTTATTGGTTTGGGTATAATATATAATTCAATAGCTCGGTGAATATAAAAATACATATAAGTAACTTCACCATATAAAATCAACATTATATCTATCATCATAAATAAAACGCATTGATTCTCCAGATTGCGTATTAAAATAAAACTAAACTAATATATAATCTACCAATTTGGGAGAAAACTATCTAGCACGGGCACCCTAAACGGCAAGGGTGGGAATCCTGACACTCCTGCTTGACAGCGCGCGATCGGGGAAGCAGGGAACTTTAAAATTCGAATTCAGTCGCTGGCCAACCACCGTACGGGGTGTACCGTAGCGATCGGTTCGGTCTCGCTCTCCAAACTTGGCAGAGAAACAGCTGACTAACGCTGATATAAGATTAAAACATGGACCTGTGATTGTGTTATCAATTAAGTGTTTATTTATTCGGACAATTTAAGTGAACATCTTCAAAAATGTGGGGCGAAAGCAGCAAAAATTGTGAGAACAACTGCCAATGTTCGGGGTGAGTAAATTTTTGTAAACGACCTCTAAAATTATAGGATTTTGTTCAATAATTGTAAGCAATAATATTGATTAAATATCTACCAAATTACATTGAGTCAATACACTTTAGGTACTCTACTATGCAGGTTTGTACAATCAAAGAGGTTATGTCAAAAAGGCGGTTTTATAATTTCATATTTCCTATGGAATTACATTTTAGGTATATGACCTTATTTCGTGCATAGAAATCAGTTATGAATAGTTAGCTTCTAAAACTCGTAACAAGATATTTTTTACGTGTTGTAGTTATATAGATCTAACTTCCTAAGTACCCACTTTTACCTTTCTGATCTGTCCTCTAAGCTATTAAAAGGCAGTGTAAAGTTTAAAAAAAAACGCTCACTGCTTGGTATCAACAATGTAAATATCTTGGTTGCAAAAATTAAAAAAGTATGCTGATAGGTAGGTACCTGCTTCAATTTCGAGATTCTCTTGCGCGTTGTTTGAACCTTTGAAGGCGCTCCGTATACTGAAGGGCGACAATACTACAGGGAATTCGAATACGAACCTCAGCCTGCCTGCATCACTTACCGACTGTACATCCTACTACTTATTAGCTATGTATGTATACCCCTGCGTACGTACCTACCTTGGGTAAAACTTAAATATTTTTTTTGTGTTAGTATTTCACCTAAACTGAAATTACTTAAACAAAACGCCATCTCGAAATAAAATTTATACTATCAGTGGTATCCATGGGTAAGTATCCATATTATAAGTTTAATATATGAAGCCCTCTCAAGCGCAATAATTACGATATCATTAAGGTCGTGGTTAAATTAAAGTGGAGTGGAGAAACCTTGGGTTTTCAGAGTTAAGCCTGATCAATGCTTTATTTTTGTTTTATCTGGCCCTTTATATTCACTGTATTTATTGTATCGATGCGAACACGTCATAAAATAATTAGTTTCAAAACAATTTTGTTCCCAAATTAGTTCATTCCTGAATAGGGTCGCAGTTTTCATTAGCGAACGTTGTCCCCAAAATCTACGTTCCTTTACATTAACAGGTTATGTTTACGATCGACTGTATTGTATAGGCTGTAAGAGCTAAAATGCGTCACGTTATGCATGGCGCTTTTGATTACCTAGTTTAGGTTAATTGGATAAAAAAATTGGTTAACATTGACCATTATTGATGACATGAGAAATTACAAAATAAAAGCAAATTACAGTTGTGATTAACTTTTCCTAGTCTATTATTTTAAGTCGTGTAAAAACTTTTGTTTCGTTAATGTAAGTTTTATAATGTTTAAGGTCCAAAGTGTCCAAGAACAATAGAATACGGGTCCATTGTGGGCCATGCAGTTCAGTTCGTTTATTTCAAGCCAGTTCTATTTTTTTTAACGTTCGTCGAACTTAAACGTCGTATACGGAACGCATCCTGAAGATTCTTCTGTTTTTTATATTTTTAATCTGTATTAGCTACGGTTTTACTTTAAACCTGATTCTTTTTTTAAATATTTTACGACCGTGCCGCAAAGTTATCTGTTCATTAACTAAAATTGGAACCATAGTAGTTGTTACGTGACTGTCAATTTTCTTTTACGCGTAGAACGCAGCGCCACCCGTTGCTGAACAGTTAAGTTTGTCGGACTATACTGTAAACATTACTCTTTTTTAAAATTTTATAAGCTATAAGTGATGAAAGATTTTCAGTGGGATTTAATTTAATTTTCGAATCAGCCATACCTAATTCAATGGCGTCCGGTATTAAAGGGACTAAGATTTTCACGTTTTTGTTTTATTTATCTATCTATGTAATTATCATTTCCGGTGTAACATATCCTGTTTCTTCGTACTTCACGCCTGGATTATTTCTAAGGGGAGGTCGAGGACGTTGTCTTTAGTTCATTCATATTTATGTATGTTTAAAGTAAATGACGAACTCGTTACTTTGACAGCTGTCAGGTAGAACAATCTCATCTTAAGTCAAATGAAAGCTCGAACAAAAAATTGACGAAAATACCTAGTTAGTGTATTTATTAAAAGATGCGCGACCCACATGCTCGGCTCGGCAATATACCTAACATGTTGAACGGCATAGCCAGCCCGAATCAACTACTACTATGCGTTTCAAGTTACAATAGGCCCGACTTAGCGCCATATTGTGACTTCATAGCCGTCAATTCGAACACGTTAGATAGGGTGAGCAAAAAAGAATTTTTTTAAATATAATTTATTTAAGCAAGCAATTGCTTCTAGAGTCAAACTATTAATTTGGCATTCTAACTTTTTGACGTTTTGTCTGCCACCCTATGCTTAATTAAGTGCCAAATATATTCGATTGGATTTAAATCAAAATTTCAAGGTGGTTTGTACCTTTTTATTAACTCATTCAGTTCTTTTTTTATATAGTTTTATTTAAAAAAAATTCTTTTCGATATTATACTCTTGCAGACCATAATGTTCAAGTGACATTTGACAGATAGAGGTCATTGATGTTCCTGGACTATACTCATTTGAATCGCATAGTAAAATGAGTAGGCCTTTCGCCTTTTCAAATGTCTCCCGAATGTTCATGTACACATATTTGACTTTGCTGCTGGCTTTGCCGAAGAATGCTGGCCCGAAAGTGTGGTTAGTGCCCCTAATAAATTAAGAACTAACAATTCGGTCCGACCTCATTAAAATCCTCTTTTTTGTAACAGTACACAACTTTGCTTACGTACTTATCTATAATTCCAAGTAATATGTAGAGTCGTCGAATGTAACCATTAGTGTAGATTTTGTTCAGCAAATCCGGACTTAGATGCAGTAGATATAAAGTATAGATTCGCTTATCGTAAGCTATATTAACGATATCTTTAAGTAATCGTTAAGTCTCAATAATCCATTTTTGCGTAACTAACAATCATCCAATATTAGATATATCTGTATACTTAATTTCATCAACATCCAAGCATCCCTCTTCAATGTTAAACCCAACTAGCACATTAGTAATAATTGTAGCTAAGTTTATGACTCAAAGTTGTATATCGGTGCTATTTGGGTAAAAATTACAACTTCTTACTGCATAGGAGTGGTAAATATAAATAAAGTCTATAAAATGGCCTATGGGTTCCAAATTTTCAATTATTACCACCTACAGTTTAAAGTTGAACACCTTACCACTGTTGTACCACTCTAAGCTACAGTGCGAGTGTGAATTGCTACTTTAAGTGGTAATTTATACCTGTAGTGCGTCTTATAGCTAAAAACGAGAAGCAATAACCACCATTACGCCCAACATTTCTAAAAGGAAGCAAAATCAACTCTTAAACCACTGGAATATCTAGAAGGATGATAAAATGAGCCTTAATGGCAGGATTGGTTCTTATTATTTTCTTCTGAAGTTTAAGGGGAGGGTTCCGTAGAAAGTTCAATATTTGTTATTGTGGAATTTACCCAAAGTTTAACTTGTGAAGGTTTACGATGTGTTAATTACCTCCCTTTGTTATAAAAACAAAAGATATTACTACGGGATACATTAATATTTTATTGATATTATTATATTACTTTAATTATTCTAAATTCATTTTCATCTGATAATCAACATTTAGAACACAATTTGCTTTTTTTAGATTTGATATGCTTGTACCCTAATGACATGTGAGCCAAAATCAATATTTTACAATGCGCATTCAACTTTTGGAATCAATATGAAAATAAAAGTAATTAGAACTCTGAATAATTAGATTCATATAAATTGTTTTCTGATTGCTGAACGACAAAGGGAAATAAAATACATTTTTAACAGCTATCTGACTTTTATTTAAAATTAAATAATTAGGTTATTACTTTTACAAGGAAACAACTATATTTGTATAATGTTGATCTAAAATAATATTTCACTTATAAAATTCTTATAAGAAAAGTGCTTCTGTAGTTTTTGTGCCTTTTGGATTTTAACGAATTATTATATAATTTTCGGTGCTTGGTTCTATGACAGTGTTTGGTTTTCATGGCCAAGTATTGTATGCTGCATCTGTAGTTCCGTTCAATTACTGAAATGAAAATATAATTGTATTAAAATACATAATACTTAATCAATATTGAGTGTATTACATTATGTTTATCCAAAAAAGGTTTTTGTATTGTCAATTGAGCCCTAAACTATTTTCCCTACTAAAACAAAAGAATCATATATAAAGTAAATAAAATTCACTCCTATAGCCCTTCTCTAGACCACTTAGTAATAAGAAAGGTGATTTTTAGCACTTTGAACAGCAAAAATTGAAGTAAGCGGGTGAAAATTATTACCTATAGTAACAAAACGATTCGCCATTTTTAATGGATGTTTTTATGAAAATCTAACCTCTAATTTACATTATTTTTACTAAACATGTCTTTGTTATAACAAAAGAAGTGATTTTACAACTTTACTACGTAAATTCACTATAAATGCTTGTTATACCAATTATATTCTTGGTCATTTTTATTAAAACTACTATAACCATATTTTATTTACACTGTTTTTTGTTGAAATTCTCATGAAATCAATATGGCGTGTAAATTTACTTAATAAACATATACGCATTTTGCAGTAAAGTTGAGATCCCACTTGATTTTTCAGTACAGATAAAGCAAATAGTTGAATAAAAGTATTTGGTACTTACAATTATGTTTTGTAAGTTGTCACTTAAAAACTGTCACACGCCATTAATATTCTCAACATTGCAACTACAGAAATGAAACATACGTATGAATGAACAAAATCTAATCGTTCACTCAACCGTTCAATCAACAGTTCAATCAAAGTGGCAAATCAGGGGTACAGGCGCTGCAATTTGCACCTTTAGTCACAATATGATACGCTCTAGACCTGCTATGCGATGTGCCCACTTAGGGCCATATCTGTTGCATAAGGGGTCTAGAGCAGGATATAGACCTTATCGTTAGCACCTTAAGTTGCAATATGATACGCTCTAAAGCTTATTGGCTACCATTTGTGCTAGTTGGGAAGTTACAAACATCCATATCACATTTCTTATACCTCGTTCAATGAACGTATTGAATAATTAAACAGCAGCAACCATCATAGGTTCAGCATATGTGTACCAACCGGCACTCGAACGTTAACGGCGCGTCACGGCTGCCTGCGCTCAAACCGATACACCGGTCGAACCGACCAAGCAAACTCGACGAATGGTCGGAGCTCGGAGCGTCGTGATAGAAATGGCGTTTAATCTTTGGAAAGAAGAATGGTAAATTCAGAACCACTTACAATTTTTTTTTAATATTAAGCGATTCAAAACATTGTAATGCAAAATTTAAAGATCTTAATGAGGTTATAATGTTCCAGGTTCATCGGTTCTTAAAGAAACTGGGAATAATTAAAATAACATGATCGTATTTATTGCTCTTTTACTGAAACTCAACACTTATACTCCAGGCTACGTTGAAAAAACAAAAATCATGATTTGCGTGGTTAGTATCAAATAAAGTATTTGTCCAATTAGAATAATTTGCTTGTTCTCGGTGTTCCATTTACCTCTGTATCTTACCTCGATGTCACATATTACGGCCTTTTTTGAAGTTTTTGTTGTTTTTAAATAATCTTTTTATCCTCGACTTATATGAATATCTTATCATTACATGTTTAATTAAGCTTTATTAAAGGATAAAAATCTTAGTATTCACTTCACGAAACGCAACTCTAGGTGGGTCTGAAAATACATCGACATCTGCCATTCTTCTTTAGTCTGGTAAATACTTACTGGCACTAAATACCGGAATAAATAAAAGGGTGTTGTCCGTGTAAAAGATCAATGACGTCATGTTTGATAGTCGACTAGTTGGGTTGGTCGTGAGTATCAACGTGTTTGACTAAGGGCAAAGTTTGTTATATCTTCAGGTCTAGCGTGATATTCGGTTTGTCTTTTCTTATACGCTGAATATCTGAAGCGTCATTGTCACTGAAGTACCTCTTCTTACGGTAGCGTCGGGTGACGGGACGCTCACTTCCCTCTAATATGCCTGAGGAGGGCGATGGCTGGATCCCGAGTTAACTCGTGAACGTCAACAAGAACAAGTGATTATCAATTATTTAAAGGCGGCTTCCAAAATAAAATAGCGAAATCTAATAATAAATAAAATATGTAATATTTCCTTAAGTTCTCACTTAATTTTTGAACGGGCTTTCACCGTGTTAAATTGGTACTCAGCGTTTCGTCTTTAATGTAAAAATAGAATTAAACGAGATAAAATAACGGCCGAGTGGCGTAGTGGTTAATAGCCTCGCACGCCGGAGGTCTCAGGTTCAAATCCCGGTCGTGGCATTAATCTTGTGTTGAACACATATGTTTGTTCTCGGGTCATGGTTGTTTGTATTTATATATGTATGTTTATTCTGGGTTCCCCCCAGTCCGCTGAGCGGTCATCCATAAATACAAGCTCTACTTACTTTGGGCCGCACATTAGAGAGTTTGTCTGCAAATTAAAAAAAATAATATGACGCAAGAAACCTTAAAAATCTGAACCCTCCAAACCAGTTTCAAGTGTGTTCTTAGTTCTTACACCTGTCGCCTAAGTAAAGTAAACAATTACAAAGACAAAAGACGTTCGTTCGTCACCACGTAACTCAAAAGTACTTAACCAGTTTAAACAATTATTTCACCATTAGGTAGCTACATTATCCCGAAGTACGATAGACTATATTATATCCAGAAATTCCCAAGGGATCGGGAGTTACACGAGTAAAGCCGCGTAAAGGTACTAGCTACGGGCTTTTTAGTTCGCAGGAATTGCTTATGTCATTAGCTCTAAATGACCTTTCCGTTAGATTTTTTTTGCACGTTTTTTTTTTTTTTTTTTTTTTTTTTTTTTTTTTTTTTTTTTTTCGGGGGGGAAAATGCGTTACGCATACCACCCGGGCGCAGGGGGCACCCGAGTGGTTATGTGGGACTCCCGTATAGGCTAATGAGACCCACGGTATACCCACTAAAAACCCCCCCATCTTCCTCCTCGCCGCCTTGTGACGGGGCCACGGGAACGCTCTCGCACACATCCGCGACCCCGCCGGCGGCAGCCGCCCACAAGCGGCTCCATCAAACAGCCCGAAGGCCCTCCACGATGGGCGCACCAGATGGTAAGGTGCGCCTCCCTCCTCGGCCTCCACCAGTACTGTAGCAGACTCCCCCCAAGTCTGCTACTAGGAGGCCATGGGTACCAGATAACTGGTACCCGGTGGCAGATCGGGTCTGTGGTTCTGCCACCGACCACACCTCGGCCGCAGAGGATAGGGCAAGCGGCGCACCGCAATACCGACATGCCTCTTCCTCTGCGGCCCCACCAGTGCCGTTTCCACGGAACGGCCCCGCCGGCTCGCAGGGGGTAGGGAGAGTGGCGCACCGTAATACCAACACGCCTCTCCCCCTGCGATCCCTCCACGGCCGCAGAAGATAGGGAGAACGGCGCACCGTAATACCGGCACTCCTCTTCTTCTGCGGTCCCATCTCCTAGCGCGTCCACAGCGGACTTCTTCAGCCCGCTGGGAGCGCCCTCCTCGGGCCAGCCGGCGGCCCCAACAGGCCGGCCCTGGTTGCCTCTTAGTTCACCGTGGGTGACCAGTCCACGGTTACTAAGCCCCCCCGCCACGACAAGGCGGGCAACCATCGGGGGGGTTTTTTGCACGTCTAGGGTAATGCTATTTAACCTGTTTTTTTGTAGATTTAAGTGTTTTTGGCTTAAAGACTTGTATCCATTGCCGAAAAATATTTTTTTTTCAAATCTGGATAATGTGGATGGCCTTTAGAGGTTTGTTTGGGGATATTTTTAAAACTACGGTTTCATACTCATTGGTCCTGTCTCCGTAAGAATTTTCTGGATAAAATAGCCTATGACACACATGGATAATGCAGTTTCTAATTTGGAAAGAATTTTTAAAGCGGTGTTGTAGTTTTCGTGTTTAGGTCTCGATGACATACGAACAAACAAACAAACAAACAAACAAACAAACAATTTTTTTCCCTTTCGTAATAACAGCATACATTAGATTTACCTACGTGTTGTACCACATCATGATACGCGAGAGGTTTCTCGCCAGTTCTTGTTCACGAAGGTTTTCCCGAACTGTTGGTAGAGTCTTGTTTTATTTGACGTCAATAAGAACAAGAAATTTTCAATGTTGAGAAATATATATTTGAATTTAAACCATTAACGGTAGCGTTTCCTTTAGTTTTCACGATACATTATATTGAGTTGACATTTTTCTAACCGGTTTGTATCGCGTTTACATTTTAAATATAATAAAACGCGAATTTTTCGGTAAAAAGTGTTTTTTAAACCTACACGCTCTTAAAGTTGACATAGGTCAAAAAAATATATACCTTAGAACAACAGTAAATAAATACTAAATGAACCTAACGGCACGTGCCCCTTATACAATTATTTCAACCCCGTAAGGGTAGTGCCATCTGCTTGGGTGAACGAACTGCGTGCGAGTTCACGAGGGAGGGAACAGTCGGCGGAGGCCCAAGCTAAGAGCGACAATCGCTTGCGCAGCGTTCGGTCTTTTGTATGCGCCTCATATACAAGAGGACGACGACACCGCAAGGGATTCTAACGCTTATCTGAGTCTAATAGATATCGATTTTTTTACGGTGCAATCAATTTTAGTTACTTTTGCTTTGGTGCTGTGAGTATTTTGTGGAATAAGGCTAGTTTTCACCCGACTGTCAGAAGGAGGGTTATGTTTTTCATGTGTATGTAGGTAGGTATGTATATATTTATTTGGCGGGTTTCAACATATGAAGTGTCGTTATATTCGCAGAGACAAAGGGTTATTTCCTGTTTCCAATGGGATCATGAACTACACGGGATAATTATTTTGTTTTTTTTTTATATGCAGGTATCATCATATCATAAAAATATACAATATCTTATAATCGATTTTTATGTAATTTACAGAAATGTAATTTTTTCAAAAATGACCTCAGATGCCCAGGTACTTTCCATTCAAAAATTTTTTTCCACATGTGACTGAAATTTCGTAATCGATTACAATTAAATTGTAAAGCTTTTTATGAATATATATGCGTTATCTTTTGTTGTGGCTGAAGCAATTACTTCTTAAAAAGGAACCTCTTTGGTAAGGTTTCAAAGCGTTTTAACCAAAATGTCTTGAAGCCGTATATTAACGGACCATGATTGGTACCAATTTGAGTAAAATACCGCAAAGTAAAATGCTCTTGTATTTATGATGACTAACTTTTGTCTGTTTATTTAAATTCACGTTTTCCGGAAGAATTTTGAGTAAAAAAGTAGCCATGTATCAGGTCTATGCCACTCGATGTACTGGGTCGCCGGCGGCCCTTAGCAAAGTAATGACTGTATCGCGGTCGCATTTAAGTTCATTTTTGCATGCAGTTGTCGGCACGCGGAGAGAGTAGGTTTATTTAAAAAGCGGGAATGCCATTTTTGTGCGGATACTTAAGTAATCTGTGCCTGTGTATTTTGCATAAGATAGTTACAAGTATGAATCAATGATATTTTTTTTCATTCATTCATTTAACTAATGAAAAGAAAAATACTTTTGTTTTCGGTATAAGTACGATAAAAGATAATGTAGAGAACAATATATGGTTGATTAAACAAAAATGGACCATTTGATATGGCACCCTAATAGTGGAATAAATTGGCGGATTCTCAGTGGGGTTTGATACCACCTGCTTTCATTTATTAGGGATGAATCATACTTAAAATGTACAGGCAAAAATAGACTATACATGTATTGAAGTAGGGTATTTATTTAATTTTAATTCTTTCTGCCTAGAGTTGAAGTGGTATCGATCGCTCATTGATATTGTTTTGTGTGTTTCGGTGTGTGGTCATTGCCAATAGAACAAAACAATCCTAAAAATGCTTCATCGTTTTGACGTAGGTACGAATTCAAATTTGATGTTTATCACAATTTATTTAAGTTTTTGCCATTATTACTAGAAAGAAACCAATTTAAAAATATTTTTCTGTATTACATTCTTTTTTAAAATCTTATATCTTTTCTTACCTACTTAATACTTAAAATGATTGAATACAAAAATAATGGCGGAGACGCCTCCTCACGAACAAAATCCTATTCCGTTTTCAAACGCGTTCGGGATTCAAAATGAAAGAGGCCAGCATCTTTTTTTCTTTTTAATGGCAGGATAGCCGTGAGGCCAGCGTAAAGGCAGGAATACACGTATCCAACAAAGACTTATTTTTTTATTTGTGGTGAAGGTACAAAAAAATAAGACGATGTTAAGTTGTGTTCGGTTTGAACCCAGCTTTCTTTACCAGATATCAGTTTCTAGGAGGAACAGATATAGTTATGTGTTTACGAATTACGGATTCTATATGTATAGTATAAAAATAATAAATCCCAAAACACACCAACTGTGTTCATCCCCGACCAGGCTCGAATCTGGGAACTCCGGCGTATAAGACAGGAATACTACGCCACCCGGCCGGCTATTTAAAAAACGCCTCTAACAGCAATAACAGTTAGTTGTATCTCAAGTAAAAGTAATTTCACTGCAAAGAGCGGAAACGATCAATTGAGCGCTGCGGAAGCAAAAAAAAACCGCTCCAATGATAGTAAAAGTTTTCATATAGTCTGACCAAGTTACCTTTGCCATTCAAATGTGACGCTCTTTCTATGCTAACATTTCTATTACCATACGAATCTTTTAGTTCCTATTTTGTCCACACACGCAGATAAGTTGGTGGCGTGCTGATGTTGACTAACCGTACTCAGGATTATGTTTTAAGGTTACTGTACGTATTGTTTACAGATTGAAAAGAAAAATAATTCAATTGAGAGTTAATAATCGAAAACTACAGAACCAATTAAACATATTAATAATAATAATTTAATCTGACTTTGACTGTGACAACCACACCTAAAATAAGTTTTAACTTGACGTTCCAATAGTGGTGTAAGGACAGAAACGATTTAGGTGATTGAATGATTTCATAACTGTCGAGATGCCTCGAGATAACACCGGTCACTCGTGATCTCGCTGATTGTAAAGATACCGAAAATCAAGTAAAAATGTAAAACATTTAATTGAACGCGGCAAAATCCGGTTAAAACGTGTTTATTAAATTAAACGAAGTAATGAATCGTGAAGCTTAGATTCGTTCATGATTCGATAGATACCAGTATCCAGAAGTACTTGGGCATTATTTTATCCAACAAATGTATGAAGTCAAGAGTTAAAACTTATAACCATTATTAGATCGCATATATAAAGCTCTATAAGACACTTCCACATCTACGAGAAACTAGTTTAAAAAAAAAGTACCAAATCACGCCTAGCCATAACCTTAGAAAAAAAGGACTCAACAAACTAGCTTCATACAATTCAGCAAATTTACCTTTTTAGTACAGAGTGGCGCTGTGTCCTACGCGTAAAATAAGTTTAACATTATTTCCTAAACAAATGCTTCAGTTCAACTTTCTGCTACTGTACATATAAATTAGTGGCTGTGTACTTCATTCAGGATTCAGCCGTTATTTTCTATCCCTTTCACACACTTTGCTTCTCTTTTTATAAAAAGCGCAAAGAATATTGAGTTTTATTGCTGATAGTAACAAGTATTACAATTGTTAGATGACTGTAAGAACAATTTTTGAATTCTTAAAGGCAAGTAATGGTTGATTATGTCATCGGTTGGATGTTTGAAAGATTCTCACACAGGTTGCGTCCATGTTTATTTTTCAAGTTCTTATAAATATTTATGAAGATTAATTGCTATATTTATGATTACATAGAATCTTAGGTCAATGAACTTTAAAGGAGTAAACTTAATAAGCTCGACTGCCAATTATTATGGTGTATGTGGCCTTATTGCTCTTTGTGAAGAAGATCCTCTATGTTATCTTTGAGCTCAATTTCATCAAAACCAAATTATTTTCTTTTCTTGTTAAAATATAGCTAAAACTACTGAATCAATATTGACAATTCTTTTTTTAACATAAATTTTTACTGTAACAATCTATCTTTGACGTAAAAACCAAACCCATCTACAACAACATTGAAGTAAAAACGTAACTGAGACATTTACAATATTATGCATTAATTAAATCACTTAAAATTTAAATCTTGTATCGTTGCATTGCAGCTGATTATTGCCCTTTTTTCACCTTATGAAGCTGCAACTAGGAACTTGACAATAATATCACCTTATGCAGCTTCAACTAGGTACTTCGAGCGTTCAAATTTTGACAGTTTTCAACAAGCAATATGTCATTTTGAACGTGTTATGGGGCGGCAGATCGAGTCTAGACCGGTATGATAATCGCAGTTTCGAATTTTCGTTCCATTTTTGACCGGACGGTTTTCACGCAGACCCGTAGTCAATTTTTTTAAAGTCAATGATCTAACTCAATGGAAGCGTTAGCAAATCCTCGGGAAAATCTTAGCTGCCAATAATAATAATTTTTAAATTAAGTTCAATTGTGGTATAGGTAGGTACGCAACGGCCGCTTTAACGCCACAGTTACTTGAGGCGCTCTTAATTATAGATTTTGCTTAGCAAATAGAGAACTAGATCATGTTTTATTCGCCGCATAAATTCGCTTACCAAAATGGCGTCTGTAAGTGCGGCCATAGGCGCGACTTTATTTAATGTAAATATAGGTTTTATTTTTAGACATTTCTGCCTATGAATCATTTCTTGTGGAATTTATAACAAGATACATGTATATCGAGTTTTCTTTCAACATAAAAATATATAGTGCTATAAATACTTCAGGCAGGTCTAGATATACATTTTTTTTATGTTGGTCATAGCCGGCAAACGGTAACGCAATCCACCTGACGGCAAGTAGCATCCGCAGGCATGGACAGCATGGGTGTTTTGATTGGTTATTTTGTAGTTTATTGATTAATGACGCGTTGCCTGTCGAAGGCTTAGGTTGGAACGGCCTATAGCAGGGTTGCAGGCCCCAGCTGAAACCGTGATGCTAGAAACTCAACTTACACTAAACGCCTTAAGACACATAATATTACTTATTGTAAAAAAAGGAGTACTTATGGCAAATCTTGTGAACAAAACAAAACCGCATCCAAAAGCTGTATTAATAACTATTGCGTAAATATAGTGTAAATAAATACACTACCTTTCATAGTTCTTATAAAATAATCACAGAAATTACGACTTGAATCTGTCAGTTTTACCATTATTTTTTTCTTATAAATGCAAAATTTCCATAACGGTTTAGTGTAGGTAGGTATGTAATTCTTTCGCAAAACTAATAAACGGTTTCGGCAATATTTTGTATACAGTTAGGGTGTTACTAAAATACCAATAATATGCTACTTTTTCTGAACGCCCAACGTGGAACGCTACAAAAGGTTACGCAATAGTCTAAAGTATTGACTGCGTTCAAAATTTTAGTTAAACTCTGTTGTTGACGTTACTCTTCGAAAATTACATAGATTTGAAAGATTTCCTAAAACACTTTAAATAAATTGACACATTCTGTTTAGAGCTCAAATTTACACGTCATAAGTACACAGAAATAGTAATTTCCATTCCATGTTTGGAACACGTTCGAATTTCAAAATCTAGCTGACGTGAATCCCGCTCGGAATTCAAAATCCAACGTCTTTACAATCCCACTAACTTAACTATTCAGTAACGCGTGGCGCTGCGTTCTATCCGTAAATGAGGTTTGCTGGAACGAATGCCTTAGTTCTAGTTTTTGCTACTGAAAAATAAGTTTGTGGTGCTGTAACTGACTTTCTTCGTTTGAAATTTGTTCCTGTTCTGAACTAAGGAGTTTAAGTTTATATCTGTCGTGGGTAGGTGACTGTAGTTGGACAATTTATGAGCATGCATCTTTATTATCTTAAGGTGTGGTCTTTTATGCAGATTATAGTGTTTTAAGTATTGAAACCAAGTTTGAATATAAATTATAATTGAAGAAAACTTTCCTTAAACGCCTGAATGACGTAGTGGGTAGGAGCCTTGCCTCATACGGTGAAGATCCTAGGTTCGTGGCCAGGTTGGGGCATTCATTTGTGTGATGAACACAGATGCTTGTACTCGGGTCATGGTTGCTGATATTTATTTATGTATGTTTATTCTTGGTTCCCTCCCAGTTCGCTGTACATTAATCCATTACACAAGCTCTGCTCACTTTGGATCCGTGACGTTGGTGTTTTGTCTGGGGCTTTATTTAAATTTATTTTTTCGGTAGGTATACTAGAATTAGCGGGTTTCCAAATCGTGTATGGGAATACAATTCGTATTTGAAGTTTTTTTTTTTAACTTAGTGACAGTATAATTGTGTGGAAATTTTCTTCATGTTTCAAATATTGAATATCGTTATATTAAAATTCAGGAAGTATAGAAATACATAGCACCTTGAAGTACATTCAATCACCTGTTTAACGTTTCAAACCAACCATTTCACCTTTAACCTTAAAAAAAGTTTCCGAAGAAAATTGAAGGAAAAACTCTTCGCGGTCGAACAATTCCAGTCGTTATTGAGGGAGAGAGAAACGAACGTTAGAAAAGGATAGCAAATAGCCGTTAAAGCCTGTTCCATAGAGCAAGTTCTTTTTTTTTTTGAGGCACTGATTTTATTTCTAGTCCTCCGCATCCTCTCGGCTATCGTTTTTTTTTTGGATTGGATGTAAGCTTTATGATTTTTTTATGTATTAAACGATTATTCTGACAGTTTTGGTTGATGTTCTATTATTACCCTTTGGATTCGATGTATTGGATATTTAAAATGCAGTTGCATAGAGATTTAAATACAGGTAGGTAGCTTTGGTTAATGAATATTCTAAAGGGCATTTATAACTAGTAACTCGTTCAGAATTTATGGTCTTTACGTCTGTTATGGAAGTTTTATAGCAATGGGAGATATTGCTTTTGATGGCTGATATAGCTATGATAGATAATAACTATGTATTTGTAATAGGGATAAAACAAAAGTTTGATGTTTGTTTGGTTTATTAAGTTCGTTGTATACTCAAAATAACAAGACATTATCTTTGTGATTCGCATATTCTTCTAAATTCTAAATCTGAAAGTCTATTTGTTTCAAGGCATTGAACACGATCTTTTTGATGTTTCATATAACATTTCGTATGGTGCTATTCATTTATAAAAAAGAAAGTATTGTATCCGAAGGAAATTAGAGAAAAGCCGCGCGCAAAATGTAGCAACCATGTTGCAAGCTTTCTTATTATGCTTAATGACACGGTAGACAGATTATAATTAATGACCATCTTAAAAACCTATAAAATTAATTTCTGCGCTTAACAAGTTAAATTGAAATGTTCTTACAATGTTAAAATGAGATATGTATGTGGATGTATAGCTTAATTTGATAATAAAGTTAGAGATATTAAAATCGTTTCAACTTGAGCCCATTGACCTTTCGTCCCTTTCGTCCTGTTTGTTTTTGCGCCTAACAGTCTAGTATACTTATCGAACAGGAAAAACGACGGAATTATCCTTTTGTACCTGTTAGAAAAAAAAATATTTTAACAAAAAGTAATCGTATTTTATGGGTTTGAGTGCATGTAGAGCATATTCTTAGGTGGTAAAAATTATTGGCCTTGTAAGTATTGGCAGGAATACACTAAAGCAGAGCCCGCAGGTCGAATTCTTACATGAACATTTCACTTATCATAAAAAACGTTACATGAACCGTGTACATAACTAAAGGAATCCATTTACTTAAAAAAGTTCCTAATCTCCATTTTCAAACCGAAATACTTTAACCTCCCTAAATAGAACAAGTGTCAACGTATACAGCCATGTGTGTACTCAGGATTTATCTAACGTTTTGTTTAACGAACTTCTTTGCGGCAGGTTACCGCCCGCATGTGGCACAAGAACTCGACACCATCCTGTTTTGTGTCTTACGTTTGTAAAAAAAAAGTTAGAGTTGTCATTATAGCTATGATGGTTGACGATTCTGTTGTCGCTTTTCTTTTTTAAATTTGGAATCTATTATGTTTGAATTTACTACTAATGTTATGAATGACAAAACTTTGTGAAGATATGTGTATTGAGTGTAGGTTACTTTTAATCACCTAATTGTCATGTGTAAACATGGATTTTTTATTAATGAAATGTGGGTTACCTGATGTTAAGTTATCACCTCCCTCCATGGACACCAGCAACACCGAGGTCTTTTGAAGTCTTAAGCCAAAGCTAGTATGATAAAAGTTAATGTTAGAGTTTTGAAAGCTCAAGAAAATAATTTGGTAAGTACATTGATTTTCCCACATCTAATACATAATGGTAGCGTCGGGTGACGGGTCGCTCACTTCCCTCTAATATGGTTGAGGAGGGCGATGGCTGGATCCCGCGTTAACTCGTGAACGGGTGCCGTTTGAGGGTGTCCGTCGTTTGGATACTTGGGGGGAGGGAGACTTGCCGGGCTAACAGATGCAGAAAAGAATAATTTTGTATAGACATAAAGAGACTCTGTAAATTTATTTTGAAAAAAAATATACCCGTGAAGTTTCTTGCCAGTTCTTCTTCACGAAGGTTTTTTTCGAACTGGTGGTAGAATCATGTTTTATTTGACGTCAATAAGAACAAGTAATTGTCAATGTTGAGAAATAAATATTTCATTTCATTTATTTCATTTCATTTCATTTCATTTCATTTCATTATTTCATTTCATTTCATTTCATTTCATTTCATTTCATTTCATTTCATTTCATAACCTGTTACAATTTTGCGGTCATCTGCGAATTTGTCCATCTGCCTCAAACAAAACCTATGTCAAACAATACCATGGGAATCTGCTGCAAAATGTTACATCTACGTACGGATAATAAATAAAATTCGCGCCCTCAATTTTATTACCCTAAAATCTGGTGCCCGAAATGGCTGCATAACTAAGATACGTTGCGGAAGCTTGAGAAATATAAAAAAACAACAATAGACAATCAGATGATACAGATTCGCACGGGAAGGAAGTTGAGTGCATTGTCGCGAATACAAGATGGCCGCGGGGTCATGACCCTTGCGTGTATTGTTTGGTAATACTCTGATTTCGTTATTTGTATTAAATATTTTTAAAAGCTGAAAGTTGGTAGAAAATTTGTAAAAAATTTTTTGAGTAAGTATTAAAATAACCAATAAAAATAAATATAAGAGATTAGACTCGTTTAAGAATACCGTTCTTGTTAAATGAGAGAGGGTAGTAAACTAAATAGTATGAATACCTACAGAATCTAACAATTTTTTTAAATTAATTATATTTCATTGTATAATGTTTTGTCTCTATTTTATAAAGGTGCATTTTGAACCACAAGCCATAACCATCTTATATCGACCAGCCATCGTGTAGATAATGTAGGTATACATTGTATATTGTTCTATTTTACATTTAAATATTTCTCACAGGTATAAAAATTTGATCTCGGAATAATCTTTACCAATCCTCGGTCTCTATTGTATTCTTATTTAAAAATTTTACGCAGAAAATATGCAAGTTGCATTATTTGCATTGCAAAATACAAACGATCTTGGTCTTGATGCCAGTAAGTACTTATTATTTTAATAAATTCAAAAAACCATCTTCATGTGACGATAAGTTTTTACATAAATATTTTTTCCCTTCTCTGAGAAAAAATCTACTGATACAAGTTTTGATTTAAAAAACATAATAATTTGCTTAAATATTAAGAAAGGTCAGTTTTTTTGCCGCAAAAACGTACGGTTATCGGTTTTGAATGGTATCGGTAGTAAAAAAATATAAAAACGGTTTTCTTTATCAAAAAGTTAAAAGGTTAGCAATAATAATTACAGCATTCTGATAACGTAACGGAAATTGTGTTAATATATGAATCACTAACCTACTTATATATTTATAAACAATAATTATATTATTGTTTACGGTTTGAAGCAAGAACTAGGTATTTGAAAAACAATGGATTTTTCTAGATATCCTATTTTTTTTTTTTGGAGTGATTTTTTAATTGTACTAGAGTTTGTCCTAATTTAATTTTGATAAAAAAAATGTATAAACAAGCTACGCAATAGGCGAATGACATATTTAGATTAGACCATATTTCATCAATGGATCTAATGAATATTAGTCCAATTACTGGTTTTGTATATTGATTAGTTAATCTTCATTTTAATTTGTTGTATTTATTTTGAATCTGAAATTTTAATGTTCATTAGAGATAATCAAGTTACCTGTTATTGTAAGTATCAGAGAAAAGTCATTTTCAAATGAATACATTGTTTTGAACTAGAAATGTTAACCGTTTTATAAATCTATTATTAATTATTTTTAAATATAAAGCCTACTGCAATGTGAAAAGTAAAAACAATAGTCTACTGATTGCAGAAAACCGTTAAAATGACGTAATCGAGCTGAAACGCTGCATCGAACAATACTCGCGTCTGTTTTAAATTTAGAACAGTTGGGTTTGAGTTGAGAACGTTTTGAATTTTTGTTTTTCAACGTCTCGTTTTGTCGCTGTGTAGGCGCCGCTTACAATGCAACCAACTTATCTTTTAGTACTAAACTAATAGTATTTTAGCTAAAGCATTTGTTACGTGCCTAATATAAACTTCACATACGCATAGAACGCAGCGCCATCCTTCACTGTTACTAGCTTTTTAGATCGTCCTGTCAAATTGCTGCAAATTACAGTAAGATTTGTGTCGCTGTATTCTTGTAAGATAATACAAATATAATTTAATTTATTACCTACAATGTCAAACAGGCAATCTCGCCATTCTGCAGCCAAATAACCGAATGATTCGGATTGATAGCCTTAGTGTCCTCGTTCAATTGTCTTAATATTTAGGCCAAGGATCCAAGATATACTCTGTTTAGATGATAGGAACTTATATTATATAGAACTCGTTAGTTTTATTAGCTTTTTTAAAAATTACTAATTATCGTTCAACAGCTTCTTGCACCTTTTCTTTAGGACAGAATTTTCAAGGTGACTATTCTGTCTAGTTTAAATTGGCCACGTTTAAACAAGTGCCAAAGATATTCCGTTTACAATTTTATAGTTTTAACGGTTTTAAAAACTACCATCAATGCGATCGAGATATGGCCTTAAAACTGGATCAGTGGCATCGACGTACAATAAATATTGTAGGTCAATGGTCATAAAATCACTAAATGATATTAAATTTCTAGTGCAGGTATCCTCCAAAACATTCAACGGAAAAAAAAATAACTTCCAGCCAGTGTGATAGATTCTAAATTTAAAATTACGGTAAAGACATATTTGACACAAGTGTTTCACATCTTGGTTTCGCGGGCAATTTCATCTTTGGCGGTTTTTGTAACGGCTTTCGAAAAAGGAACTTTTTTCGTTCTAAAATTAGATGTTATTAATTGCCATATTGCATTAAGTGGAATAGCTTCTCATATTTGAGACAAATAAATCTTTAAGTTTTCTGTAAAAAATCGCAAACTATAGACGAGTCATGTATCTAATAGATCTCCGTTTTTGTTTTACCGGAAATTGATTCTATTGTAGAGACTTCCGGTCACTTGCCGGACTATTTCTATCTGTTAGCCATAGTTCTAAGAATAAAAAATTAAATGCTCATTCATTTTTAAAAAAAAGAGAACTGACAAGATTTAAAACAAAAGTACCATTTGACTCATAAACGAAAAAAGCCAATACTGAAACTTAGCATGCCACTTGAATTCTAGTGATCACATTCTTGTAACTTTGCTTATCTTTTTGATAAGGGGTTCTAACGGTTTTCCTAATCTAGAAACGTATGATTCCCGCCTACACGTGCAGACATTTCAAATAGTTCAAGGACTTAGGTATATCTTTGACCAAGTTTTTTTAATTTATATACAATGTATAACAATTGGTTAAGTGTTTGCTATGTTTAGTGACTTTCTAGTCCGGATTCGAACCTCAGTTCATGGAATAAACGTTATTAGTTAATGTATTATCTTATAAAATGTTGAATATGTAAATTTTAAGTTTATTATATGTATACCAAAAATAAAATACTTAAGTTTGTTGCCAGTCCATTTAATCTTGTATTAGTTTGTTCGTTATATAGAAATAGCGATCGAAATATATTTATTTAGGCCGAAAATAAATGAATATTAACTTTATGTCATATTGCGGCCACCTTAAACCAACCTCCCGCAATGAATTCGCCATATGGCGCCTGCAAGTTAATTTATGCCTGTTGGTGCTTACTGAAATATTAGTTTACATACCATATGGTGTACTTTATGTTTATTTCGAAAAGGCTTCTTATTTTAGTTCGTTAGGTTTTGGTCAATTTAATCATAAAAAGACCCCAGACGAGTAATTAGATTTATTCGGACAAAAATCTGTAAGACGCAAATAATAAAGAACAAAATAATTCATATTAAGAAATTCTATCGTATTTTATGTAACCTATTTTGCATAAGTTGGGTCAATATTATAAAAAAAAAAGGATCGCAATAAATATAGTTTTCCTTTTTTTTAAAGGATATTGCACAGTGCCGCGCCGGTAAAGGTCAACGCACATACGTTAATCATGAATGAGTGTAATTTCATTCATAAAGATGGTTACACACCGGAAAAGTGCGTGGTCTTGTGAGGATGTAAGCATCACTTGCCGTGGCGTTCCGTATTATGTTACTTAGCCAACTGAGGAGAGCGGTTAGGATCTTATAGTGACGTCATTTCCTTTTTTTGTTTGAAATTGTTCATAGGGTGTGGTAACTGTGTTAGAACTGAAGTACTAGCTCTATTCAACTTACTAATAAAATAAACAAGCAATGAAATAGTTTTAAAATTTACCAACTGTAAACTAGTGAGCAAAAGATATTGTATTGTAGCGATTTTAAAAACCGTTTTAAATTAACCGTACTTTTTTCAATTCAATCAAAAGACCACAATACGTTGATCAATCAGTAATTAAGCTGCATCGTGTATCTAAAGCTGAACTTACTTATCACTCAGATTGAATGGGCTATAAAATGGCCCCTATTTGAATTCAGAACCATAAACAATATACCACCATCGTTGGTGGTATCGATCTGTAACGGACTTGGATCTGAAGTTCAAGCTTTGTTATGTTTTCTTCATAATTTATGTATAATTTAGGTATTGAAAACAAAACCGTTTATTTTAGACTAGCACATTTGTTTAAGGAATATTAAAGTATAGATTTACGCAGCTTACTAATAAAGAAATATTCATAGTATCGGAGAAGAAGCATTAACCGCTTTAACTGCTCTGTCATATGTATGATCTTAGCGTGGTCAATTTTGCTCTGAATACTTCCAGCCGAATAATATTTTAACTTATTTCCGAACTGTTCAAATGGAGTCAAAATTTTGTCGAACATCTGGTGTGTTCCAATATCGGTTGAAACATTTTACTAAATATAGTTCAAGGTTAGAGGAAGGATATTGGGACTGATGTACCGTTGTATCCTGTTATTGAAATAATTGGTTTATTTTTTATCTTTACCTAAACCTATTCGTAACGGATAAATCATTTGAAAATACGCCTCATACTTACTTAGGTTTTATAAAAACATTAATTTTTGAAAACGCTACATAAATATCATAAAAAAGCCAATTATTTTACAATTATTGATTTGTGCTACAGAAATAATCGATAATATAACGGTTGTCGACACACCGGTTGACCCTTGTTCTTGCAAGTGTCAGTTATCGATTGACAGATTGAAAAAACCGCTAGATTAGGAAATGCAATTGTTAGGTCAAACTTACAATGGTTTTTGGATAACATAGTTTTTACATTTTTTTTCATGAATATTTTATTACCCACTTGCTGAGTTGTATGTAAAATTAGCAATGTATTTTTGCCCGATGTACCTACAAATCGAAGCCGGCTGTTTAAAACTCGGACATCCTTACAATTATCTTAATATAATAAAAGCACTGCATCAATTTCTCCCCTTAGTTGTTAAGAAAATTTACCGATACTTTTCAATAAGCGTTTTCAAAAAAAAAAAATATCAAAAGATGACAGTAACGGCCACTGATTTTTTTTTTTCTATATAGGGAGGGTCAAAGGTAAGGGATCTTGCAGCTTTATCTTGAAGATATAACTTCATGGCGCGTGCGGGGGAGAAACATCTGCGTTCAACAATAGTTTCATTGCGACAAGTGAATTTTTGAATCTTGCAACACATCTGCGAGTTTTGCAGCTGGCAAGACTTGTAATTGACTTGGGATATGGGGTGAGAGAAAATGTGTTTCTTTTGAGATATGGTACAAGAAACTCGGTTTATGTAGTTATTAATTTTTTGTTCTAAAAATTAATTCTTTTCCTGCAATTAATGAACTACAGAAATGATTGTATGGGCTACAGCGTCCCGCAGGTACTGTCACTAACTGTCAGGAGGTAATGAAAAGAGGGCGAATGATCGTAACGGAATTTATTCTCTGACTGACTGTCCAAGTTATTAAAACTTATGAAGGTGTCATAATTATATCTATGCCTGCTGCGTACGAAGATGTGTGAGAGTAGCTCATACAACGTTCATAAATCAATTAATAAACTTAACCCTTTTGTCAATTATCTAGTACCGAAATTGAAAGATAATCTATGCAATATAAATAATTTTTACATTCAATTTATTAGGTTGTTATGTTCAGCAATAATAGCAATATATGACAACATCGTATAGGTTTTCTTCAGACTTCGATATAATAAATACATTATTCCCCTACTAATCACAAAAAAAAATACCACATCTTGTAGTCCTTTTTTTTCACCAGGCAGATGTTTTCGCGGTCATCGATGATAAGATTATTGATTTCTTATTCATTACTTTGGTATCAATATCTGTTTTTGGCAGTGTAATATTTATATATAATTAACTATCCGGGATTAATTGTGTAAACCGTTGTTTTATTGCTATTTTATTCAATCAATTAACAATTCGTAAAATTGCCATACATGAAAAAATAAAAAAAAACCACCGGAAACGGATACGCACGTGCGCTTTCAAAGCTTAGTGTAAGACATTGAGGATTCACTTTCAAACAGACTTATTTTTATTGAAGTTGTACGTAAACGCTGTGCTTATGTTAATTTATATTATACGTATACACAATATCCTAAAATGATGTCCTTTTATTGAATACGGAAATACGGTAGTAATTGGGTATATTTTGATTTTTTTTGCCTTTTCTTGAATCCTAGGGATCAAAACGTACCGGTTTTTTCTTACTTAGCGTTTCGTGGAAGACATATTCGTACTAAGTTTGACTTTGGCCATACCTCCAACTGTTTTAAGGGCATTGATTGAGTCCTGTAGTTAGCATTGTAGGTGAAAGGTAGGTGTGTAATCAGTTTCTATTAAATATGTACCTACTTAGAAACTTCTCGGTCAAAAATCATTGAAATACATAATAAAAGACTTGACAAGTGAAATATTTATCAAGTGATGTACTAAGAGACGAGAATAAAAAACGGTTTTTAAAAACTTGCTTCCATACTATTATACTTCACAATGTATATGCACCATTTCGTACCGAACTGGATTTGTAATGCAATAACTGAGTGTAAGCAAGAGAAGTCCTTAATGTGCTTTGTGTTAGGTTCAAAGTTTAATGTTTTTATTTATGTGGTTTACATTTCGGTTAACGACTAAATAACGATGGATGGATGTTTAAGAATTAGTTAAATTAAAGTGAAGACAGGTTTACTTTATATAATGCTGAATTTGGTCATTAAAAATGAGACGCTCTATGTACGATACTTAGTTTTTAAAATATATGTAATATATTAATTTTGATAAAAAGCTAAAATTTTTAATTCAGACTTTGTGCCTTTTAAAGTTAAATTGTTTCACTGACAGCTAAGACATTTTCATTTTACTTCTGTTTACATTGTAATCCAAGTTCTAAGAGCATATCTAGTTTTGAACTTGATTTAAAGTTTCACTTTCTTCTATAAAGAACAAAGACGGTGTTGCCAATTTTTTACACACAATATTGCTGTCCCCCCGTCTGAAAATACCGTTAAGACGTATAAAAAACACCCTTTCCCCGTGATAAGGAAAACGGTAATGCAACAACAAAATGCATCTATTGTTGAAGTTAGGGTGTGCTAAGAAATATATTTTGAACTTTGTATTGCTTCAAATAGAGTCTATTATTAGCATGTGGCGTCGCAACTGCTGAATAGCAGAATTAAGTTAAGGACTTGGCCGTTTTGTTATTATTATAGCGATTAGCGGTTAGAAATATAACTGTCAATTTATTTAATCAGACGTTGTATTTCAATTTTTATTTTAGCAATATTTCTAAAAAATATATTGCCTAGATTTATGTTTGTCATAGAGAGTAGCCTGATATACTAGAAATTTAGAGCTTGTCCAGAGCTGACCGTTAACTGGCATATTTAAGATTTAATTTAAACAAAAACACTCTTAATTTTTTGTTGTTAATATAAAAAACTTTCCTAAAAAAATCTAAACACACATAAAAATTTAGTTAATCTTAAACTCATGCAAAAAAAAACCTAAATTGTTATTTGAATTTGCAATTGAACCAATCCGCTCCTGCTATGTCCATGCCCATTTTCGCTTATGAAGCATGCAGTACTCAAATAAACTTGACTTTTAGTTAATTGAGATAGTGAGACAAAGAAAACGTGCTACCATTCATTGGGTATAATTAAGTTTAATTTAAACGCTGTTGACAGGATGGCGTCGGTTCTGTTCACTGAATCATAAATTCCAAACATATTCTTACTCATCCTAAAATATACGTTAAAAAAATTCCAAGTCCGTTGCATACATTTTTCGTAATATATTCAATATCGCACGTTCTTACTTCATCCCCAACATTGCATTATCATGTCTGAATATTGATCGACCCAACTGATTTCGTATGAAAATAAATGAAGGGGATGGGCGCCTTGTACAATAGTCTGGTATATTTCATATTGGTTCTAACTATTAGCCGTATACATGATTGTAACGGGCATTTAAAAACGTTCTCTTGACGAAATGTTTAAATATTGTTATGGTAATTATGAGCTTTACTAAAAGTAGGAAAAAATATTTACACGGTTTCCCCCAAATAATTACACGCCTATCTTTACCAGAAATATTGTTTTGTTTCTGAACGAACCTAAATTATAGCTGTCAAAGTCATGCGGAAAATGGAATGACATAAGAAATACAGGAAGGCGCGAAGTCATGAATGAAATAACTTTACAAGTTTTTTGAAAGATTAAATATTTTCAAAACTACCTCTCAAATAATTGATATCTGTCCTAAATTTGTATTTAAAATCATAGCTAACGAGTGTGCAATCGCGGTTTCGCGTGAGAATCAAAGCCGATGGAAAAAAATCGTCCCAAAAGTTCACATAACCTTTTTGATTCCTTCCTTTGTTCATTTCAACTTTAAAATAAAAACACACAATATTCGTGGCAGGTCTTAAAAAGGGCTCAGAGGTACGTAAAACCAGTTCTTCGATATTTACGACTGCCGATAGGTTATATCGGTTCCCTTTCCCTTTTTTAAGGTTATCAAAATTGTCTTTTGTAATCTTAGTCAACCCTTATTTAGGGGGCTAAAATACATTGTTATCTTCGATACCCAAAAGTTTATAACGTGACAAGTCGATTAGTTTTTTCAAAGTCCTGTTCCATATTTGAAAGTTGATCAATTTTGTAGTCATTATGAATCCTAGTTGATATTCTTTTGTTGTTGAGGCATGGGAAACTTACAAATAGTTTATAAAACGTTGTTTGACAATATTTTCATTAAAGTGACAACAATTTTATTTTATTAGGTTTAGGTTGATGTAATGAAGAAGTGCAAAATCTAGACAGAAAATAATTTGAAATTCTTATGGCCATCTGTTAATAGTTAGTAATAAAATCAATTTATTGAAACATAAAATGAAATATTATTTTATACTTACTATCATGTTAGACATTGCCACCTTTTTGCTTGCCAACTTTTTATTTTTATGATCAATTAGTTAAAGAAGTGTTGTGCAAGTAGTGGTAAAAATTATAATAGTAAATAATGATAACTAATTGATTATGATAATTTTCTAAAATGTATTGTGAAAACATCTCATTACCCAGAGCACTGTGTAGTCCACCAAAAATGAGGTCTATCACCCTACAGGTGGAATTCATTTACATGCTGTAAAGGAATAAGGTTGATTTTATCTTGTAATAATATTCTGACAGTATACTCAACATACCAGCTTCCAATTAAAATGCTGTTTTGGTTTCACAGGAAGTTTTGCTGGAGTTGGTCAACCACCTTCTTGGTTAACTGTATATATAGCGTTGCTATGGCATGCATATATAAAAATAATATAAATAAATATTGTAATATCTAGGTCACACTGATAATCAAACCTTAAACATTATAAACTAACTTAAAAATCTGATGACTTAAGTAATTTTGTTTTTGCAATGAAATATCAAAATGCTAAAAAAACAATTCCTCTTTTCAGATTAATAACAGACAACTTCAGAATCAACTCTGGCAATAATGCGTCGAAGCGAAAACGTGAAGATTCATACTCAACAAACTTCAAAGTGAAAATGAACCCACACTCTTTAGACTTCAATAGATCTCCATTAAGTTCACCTATAGTAACTCCCTCGAAACGTAGAATACTCGGAGAGATACAAAATTCACCTTTATTCTTGCCCAAGAACTCACCAGTTATCGAACGATTAAAAGGAACACCAGTTATGGACCGTAAAATATCTCCCTTGATAGACCGAAATTCCCAATCACCATTGACAAGTAAATCAGATTTTGTTATTAAGAGGAATACACAGAAGATTACTAGAATATTCGAGGAGAGGTCGAAGTTTAAGATGTCTAACAAGGAGAATGTTGAGACATTCAGTGAGACTTTCATGAAGTTTGACATTGAAGAGGATGCAAGGGACTGCAGTTTCATGCAGTCTATGGAAACTGATACTGACTGGACCGGAGCTAAGGTATTGCTAATTAATTTAGTATTAGCCTTCTATATAATGTAATATCTATATGACACTTAACCATTAATCCAGATATAATTTGGTCATATCTGTTTAATGTCATAAACACTATTTTCGCAAAAATGATAATGAACCGTTTTTCATTTTCAGCTGGACTTCAAAAATACGATTTCACCAAAAGCTGATCCACCATCTGCTTTAAAACTTGATTCCTTCGTTCCCGAAAAAGACATAGACTTAGATCCGGAATTCGAAACCTTACATGACTTGGAAGAAGAATTCGACTCTGACAATTTTGATTTATGTACAAAATACGAAATAATCTCAACAGACAGTCCGAACATAATTTCAAGAGGACGTACTTCATCATCAAGAAAAGTGACCTCAAAAAATTTTGTATTCGGAGCAGCTTTATCGGAAAATGAACCATCAACTTCATTTAACAAACCAAACATAACCGCAACTAGAATGTTAAACTTTGAGGATTCTACATTTGAATTTACATCACCAGCTGCAAAACGGCCGTCGTTTACAGTAAAAAAGTCTTTGAAATTCTCTGATACACCAACTAAACCAAATCCTTTGAGACATGAGAAAAGTGACTCCAGCATTGGTTCAATGTCGTCATCCCCAGCCTCTTTACGAACCAGAATCCTAACATCCGACTCCACAACTTCAATGGAAAGTGGTTTTATATCAGAACTCGAAGAACCCTTTTTAGATTTAGCTGATGAACTGTCAAATTCACCTAAAGTCGCCAACTTAGATGACTTATTATCTGGAACAATCAAAAACACAATTTTCACTACAAAAGAAAATCAACGACCATCTTTCCATAGGAGTATTAGTTTCAATCCGGAGAGTTCGAAAGCTCGAGTATCATTATTTTCAATTTTGGAGTCTCCGAATCAGCAGAAAAAGGGCAATAAGAGAACAGAAAAGATTGATGTAGAGAACTCTGCAAACAAGAGAAGAAAATCTAATTCCGATAGTCCAGTCATAGAGAAAGTACGAAGCAGGCCTGTTCTGCAGAGGGCTTTTTCAGAAAATAATGCCTCTATCATGTCTGCTTTAGCTAGATGTAAGTAAACATTTTCCAAAGTATATGATGCTATTTGCTTTTGGTAGATTTCAATAATATTTTCAAGTTTAAGTATTAATTATGGCAACTATAATATAAATTATATAAGTTTGTGTGATAAAACACAGATGCTTGTTTATGGATCATGGTTGTTGATATTTATATAGGTATGTTTTTGCTGGGTTCCCCCCCTATTCGCCATGCAGATGGTCGGTTAGTCTGGGTTCTTTTGTTTTTATTTATTTATAACTATGCCAGTGACTCTCTTAAAAAGATAGTTTTAATGTGTATTGTTTCATCTATCTGGCTTCAATACGAAATTGACACATCTTATTTGAACTGACTTTTCACTGACTTACCACCATTCTAATCTCCACGTCACAATCAATCTCACGTCTCAATCTCACATCCATTTCAGCATCAACAGAATCGGACCTCATTGGAGACTTCTCGCAGCCATTCGCCCTACCACTGACTCCAGGCAACCATGATGACTTAAAGAGCATCTCTTGTGAGACGCTAGCTGCTTTGATGACTGGACAGTATGAGGATACTATTGGAGACTTTCAGGTTGGTACACATAGATTGTGATGTAAGGTTGTCTACACAATAGTTTTTTAAGTAAAAGTCTGTGTAAAAACACTGTCAAATTTGAGTTTGAATAAACTGAATTGAAAAGATTAATTTGTGATTGTCAACTAAAATTTAACAAAGCTTGTGATGTTAATAAATAGATATTGAATTTTTTATTCAAACCTTTTCAAGGCTTCGGTACACTTATTGTGACCATGCCAGCCTCATGAGGTTATTCAGGTTATATTTACTCCCACCATATTTCGCCATATATATCCACCATAACTGTCATTACAAACTTATATACTGTCAATGCTGCACCCAAATCAACATTGTATTTTAATACAAATAAAGTCCAAAATATGAAATATATTTACTTCTAATTAAAATTGCATTCCCAAGGAATATTCAACCTGAAGTCAAACCAGTTACAAAGTATAATACTAATTTTATTATTTCCCTTATAGGTAGTCGACTGCAGATATCCCTATGAGTTCTCCGGAGGGCATATCGCAGGAGCTGTTAACCTCTACACACCAGCATTAGTGAAGACTTTAATGCAGCGTCCCAGGACATCAGACAAGAGGACAGTGCTGGTCTTCCATTGCGAATTCTCCAGGGAAAGAGGGCCTAAGCTGTAAATATTGGCTTTATATTCCTTAATCCTTACAAAAACCACAATTGTGATCATAATAAGTTATGACCTTCATTCGCGGGTACGCCGCGGTCGAGTGTACATTACGCTCCAGATTTTCGTACGTTTTAATTATTTTTCGAGTATTAATGGACCTGAATTGTGTCATATTTTGGGCATTTAGTTGCCTGAACAACTAATAACATCAAATTAGTGTTATATGTACTGTTAAAGTGTGGTTTCAAGTTCCTTACTGATAAAAATAGTGAAAATATTTTTTTGTTTATATAATACCCTCACATTGGTTTTTTTTTTTTTTTTTTTTACGTTCCTGTGTGATGTTTATGTATGATGGATCCGGCGTCTGATGGTAGCGAAGAGAGGGAGCGTAGCCCCCATGAGACGACAGCTATATCCAGAGAGGAAATTAACTTAATCATAATGGGAGAGGATTTACAATGGGATAGCAATGATCTTGGAAACAAAAGTGATTATTCTAACCGAAGCAAAAGAATCAGATCAAAGTCTCCAGAAGAAGAGTTTATAGAAGTTAAAAGGAAGAATCGTGGATCTCCTAAAAGATCTGCTGTTGAAGCAGAAATTGTAGAAAATACTCCTAAACTGTATGAGGTTACCATCACTGGAAAAAACATTCTACCAAAACAAATTGGCTTGGCAAAGATACTTAAAACTATATGTATTCAAAATGAAATATTGAAAGTCTCATACAAAAACCCGTACAAGATATTACTTACTTTAAAAAGTGATGAAGCAGTCAACACATTAATAGCCAGTAAAACTATTACAGACAATGATTGGATCTGCAGAAAACCTAATGAAATGCCGTACTGCTATGGAGTGATCAGAGACATCGATGTGAAAGAAACTATTGAAGAAATAGAACAAGCAATTGAATCAAGTGTTAGTATTATATCGATTAAAAGGTTACAAAAAAAGGACCTAAGTGGTAAATGGATTGATTGCGAGACAGTGCGCACCTGTTTTAAAGGAAACGAACAACCAGAATCTATAAAGATATATGGATGTCCGGTCAAAGTTATACCATATATGCTACCTGTTTCCCAGTGTTCTAAATGTTGGAGGTTTGGTCACATCAAGTTTTATTGCCCTAGTAAACACAAGTTATGTCCAAAGTGTGGTGGAGAACATGAAAATTGTGAAACAAAATCATACAAATGTACCAACTGCAAAGGAGATCACATGTCTATTGCTAAAAGTTTATGTCCGGCATTCCTTAGAGAGAAGAAAGTTAGAGAAGAAATGATGAAAAATAAATGTACATACAAGGTGGCTTTAGATATAATTCACAAAAATAAACATACAACTATACAACACAGATTTTTGAACAATACAATACTTACTACTGAAACGCAAGTGAATGCAAGTACAAGCAATACCTATGCATCAATTTTAGCACATGGTCATAGATCTAGTAACATTAGACAGAGAGATCTGACATCAGATGAATCAGAGGCCAGCACTATAGTAGGAAGTAATAAAAATAACAATAATACTATAAAGAAGAAAAAGATCATTAGGAAGAAAAAAACAAGTAGTAGACAGACTAGCATGGATGGAAATATCAATGGATCGGGAGCTAACAGCCTTAGCAATGAAATACAGATGGAAGAGAGTGAATGTAATAATGAAAAAAGGAAATTCAATTTGGGAAAACTGCTTGAAAAGGTAAAAAACATTATATTTAGCAATAGAAACGTTACAGATAAAATTACAGATATAGTGAAATATGTAATAGAAGAATTATACTCCACTATGAAGAATTTATTCAACATGGACTTTGTATGGAAGCTCTTAGGGAATAATAATACCAATAATGGATAGAAGAAACTCAAGACTTAGTATTATCCAATGGAATGCAGGCAGTCTTAACCATAAATTCAGAGATTTTGAACAATATCTATCACAAGAAAAGATTCACTTAGCTTTTGTTGCGGAAACATGGCTCAGAAGTGAAGATCAATTAACATTACAAAACTACAACATTATTAGAATAGATAGAGATGATTCATACGGCGGGGTTATGGCAGTTCATCATAAATCAATCAAAGTAACTCAGCAGTTTCATCACATAACTAACTCAGCTATACAGATAGTATCTATACAATTGCATAATGTACAACACATAAATAATGTTATATCCATTTATTGCCCTCCAAATACACATACAACACAAGAAGATTGGGAAACTATATTCAGATTATTTTCAACAAAAACAATTATTATAGGTGATTTTAATGCACATCACACTCTGTGGTCATGCAAAACTGATAGTAGAGGAGAATATGTTTATAACGCAATGTTTGAAAATTCTTTTATCTGCTTAAATAATGGAGACCCTACTAGAATCAGAATGTTGAATGGAAGACTAGTACAATCAGCACCGGATATCACATTTGCATCAGATGATATTGCTGTTTGTCTGGAGTGGAACGTCACCAATGAATCCTTGGGAAGCGATCACCTTATAATTAAGATCAGATGTGGTTTAAATACTGGTTCCTTTAAATTTACCAAAAAAAGAGACATCAAAAGAGCTCGCTGGGATGACTATACATTATTATCAGAACAAACCTTCTCAACTATGAACCCGTCTTCTAACATTCAAAATTCATATAATCAATTTTTAGATGCATTAGAATCAATAGCAGATAAAACGATTCCATGGAGTAAATGTTCTCAAAGCCCACAACTTAAGTTTAAACCTAAACCATATTGGTGCCCAAGATTATCTCAAGCCGTCGCAGAAAGAAGATTAGCCTTAGCCAAACTGAGACGAAACCCAACTCCACAAAATTACACGATATATAAGTCAAAGGTAGCAAAAGCCCGAAAAATTCTAAAAGAAGAACGGACTAAAAGCTGGATTGACTTCTGCTCCAACATTGATGGTGAGACCTCGTCGGCAGAAATGTGGAAGAAGATGCAATGGATGAAACGAGGCAGCATAGCAGCTACATGCATAGACCCTGACAAAGCGCGGGAAGTACTAAACTCTATTACACCTGACTCTGTAGCTGATCCACCGCCACAATTAGAAGAAACATCCTGTCCGTTAATTGGTCAAAATATAACGTTACATGAACTTCAAAATTGTCTAAAGATAAAAGATTCCTCACCAGGTTTAGATAACATAACGTATTCTATGTTGTACAACTTATCTATAAATGCCAAGATTTTCTTACTACATATTTATAATCAAATTTTGACAACGGGAAAAATCCCTTACCAATGGCGAAATATTAAAGTAGTTGTTATACAAAAGCCAAATAGAGACCCAAACCTGACAACATCATTTAGACCAATCTCGTTGATATCCTGTTTGTGTAAAATTTTTCATTTTATCATCTTAAAGAGACTAGAGTGGTTCATGGAAAGTAAACAACTATTTCCAGCTTCTTTGGTTGGTTTTAGACGCTCATATTCTAGTATAGACAACATCACAAGATTGGTTTCCAATATACAAATAGGATTTAATAAGAAATCACCTACCTTAGGATGTTTTGTTGATGTCGACAGTGCTTATAATAATGTAAATATTTCATTTTTGATTAAGAAACTTAAAGATTTAGGTATTGATTCGAATATTTGTAGATACCTTTGGAATTATTTAACTGATAGATACTTACAAGTTCTATTGAATTGTATTAATAGTTATTACACTAGACACACAAACAGAGGTTTAGCCCAGGGAGACCCATTATCGCCAATTTTATTTAACATAGCTACAATGGATATCTGTCATTCTCTTAAAGAGGTGTCCATCTCACAATATGCTGATGACTTTGTGATTTATTACACTTGTGAAAATAAAAAAGTGTGTGAACTTGATGTTACTAAATTTAAAAATTCTATTCAATTATTGATCAAATTATTAGATGAAATAGGATTAAGTATATCTGAAAAGAAAACTAAAATATGTATTTTTAGCAGAGCTCATAGAATTCCTGATGTTCATTTTCATATTAATGGGATATTAATTCCCCTAGTAGATAAAATTAAATATTTGGGTATATGGTTAGATTCGAAATTAAAATGGAAATTACATATAAATGAGATCTGTGAAAAAACTTTCAAATTATTAAATGTACTAAAAGTTCTGGCTGGCAGATCTTGGGGAATTCACCCAACACATATTCGAAGAGTCTATATATCTCTCATCAGAAGCCGATTAGACTATGCCAGCTTTATTTATGGGTGCTGTGCCAACTGTCATTTGAAAAAACTTGATGTTATTCAAAACAGAGCAATGAGAATATGTGGTGGGTTTATTCGCAGCACACCTGTTCATGCCATGGAGAGTGAACTTGGTTTACCTCCTTTAGCTGTGCGTAGACTATGGTTAGGGTATAAATATTGTTTAAAAATTAAATCACTTTCATCTAATATTAGCTATGACATAATCAAAAAAATGACAAATACAAATATAATGTGGAATGAAAAGTGTAAACCTATGCTAATAGATATTAATAAAATGCTTTGTACCTTTCAGATCCATGTGAGTCCTATATTAGACATTTTTAAAGTTGATATCTGGATTACCGGTTTAAACTTAAGAAGTTGCCTTAGAGATAATTTGAAATGTTTAGAAACAGCAAAAAGAAATGTTGATGTAGCATTGTTAAAATTAAAAGTTGGAAAAGAGTTAACAGAAAATTATGAAAATACATTTAAAATCTATACTGATGGATCTAAAAGTGACAAAGGTGTCGGAGCAGCGGTATATGATCCACAAAACAATATAAAACTCAAATTCAAAATTATACCGGATGTGTCTATCATGAGAGCGGAACTAACTGCTATATTAGAGGCACTATCTTATATAAGATCCTTAAACGTTACAAATGTGGTTATATTAACAGATTCCAGAAGTGCAATTCAACACTTGGCACAATATTTATCTGGAAACAAGGGATCTGCAATTGCTTATGACATTATTGATCAAATTAAAGTATTACAGAACTCTCAATGCTATGTTGTGGTACAGTGGATCCCCTCTCATATAGATATAGAAGGAAACGAATTGGTGGATGAGCTTGCCTGTGAAGCTGCAGTGGAGGGTATAGAAATTGATTGTAAGCCCTATGTCAGTGAATTACTTTCTAAAGTTAGAACGATTTGCAAACATAAATGGAAAACGAAATTTAAACATCTTTCGCAGACAAAGGGCCTTTGGTACTATACCCTGCAAGACACTCCGCGTCATTCACCGTGGTTTGATGGTGCTGGCATTAACAGAGAGAATGTCATAGTTGGCCTACGACTTAGGTCGGGGCATCTACCAATTAATGTGTTCTTCAAACTAGTGGGCATAAAACCTTCTGCTTTATGTGACCATTGCCAGACTAGAGAAGACATGATCCATGTTTTGTTGGAGTGTCCCCTCTATAAAATAATCAGAGATAAATATTTAACCGATCTGCGATTGGACAGCGGCTCAATCAACTGTGTGCTGAGTGAGCCTCTGTCTGAACCCGCCAAAAAAATTTTTAGATTTATAATTGAAGTATTTAAAATTAGAAATAGTTAAAAATAAGTTAGATTAATTAGTTAATGTAAAATAGATTATATCTATGAGGCTGACATAGTCTCACTTGGAGACTTAAGCCTTTAAAAAAATTAGAAATAAAAAAAAAAAAAAAGTTATGACCTTATATCTTAAAATGCAAAATTTTGACTGAATATTCTTTAGGTAAAGTTACTCTCAAATTAAGTAAAAAATATGTGACATAGCCAGAAAGCAAAATTACTTATCGATTTTTCTCATAAAAAATATTTTTATTAACACATAAGTTACTCATATAAATGTTAATTAATTTAATTTTGCACTACTTCTGATTTTACAATCACATTTTTCATTCGTTTTACCGGCCATATATCCTTGTTCTAATGCATAAAACTCTTTTTACAGTTCCCGTTTCCTCCGTTCATCGGATCGAGCTCAGAACCGAGAGAACTATCCAAATTTGAACTTCCCCGAGATCTACCTTCTGCATGATGGATACAGAGCATTCTACCAGCAACATCCTGAACTGTGCTCTCCGGCTGGCTATATAGCCATGTTGGATCCTAAACACAAGGAGTCTTTGCGGAGACACCGCTCCGTACCCGATGGCACCATACCCAATGGCAGGCGAACTCGACTGCTCATGTGAACTATATTGACTGTGTAAAATAGTTTATTAATGAATTGTAAATCTAAATGCTATTTTTCGTTGGACAGATCTTCGGGACTTGATTTTTAGAAAAAGGATTATAAAAGTGTTATGATTTGCAGATATATTTTATATGTCTCTAGAGTGATATTTTCATAGTATTTTAAAAAAATTTTTGAATAAAAAGATTTTATTTTCAGTATATAAATAGATGAATGATGGCAGTCGACGAATCGTCAACTAGAAAATTTCCGATATTCAAAAAAATTCAAAAATCAAATTATGGATCCAATAATTCCAAGTTTTCTTATTTGGTTAAGTATGGGACTGTATATAAATACTGTAGCTAACAACTGTATATATTCCATAGGATCAAATTTAAATTGGTAGAAGAAGTTAAAGTTAATTTCACACAAATTTACGTATTTCTCAAAAATATTACTTAAATTTTTCTCCCTGTTGAATCTCGTTTTGTAAATAACAAATTTAGAGTTTAATTTAAACTATTATGAAAAGAAATTTTTCCAAATTCAAAATTTTATCAATAACACGTAGTTTTCTCTCGCAGTTGTTATAACATCGTATTTTTAAATATATTAAACTTTGCCAGACCATGTTGTTCTGCACGAAACATATTGGTAGAAAATGTAAATACAATATTAGTTTCAGTAACATTTTTAAAATAATCATTTTTAAGGCAGAATTGTAGATTTACGTAACATAAAAGTACATCAATATCTTTGGAAAACTAAAATACTTTCTGGTTAAAACTCTGGCCAGTATTTTTTTTATAAAAACGATTCTTAATTTGAATTTTACACTAACTGACATTGAAGAAGTTCCAATGTCAAAAATTCCTTTTATGTTATGGTGACATATAAAGACAACGAAGTAAACGTAGCTTTAGGATTAATTTATAAGGAAAGCCATATTCGTGAATTTAAGTAAACAGTACAAAAAATGTTTTTACTGCATGAGGTAAAGAACATTTTTTTTTATCCCACCTATTTATTGTAATAATGCCATTTTAGTTATAATTGTAGGGTATAATTTTTCTACGCAATATTTCGTAATATATAATTATGCTTTGGTAAAAAAAAGTTAGACATAGTTATTTTAAATTCTTCTCTTTGGAAAAAAAATATTTCATTTAAAAAAATGAATTAAAATTCATTTCGAGGAATTTCCTTCTTTAACTTGTAAGTCTTAATTGAAAATTATGTACAAGTTCTCTTCTTTCTAAGAGTAGCTTCTATTTATGATATTTAAATCTTTGTAATTTATTATAAAAATCTTTTTAAAAGAAACAGGCTATCCTATAAGTTGGGACCAATTCAAAAAAATATGTCTTTAAAGTTTTAAGTCAAAAGCTTCATTTCACTTTCCATACATGATCTGGCTTAAGAGTGCCCAACATCTTTCAAATAAAATTTTATATTGTCTAGGTAAAACAAGGTACTGGAGTTATGATATTAAGAATTATATAGTGGAATAATCAAGTTTGATTTTGTAAGCTCAAAATACTTTTGGAATTGAAGAATATTAAAAGTTAGAGAATAAATAAAAGACACAGTTTTTTTAATGTATTTAATATATGAGAAGTAGCCCTAATGACTGTGCAGGTGTTACAACCTTATTTTCATACCTTGCCCAGCCAAGGTACCAAATGATTGTGGCAATGTCCCACTGTCTTCCGGCCTACCTTGCAGTTACAATAATACTGATTTAAAGCATCTGTATTTTATTAATTTGTTGCACTACGATTACCTAACCATTAAATTAAGAAAAAAATAGCATTAATTTTAACAATAACATTATTTTATTCCTAACATGGGCAGTCGAAAGCCAGGAATGAAATGAAGCATTTAAACTATTGCCGTGGAAATCTTGGCATTTAAAAAAAGTTACTGTACAGTATGACCAATTTTTTTAAGCAGTGGTGAAAAGTGGCACTAGAGATTTATGGCTGCCAAAATGCAAATCCTATTTCAATATAGAAAGTGGCGCCAGGTTTGTTTGCTTAAATAAATTGGTTATACTGCACTTTTATTGTTACTGCCAAATCTTTAAAAGATTTTCTTTTCGAAGCTTTAAATTATCGATGTTTGTGCCGTGTGACACCCAAGATTATTTTATTGTAAATATTTATTAAATAATTACTAATAATTTTAAGTTGAATATTGTAAATTTATGAAAACTGTAGGTTCAAAGTATACATTTTTGATGGCTGGGTCTAGTTTTTACGTCTAAACATACTCCTTTTGATTACAAATAAATGGTTGTTTCGGTTAATCGAGATTAAGCAGGAACTTCTTCTGATAAGGTGCTTGCTTATTCACGATTAGCGGGAATACGAACTAGAAAAAAGTACAACTGAAATATTCTCTTTACTGTCAAAATGAGTTCAGACAAGAGGCGATGGGAAACTGCTGTAATCAAAAATGTAATCAAATCAAAATGTAATACATAATTACTAATGTGATGAAATAACCTGACAAATTAAAGAATGTATGCGCTTGTTTGACAATGTGTCGGTGTGGTATCCATTTGATTTGGCTGCATTATATGCTGTCAGTTCTTAAGTAAAATTTGAATTGCCTTACAGTTTTCGTTTTTACTTTTAAATCGTGTTCAAAATTGTATCTATAGCAATGTTAAATTTGAGCGGAATTTCATGAAGCTATTTTTTCTTAAACAAATAGAAAAATAGTGTAAATTTGCAATATTTTGTTTACGCTTCTTATTAATTATGTTAGAAAAGAGATTATTTTATTTAACTTTAAAAATAAATGAAACAATATGAGTTTAAGTTCATTGTTTTAATATTTTATTGATTTTCTTTTATTAGATTAAGTAGTATGCTTGATTTTTACTAGGTTAGGTTTGTTATATTGGCTACAGAGTGAATATTATTTCGAAGTAAAAAAAACATTTTCTATTAAAATTTTTCTGAAAAACACTCATTATTAATCTTTAAAACATGAATTGCAGCTATTTACTTTTTCAGAAGTAAAGAGGCCACCCAAATCTTATCACAAGCCTTTTAAAAAAATTACATTTATCCAATTCCTCAACTGCTATACAAACTTTTTTGTAACCAGCCTGTGCTAGAACTTAGGAATAAAGAAAAAAAGGAATAATTTCTTAATAAATTATGACACATTTTACATTCATATTATTATCAAACCTTTAAAAGGATTTTTTTGATACTTTTTGAATTATTGTGGTTATGATTGAAGTAAATGGATATTTTGATTACAATAAAGTTATTTTTTTTATATTTTTACTAAATTGTTTAACACACAATTGCATTTGAAAGTTTCACGCAAGAGGCGCCACTTTCTATGTAGGTAAGTTCCTCTAGCATTAACGTGACATTTTGAATTCTTAAATTTAGTTTTGAATGCAGTCTAGATACGACACTGACGTGGGTTTAGAGAAACACATTTTTTTCTTTTCCTCATATTTACGAGGAGTATAAAAACAAATTTGATATTATTTGACTATTATTGTTTAAAAACTAAAAAAACTTGTCATCGATGTGGGAATTTTTCAGAAGACACTATTATACGCTTACTAGCTCTTATTTCTATAGACATAAGAATGTGAATATATTGTTTTAATATTAGCCTCTAAGAAGAACAGAATATTAAAAAAAAAACAAAACAATATTCGACTGATTTTGTTCTAAATTTAGATTAAGATTGTTTCGTGAAATATGGATTTTGAATTAACTGAACTATCGCGAATAAGAATTTAACGTTTTGATAAAATAAACTAAAATAATATACGATTGTGGACGAATACTAATTAGGTTTAAATTTCGATTTTAGATTAAGGTTTCATAATAAATTATAAATAAAAACATTTGTCTTTTACTTCACTCTAAACACACCATCTCAGGTTATCTGGCCTTTTTTGAAATACCCAGAACTAAGTAGGCTTGTACTGCGTTAGATGTGACGGCTAACTGCCTTAACTTCATTTATGTAATGGAAACTCTGCTAAGATAGATTCTTAAAATCGCCGACTTTCATGGCCTTTCAATCTCCTCAAAGGAAGTGTTCTTGACGCCTTCTTGTATGTTAAACGTCATCACGTAGGATTGTGACGGACACCAAACTTTCAAAGAACTTTGCGATACCAATAGCGGATAGCAACAAATTACAAAAAACCGGGGCCAGCACAAAGTGTTTCGGCTAGCTCTTCTCAATATCGGTTTTAGACTACTAGTTTGAAAAAAGCACCTTAACCTGGCGTGTAAGGAAAGAATTTGTAACTGTCATAAAGTTTAGTTTATGGCTAGAGTCTCGTTCGTTACCGGATTTTACCAGATAAATCCCTCCACATACTAAGAACGGCCATGCACCACCACCCACCGAATCAAGAAAGAGCTATTAATCTGTCGATCCTTTCGGTGTCCGGGCCTGGTGAGATTTCCCCTGTTGAGTCAAATTAAGCCGCAGGCTCCACTCCTGGTGGTGTCCTTCCGTCAATTCCTTTAATTTCAGCTGTGCAACCATGCTCCCCCCGGAGTCCAAAATCTTTGGTTTCCCGGAAGCTGCCCGCCGAGCCAGTGTAGTAACGTCGGCGGATATGAATACAAACAACGCTAGCTTGCGGCCAGCCAGCCAGATGTTCACTTTTTTTTCTTCTTTTCGAACCGTAATCTTGCGAAGTTTGTAATATGGCGACCCCCCTGAGCCTGCGTTCGAATCCCTTGCAGTGTCATGATCTCCTAGTGTGGGCGGCTACAGGAGACCGAACCATGGGCGTACGTCTTGGTCTAGTGCAAATACTTTGAATTTTAAATACTGCCTGTTACGTCTGGATAATGAGGGGGTTATTTCAGGCTTGATAAAAATTTCCTCATTCGTTTCAAAGTTTATCGATTACATACCAATGTTTCCACGTTGTATTGGTCTCCAGTTCGCTGCGCAGCCGTTCGTTCATGTAACCTATCACCGGATTATACTGGATATACCGGATTAAACTCGATATCTTATCTTTTACATATACTTCCATAGCCTCATGACATATGGCATTCTGTGCGTGGGGGAGTGCTGCCGACATTGATGCTATATTTATTCTGCAGAAAAGGGCCGTTCGCGCGATCTATCAGCTTGGTCCAAGGGTGTCACTTAGAAGTAAATTTAAGGAAATAAATATTCTTACTTTCCATTCACAATGTAATTTAGAAAATTTATGTATGTAAAAAAGAACATAACCTTGTTCAAAAGAAAAAAAGATCTGCACAATGTTAACACAAGAGGAAGAAATAAGCTGGCAGCTCATAATGGCATTTGTACCTTTACATTTAACATACATTTAACTTATATATACCTACTTATTTCTAATAAAAAATTTAGTAAAAATAGTAGGCTTCATAAAGTCACTAACTCATTCATGGGTCAATGTATACGCTTTTATAATAAGGTTCCTGAGGATATCCAAGGTCTTCGTATTGTTGCCAATAGAACTAAAAGAAATTACAATTCAAAGAAACTATAAAGCAGAAGTTGTGTGCTAAAGCATATTATAAACTATCCGATTATTTGGATGATAACAGCCCTCGGGTATAATCCCCTCATTAACAGGATTGTACTAGTATTTGTAACAAAACATGTGTAATGTGTCTGTTTGTTCGTTGAGTTCTTCGTCCCGATGAATATCTAAAGCGTCATTGTCACTAAAGTACTTCTTCTTATGGCAGCGTCGGGTGACGGGTTGCGCACTTCCCTCTAATATGGTTGAGGAGGGCGATGGTTGGCTGCATCCCGCGTTAACTCGTGAACGGGTGCCGTTTGAGGAGGGAGTAGGGAGACTTGCCGAGCTAACACATGCAGATAAGAATAATTTTGTATAGTCATAAGAGACACTGTAAAATTATTTGAAAAAATATACCCGTGAAGTTTCTTGCCAGTTCTTTTTCACGAACGCTTTTTCGAACTTGTGGTAGAGTCATGTTTTATTTGACGTCGATAAGAACAAGTACCTAATTGTCAATGTTGAGAAATAAATATTTGAATTTGAATTTGACTCACAAGTTGATAACTAAATTTTAACTTTATAAGTTAAAAAGTACGTGTGAACAGTCAGTTAAGTGACAAGCGATAAGTTAAAATTTTGTACGCTAGTGATTAAGTAGATCAGGATTCGTTCTATTTTTTGTATAAGTAGGTGGGCTTCTCACTTAACACGACGTGATTTTTTAGTTAAGTGCATAAGTTGACAAAGCGGGTGGCGGTAAAAGCTCGTATTTATTTCGCATTTTCTCTTTTTTTCAAAAAAGTAAAAAATATTGAAAAAAACATATTTTTCTAGAGATTTTAATTTCCGAAACAAATTCTTTTCTGAATTTGTCCAAAATCTCGTTTACCTCATATCTAAGTACAGAAGTGACAAATTCTTTGACATTAATAACTGTTCATCTTTATTAAACATATGCGCTTAACTACTTAATCCGTTTGGACCCACAAGCGTAATGTAGTAACCTAAAATTTAGTTACGAACTTAACTAATTAATACGTGTAAACCGCGCATAAAAATACACATCCCTCCAAGTTCCTTAAACTCCTATATGCAAAATAGTTTATAGATCACACAAACGAGCATACGACGTTAATATCATTGGTTCGGATCCGTCGGTCAACTAGTGCATAGATGGCGCGGTCTCGCGCAGAGCGGACGTGTCGCTCCGTACAAAGCGCGCGCAATGCGCTATACAGTGCCCGTACCTGAATCATTAATATTTGTCAATTATTCAGCCAAGAATTTCCAAATCCAATCCCCCTCTGAGTCTGGTCAGCCGGAACTCGTCCTTGTCGCATCAACAGATAGTCAGAACAATGAGAATGAAGTTTGGATCGATCGCGCGTCTAGTTGGCCGAAGAGCAATAATTATTTCTTTTCAGACATTTATTTGATCACAATTAAGGGAGGGACGGGTAATCTTTTAAATGAAAGGTCCCTTTGTATATTACGTACGATCTGCGTATTTCACTGTATTAATTTTTTTGTTTAAACGATCGTGCACCACACCCCCAAAAAATTCAACTGCACGGTCATCAGCCTAACTCGTTTAAGGGTTGGTTTCTGGATATTCAGACGCATAGTCCACCATTGTATTGCTTGCTTAGGTATTTACATAAGTTACAGATGCCAGCGTCTTACCCAATGTGCCACGAAGGTTTTGGTGGTTACGACGTTTGTTGTTTGCAAAATCATTTATGTACTATTTAAAAATCAGAAATATGTCGACGCCTTAGATATTTCAAAAACGTAAAATGGAACAAAGTTCTCAATATTGTCCCATTTTATCAGGTGCTTAGTTTTATGCCCTCCCTCTAAAACATTTTGAATCATGTCACACAGTGCCATAGTCATACTTATAACAAAAGCTGCTGCCAATTCAAAAGGGTTCATGTTGCATAACTATGTCTTCTTATGGTAGCGTCGGGTGACGGGTCGCTCACTTCCCTCTAATATGGTTGAGGAGGGCGACGGCTGGATCCCGCGTTAACTCGTGAACGGGTGCCGTTTGAGGGTGTTCGTCGTTTGGATACTTAGGGGGAGGGACAGCAGATGCAGATAAGAATAATTTTGTATAGACATAAAGAGACTCTATAAATATATTTTGTAAAAATATACCCGTGAAGTTTCTTGCGAGTTCTTCATGAAGGTTTTTTTGATCTGGTGGGAGAGTCATGTTTTATTTGACATCAATAAGAACAAGTAATTGTCAATGTTGAATAATAAATATATCATTTAATTTCATTTCTACTACCAAAATAACACCATACTTACGTTTTTGTATTCCGGTTACATTAAAACTACTTTAAACTTTGCACAGAATACCTTACTTATAGTTAAGAAACTTAAAAAATAAAACGAATATGAATATAATTCAATAAAAATATTGTTTAAACGTATACCGAAACAGCCTCACTGTCTTGCTGTTTCTCTCATATGGGGCTCACCTATCGAAGCGTTTCTCATGGTAAGAACTCACCTGTACTGCAGGCCTTCCTATTCCACCCGCCATTATAACCACGGGTACGTGGTTGTGGTCCGTACAAAGGAAAGGAACAGCTAGAATAACTACTGGAACATAGGCGTTTCCAAATTAAGCCTACACAGCCAGCAACGCATCATTAGTCGATGATCAATAAATAAACCCCCAGACAAACACAGCAACTGTATGGCCCCAAAGTAAGCAAAGCTTGTGTAATGGATCAGCATACATCAAACTGGGGGGGGGGGGACGCAGAATAAACATACATATATAAATATCTAAAACCATGACCCGAGAACAAACATCTGTGTTCGTAACACAAATGAATGCCCCGTATGAGACGGGGGTACTGATCACTACGCTACTCGGCCATCAAACAATATATATAAATATAAGATATAAACTACATATATCTTCAATATCATCTACGATTAATAATGTGTATGGGCACGAATGTCGTTCACCGGCTTGGACAAGATAAAAAACAAATTATCTCAAATTCGCAAACACTTAGAAACTTTTCACGGCAAATAGAATGAAAACCTTGTTTCTCATTCGTGTTATAAAAATAAAACAACACACAGAACTAGTGAAGGACGAGTTATTTGTAAACAGAACCACGTGACAGGAGAAATCATGCATAACGATTCTCATGTATATAATGAAGCCTTTAAAAATGGTAAAAAATGGAAAAATAATAGTAGGTTGGAGAAGGAGGGGAATATAATGAAAATGAAAGGAAAAATAAATTACGTGCGATCTGTGTGGGGGGGGGGGGGAGTGAGGTTTTAAGGGAAAAAAATGGTCATCCGATTTTCAGAAAAACAAGGATCCTATGAAAAAAAGATAACTGGCAAAATTGTAGGTAATAAAAAAAAACTACAACTTTTGTATTTACAATTTTTTCACATAACCTCAAAATTTAAGTGAAAAATTTATCTCTTTCAAAAAATTTTTTTTCCACGAAATTTGGTGAAATCATACCTTTTGATGTCCCAAATATACTGTACTTTATTTGATTTAAAATATTTATTTTTGCACCTTATTTTGACTTAATATCAAAAAAGCACCCTCAAGAATATTGGCAAATCCTTATTTAAGTAAACAGTGAGCGTTTAGAAAAGTAACTAGCACTTTTGTTTATTCTTTTTCTAAATGTGAATTTCCATAATATTAGCTTTATGTGTAGAAGTCTCCAAAAAAATAGTTGATATATAAAGCTTGATTTGACTTGATCAGTTTGTTTTAGCTCCTGTAATTTTTTATTACGACACATATGCTGCGTTCCGTTTGCCGATTACAGCGCTCACAGCGCTCATATACCCGTTCCGTTTGCCCGTGAGCGCGCTCACAGTGATATCGATACGTCATCAATGACGTCATAAACGCCGCCATCTTACCGCTCACAGTGCCAACGCTACGGAGCATGGTCGCTGTGAACGGCCTGTCAAAACTGACACATGACGTTACTTTGTTGATGTTTCTATTAGTCGATTAAAGATTTTAAAAGCTTGCTTATTAATTTTCTTTCGTAATAATGTAAAAAACTGGCTCCTGCTTCATTCAGGGTCAAAGATCTTAATGAAATTATAACTTTAGACTTAATCGACGAACAATCAGAATGTTAGCGCGCTATTTACCGTTCCGATTGCAATATCACTAATAACACTTTTAGCGCGCTCAAACGAATCGGAACGGTTTTGAGCACTTTTAGCGCTCATATACCCGTTCCGATTGCACGTGAGCGCGCTCACAGCGATATCGATACGTCATCAATGACGTCATAAATGCCGCCATCTTCCCGCTCACAGTGCCAACGCTACGGAGCATGGTCGCTGTGAGCGGCCTGTCAAAACTGACACATGACGTTACTTTGTTGATGTTTTTATTAGTCAATTAAATATTTTAAAAGCTTGCTTATTAAGTTTCTTTTGTAATAATATAAAAAAATGGCTCCTGCTTCATTCAGGGCCAAAGATCTTAATGAAATTGTAACTTTAGACTTAAGCGACGAACAATCAGAATGTTAGCGCGATATTTACCGTTCCGATTGCAATAGCACTAATAACACTTTTAGCGCGCTCAAACGAATCGGAACGGTTTTGAGCACTTTTAGCGCTGTGAGCGCTGTAATCGGCAAACGGAACGCAGCAATAGGATTGATTGTGACCAAGCACAAGTATTTGATTTTGTAATATAGATTTTAAATATAGGAAATTATAGTCATTTCATAATTTAAGGACTCATTTTTATTAAAGAATATATTTTATTTTTTATATTCCTCATAGTGAAAAGGATTTATTACTCAATGGAGTCCTTATCCTTGGCTGTATAGCTTTTGCAGGCAAAGTGAGTGTGAGTGCCTTGGTTTTGTTCTGACGGTTTTCGATTCTTTTAGTTATTTTATATAACGTGACTTTATAAGCCTTTGTGCCTAAGGATTCCGATAGATAACTCTTACGACGACTTATTGCTGTGATTTTTGGAGTAGTTGATTAAGTTAAAGATATTGATAAACATTTACGTGTCATTATTATCATGGTCGGTTGGTGATAGTAGTAAATACTTATGAAAATGTAGGTAATTTCAAATCATAAACTCAAAATTAGTACTTAATGAAAATGCAATTGTTATTGTTCCTAGACATACTCAATAATATATTTATTTTTTGAATGGATCCAGATTTTATATCCTATTGTTTAAGATATTGTTGACTTCTAAATGCTCCACTTTAACTCCAACTTAAACCATGTATGGCGATCTGCCAATGTCCTTTCAATCGAAAATTCTCGCGTCAAAATATCAGCTTTTTTCAAAAAGTCAGTGTGCTTTTATTCCTTGAATTGTCTATTTTCTGATAAAGTAAATTTTTTTGCATTTTCTAAGAACATTTACTATAATAATGTATATTATTTTTACACCATCAGAAAGTAGAGATTTCTACGAACAAAAAGCATACCGACTTTTTTTAAAAAAGCTCGCCCGTAATTTATTTTTCCTTTCATTTTTATTATATTTTTCCCTTTTTCAATGGGTTTCATCCTACGTAATTTTTTTTGGTTTCAAAAATTATCGACCCTTGTCTATCTTGATTCATTCAGTTTATGAACAATAAAAACAAATCCAAATCAGTCCATAGGAGATACGACGCCACAAATAGGCATAGAAATACACAAAATACACTAATTAAACCCATATTTTTGCGTTGGGGGTAAACAAATGTCGTTGATTTGTGAAAATGTATCTGCTTTGTGTGTAAAAGCAGTACAATCGACTTGTTTTGTTAAAAATATTTATCTCAAACTAACTTTTACTATAATAACTATATGATATATCTTAGTGTCCACCATTTTGTATTATGAGAAGAGCCTGAATGAACACCAGCTTACCCCAACTGGGGACGTCGGTTTCTGGCGACTTACAAGCCATAATTCATAAATTTGGAACAACCACTTAGGTTGGTGGTTTCTTCACAACGTTTTCCTTCATCAAAAGAGCTTTAGGTTTAATGTTCATAAATTATACAAACTCTTCGTTACACCCGGCTCGTTGGTTCAAAGGCTTCCCGACGGCACAGAAACACGGCGAATTTTATCACCTGGCAAAATTATTTCTGCTTCTACCATTCTGGCCATAATACAAACTATTAAATTTTGTAAAGAAACAAATTATTAGGTACTTAATGTTTTGAACGAATTTTATGGATATACCTACTTTTTTATTATAATATATTTCGGCATATCAAATTGTGGTTGTAATTTAAACTGTTGCAGGCAAACATTTTGAAATGTGAATAAAATAAACATGAATAGTATACAATGTCTATTTACTCTCGTATGTGCAGGTAAGATTTCTCATAGGTATTTCTGTTTGTAACGTACAATGTTTTGATGCAAGTTATAACTTGTTTCATGGACAGTAAACTAGCTCGCGGTCCCGATGGTAAGAAGTGCAAGTTTAATTGTTCGAAATATATATTCGTTCTTATATTCAAAAATAACTCTATACTAGGATTGCCTCTGCTTGTTGTAATTCCACTGGACGTCCACTGCTTTTTACCGAATCAAAACTATACAACCGTCGTGCTTATTACGCTGGTTAAAATAGAATTTGAAGAGGTTCTTCCTCAAACGAGATCATATCAAAAGAAAATCTAATACCATTAAAGTCACAACTACTTTCACCAATAAATATCAAACTTCCCTAGTGCTGGCAACCTCACAAGCGACAGAAGATGGAGATGATGTGGCGTTGCAGACCACCCTGGAGTTCGACGGGACGGACGAGGATTCAGACAGCACTTTCGTTAGCAAGATGAAGGATATTCTGAAGAAAATCAAAATTATTATGACGAGTACCCGGAGGCAGATGATAACTAACAAAGTTGGTATTTTAAAAAGTCTTTTGTTTAGTGAACCCTCTTCAAGGTTTAATATCAATGTTGCCGCTCCATCAGTTGTACTATCCATTTGCTTGGACGAAGCAAACACTGACGCTGCTGATACACAGGTCGAACCAGCTAACGCATTGCCACAAAATATCAGTAGCGAGATATATTTGAAATGGAAAATTTAGGTAGGTGCCGAAAGCAATATTTTTGTGTTTGAATCATCACGTGAAGGAGCATCACAAAGTGCAGGAGTGATGAGGATCCTATGCTCAATTTGGCGTGTTCGTTCGACTCTGCGAGAATGTGTTACGGCACGTATTAGAAGGTGCAAGATAAAAACAAAATAAAGTGCCTTACGAAAATAAACCGCGGTAAATGTAGTGTGTTCTCCTTATTTATGGCAAAAGTATGCCTAATTCAATGAACCGACATTGAATTTGGTTTCTTTAAGTATGATTTAAAAGCGGTAACCTGTATGTTCTCGTACGATTTTCATGTTTGTTTCTGTTAGAAAACTTAAAAAGATAGAAGGGTAAACCGGTTCGTATGAAACGGTTACCCATTCGTTCAACTTCACCTTCCTATTCATATTCATTATGGTTTACATATTGAATAGTATCTTTCAATATAAAACAATAGACAAAAACATCTTTGAATTTCATACGACATATTTTTTCCGAAATTTGCTTTGCTCGAGACCACAGATCGCTTCAGGTTACTTCCTCGGGCAAGATGATCCTTATTAAGTAATTCAATTGGTCTTTAATTTGGGCCAAATTGGAAAATGAATACAGTTTTAACCCAATTGATAAAGTCTACCTATATAAACAAGCTTGATTAATTCCCAAGCATACAGGAAGAAAAAAAGATATGTTTTATCTGTTTTGTTATTTCCAAGGAAAGTGGATGCAGAACAAATTGGTAACTAACCTGTTGAGCTCCTTGTGAATGACATACTCACTTGGTACCTTTTTATATCTTGGAGACTATTTGAAAACCTGTGTAGGTTTCAACCGCACTCTTAAACGGATTGAATTGAAAATCAGTTTAAATCTAGAATACTAAGATTCGACAAAGTTTGAATTACTGAGAGCGTTATCAGTATTTTAGATTTTTTTACATCTTCTTAACTTGTAAAAGTAACGACCTGGTAGTACTCGTTCTCAAACTCAAAACTCTTTAATATTATAAACGTATAATTGAAGATTTTTAAGCTACCATGGAATATACATGGAACATAATTTCTGTGTGCATTATATTGAAAATTGTGTCATAAAAACTCAATTTTTTTACAGGGTAACAAGAAACTAAATGATTTTTTAAAAAATGCTGGAAATTTTATTGAGAGTTTGAACAAAGACGATTTGAATATAATGAGTAACATAATCAAAAGAGAACACCAAAGACGTTCCCATTTAGAACCGAAACATAGAGATCGTTTTGAAATCCCTTTCAGAAGAACGGGTAGATCTCGTTCTAAAGTACGAAAAACGCGACCCGATAGGACTACTACAAGAGAAGACCATAATAACTCAGAAGAACCAAAAGATGTGGGATTTCACTTTAAGAACATGTCTGACAGTATTGTGAATTGGTTTAATAACGTGTTTAATCCAGAAAATGTAGAGTTAAAGTCTGAAATTGATAATGACGACGAAAAAATTTCAAAAAAAGAGACGAAAAATAAGAGTAAGAAAAGACAGCGTAAGCATAAAGGGAAGCAAAAACAAAAGGTTCCCGAAGACAAGGAAGAACGCAGTGATGATAAGCAAATGTTGCAGTCGTTGACTGGCATGATACAGTCTTTGCTTGTCGATCAATTTCAGAGCTTAAAGACGCAGGTGAGGCAGATATAGGATTTAATATCTGACAAAGGATAATGTGGTCCACTTGGTTTGATGCTAATGGACTTCCTTTAGCGAATGCGTTATCACAAAGTATTATAACTGAGGGAGGCTTTTATTTATCGAATTTTTGTAGGTTTCAGTTTTGTTCTTGTAAGTTCCCTTGCTGAGCCTTCCCTTTCTCCAACACAAACGTATTTGTGTAAAATGTGCTTCAAAGAAAAAAGATACGTAATATTATCATTTACAATAATGTTAATTTAAAGAATATTCGGATTGAACCGCTCCAATTAGTTGCGAAGACATATCGGGGTCTATCTCAAATAGGTACAGTAATATAATAATACAATGGCCTCATGTAAATGTTATTGTACTTTACTACGGACGATTGTAACACCTGAAATTCGTTTAAAGGTTTATATTAACTGAATTTGTTTTTAATCTTTAAGGAAAAAAGAGATGACCATGCTTCGAGTGATGCGGAGAGTTCTAAAGGTAAGAAATTAAATTGTAGAAAACGAATCGAATACCTTTTGGTAGCGGTTGTTTTTAAATTATCTTTAAGTACATAAATTACAGATATGTTATTGCCTACGAGCTTACTGCAGAGAATGACTTGTTGCTAATACGCATTGCTAACAACAACTTAAGGGTCGCTTTCTCATTGTTTGTCTTTGTATATTTATTCTGTTAATGTTTTATAAGATTTCTTTTAACTCGTGATCGTAACTCCAGAATTTATTTCCTGCAAAATCGCTGTCCTGTGAGCGAGACTCCTTCGTAAAATCTAATTTTGGTAGGGGCTGTGCTTTCTCGTCATTATTTATTCCATATTGTCATTGTGTTAATGTGAAAATTATATTTGTAGACGAGTTGGGGAATTTATTGCAAAGCTATTTAAAACAAGTTCAAGCCAAGGATTTTAATTTCGAGCCAACAAAAAAGAAAAGCTTACCAAAAAGATTTAAAAAAATATCAAATTGTCCGAAAAATGTTTCGGGAAACAGACATAAGCGCAAGCCTAAAAAGCGAATACAAAGTAACCCAAAAGAAACATCTTTGAACAAGACAGTTTCAATATTGGGTCCGAGCGTTTCAAAAAATGAGAAGAAACTAAAAAACAAAAAAAAGGAAGACAGAAAAAGTAAAACCGACAAACATAAAGGAATAAAAGACACAGACCTAGCGAAACTCGTAAAAAAGGCAGGGAGTCCTACAAAGGCTTTACGAAAAATCCAGGAAATTCAGGAAATGTTATTGAAAAGTATTAACGGAACGACGGATGACCAGGCGAAGTCTACGAATCTGGTTTTAGATAAAGTTGTGATAAATGTATTTAAGGGAAAGAGTAATGTATTTTTGCATCATGGTGCCGAAAAGAAAAGGTATGTTATCATAGTTGGCAAAGAACCTTTCATCCACCTCATGGTTAGTAGCAGCTATTCCCACTGTCGTCACCGATAAGGGCGTCGAACTGCATCATTGCTGTTAACTAATTTCATTTGTCAGTAAAAAATAAATATTTCCGATATTATTAGCAAAACCGCGTGAACCCGGTTTTTTGAAACTTCAATCTTCATTGGAAGATTATAACAATCACAGAACAGCTAATTTGTAATTAAAAATATGAGGCAAATTATACCCTGACATAAACTGAATTTTTTTACGTACAAAACTTTTTGAGAAGTTTTAACATTTATGTAAATTTTCAGAAAAACTTTATCAATCAAACACAAAAAGAAATCAATCGATGACAACACATCGGAAGATAATAGTGTTCAAAAAGTGGCAAGACTACATTTCAATCGAGCGAGATCCGAAGAATGGCCACTTTTCCCTGTATCTGATAACGAAGTTGTAGCTGAATTCACAAAAAGAACTAGAAACGAGACCAAATCTAATGGTTTTACATCAAATGAAGCAAATACTAACAAAGTAATACTTGTTTCTAAATCAACACAAGACAATGATTATGTTACTGAATTTAGTACAGACAGAGTAAAAGTTGATCATGCAAAACAAAGTGCTTCTACAACAACAGAGGTTGCTGCCGCAGATGTCGGTAATAATAGAACAGGATCAGATTTATCTGGAAAACTAGACGAACGAGTACCGCTCATACAACAAAGTCGTGCAACGTTAAAGGAGACAGATGTTTATTGATCAGAAATCCAAGAAGCTAGCTGAAATACAGATTTCGAAGAGTTTCACTGCATTCACTAACATTATTTTATATTTATCATTCGTTATTATAGAGGTAACATAAATACGTCTCTCTAGCATTAACTCAAGACAAACTGCAGTGACAGACAGACAGACACCGGCATTTTAATGCTACTTTAATTACATTAAATTATATAAGTTTTAATGAATATTATGCGTGAGAGAACATTTTATTTTATTACGTAATTTTACTTTTATCCCTGGGAATAATGCCGGGAATTAAGTAAAATTAACATACAACTTCGAAAAGGCTCCTTGTGTGTCTTTATGTTGCGTTCACCAGAAATCTGCTGAGTCGTTGTAGTGTTGCGTGGTTCGGGAGTTCTTAAAACATTCTTATTATCTCTGTATAACGTTCTCTTTTCTGTCCCATGTCTGAGAGAATTTCAATTTTTTTATTTCTGTGAATGTAGTTCAGTTCGTCTTGTTGTTTAAGCGGTATTGTAGTGCTTGCTGTGTGTATTGCGTATCACTTCCTCTAGTTCTGAATGTAAAGAAGTGAAGTTGAAATGGTTTATTTTCATGTAAAGATTTAGACATACAAACTCTAAGTAAGATAGAAAAACAAAGTTATGCAACATTTATTTTTTTGAACCTAAGTAAAGTAAAGCTTGAGTTAAGGTGGTTCGATGAGCCTACAAAGTGAGAAAATGCACGACTTGAAAACAAACATGAAACACTTCCAGAATTTGATTAATCTCTATATTTCGTGCGCTGTAACACATCCTATTACAGTCAAATCATGTCGTAGTGACAGTAACATGCTTTGCCACAGACCTGATCTTTCAAGTTAGCAACAGATAGAATTGAGCCATTTAGATTACGTCTAAGTCTATCGGGTGCCAGAGCTGCGAACTGGACCACATATAAGCATCTCTTCGTATCGAGGTTAAATCATAGAATTTCTCATTCCATGAATTGATCACATTTCATGATGTGGCTAACTATATTTATTTAGTTATCTATTTATATCATCCACGCACAGCATTGACGCGTAAACCTTCAATAAAAACAATTGTAAGAAACAATAAGACTAAGATTAGGAAATCATCAAAACACTTGACAGTTAGTGTGAACTGATTTTTTACGATTTCATCAAGTTACTCCTTCAACAAAAAAGACTAATGCCCGTTTTACACCAACAGCCTCTAAACAGTAACCTAACTAAGGTTCCCTTATCTTAGGGGCTCCCTCAAATCATCCCCTAACCTAAATTCTGTTTCACCATCCTAAGGGCTACCTAAAAGGCCTATTACACTACCCAATAACTAAGGGTGGTGTAATGAGAGTTAGAGAATTAGGGTCCCTAATTAGGGCGACCGGAGGGGCCCGGCAGCCTTGCTCCCTGACCGCCCTTACGATCGAGTAGTGTAATAATACTTAGGACAGTCAGTGGAGTGCGCATGTGCAGGTAGTGATAGTGAGTGATTCGACTCGTGCAACCCGGCCGCCATTTTAATTACACGCCATATGTACGAATAAAGAAAAATAAGTTTTATTAAACATTATAGAGATGTATAAAGATATGCCGTACCCTTGGAGAAAAGACCACAGTGATTATAGGAACAAAGACCTTCTAGCCGAGGGATTTAGAGTTTTACTGGAAATCTACAAAAATCTCTTAATGACAAGTATTGCTTGACCCAGATTCTTTTCGTCTTCTTTTTTTCGTCTATAATAATCACAAATCCAACTACCAAAGCCACGGCAATCCTTGCTTTTTTTAATGATTTAGATAAAACAGGTGCAGCGATACGTCGCTATCCGCTTGCGTTCGAATGCAGACTGGTCACAGAGCGTGAGGGATCCGGTATTCAGGGCAGTGTAATAATCGACGACCTTGCAAGGGGCCAGGCCCTCCCTAACTACCAGGCCCTGAATAACGTGTAGTGTAATACCACTATAAGCAAGCGTCCCCTAGTTAGGTGATGTTTAGTGCGGAGGTACTGCGTAAACGTTTATCGATAAATTATTTGTGTTAACGATTTTGTTGATGTTCAGCTAAAAGAAAAACAAATAAAACATTTAAATAAACGTTATTAACTCCAGTTTATTTTTAAAAAAGGAGGGTCTACGGCTTGTTAATATTAGATAAATTTAAAAAAAGTTTCAAAATCGTGCTATTCTGTAAAATTGTTCTTTTGTCTCTGGAAATCGTATGAACTCCCTTCGCAGACCCACAATAGCTTCAGACACTCTCTTTATAATTCGACTGCAAGTAGAAATACTAATGCCGTTTAGATCTGCTATAGATAATAATTGATTGCCTGTTGCATAAAATCGAAGGGCACACAGCAGTTGGTTAATCGGTGCCACAGATTTATTTCTGTAAATAAGATACAAGTAGGTTAAATAATTACATAAATACAATTAAAAACAAAATTAAGCAAGTAGTAATACAACTTTAAGGTGGGTACTTACCTGTCATCGTGGAATTCTGAAATGTTCAATCTTTTGCAATATAAATAAAACACTCTCTTTTGATAACCTGTAGCTTATGAAAAAGTCTTTGTTGTCACATTTTTCAAAATCCTTCGATTTTTCCCGGCAAATACGAGGTCATCGAAACAAATTTTGGTCACTTAAAAATTCCATATCTTCAATTGCTTCTAAATCTTCAAATAAATCGTGGTCACTATCCATTTTTATCACTAGGAGTAATTATTGTTTGGAAGTCGGCAGGATATCCCGCAAAATAACCTAAAAATATACGTCACCTAAGTTTTACGGGGTCGTCGATTCATCCCCTAAATTATAAGGGCTCCCTAATGCTTAAGGTGTCACTTAACCGTCGGTGAAAACAAAACTTGCGTAAGGTGCCCCTTAAATTGGCATAGGAGACACTTACATTTTAGGGCATAAGTAGAAAAAGGGCAAAAGGTCCGCACTTTTGGAAGTGACAATTCAATAGACAGACACACAAATACAAACACCGCTTTATATGTTTGTGTTGGGCATTATTAAATAATTGAATTGGTAAGCTGTTACAAAGTACGTGTGCAATTTAACTAAATGTATCTGTAGGAAACGTCCGAATCATAATTTTAGGAATGTCAGTCAATAAGTTAATCAAGATAATGCCTATGTCACGGTTTTACCAAAAGGGTGGATTTGGTAAATAATAAATATTAAACTTATTATTAAATAATAAAAATGTTTCTAAGGCCATTTATGTGGAAAAACCGTTAAAACTGAAAATATATAAAATTCAAAAATCTAGACGCAGACAGGCCTTCTATCCCTTTATGGTAGACATCCCAAGAAGTCGAACCAAACGCTTCGATAGTTCCTTGCGGGTGCGGGTAGCCAAGGTGCGGAATGAACTGCCTGCGTCTGTTTTTCCAGAACACTATAGTCCCAGTTCTTTCAAGCGTCGAGTGAATAGGTATCTCGTGGATAGACGTGTAACACCTTCGTCTTCATCGTCACTTTCCATCAGGTGAGATAGTCTGGATAGGTGAGACGCCTAATCCTTTTCCAATTAAAAAAAAAATCTAAATTTATAAGACAATCAGTTCAATGTTTTCTTTTTTATGACTTTGTTCTTCTTAAGACTAACATCAAAACAATATAATTACATTATTATACCTATATAAATAAGTGCTAGTATAATATTGTCTTTCGAAAAATTCCCATATCGATAGCAAATGATTTAGTTTTGAAACATGAATAGTCAAATTATATCAAATTTGTTTTAGTATCCCTCGTAACATGACGAAAAGAAAAAAATGTGTTTCTCTAGCAAAATAGTTTCGTAAATAGACTGCATTGAAAACTAAATTTCAGAATTCCAAATGGCTTGTTGATAGCCTTCGATAAATTCTTTTTTTCATTCATAAACTTCCCGCAACGAAAGAAAGAAATCATTTTCGGAAAGTAAGGCAGATAGCGATAGCTGCCAATCGCGTTAAAAAATACAACTTAAACGCCAAATCGAACATTTCCTAATTTCAAAGGAAACTGTCAACCATAAACAAAGTGTTTTGAGGAACTATTGAACAATAAAATGAGCATCTTTCAGTGTAATACTTTATTTATTGTTGTCATTATTTCTTTGGGGTTTGCAGGGAAAAGTTCAAAGTAGAGCGGTGGAACTATGTGCGCAGTCAATAAAAAAGTTATATTATTAATTGTTAATTTTCATTGTTTCGTGCTGGCATTGTTGCTGAGTTACACTATTTTTTATTGTATTCCAAGTAGCTTTAGATTTGATATTTTGATTTGATTATTTGATACCTTTGTTATAAAATCAGTATTATATTTTTTATTTCCCGTAATAACGCATTTTTTGAAAATTTACTAATGCTCGTATCAAATAACACAACATAATTGTGCTTCTCTTCCATTAATAAAAATACTCTTAGGACTTACAGCTTCTTAGGAAAAATTATACCAAGACCCACATTTTATTAAAACGCCACGTGGTGGAGGCGCCGGGTAGGGTTCAAATAGGACCAAGGCTACCTGAGACACGAAAAAAACAAATATTTTTTTCAGAAAAGAAATACGCAATGGAAATGCAGAAATACAATGGAATGCATGGCATTGTAGACGAATTTATAAATAGTTTTAACGTCATCGTAACGTTGAATCGCTACAGCGAGGAAGAAAAAAATTTAGTTATCGCCGCTTATCTTGAAGGGCCAGCACTAAAGTTTTTCTCACGAGTCTCCAATGACTGCAATATATTTGATGAGTTAAGAAACGAATTGATCAAAGTATTTCACACAGACGTCGATCACTTGGCGAAGTTTTACGAAAGGAAGCCAAAGACTGAAGAAAATATTTTAATTAACTATTATGCATTAGACGCACTGGCGGCCAAGGTTGGTCCAGCGATTTTAGAGAGCACATTTATACGAGAATTCCTGCGCACCTGTTCATATGCTAATAAATGCCGATTGGCTTCATAACTGTTCAATAGCAAAAAAGCGCTGAAACGAACAATCATGCAAATGCATGATACATTTCATAACGCACACGAGATATAGAATCTATGGAATCTACCAACGCACGTCACGTCGACGGCAGCGTCTACACATGCAGTACCGAGGGACGCAGGCAACCAATCAGAGCCAGGGAATGCCACTACAAAAGCATTACCCAAACACCTATCGGCGTCAGTAATAGGGTTTTTACAGATGCCGACGAAAGAAAAAAACCCTGTCTCAAGTAAGTTCGTTCCATTTATTTACGTTCAGATACGCGGCTGTGCCACTATTGCGTTATTAGATACAGGGGCATCCGTGTCGGTGGTGTCTGACCGACTTTGCAAAAAACATAATTTAACAATGCAAAAAGCGGACGATCTGTTTATCAAAGCCGTAAATAATAATAATAAATATCCAAATGGCAATAAATTAAATTTCTTGGGAAGCACGAAGACATTTATAACGATAGATAATAAATTACATATTCAGGAATGCGTCGTCCTGAAGGATGTTGAGCAAGATTTAATCCTCGGACAGGATTTCCTACGAAAGGCAGAAGCCATAGTAGACTTTAAAAATAATAACGTAAGATTCGGCAAATGTCTTTGTAATGGCAGCCACTAGCAGATGAGATGGCAGCCACTAATTGATGAGATGGCAGCCACTGAGGGATGAGATGGCAGCCACTGAGGGATGAGGATTGATGACAACCCTCCTCGGCGATACGAAAAATAATGAACTTAATTTTATCTTGTCTTAAAAGTTGTTATATGTAATGATCAATAAAGATTTTTTTGCGTTGTGTTTCACTATGTCCTTATCTGGTGATGAAACCGAGGGGCGTTCATTCATAATCGGGCACCATAAATTCTCTTAAAGAATAGGTGGCATGCTTTGCTGGCTGCAGGTGACAAGCTGGTTATCGATGCGCACAATAAGGTGAAGTTATCTGCCAGGGACGTGAAACAACGAAATAACATCTCTATAACGGTTCTGGCTCGCATCTCAACATTCCGTAAGAATTTTTGACATGTGATTAGAAAACAATATATTGAAAGTAGCTTAGGCGACGCTCGCTTGCTTTTAGCGAGGTTTTACGGGCGGGAATTTCTATCGAAGCAGTTGTTCCTTGGACCATGGTGAAGCCATAGCTATTGTAATATTATATTTACCCTTTGCACGTAAAGCATGTGTTGATTATAGTTATATAAAAAATAAAAGAAAAGTTAATGCACGCTATAATAATAATAACTCGTTTGTTAAAACATTTCACGCAGTAGCGCACCATGATGACCACTAAGACCAGTAGAAATACTATGATGAAGGCCAGCATGCACCAGGTAATCAACCCGATGTGGGTTTCTACGTGGTAGTTTTTATATGATTTTCATAACCCACTTGCGAAGTAATTACTTGCGGTGGCGGCGGTTTGGTGTGTTGAGAATTGCACATTTTTCTATATGAATACTTTTATTTCTTAGTTACACATTTTTCCTGTTAGCAAAGATATGCTATTCCCGATATAATTTAATACTTTTTAATATCAGGCGGCAACGGAGCCCGACTTGGCAGGGTCGCCATATAAGGTGTGGACAGTAGTGAAACAAATTACTGTCGGAATAAGACTATTTATTGGGTCAAACATAGATCATAGGCTTATATGTAACATAAATATAATATGCATGTGTATTACGTACTACAATACCACCATTTTATTAAAACGCCACGGTACCCATTTCCTATATAAATATTAGATAATCATTGCATTAGCGGTAGTAGAGCTTCTATTATATTCTTCTGCTTATATTCTTCTATCTCACCTATACTACAGTCCTTCCTATTTCACCCGCCATTATAACCGTGGTTGTGGTCCGTACAAAGGAAAGGAACAGCTAGAATAACTACTGGAACATAGGCGTTTCCAAATTAAGCCGTAAGATCCGTACAGCCGGCACCGTATCATTAGTCGATTATCAATAAATAACATCTACGATTAAGGATGTCTGTGGGCACGGATGTCACTTACTCGTGTGCCGGCTATGACAAGATTAAAAAAAATCAAAATTACGATAAACTCTTAACGGTCATAACTTAGAATGAGAAAAGTAAAATTAAAACAGCAACACACGTGTTTTAGGAACTTGGAGGGGCGTGCATTTTTAGAGTGAAAGATCACAAAAATGAAAAACCACTTAAGGGGATACAGTTTTCATCGCCAGAAGATGCACTCACTGCGTTCCAGAAGGCTTTCGAGGAAGTGCCTGTACTGACCTGACTGGATAATGTGCTTTGAAATTGGTTCTTCTGTTGGTTCTGGAGTTCTTTGAGAAGATGTAATAAAAAAATATAATAATAATAATAATCTTTATTTGCCAATAGATGCGTACAAACAATAGGTGGAAAATATTATTTTTGTGGTGATACATGTGCATTTTTTTTTTCGAAATGGACAGTTTATTTATGGCCCTATTAGCCTTTTAAATTTCACCAGTCTTTGTGGCCTAGCGCTGAGGGCGCTTAGCCGGAACTTAAACTACTCCTACACACGATACGCCTAAGGGCACCCGAGAGGGCACGGACCTCGGCTTAGCACGTCGTATATTGAAACTACCGCTGGTTCGGAAGGGTCATCTACTGTCAAAGAACCAGCAAGAAACTCATTAGGACTGCGTACGCCGCGTTAGCCTGGCCCACCGGTGGGTTAGGGGATTCAAATACCGTGTTGCCCTATTTCTAACTGGAACGCCGGCGTTCCTTGTTGTAATAGCGTCTTCGGGATCGGTTAAGACGTTACGCGGACGCCTGTAAAAGGCAGCGTGCAGATAATAGGTCTTTACCTATGAAACTGCCGTTTTGCCGTACTGGCCATTTCAAATGAAAATATTTTTTTTTTGACTGATAATTCTAATTTTAAATTAATTTTACTTGACAAACATGGAATTCTTTTTCTAAAATCGTCATTTGTTTAATAGTTAGTGTATTGTTTTCAACGCATTCGAACATTTTTCGTCATCATGGATAAGTTAAAAATTCGAGTAATTATGGAGTATGAGTACCGTCGTGGCAGCAAAGCGGCACAAGCGGCACGCAACATCAACGACATTTACGGAGCGAACACTACAAACGAACGCACCACCCGTTATTGGTTTACCCGCTTCCGTTCTGGAAATTTTGACCTGAAAAATGAACCTCGTGGTCGTCCGAAAACTTTGGTCGACAATGACGAATTAAAGGCAATTGTGGAAGCTGATGAAACTCAATCGACGGCTGAATTAGCAGCAGCTTTCGACGTTAGCATCAAAACAATATTGGTCCATTTGCGTCAAATTGGCAAGGTAAAAAAGGTTGACAAATGGGTACCCCACGAACTCAATGACCGCCAGCGCGAAGTACGCGTGGAGACGTGCCTTGCTCTGCTCAGCAGGCATACAAATGAAGGAATTCTGAACCGCATTGTTACTTGTGACGAGAAATGGATCCTCTTTGACAATCGTAAGCGCTCAGCAAGTTGGTTGGACCCTGGTTCAGCACCCAAACAATGCCCTAAACGAAAACTTACCCCTAGAAAAGTGATGGTCACTGTTTGGTTGTCTAACGCGGGTGTAATTCATCACAGCTTCTTACCAAACGGGACAAGCACTACTGCAGATGTGTACTATGAAGAACTGAACACAATGATGGAGAAGCTCGCACGTCTCCAACCAGCTTTGGTCAATCGTTCGGCTCCACTGCTCCTGCACGACAACGCGCGACCTCATACTGCACAGCAGACGGTCTCCAAGCTACAAGAGTTGGGGTTGGAAGTTCTCCGTCATCCGCCGTACTCACCAGACCTTGCGCCTACAGACTTCTACTTTTTCCAGAATTTGGATAACTTCTTGGCGGGAAAAAAATTCAATACCCGAGAGGCAGTACAAAATGCCTTTGAAGAATTTGTTGCCTCCCGTCCAGCTGATTTCTTCAAGAAAGGCATATCAATAAGCTACCAATGCGTTGGCAAAGATGCATTGATTGCATGGGTGATTATTTTGATTAATAGAAATAAAAAATATATAAAAAAATTACGCTTCATTTATTTCGTGAAAATCGGCAATTTCATAGGTAAAGACCTAATATTATAGTCAAGTTAATGAAGTGAAGTAAATAAAATATACAGTAAATTAAATCATCATAGTTTGTTATGTCATATCTGAGTCACTATTATTGCATGTCTTTATCCGTCATGATTCATTAATGTTACATAATATATAACCTATAGAACACTTTTATGTTTTTCACAAAACTTTGAGTGTCCCAGGTAACATATCGTAAGTGAAAAATATATAATTCCATGAAATGATTTTTATGACAATTCTGATGATTGATTTGTCACTGTAACCTAAAATAGTTTATTTATCCATTGTTTTAAGACAAAAAATACTCTTTGCGGAGAATGGAAAAAAATATGTAAACTAAAACACAATAGTGTGGTATTGTAGTAGTAGAGTATAAAACACGAGTGTTGCGTTGCTGAATGTGTTGAAAATAATGCGATGTTTTTTCATAGGACGCACTCAAGATTGGTATAAGCTAGTTTAGTATGAACAACCAAAATCAAAAATTAAATAAGATGTTTTAAGGTTTACTGACGTTCTATAGCTGAGGTAGCTATACAAATTGTTGGTGCACCAACAGAAGGAACACTATGTGAAGAACATAAAATCTTATGTTCTAAATAGTTTTATGAACTTTATGACTTTAACTGTCGTAAAACCAAAATAAAACGATAAAATGTTGGCGGAAAAATGTAGTAGCTTCGGAACGATGTGAAATATGAAAGGCATTATATTTGTGATCAGTTTGTTATATACCTGTAAGTACCTAGTCATGTGAGAATGTTCTTTGCGTAATCTTAAAAATCACTGTTTTCCTCCATCGCACCACAGTAACTAGAGGTAGGCAGGACCTTTCAGGATTCTGTTGGTATATCTCGTAAGTATTCATTTTATACCTTACGACTTTCAGCACATGGGTTTCGACTGACTTTTTTTGTTTTTCCTCTCACCTGATGGACAGCGATTATAGGTCGAGGATGTTACCTATCCAAGAGGTGCGTATTCACTTTACTCTTGAAGACGCCAGGACTATACGTAAACAATGTGTTTGGGCGAACACTTTACATACTTTAGGGGCTAGTGGTACACCTATTTATATCTATAAAAATATATGACATGTGGCATCACAACTCGAACCCCTCCAAATGGCAGCCATTTTACGTTTTTATTTGATTTAATCGAAGTGCAGATGCTTAAGTTGCAATAATTTTCAAAATGGCAGCTCTCAATGTAAAAGATGTTTTAGCGCGTTGAAGTATTGCCCACTAGGATGTGCCTAAACTATTTGCATGAGTTCGACCGCTTACAAATAAAAAAAATGGCAAATGCTAGTTTTGGGGTGTAATGTGCCATCTTAATTCAGTTTTACTTGTTTTTTACATAAACAACCCCAGGAACATGTTTATTATTTGTTATTTTCCACATCATATCTTTTGGTAAACACCTGACATTTGTGTACCGGCCGGCATAGGCAATATCTTGAGTAATTTATTGGCTGACATTACGAAAGTTATGATTCGGGCGTTTCCTACCGATACATTTAGTTAAATTGCACGTGTAAAGTTTATAATAGATTACCAATTCAATTATTCAATACAGCCCAACACAAACATATGCGATGTTCGTATTTGTGTGTGTGTCTATTGAATTGTCACGTCCAAAAGTGTGGACTTTTTTCTACTTAGTATTTTTTTGTTGAAGTTATTCCAACTTTACGAAATCCAAAAAAAAATTGAATTCTGACCGTCACTGTCCAGTGGTTTGATGATCTTCTTAAACTTACTCTTCTTCTTTCTTATCAATAGCTTTCTTATATTATTCGATTTTAAATAAAATTTTGCCAATAGTGTGCTACTTTCCTTGGTCGAAGCGATGTTTGAATCGGCTTGCGTGCAGTTGGTTTGGCAGGAAGGACACGAGAGCAGATGAGTCAAAGTCTGCACTCCAGCCCCGAAGCCACAATGAGCTTTTGATAGGTCTATGTAGCCCCATTTGGCTATATTCTAATTGCAGCGGCCTTCAAGAGAGCGAATAATTAAGCCATTTACATGGTAAAAAATGGAACCCCTTTTTCAGTTCTCCCCACAACAAACTCCATTCACGACAAAGGTATAAATGTAGCTCTGGAAACTGTTCTTCTCTTCGACGCGAAGGAAAGAGAATCAGACTTGCAGTTCATCGACCTAATGCAGAAGTTCCTGAAGCAGATACAGAAGAGGATGGATGCGAGAGAGCGTCTCTTGCGCAACGCTATCAAAGGCTCAGAACATAGCGAGCCGGTTGCGGTGGGTTCATGTTTCCTGTTTTCATTTAGATTATAAAATGTGAAAGTTTGTTTGTACCTTTGTTATACTCTTACGCCTTAACTTTTTAACTGAATGTTGTGAAATATGATGTGAGGAATATGTCTTCTGCATCTCTAATACCGCGAAATAAAGTATTTCAAATGATTTAATCTTAAATGTGAATCACAAGGAGAAGAATGTCTTTTTTGTTATTTACGCTATCTAGAAAACAGAAAAATAAAATATACAAAATTTTAATTAAGATTTAAAATTTAGATTTAAAGAATTTAGTGTTAAGATCTCGACTAAGTCCCTCCTTCTCTGACCGCCGTAATAATCACGTTTATGATAGTAAAAAAAAAACAATTATTTATTTCTTAATATAGCAGATTTAATTGTTTTCATTGAAGGCCCTTTGCCTGTTTACTTAGTACCGCAGGTCAGCAAGCACTTTGTGAGCTAGTACTAGCGAGGTACTGCGACTGCTGGAGTACTTGCTCACAAAAGTCTTGCCGACCTGGGTACTAAGTAAACAGGCAAAGGGTTAGAACATATAAAAAGTTTAATACCAAAATCATCGTTTTCAGCAAAGCAACTGGCTGAAGAATATATTGAAACATGGTGGTAAGTAATGATAGAAAACTGCACTTTCGACTTATGTTCATTACCTCACAAATCCTTTGAGTGGGATTTATGTTTGTTAACTAATTTTGTAATATGTTTCTAGGGATTTAGCCACTATATAGATTTGCATTTAGAAATACGTGTAGTTTTTGAAGGTTTTTTTTATAATTTTAGTTTAAGCTCATGGAATTAAACCAAACCGACCGTCATCTGGTATTTCAATTTGTATATTTTCGTCATGCATATCATCTACGCCACTAGCTTATGTTGTGACTAAATTGGCAATTATGTAAGTAGATTTATAAGCAGCTCTTAACCCAAAAATCAAACAACATCTTCGTTTCTAAACTAGCTATTGTTTTATTGTTTTAATTTATGTAATAGGTTTACCTTCACATAGATATTCTGTTGATAAAATACAGTTGTCACAAATTATTTATAACATTTTTTTTCTATCTTTAAAGACAACCAAGAAGCAACAACTAATATTCTTCACAAAGCTAAAAAACCAAAACAATATAAATCAACACACAAAAACAAAACAAAAAATAATGCTTCCTTGAGCCCCACACAAAAATCTACAAATAATAAGAAATCTTCCAAAAAAAGAATCAAACACATCAAAAATATTGAAGGAACCAATGGCAATAACCCTGAAAACAACCAGAAAGTAAAAACTACTTCGACTACTGAGGATACCAACGCCGAAACTACCGGAAAAAGAACTACCGGAGAAATAATAACAACAAATAAAGAAACACAAACTTTTAAAAGAGAAAGAAAAGCCTCTAAATTTAAAACAACTACAGAAGTTAAACGTTATAAAACAATGGAAGAGGACACTGGCAACCAAATGACACCAACGGAAACTCCTTACAGAATTAAAAAACCAAAGACAAAAAAAACAAAAGTCACGAATGATAGAGAATACGAGAAAGCAAATACTGCCATTAAAATTGTAGACCTTGAAACAACAAAAAAAGAAATAAAATCAACTAAAAAAGAAAAACAAACAAGATTAAAGGAGAGAAAAGCATATGAAATAGAAGAAGACACAGAAAGACTTACAACACAAGCAATACTTTCGGAGGAAGTTTTCATTCCTAGATCAAAACCAACAAGAAGGCCAAATGCAGTAGCAGCCTACTTAGATAACTTTACTACGATAGGTGACAATGTAATAATAGATGAGTTACTACGCATACGACAAGATGACATTTCAAGCCAATCACAGTCCGATTTATATGAAAGTAGTGGTACTGACTTACCTAAAAATAAATCTAAAAGGTTCAGCTTTGAAGAAGAATTAGACAAGACTGATACTGATGCTCACAGTAAAAAAGATAATGATAGTACAGGTAGAAGAAATCCAAATAATGAATCGATAATAATGAGAAGCAATGACAAAACACTGGGACCAGTGAGTGATCATGGACCAAATAAAACCATTGAGTTGGCGCTTCAAAAAGGGTACGAAAGAAAATATTTGCATCTTAATACGATTTCTCAACACTAGTCTATATATAAGGTAAATAGTTCAGTTGGCTTGCGTATTATCAAATTTTAATTCCTTTGAGTAAAAACTTACTCTTGCTGAAACATTTATGTTTCACTCAATAGTAATACATTCAGAGTTTACTGATTTAAATAAATTTCTCCCTTTTGTGATAATGTAGAATAGGCAACTTAACAAAATGTTCGATCATCATGATGTGGCTTAGTCAGATAAATGATAAAATATCGTTTCTCGATATAGTCAACTATGGCTTTTTACTATATGATCAAATAAACTTCATAAAATGGCTAAGTTTATTTAACCATATCGTAAAAAGTTTTCAATATTGTGCGTGGATGATATTTATTAATGAAATATATATATATGAAAAATATATATTAATGAAATGACATATCTATATGATAAGATTTTCAAGTGCACATAAGGTTTTAAACAATAGAATACTAATCAAATAAATATACCTAGCCACATCATGAAATGTGATCCTTTCGTAAAATGAGCAATTCTATGATTTAACCTCGATACGAAGACAAGCTAATGTGTGGTCTGGTTCACAGCTCTGGCACACGAGAGACTTAAACGTAATTTTATTTTATTTTATTTTTATTTTATTCTCAACGGAAAACATACAGCTAATACAGATAAAGGTAATTATATAAATATTTAAGGCATTTCACAAGTTTTCACTTATAAATACTTGAATTGAGATGTAAGAATACATAACGATTGCTAGACATTAATATTTATGAAAATAAAAAATTATATCAGCTAGACAGATTTAAGAAAAAAAAGATCTTGTAATTGTCGCTCGCACACTAGGAACACCAGCATTGAAAATGTCTATATCTTGTTCGCGGTTGAGTCGGTTATACAAGCTGCACGCTCGCAGTATAAACGAACGCTGCCTGTAACTACTGTTAACGAGTGGTACGTGTAGAAGTGTCGGATGTCTATATGCTTTCGTATGAGTACATATGCCTATTTTGCTCAAAAGCTCAGTACAGTCCAGTTCACTTTTTAATATTTTTAGCAGTCGTGATAAGTCGGTGATATCTCTACGAATGTTGAGCGGTAAGACGTGATGCCTTTTACAGCGAGTCAAGTAGTTGTCGTCATAAATATTAGTTTTGAATTGCAGAAGTCTCATGAAACGTTTTTGAATCTTTTCAATTCGATCGATATATATATTATAAGTTGGATTCCACACAGCGGACGCATATTCCAGGTGACTGCGAACATAACTACAATATATTATTTTTAAAGTTTTGGCATTTTTAAAGTCGGAACCTAACCTTGTAACAAAACCTAGGGCCCTAGAAGCTTTTTTGACGACAAAATCTATATGTTGGTCGAATAACAATTTACTATCAAAAATCACTCCTAAATTTTTAATATAATTAACTCTAGTTAGTTTCGTACTAAGCAACATATAATCAAAAATATGAGGCTTTGGTTTACTTGTAAAAGAACAAATATAGCATTTTGAAACATTAAGTTCCAGTTTGTTTTTTATGCAGTACTGCTGAAACCTTTCAAGATGTCAGAAACCTTTCGTAATCTAAACGGCTCAATTCTATGTGTTGCTTACTTCGAAGATCAGGTTTGTGGCAAAGCATGCTACTTTAGCTATGACATGGTCCCTCTAAGAGATGGCGCCATGATTTGACTGTAATAGGATGTGTTACAGCGCACGAAATATAGAGATAAATCAAATCCAAAATGTTTCATGTTTGTTTTCAAGTCAGTCATTACCAAACGTACTCTAGGTTCAAACAAATATATGTTGCACTCCTTTATTTTTATAACTCACTTAGAGTTTGTATTACATATAACTGAGCAATTTTAACTTCACTTTTTTATTTCCAGGATAGTAAGAAAGGAAGTGATACGTAATAAACTCAGGTAGCACTACAATACCACTTACGAAAATGACAAGACGAGCTAAATTAAAACCAAGAAATAAAAAAAACCATAAATTCTCTCGGAAATGGGTCAGAAACCTTATGCAGAGATAATAAGAATGTTTTATGAACTCCAACAATGCAACTCAGAAGAATTCTGATGAACGCAACATAAAGACACACAAGGCGCTTTTGGTAGTTTTTGATTGGTTATGTAAAAAAAGAGAAAGTTCTCTCACGCATGATATTAATTAAAAATGATATCATATTATTCAATTAAAGTGGCATAAGAATTTCGCTGTCTAACCGTCTGCCTGGGACACTGCGCGCCGTATATCATGAAGTTAATGCTATAGAGAAGTATTTATGTTACCACTGTAATAACAAATAATAAATACAAAATAAAGTAAATAAATGCAGTGAAACTCTTCGTAGTCTGTATTTCAGCTAGCTTCTCGACTTTCTGATCAATAAACATCTGTCTCGTTTAACGTTGCACGACTTTGTTGTATGAGCGGCACTCGTTCATCTAATTTTCCAGCTAAACCTGACTCTGTTCCACTTTTACTGACATCTGCGGCAGCAACTTTCGTTGTTGTAGAAGCACTTTGTTTTGCATGATCAACTTTTACTCTGCCTGTACTAAATTCAGTAACATAATCATTGTCTTGAGTTGATTTAGAAACAAGTATCACTTTGTTAGTATTTGCTTCATTTGATGTAAAACCATTAGGTTTAGTCTCGTTTCTAGTTCTTTTTGTGAGTTCAGCTACAACTTCGTTATCAGATACAGGGAAAAGTGGCCATTCTTCGGATCTAGCTCGATTGAAATGTAGTCTTGCCACTTTTTGAACGCTATTATCTTCCGACGCGTTGTCATCGGTTGATTTATTCTTGTGATGTTTTCTTGATGTAGTTTTTCTGAAAATTTGTATAAAGGTTGAAACTTGTAAAACCGTTACGGTCGTATAAATATCTAGTTTTTGTGAGGGTTTCACTTAATTATATGTCCAAGTGCAAAATAGGTGGTTTTTACGTGGTTTTGGCAAAGTTACCTAAAGCGATCGACCAGCCCGTCAATGACAGGCATACATTGAATCTCAACTGAAGGCTTTTTTAAGCAAAAGGTACATAATTTTTTAATTAAATTTATTAACTGTGAATAACTACGAATATTGATGACGACAATGGGAATAGGCCACTCACCATGAAGATATCATGCGTGTTTTCGAGCTACGATAATGTAAACCTTACCCTTTCTGTTTATTTGATCCATTATCACTTGAATTATTATTGTAACTAGTTCTTCTTTCTGTGATGTCAGCTATAGCACCATTATCAGATACAGGGAAAAGTGCCGATGCTTCGGATCTCGCTCGATTAAAAGATACTCTTGGCACTTTTTGAACACTATTATCTTCCGATGTCTTGTCATGGGTTGATTTCTTTTTGTGTTTGTTTGATGAAGTTTTTCTGAAAATTTACATCAGTAAACTAAAAAAAAAAAACTAAAAAATTTTTAGTACGTAAAAGTATCCAGATTATGTTAGGGTTTATTTTGCCTCATATTTTCAATTACATAATAGCTGTTTTATGAATACTATGATTTTCCAATTAAGAGTTAACATTTATAAATAAACATGCAACGGTTATGCAGTTCGAGGCATCAATTAACATTGAAGACGAATAGCTGAGGTGGTTGAGAAGCTCGTTTGCCAACGGTTACATACCTTTTCTTTTTGGTTGCACGATCCAACAATTCAGTACTCTTTTCCTTAATTACATTAATCACAACATTATCTAAAACCAAACTCGTAGACTTTTCCTTGTCATCCGTCGTCCCGTTAATACTTTTCAATAACATTTCTTGAATTTCCTGGATTTTTCGTAAAGCCTTTGAAGGACTACCTGCCTTTTTTACGAGTTTTGCTATAGCTGTGTCTTGTACACTTTTATGTTTATCAGTTTTACTATCGCTTTCTTCATTTTTCTTGACTTTCAATTTCTTCTCTTTTTTTGAACTGCTCGGTCCCGATATTGGAATTTCCTTCGTCAAGGATTTTTCTTTTGAGTTACTTTCCATTCGGTTTTTACGCTTGCGCTTCTTTCTATTTTCCGAAACATTTTTGGAACAATTTGATATTTTTTTGAACCTTTTTGACAAGTTTTTCTTTTTTGTTGGCTCAGGATTAGGTTCCTTTGCTTGAACTGGTTTTAAATAGCTTTCCAACAATTTTCCCAACTCATCTACAAAAAGAATTTTTATTTAAATACAATGACAAAACGAAAGAAAGAGAAATTAAATTTATCAAAAGAAGTTGTCTTGCTCGCTGGATCGCAATTTTGTGGGAAATAAGTACCAGACTTACGTCCACACGTTAAAAAAATACATAAAACATTAACATAATAAATAAACAAACGTTGAAAGAGTGACCTACAAATTGTTCAGTCATTTTCTGCAGTAAGGTGGTAAGCAATCTATCCGTAATTCATGATATTTCAGTAAAATGTTTTTGTAATTTGAGGAAGACATTTAAATTCAATTGTTTTATGCAATCCTAGGTTTTGCCTGCGGCTTCGTTCGCGTTTTCCCCTGAAAAAGTGCTTATATTCTAGAGTAATTGAATTTCCGATTACTAAAAACAACCGCTACCAAAGTATATGCAAATTCCTTTTCTACAATTTTATATCTTACCTTTAGAACTATCCGCATCACTGGAAGCACGGTCTTCTTTTTTTCCCTTTAAGATTAAAAACAAAATTAATTTATATAAGCCTTTAAACGAAATTGAAGTGTTACCATTATATACAGCATTTACATAAGGCTATTGTATTAACCACTATTTAACAACTTTAGCCTGGATGTAACCTATTTGAGATATACCCCGATGTGTCTTTGCAAGTAATTTGTGGCAGTGGTGGAATCCGAATATTGTTTAAATAAATGTTATTGTAAATGATAATAGACTATTACTAAGATAATTTTTTTATATGAGGTACATTTTCCACGTTTACGTGGTTTTGTTTTAGAGAAAGGGATGGTTCAGCCAGGGAAGTTACCAGAACAAAACTGAAACCTACAGTGGGTAACAAAAATTCAATCAATAAAAGCCTTCCTGAGGTAATGTAATATTTTGTGATAACGCATTCGATAAAGAAAGTCCATTAGCATGAAACCAAGTAGACCACATTATCTTTTGTCAGATATAAAATCTAATATCTGCCTCACCTGCGTCTTTAAGCTCTGAAATTGATCGACAAGCAAAGACTGTATCATGCCAGTCAGCGACTGCAACATTTGCTTATCTTCACTGCGTTCTTCCTTGTCTTCGGGAACCTTTAGTTTTTGCTTCCCTTTATGCTTACGCTTTCTTTTCTGACTCTTACTTTTTGTCTCTTTTTTTGAAATTTCTTCATGATCATCATCAGTTTTAGGCTTTGATTCTACATTATCTGGATTGAACACGTTATTAAACCAATTTACAATATTGTCAGACATGTCTTTAAAGTTAAATCCCACATCTTTTGGTTTTTCTGAGTTATTAAGGTCTTCTCTTGTAGTGGTCCTATCGGGTCGCGATTTTCGTACTTTAGAACGAGATCTACCCGTTCTTCTGAAAGGGATTTCAAAAAGATCTCTATGTTTCTGTTCTAAACGGGAACGTCTTTGGAGTTCTCTTTTGATTGTGCTACTTATTATTTTCAAATCGTCTTGGTTCAAACTATCAATTAAATTCACTGCATTCTCTAAAAAACCATTTAGTTTCTTGTTACCCTGTGAAAAAAGAATATTTATCTCACAGTTTTCAATAAAATACAAAGCATTATTTTGCAAACCTACAAATGTTTCTCTTAGTGAGAGCTCGTCTGGGCAGTTCCAGATATCTTCCAACTGGAACTGTCCTTACATGGTAACGATATTGTCGCTATAAATCCGATTAAAAGAAGAAACAGCCAAATAAATTTCTGGATCAAAGGTAATTCCACCTGTATCCCATGGATGCTCATACATCGTCAATCATAAGTTTATAAATGTAAAGAGTTTAACACATCAGAATGAGTTGTTACTAACTAACTACCATGTAGATCACGTTCTCTTTCACTAGTCAAGAAGATGTAAAATAAATCTGAAATACTGATAATGCTCTCGGTAATTAAAAAAATTATCGGATCTTAGTATTCTAGATTTAAATTGATTTTCAATTCAATCCGTTTAAGAGTGCAGTTGAAACCTACAAAGAAGTTTTTAAATAGTCACCAAGAAATAAAGTGGGTATCCACTTGGTGCCTTTGTCACAAGGAGCTCAACAGGTTGGTTACCAATTTGTTCTGCATCCAATTTCTTTGGAAATGACGCTACAGATAAAACATATCTTTATTTTCTTTCTGTAATCTTGTGTGATACAATATCAAGCTTTTTTATATAGCCAGACTTTATCAATTGAGTTTAAATTGTGGGCAATATTGAATTCAGACCAAATTTGACGACAAATTCAATAAGTAAAAAAAAACCGCCTTGCCCGAGGAAGTAGCCGAAAGTGATTTTTTGTTTTGGGCATAGCAAATTTCGGAAAAAAATGTCGTACTAAATTCAAAAGATGCAAATAAAGTTACATAAACTCTATTGCTTTATATTGTAAGAAACCATTCAATATGTAAACCATAATGAATAAGAATAGGAAGGTGAAGTTGAACGAATGGGTAACCGTTTTATACGAACCGGTTTAGCCTTCTATCTTTTTAAGTTTTCTAACAGAAACAAACCTGAAAATCGTACGAGAAGACAAGGTCAACGCTTTTTAATCATATTTAAAGAAACTAAATTCATTTTCGGTTTTTTGAACTAGAAACTAGAACAAGGAAGCACGCGTCATTTCCCGCGATTTTTTTCGAAAGGAAGGTCCCATTTTGTTTTTATGTTCTTCCTACTAATACGTTACGTAATTTATTCTCATACCACACAACACCTCAAAGGGAGCATAGGAAAGACTTCAGTCTTGCTCACCGTGGTGCTCCTAACTATTTACGTGTTGATTCAAACAAACCCTAAATTTTCCATTTTGCTACCGATATTTTGTGGCAATGCGTTAACTCGTTCTGACTGTGTATCAGAAGGGTCAGTATTTGCTTCGCCCAAGCAAATGGATAGCACAACTGATGAAGAGGCAAGTTTTATATTGAGGAATAACCTTGAAGAGGTTTCAGTAGACAAAATACTTGTTAATATACCAACTTTGTTAGCTATCATCAACCTCCGTGTGCTCGTCATAATAGTTTTGATTTTCTCCAGAATATCCTTCATCTTGCTATCGAAAGCGCTGTCTGAATCCTCGTCCGTCCCGTCAAACTCCAGGGTGGTCTGCAACGCCACATCGATGTTTCCATCTTCGATCGCTTGGGATGTTGCGAGCACTAGGGAAGTTTGGATATTTTTGGGTGAAAGTAGTTTGGCTTAGTGGTATTACATTTTCTTTTGATATGATATCTGGGGAAGGTCCTCTTTCTTTTTTAACCAGCGTAATAAGCACGACAGTTATAGTTTTATATCGGTAAAAAGCAATGAACTTCCAGTGGAATTACAAAAAGCAGAGGAAATCATAATATGGACTTATATTTGAATATATGAACGAATATATATTTCAAACAATTAAACTTGCACTTCTTAACATCGGGACCGCTAGCTAGTTTACTGTCCATGAAACAAGTTGTAACTTGCATCAAAACATTGTACGTTACAAACAGAAAAACCTATGAGAAATCTTACCTGCACATAAAAGAGTAAATAGAAATTGTACACTGTTCATGTTTATTTTATTCACATTTCAAACTGTTTGCCTGCAACAGTTTGTATTACAACCACAATTTGATATGCCGAAATATATTATAATAAAAAATGTAGGTATATCCATAAAATTCTTTCAAAACATTAAGTACCTAATAATTTGTTTCTTTACAAGATTTAATATGTTGTATTATGGCCAGAATGGTAGAAGCCGAAAAGATTGTAACCAGCTGATAAATCTCGCCGTGTTTTATTTCAGAAAATCTTTACGCTTTTTTTATTGAATGGTTACAAGATGAACAAGAACATTAAATGGAACGAGAGGAATAGCCAGTGCAATAACTGGAACAAAGGCAACTTCAACCGGAGCCTACGGTTGGTAGCACATCATAAGTCGATATACCAATCACAATAACTGTCAATAAATAAGACACCTGTGACTAATGATGTCCATGGACGCGGATGACCCTTACCATTAGGTAGGTCGCGAGCTCATGTGCCGACTATGAAAACAGTAATACATTTAAATAAAAATACCGTAACAGATTGCATTTAAATGTACTGGAATCTCTGCTTAAAATATTTCATTACTTTATCCCATGTTTATTTTGCCTGCAGTAGCATCGAGTGCATAGTGAGTAGAGTTTGTCTGATTTTAGAGAGAGAGAGAGTAGGAGCTCAGTTATTCAGCTATAAAAATTAAACGAAAAATACCTTTTAAAAACACATAATTTTATTACATTCTATATTTACAAATTTAAAACAACACATTTATAAAGAAAAGCCAAATTGTATGTTTATTTACGGCTAAACGGAGTTGAATGAAAAATATTTGTATGGACTATTTCTTTAGGTAAATGTTTTTTCGCTATTTTCTGATATAAAACAAGAATTTATACGAATATATGAAATGTATATTGTTCTTAAAATATTTTTTTAATCAGGAGACTGGAGAAAAATTCTCCTGTTTTTGGACGACAGAATAAAAATTAAAAAAATATTCCACTTATGATCATACAAATGTACAAAGAGAATTAGAATACGAAAACAATATTGCCATTCGCGTTCCATTACTTTAATAATTATGGAGGGGATTGCAATACGATTAACAATCGATTATTTTTTTCCATTGTTTGGCACATTTTGACACCAACCACGACTAAGGCTTATTTACTAACCTTTAAAATATTTACACCGATGTTAAAGAAGAGTTATGAAACGAAGTGGATGAATGGGCAGAGCGCATAGGATGAATGTGGCTCATGGGTGGCAAGTTTTCGAATTTACTACACAAGATAGACCCACGGTCTGATCAAGGTCATTTTGTGGTAATGGATGTGGCACAAGAGTGGCGTGGAGATGTTTTGGTTGACTCTGGAGGCCTGCAGCGGGGACAATAGTTATGAAGAGTTATTTGCTAAGAGCTCACGGACGGGGGGGGGCTAATCCACGTCAGTGATCTGTTCATCTATAGATACATAGTTTTCTGTAGAAGTCGTTGTCCGTTTTCTTCTCCGTTTTATTACTTTCACTTCCTCGTGATCAGGTTCTTCGTATTCTTGGGATGAGATATATTTAATTTTATGTTTGATTTTTATTTTCTTCTTTCTTCGTCCATCGTCGTGTGTAGATCTTGGAGCTGTGGTTCGCGCTGTGAATTGCATAAAAAAGGTGACTTTTATCCAAATTGGAAATTTATTTGTGAGTTTATCTAGAATTTCTAAATCAGTTGTATTATAAAGTGAATGTATAATTTTTAATTATGCTTCGACTGGTCAGGTCCATATTAACAAATCTAACTAAAGCACACGCGCTATCTATAGAGTGGGAAAAAGGAAGACAGTGATACTGTTTCGGTATAGAAAGTAATGTTTGTCTCGCTTCTTTAGATGACGCGGGATTTGAGTGAGTTAACAAAACGTATTTTAGAGACTTGACGTGGGATTATATCTAGCAAATGAAACTGGGCATAAAAGTCAACGGCAGAAAGATGGCAAATTTTTACCTATTACTTGTATACAATATCTCTTCTTTGTAAATCTATCTTCTAATTTTCTATTTTTTGTTGTGTTTTTATGTCAATAAAATAGTCATTCATTCATTCATTCGTTCGTTCGTTCGTTCATTCGTTCGTTCATTCATACATACATTCATTCATTCAAATCCACCTGACAGTAAATGTTATCGCTAGCTGTTTCTTCTTTAACGAAACACAACCACGTGGCTGAGATTATTATGACGGTCGAAAGAGGAGGTAGTACCATTCCATGTTATGATTCTATTAGAAAAAACTCTACTACTCAAAAACTCACATTTCCTGAATATGCCTTGGCTTGTTTTAAATGTGGGGTTTTGCAGAGACCCCTCGTCAATAACATCGTGGATATTCCAGCTGGATTTATAATACTCATCGTCATCCTGGAAAAAAGTATGAAATTCCCGTATTTTTTATCTAAAAAACACTTACTTGTGATGGATTAACTAGTGGGGTAATACAATATTAGGTAAAAAAAAACTATTGTATTGTACACTCAAATCGAGCTCTTTCAGCTTATGGGCAGAGCGTTTTGTTAGTTGAAAGATGAACATAAATTTCCTACATACATGCCACAAAGGAAAAATTTCTACAAGGTGGCGCAAAAGTAATGTCATAATTTGAATCGGCTGCCATGTTGTTAGAAGTTAAACAAAAAAACTATGTTTTCATGAAAAGTTTATTTGAAAGTGGTAAATTGATGATATTAATTTAAAAAAAATTATATCGCTCAAATGGCCACCTCTCGAGTTGGTGCACAATTGTGGTAGTTTTAGAGCATTTTCAATTATTGCTCACAAAACATCTGGCTCTAAATTGGCGAATTCTTCTTGAATGTCAGCTTTCAAGATTTGCAAGGTTCGTGGTTTGTTGTGGTAAATGGGTCTGGGGCCGTTAGATTTTGCGACCACTTGGCCCAAAAATTGTTGTCTCAAAATTTCCATTTTGTGAGTTGTTGCTCCATCCTGTTGGAACCAACAATACTCGAGTACCAAATCAGCATCTTGCGGTAAAAACACCTCGTTCAACATCTGCCTGTAACGCTCACCAGTTACGGTTAAGATGTTTCAGTCGGCGTCCTTAAAAATGAACGGACAACTACTATTTCACTGCACATTCCACTTTAAGAGGATGCAATGACTCTTCATGCATTTCATATGGATTCTCTGGGCCCCAGAAACGCATATTTTGCTTGTTAACAAAGGCAATTAAATGGAAATGGGCTTCGTCGCACATTATGATTTTTGATACGAAATCATCTTCTTCTTGCACCAAGTTACAGAGAGAGAGAGTGTTGGCAGTAAGTTCACCTTGTCCGACGTTCAGCAGGGAGCAATTCATGAACTTGGTACGGTAAAATTTTGCAACGAACTTCTGCTGATACCTTATTGTGTCCATCGTCATCTGGTTGATATTTATGGAGTCTGTCTGAAGTCGTCAGCCACAGCAGCGATGTTCTCGGCCAAACGAGCAATACGAGGCCGGCCACGTTTTGCAGCATTGCAGTGGACGCAGTTTGCACGAGGCGATCAGCCAAACGCTCAATTGTTGGAACGCATCGAATACGACGACTAGGAAATTCACGCAGCGTTAAAACAACACATTGAAAATTTGTCAAATAAATTCAAATTCAAATTCAAATTCAAATATTTATTTCTCAAAATTAACAATTACTTGTTCTTATTGACGTCAAATAAAACATGATTCTACCACCAGTTCGAAAAAAACCTTCGTGAAGAAGAACTGGCAAGAAACTTCACGGGTATATTTTTTTTTCAAAATAAATTTACAGAGTCTCTTTATGTCTATACAAAATTATTCTTTTCTGCATCTGTTAGCTCGGCAGGTCTCCCTCCCCCCAAGTATCCAAACGACGAACACCCTCAAACGGCACCCGTTCACGAGTTAACGCGGGATCCAGCCATCGCCCTCCTCAACCATATTAGAGGGCAGTAATAAGCAGTAACGATAATTCCACGTTCTTCAGGTATACAATGTATCACTCCATGGCTTGTTGACAACTTATTCTCTATCTGTCTACAAACATAAATGTCAAAGTACATTGACTTTTTGCGCTGTTTGCAAATACACACGTCAAAAAGTCTAAGCAACATATACAAATTTGAATTTCACAATGTATTGTCACATTAAATCGTTAGTATTTTATTATATATATTATTCTTTTCCAAGTAAAAAATCAACCGAGTGTAGTGGTAAGTAGCCTTGCCTCATACGCCGCAGGTCCCAGGTTCGAGTCCTGGCCGGGGCATTCATTTGTGTGATGAACACAGATATTTGTTCTCGGGTCATGGTTGTTTGTATTTATATATGTATGTTTATTCTGGGTTCCCCCCCAGTTCGCTGTATGGCCATCCATAACACAAGCTCTGCTTACTTTGGGGTCATACAGTTGGTGTGTTTGTCTGGAAAAAAAAAATAAAAAAAAAAATGTTTTTTTATATATTTTATTTTATTAACACAAATTAACAATATTGCGAGTACTGTATCATACGTACAAACTAAGATGCATAAGCAACTAAACTTTTTATAAACTTAATGAAATTGTTAAACAAAATTAATTTATTGTAAAAGAAATTGTATAACTTAATACAAAGATTGGCCGCCTCTGTTGTTGAGAACTTGCTGACACCGATTATTCATAGAGTCGATGACACTGTTTCATAGAGTCGATGATCCTGCGCCAATTGCTCCCAATGAAATTTTGGTAAGTTCGTCAGTTGTCACTCCGTCCAAGTCCTCTAAAACACGTCTCTGGAGCATGTCCCATGCGTGCTCGATGGGGTTGAGATCTGGCGATTTTGCAGGCCAAGGCAATACCCGGCTGTTTTCCCTTGCCCAGTACTCACTGGTGTTGTATGTGAACGCGCATTATCATGCATCAACGTAAAATCTAAGCCAAGGGTTTGTGCAAATGGACGGACATAAGGCCTTAGAACATCCTGAAAGTAATTTGCAGTGTTCATGTTTCCATTTACAAAAACGAGCTCAGTTCGTCTGTTATTAATACCCGCCCATACCATAACCGTTGAACCGTTTTATGGATGAATTTCTTGAACGCACCTCAGCCTCTCAGTATTTCCAGGACGACGGTACACTCTTACCCTTCTAGTATCAGGCCTAAACCCAAATCGAGACTCATCGCAATATAAAACTTTATCACATTGCTCCATTTCCACCATTGTCCACGTTGGGTGTTCTTTAACTACTAGTGCGATTCTCTAGACGTATAAGTGGGCACATAATTGGTCATCATGTAAATCGTGGTGTGAAATCGTACTCTTGCAGTCGATTTCGCACGGTTTGGGTGCAAACAAGTACACCACTTGTGTTTTGTAGCCTTAAACCTATCTCTCGGGCGGTTAACATCGGCTGACGTCTTGCGGTCAGTTGAATGTATCGGTCTTGCCGATTGGTTGTACTCCTTCCGCGGCCTGGGTGCTGCTCGGCAGGATCTCCCGTGTTAGTGTAACGCTGATAAATACGGCTAATAACGCTTCTGTTGACACCAAAATATCGTGATACCTCAGATTGACTGCTTCCCGCTTCCAACATCCCTACGGCTCTTAGCATTTCGTGTGAGGTCAAATGACGTCGCTCCATGTCGTAAACAATGTCTTACAATTAAAATTTTCCTCAATTAATTAATAAAAATTAATAATAATAAATGGTTTCCAACACTCACGCCACACAAAGAAAACGCATTAAAATTCGAAAATATGCATTCGCTTTAAAGATGATAGTCAAACTCAATATGGGATTTTGACCTGCTAATGGTCAGTAGTACGCATGAAAGATCAACTCATGAGTAACGTTTCCCCCCTTAAACTGCCCTAATTTTAAATCTAAAATCTTGTAAAAAAATTAATAATTTGCGAAAAATCAATCATAAGTTACCATGTTGTTTTCTTTTGAATGTATCAATGTCAATGTCAAAAAAAGTAACAAAACGATGTCGAATGAACCCACAAGTAATGGACGTTATTGGCGGATTAGTTTTGACAGTCAATCAACAATCTGTCAGAACTTTTTTCACATGAATAACCTAGAGTGAATCCTAAAAAAACGGGGAAAAGATATATTTAAAAAAATATCTTACAATGGTAGGAAGGTCTATATATTTTAACTTATGATTGTATGATAATTTATATTTATTGGCCTTTAATTTGATATACTGACTATTAGTAGGTCATCTTTTGTACTACCTGCTTTGGTGAAAAAACAAATGATAGTCAAAATTTTTTTTACAACCAGCCAGTATGCCATCTAAAACAAAATGTTTATTTAGTACTATCTACGTGGTAAGGAAAATGTATAATAATTGATTAATAAATTTGAAATAATGTGTGTTGCTTAGACTTTTTTGATGCAATAAGGCATTTCACATTATGACGTGACTTTTGTGCCACCTTATATACATTTTTTGAATACCCACATACATACTTACGTAAAATTGAGTGTTAGATATAAAAGGAGATAAATAATATTGTTTTGATAAATTTCGAAAGCAGCGATGCTTTTGAAATACGAAGATGTTTTGGAAGACAACCCCACAATCACCTTATATAGCAGACATTCGTACCAACAAGCGTTGGAAAATTGGACTGATGGTAAAAAGTCCTGTGATGGTACTACACAACTATACTACCGTTCTCTCACGGCTTTTTTTGTGTAACTTCCCGTAGCAATACCCAATTTCAACTCTAGGGGCGCTACTTCGGGCCAGCGCTACTCAGCACTAGCGGGCAGCAAAATCTAATATATGTACATGCATGTACATCCAGGAAAAAGGCCGCCCGGCTCATGCCATTCGAACTGTGACCCAATCTGCACTAGCTGAGTCTGTGTAGTAATTGCCCCTATTTGTAGGTAGCACTTATGAGGACATGAGTTTAGGAATATATTCCTAATTCCTAAGTTACATCACAAAGTTGAACAACAAGCAAAACTTCTTTTAGATAAACGTCGTCGAAGAGTGAAATGTCAATCAAAAAATACATTTGGAAATATTATTGAATTACTTACAGATTCCACCTTCGTTATCCTCCGCAATGGATATTTGTGTGACTTTCTAAATTTATGTTTCTTATCTTTAATTATTTTAGTAAGAATAATGGTTTCAGTCGTGGTCGGCCGAGTATGCTTAATTTGCTTTTTTTTATTCTTCTTTCTGCATGATAATTTTTTGGGAGACTTCGTGGTCCACGAATACTTATGTTTATAGTTTTTCTTTAACTTTTTCTTTGTCTTATGATGGGAATGAACATCTTTGTGCAGGCCTATATATGTTCTAGTGTACCTTTTAGGTTTGAATGTAGTTGATTTTTTCTTTTTCTTTACTGTTTGTTTTAAAGGTTGTTGCGTCGTCGACCATTGAATCACCCTGCCAAATCTTCTCTCATGCTTCATTACTTTTTGAGTTCTGTAGTTGTTCTGTGGATCTTGCCAGAAAGATTGCAGTAAAAATACGATGTAGTCACGCCTTTCTGTGTCTAATTTGGGTTGATCCGCGAATAAGATCTGGAGTGCTTTTAGGGTTATTGTTTCAAGTTTATCATTATTTCGAAGAGCAAAATCTAATTCAACCGTATCACTATATTTATTATTATTGGCAGATATCGCTTTATTAGCTATATATGCTTTGACGTTGTTAATTATATCATTATAAGCTTCAGGAACAGGGTCGTCATAGCTTTTGAAGAATGACTCAACCCACGTTATTAGTTTTAGAGGTAGGCGATACCAACACACTTTTTTATTACTAGGCATTGCATTTGGAAGAACCCCCATTTCTGCAGGTGGGAATCGTTCTGTATCGTCGCATTTACCTAGTGGAAACTCTTCTATAACTTTCAAGATGGTGTTTACCGATCTTCTTATCACAGGAATGTCTATGAGATCTTTAAAGCCATTTGATTCGTCGTAGAATCTTTCGATTTCACTTTCCAATACTTGAACAATTGTTTTGAGCTCGACATCGTCGAAACTGCTTAGGAGTCTGAACGAACGTTGTAAAAAGTCGAAGATTGTCATGTCCCCCTGAAAAAGGTAAGTCAATAAATAATATATGAACATATAAAAAAGGCTGACAAAATTAGGTCACTGGCTCGGTTATAGTTTACACAGTAATAGTTTATATAACCGCCATCGTCTTAAACAATTGACAATCTAGAAAGCAAAATCAATATTAGTTTGTAATAACTAAGGTACAGTAAGCAGCAAAAGTGCCTGGGCAGGGTACACTACATAAATACGAAAATCTTAATTCCGATAGTCATAATCACGAATTTCAAAATTCAGAATTTTATAACACCGAATGGTTCATAATTCCGAAAATGAAAAATCCGTGTTTCATAATTCCGAATTCTTCTTTTTTCAAAATAAATTTACAGAGTCTCCTAATGTGTATACAAAATTATTCTTATCTGCATCTGTTAGGTCGGCAAGTCTCCCTTCCCCCAAGTATCCGAACGACGAACACCCTCAAACGGCACCCGTTCACGAGTTAACGCAGGATCCAGCCATTATTCTTTATTACCCTTAGGAAGTACAGTACCATACACTGTTTGCTGTACATAATTAGTTGTACACAAAGTGAGATCACTGGGACTGGAAGTGGCCAGGGACTTGCAAGGTAGACTTACTTTGTCTGCAGACATTGGTGCAGTTCCGATGACCAGGACGGCTTTCTTAAGGGTAGTCACCATGTTTTCTTCAATTTTCTTCTCGGTTTGTATGTGTTTCCAACTGAAGTCATCGATGGCTCCCACATATATAAATACTAAAAATAAATGTCCATTATCTATTTATTGGAAGATTGGTTTGAATTTTCCTAGGCTTTTTTATTTTATTTTTATTTATTGCTACATACTATCAATACATACATACATACATACTAATCTAACCTAATGATTTAGTACATGATGAAAACAAAGAACAAACTGCAAAGTACAATTAACAACCTTAGTGAATTCATTCAGAGTGCAACCGAATAGGTCCACTCGATCCGACAATCTGTCATAAAGAAGTTAACTTTTGTAACAATTACAAAATATACATTTTAGAAAATTTTTGAAAGCTTTTGAAATGAGAAATATTTTAAACAATACATTTCATACAATTACTCGGATGACCGATTGGTGTAGTGGTAAGTAGCTTTGCCTCATACGCCGAAGGTCCCAGGTTCGAGCCTGGCCAGGGCATGCATTTGTGTGATGAACACAGAGGTTTGTTCTCGGGTCATGGTTGTTTGTATTTATATATGTATGTTTATTCTGGGTTCCCCCCCAGTTCGCTGTATGGTCATCCATAACACAAGCACTGCTTACTTGCTTGCAAGCGGGCCATATAGTTGGTGTGTTCGTCTGGGGATTTATTATTATTATTATTATTATTAATTTGTTTTTGTAAACTTAAGATTTATCACACTGATTTGTTTTTCCTTCGTACTTAAATATTTTGCGGTCTCAAGTTCTATACATCAACTTGAACTGTGTTACTTTAGCTAAATGTTATTTCGAAGAAATGCTGGAATGTCAACTACCAGAAAAAGAGCGAAAAAATATTTGAATTCCAAAAAAATAGAGGTTACATATGCTTTTTTCATCGGCATTATTTTGAAAAATCTAAATGAAATGAAATATTTTTTTCTCAACATTGACAATTACTTGTTCTTATTGATGTCAAATAAAACATGACTCTACCACCAGTTCGAAAAAACCTTCTTGAAGAAAAACTGGCAAGAAACTTCACGGGTATATTTTTTTCAAAGTAAATTAACAGAGTCACTTTATGTCTATACGAAGTTATTCTTATCTGCATTCGTTAGCTCGGCAAGACTCCCTCCCCCCAAGTAGGTATCCAAACGACGAACACCCTCAAACGGCACCCGTTCACGAGTTAACGCGGGATTCAGCTATGGCCCTCCTCAACCATATTAGAGGGATAAATATGAAAGTATCTCAGGCTACTTGTTACTTAGTAAGCTCAGACTTCCGGTAAGGGTTACATCACAAAATCTGTCGCTATTCAAATCTCCTTTAACCTCCCAAAAGGAATGTTTGAATTACCAGTATCCCTGTATAAATTACGGTAAAATAATAAAGAATTCCCCAGACAATCACACCAAATGTAAGGCTAAAAGTAAACAAATAAATGGGGGGGGGACCCGAATAAACAAACATATATAAAAATCAACATACCTGACCAGAGAACATACATCTGTATGTATGTAAGTTGTTTGTTTATTTGAAAAGCGAATGCAGATTCATTCGTTTTTCATCAAACAAATGAATGCCTCGACCAGGACTCGAACCCGGGACCTCCGGCGTATGAGTCAGTGCTACTACCCAATCGGTCATCAATAATCAAAAAACTTATGCGCGGTTTACACGTATTAAGTAGTTAAGTTGGTAACTAAATTTTAAGTTACTACAAGTCACTTGTGTGCAAACGGATTAAGTAGTTAAGTTCATAAGTTCAATGAAGATGACCAGTGATGAATGTCAAGGAATTTGTCAATTCTGTACATATGTGATTAACAAGATTTTGAACAAATTCAGAGAAGAATTTGTTTCGGAAATTAAAATCTCTAGAAGAACATGTTTTTTTCTAAATTTTTCACCTCGTTAATTTCACAAGCATTTCTATTTTAAATATTCTTCAACAAATTTTAATGTTGAAACTTAACTCCACTCCGACATTTTGAAAAAAAAAGGAATAATGCGAAAGAAATACGAGCTCTTGCCGCCACCCGCTTTGTCAACATAAGTTAGTGCATAAGCAGCTAACTAAAAAATCACGTCCAAACGTGTTAAGTGAGAAGCCCCGCCCACCTACTTATACGACAAATAGAACGAATCCTAATCTACTTAATCACTTGCGTACAAAATTTTAACTTACCACTTGTCACTTAACTGACTGTTTACACGCAACTTTTAACTTAAAATTTAGTTACCAACTTTACTTAACGCGTGTAAACCGGCCATTACGGTTAAATCTCAGCAATTTCATTAAATCATTTGGTCCCACTAATATTATAAATGAGAAAGAGTGTTAGTTTGTTACGCCTGAATGACACACATCAAATGAAGCCTACATGAAAAGGACATAGTGTAATCGGGTCCAGAAAAATACTCTCCTTACCTGAAGAAGACGCGAGCGTAACCGTTGGCAGAACCTACTTCTTTAATAAAAACACATCCTTTGCTGACGTTCAAACACGTTACATTATGGTTTAAAGTAAATAAATATAATAATAATCATAAATATTATTATTAATAAAAAATTTTTTTATAATACAATTATACAATAACTTTTCTCAACACTTTTCTCTTCAGTCTGTTGGTAGAAACTTCAATTTGAAAAAAGCAGTAAAATTATAGACATTAAGTCATTTTATTACTAGTTTTTTTGGTTGTCCAAGTGTGTCTGTATGTTATAGATTAAAGTACAATACAATAATAAGATACAATGACTTATAAATAAGGCAAATTTTCCTTTGACCGTGCCCTCTTGGGTGCCCTTAGGCGTATCGTATGTAGGAGTAGTTTAAGTTGCGGCTAAACGCCCTCAGCGCTTGGCCACAAAGCCCGGTGAAATTTAAAAGGCCATAAATAAACTGTCCATTTCGAAAAAAAGGCAACTTTTTTAAATTACTAGTACTTACATGCAAATGTAACGCTGATAAATATATCCTTCATAATATTGTTTACCAAACTCATTATAATTCACATCTTACACAATTTGACACAAAGGTTCCATTTATTTACAATCTTTACGACCTACAACCAGGCTAACCCCACCACAGTTCCATGTCTTCGTAGTCGCACATCTTTATTTAGACTGAATATTTCGTACAAACAAGGTCCAAACTCTCTTTGACAAGATATTTTATTACTAACACATTTCTTTGACACACATCATTATAGTTACAAATACAATGTGATTATTATGTGTGGTTACGTCATCTGCTAGAACTGGAGATAGTCATTTGATGGAATTCCGTTTGTAATAAATTTTAGATCGATGACAGAAGTTCATGACGTCTTAGAATGTTTTCCAGGTGAAACATAAATCACGTCGTAGTTTAAACTGGTAAGATCGATAAAAATAGAGGTTTTTTTTCAAATTGGCAGCCGTTGATTTAAGCGTCTGCCAATTATGGATAATGCAAGTTCTAATGGCGCATTTTTCAAAATTCTTCAGTGATTTCATAGTTTTATTGATTATAAAAAAACCCCAAATAGTATGAACTGTATACATCCCCCTACTGCCCCAAAGCAAGCAGAGCGTATGTTATGGATGACCACACAGCGAACTGCAACTCAGAAGAAATGTACACAGAAAATACATCCGTGTTCATCACACAAATGTACGCCGAGCAGGACGCGAACCTGAGTTCTCTGGCGTATAAGGTAGGTCTACCACCCACTACGTCACTCAGCCGATTTACACATAAACAATCGAACAAATAAACCCGTTTTGTAGCAATAGTATTGACGAGCTCCAGCTTCTCGGTGTGAGGTCCGGAGTTCGACCCCGGAAATGAATCAATGTATCAATGAGTTTTTACTGTTTTTGGACTTAATCTACATAATCTACGAAACCTTTATACCAAAGAATGTATGTGGTCTTAAGTCTGCTAATCTGCAATTAGTAAGCATTGGGTTAATGGGTCTGCAACCAACCCTAAACTATTTGTGAGTTATTTGGATGATGCAATTCAAATATTTATTTATCAACATTGAAAACTACTTGTTCTTATCGACGTTAAATAAAATAATTTTTACAAAATAAATTTATAATAGCTTATTGCTTTAGTTAGCTCGGAACTAACGCTCCCCAACTATCCAAACGACGAACACCCTCAAACGGCACCCGTTCACGAGTTAACGCGGGATCCAGCCATCGGTAGAAATAATGAAACAAACACATTCAGTTGTTATGAAATTACCTGATTCTAGGAAATACGTTCGATTCACAGCTTCACAAGATAAAAACAATTACACAGAAATATTTTACTGTATTGATATTCATAAGAAAGCAAATGGAAATCAATATAAAAGGATAAGTAGAAACTGAACGTGGTACGTATGAAGGGATAGTCCGATAGTGACGTCCTTTTCTTTTTTCTTTTTTATTTCTAACAATCACACTACATTATCTAGCCCAAATTAAGCATCATTAAAGAACTTGTGTTATGGATACAAGATAACGGATAAATAAACTTAAGAAATATATACACATAGATATATTTTTTTAATTTTTTTTTAAATAGAAAGCAAATATAATAATATATCTGCTCCTACCAGGATTCGAATCCGGGACCTCTGGCATGGAAGGCAAGGTACTTACCTCAACACCTATATTAAGTTTGTGTTGTGCTTGTTTTAAATATAAGTGGGAAGGCGTTTGTCCTTCATCTCAGTTGATGTACGGAAACTGACACGCCTGTCTAATAGATACCTTGGAGCTCCGGAATTTATTTCAAGATTTATTTTTAGGAAGACGACTTTTTAAATGCCAGCAAATAATTTGAAAAAAAAAAAAAATAAGTTGCTTTTTAAATTATTTATTAGATGATTTGTATTTAAACTTATCAAACTGCCTTCAATGTTACTAAACTATTGAGTTGACTATTCAATTAATTAATTAGTAATTAAAAATATTTACGATTTTTGAGCTTTTTGGCGTTGAAACAATGGGGTCCTGGGGACAAGGGGTCATCGCCTTTATTCGGACTTAGCAAGGCGGTTGGTGAGTGAAACTCGTGACCCTAAAGCTGGTACCGACCTCGCCCAACGAATTTCTATTGCGAGCCAGTGTGGTAATTCGGCCCGCCTTTAGCGTGTATATAGCCTTTGCGGCCAGCATATTTTAAATCAAATAATTATTAATTTAATACATTCATATGTACATTCTTTTTCAATTGTCAACGTTTTTGACACGAATTTTATTTGGACGAATAACCTATCTTAACCTTCCATCTGAGATAAAAGTTAAACGCATACACAAGAGACAATAAAAACAACAAAATTTAAACATACTTTAGAATTTGACTCGACAATGATCCGGACCTTTTCTAAATATTTTATTAAATAGCATTAACATTCGCAAATAAACACTAGGCGAAAAATGAAAGAAATGTGATAGTATAAAAAAAGAAAGCAAGAACTATTATTTATTTACTTATGTAAATCAGAATTAAACAACAAATATAAAAAATATGAAATCATTATTATAAGTACAGTAAGCAAAAAGGCTCAAGGTCAGCTTGCTGTGGTCAACTGGTGCGACCCAGGATGAACGCTGATGATTCTGCCGTTGCTTCAGCGGCCAGTTTCGCTTCGCCTCGTTTGACAAACTGCATATACATCTGTGCGGCAAATCGTGAAGTTATACAAAATAAACAAAGACATAGAAAAAAGCATACAAAATAACAACAACAAGGGAAATTTAGTAACAGAAATTCAAAACTCGGTTAAAAATCAAACTCAACCTATCGACCTTAAAATTCAATTAAAAGAGGTTTTGCAATGCATAGGACCTGCTACTAAAATTAACTATGAAAAGTTATTTATGTATGTGTATGTATGTAATAATAATTATGAACGGTTATATCTATGTAAGTATATGTGTTTTCGCTGTTCGTTTTGGTTCTTAATTTTTTTCTTACTTTTACTTAATAATTATTAACCTACCTCACCTATCTTCTTTATTATGACTCACTTTCTTTGAAACTTTGTTTACAGCCGTTCTACTACCTAAAGGTTGGCTGGTAGAAAATGCCTTGTGGCACTAAGCCAACCTGTACAATATAATGTGTGCAAATTTTAAATAAATATGTATGATACTTTGTATGATGTATTATATTATATACCGAATGACAATGCGCAATTTTTATTTTCTGCCTGTTTATTTATTTTTAATTATTGACAAAATTCGAATACAGTAAAATCCCGGTCGACGCAAACCCGTGAAACGTGGATTCATTCACTATAACGCGGTTTTTTAATTTTCGCGCGAAATTGGCACAGTTTACGCGAGTGCACTTTGGATTGGAATAATTTGTAGCGAGCGACGGTGAACCCCTCAACAACCAAGATTTAAAAGAGCTTCAATACGATCAAGTGGGAACTGAAGATGCACCTGTTGAAGATCCATTTCTGTCATCAAGTGATGTTCAGGAAGCGTTGTCGAAAATATATTCTGGTTTGAACGTGTCAGAAAGTATGGACTTTTATTTTAACTAAAAATAGTACTTTACCTCTTCTTTTGTATGAGAATTGTTAATATTTATTTGTAAAAGCGCCTTGGACGTACTTTCCTGAGTATGAATTTACAGATTAAATATAAACAGTTCAATCCTAGTTAATGTCTAAATCATGTTATGGCTTATTTTGCCGTATTAAATTGATATGATAATGTTTTGTTAATAAAAGTGGTTTAATTCTGAACTTGATATTTTATTAAAACAGACCCCGTTACACGTGAAATTCACTTTACGCGATTTTCTCTGGAACGTATCTCTGCGTGAAACGGCGCGATTTTCTCTGGAACGCATCTCTCGCGTAAAGCGGCGCGATTTTCTCTGGAACACATCTCTCGCGTAAAGCGGCGCGATTTTCTCTGGAACACATCTCTCGCGTACAACGGGGCATTACTGTATAGTTATCGAAATGTGCTAGGATAATACATGAACATAGTTTTAAGACAGTTTGTATATGTTATGTATATATTTTATATTTATATATCTCTCACTGAATGACATTGCCCCTGTTTATTATTTGTTTATGTTTTTGTTTGCTTGTTTATTTAATTACGAAGGCTGCAGCCGTAGGATTCAAAAAAATACAAAAATTGAAATTAATATTAGTTTAATTTCGATTTAAAAGGTTTACAATTAAAAAAAATTACAATTTAACTTATTACTAAAATAATGTGTCTAATGGCCGATGTGAGAACCAAAAGTGAAATAAATTTGATGCGACGGACGAAGCGCGTGGGAACTGCAGCGTCGGCAATTCTTACACGTGTCTTCATCGTGGGAACGTTGACTTTTAGGTGCCTTGGTTAAGTAGATGCATAACAATATCCTTAAAAATTTCAACGAAATCTGAATATTATTATTATTATATGTTATTGAAGTGGACTAAGATAATATAGTAACAATGTTTTAAGAAAATTTTTAACCCTGTACGGGCTTAGATGTTTATTTATTCGTAATGTAACTTGCTATCCTCACTAAATACACCCATGGTGCCACTGGAAACCAGCGTCATGGCGTCCAGGCGATGCTTTGGCTACAAAACTGAGTGGCGACCAATTGGTGGCATAGATTAGAATATCACCATACAATTTAAACAAAACATTGTATTTTTCGTCAAATGTTATCCCTCTCTATGCTCCAATAAATGACATTCGTTTCATTTCATTATTTGATCCCTAGTTTTCTAAACTGTTTTTCGTCTTTAATTTATATCGTTGACACTAAAGTAATATGGCAATCATGTGGCTATACGCTTTAAAGTGTATAGAGAATAGCATATTTGTCCAATAGTGTCACAATAAAAATAGTCTTTTAAATGTGTTTGTATATAAAAGCCGTGTAAAAAGGTTCGCGGTTTCATTTTTATAATATCAATTTATATTGAACTGGGAAATAAATCTAAAATACGACATTTTGTACAATTTGCCTGAGAACCAACATGCACTTTTTAAATGGCTCTACCGTATAAGATATATTCATGGTTTTCATATCTTACTACCTATTTTTTTGTTTTCTCCATTGGTTGATATATTTATTTTATTTTATACATAGTAGCCCTGCCTCGTACGCCGGAGGTCCCAGGTTCAAGTCCTGATCGGGGCATTAATTTGTGTGATGAGCTCAAATAGTTCTAGGGTCATGGTTGTCTATATTTATATGTGTATCAGTATTCTGGGTCCCCCCAGTTCGCTACGTGGTCTTCCATAACACAAGCGTTGTTTACTTTGGGCTATACAGTTGGTGTATTTGCGTGTGGATTTATTATTATTTATTAAATGAATAAAAAACGTAGATTGTTATAATTTGAACACAAATTAAAATTGATATATTTGTTCTTCAACATTCACAATTGCTTGTACTTGCAGGAAGTATGTAGATATACAGGGTGTCCCACGGCTATGCCAAATGGAGGGCAAGTACCTTGAATATTGTAGATGAAACATTTTACTGAAGGAAGAAGTTATTTTAATTTAAAAACAATTTAAGTGCATTCATCGATTTTTAAATAATTACATGGTTGAATCGGAATCGAAACCACTACACGAGAAAAACATTACCCTGTAGTTTTATCATTCCGATCGAAAGGCTTTATCATAAGTGTCAGAAACTTTGTACACGCGTGTATTCAAATAGTATTTTTTTTTCTTCGTAATGGGATTGACATTTGTCTTCCATCTCACCTGATGGAAACAGATGATGGGGAAGAGGCAGTCACACACCTGTCGAAGATCGCCAGGTCTAACCGCTGTAAAGACTCGCTCTTTTTATTCTAAGTTCTTTTTTGGCAAAAACAAAATTGAACAAGGAGTTTGGGCATTCAAATAATCTATGCAAGAATCCTATGCAGTACTCGTGGAGAGAAAAGTATTAGAGACTTAAGAGTATTTCTTTATGTTTCTAAGTTTGCGTTACGGCGGAGTGGCATAGTTGTCAGTAGCCCTGTCTCATACGCCGGAGATCCCAGGTTCGAGTCCTGGCCGGGGCATTCATTTGTGTGATGAACACAGATGTTTGTTCCCCAGGTCATGGTTGTTGATATTTATATATGTATGTTTATTCTGGGTTCCCTCCCAGTTCGCTGTATGGTCATCCATAACACAAGCTCTGCTTACTTCTGGGCCATACAGTTGGTGCGTTTGCCTGGAAAAATAAAAAGCTGGTAGAGGTAACAACTAAAAAACCCTCTACCAGCCAGATGAGAACAACAATTTTTAGTCTTACAACTGTTTCATTACGCACAGTTTCCTCGCATATTCCTGGTGGAAAGAGTCACACTTATTACACAAATATCCACCGGAATTCTCATAGTGGTGCTGTGAATAACGCTGCGCAGTTAACAGAGCGGTTCCAATTTTTATAACTCAGTGTTATAAATCTAGATCCTGAATGACACATCTTGAGTTTCTATTTTAGTGCAATTACATCTAAATTTCTCATAATAAGCCTACTTTTATGTATATGTATATGGGAGATACGATGCCACAGACAAACATACAGACACCACCCACGTTAAACTTATAACAAACCCTTTTTGCGTCGGGGTTTTTTTTATTGAAAAAGGATAAGACGTTTGTCTTCTATTTCACCTGATGGAAAGTGACGATGAAGACGAAGGTGTTACACGTGTATCCACGACATACCTATTCACTCGAAGCTTGAAAGAACTAGGACTATAGTTTTTAAAAATAAAAAATAAAAGCGTGTGTTTAATATTCCATATAAAACCTACGAAAAATAACTATTTAAAAGTAAGTTTACAATCAAGTGGGGTATGTAAATTGACTTTCAAGGATGTATGTAAGGTCAAATCCACAGTACATCTATTTATTTTATAAGGTTCATTTTCATGTGGAAATGTCAATGCCCAATCATTTCTGTTCGCATTTTATAATTTGTCATGAAAAAAATGTGTCATCTTGATTAATAATTTACGATTTTTAATAAAATGAATACGCAATTTGATATTTGTTTAAAATTTTTATTGTATTGAATTATGCATAAATACTTCAATGACGTGACTGCATCTATCATCAACGATAACGCATATTACGTCGTTATATACCTATATATATTGTCAAGTGCTGCGTTGCCGCATTTACGTTTCCAATATGGTGGACGTACTGAGTTGAACAGCAGTTCACAGAACGCTACTAAAACGTCAAAAATTTACCGCGAATATCTCCATAACGACATCGGCAACAGTGGTTTTTTTTTGAAAAATGTATGAAGTTTCTGAAAATAATTTTTTTGGTCGTGCATTGACTACGATAGATGTACTTTTTTTTATCATTTTAGTTCGATTTCGTCAACTTCCGGTACGAATAACTCGGAGTTAAATGAGGCTTTTATTCTCAAATATTTCTTTCAAATCATCGGCTAAGTCCCTTTTTCTTTTTTCCAATCGATGCAGCGTAATCAACTCTATTATATATTTCAAATTTATCGAAAGTTAGACAAGTAGATATATTTTACATACATCATTAAATAGACTTTTGAAATGTCTTACCTGATAATACAAGTCATCGGTCCCTATAAGTGTTATAGTTGAGCCATTACAAACGTGCGAGCTGAGTCATAAATCAATTTTATCAGACCTCTCGCTCACATTTATAGGAATATCGGAACTCTCGCTCACACTTATAGGAATATCGAAACTCTCGCTCACACTTATAGGAATATCGGAACTCTCGCTAACTATCTAACTCTTGAAGTGATTTGGTATGGATTGGTTTTTTTTCTTGAATTATTGCCAAAATTAGCTTCTCTTTTAAGTTTTAGATTAATTTAGTATTTATTTATCAGTTTCGGCACAGTTTATGATGTAGGCATGCATTAGAACTTACCGCAAAGATGAAGTTTCGCACGGCGTGACGTAACACAGTTGCTGCGTTCTGTTTGCCGATTACAGCGCTCACAGCGCTAAAAATGCTCAAAACCGTTCCGATTCGTTTGAGCGCGCTAAAAGTGTTATTGGTGCTATTGCAATCGGAACGGTAAATATCGCGCTAACATTCTGATTGTTCGTCGCTTAAGTCTAAAGTTACAATTTCATTAAGATCTTTGACCCTGAACCTTGGCTTTTGACCCTTGGTTCCGTAGCATGGGCACTTTGAGCGGAAAGATGGCGGCGTTTATGACGTCATTGATGGCGTATCGATATCGCTGTGAGCGCGCTCACGGGCAGTCGGAACGGGTATATGAGCGCTGTGAGCGCTGTAATCGGCAAACGGAACGCAGCACTTGACAAATTATTCAAACAGGCTACAGTGTGGCTTCAGTAAGTTATTTTGTCTATGCTAGGCTACGAGGCAGTCTGTCTTAAGAACAACACTTTTTTGTTTTTAAGTCGGTAAGTAGGTTTTAATATCATACACAACACAGATGACTATTTAAAAAGTAAATATTAAAACTAATAATACAAAATAATGAATATGTTACAAAAATTACAAATCATTATAAAAATTACTTCCTTAAAAATTTCATTTAGGGTTACGTCAGGGGAATTCCCTGGCCATTCTAGACCCTTTATCTTTGAAGATTTTTTATTTCATTGGAAATATTAGGGTTCCCCGCCAGTTAACCGTATATGGTCATCCATATCAAAAGCTCTGCCTGCTTTGGGGCATACAATTGGTGTGTTTGTCTGGGGATTTATTATTATTAATTATTTTAATTAAACTGGTTGTTTCCTTCGATGCCCAAATTTTTACGAAAGGTATCCTTTGGTTTTAGGCTTCCTTAAACAAATTTATGTTGCATACTTTACGCTTGACCTAAACCTAAATACATACTACTTATTTTCACACATATAATATTTTTAAGATTAAGGGTAGTTAATTATGTCCGTTAAGGAATTTAGGAGGGAGAACAAAACAAACGATAATATTAATAAAATTACGTTTAGTAACTAAGGGTGACAGGGTTCGTTGCTATTATAAAAAGTTTAATTCTTGGATACTTCCTATTTTGTGTGAATTAACTTCCAGCACTCCCTATCATCTTTAATAAGTTCAATGTATATCTGCGAAAAAGTTAATGTATAACATGCAAGATTTTCTGCAGCAATTAATAAAATCTAGTGGGAAACGTTCTAAGACAAGAAAGCGTAGCGTAAAGCTTTTTCACGCATTACAAGAGAATAGTTCTGCTATGTCGATTTTTCAGACTAACTCCCTGTTCTTTTGATGCAAACATGACAAACATTGCGCTTTAAGCTCTTGTATATGTTCGTAGTAGAGATAAACTGGCCCGGAAACTATGACGATAACAAAAATCAAACGTTGTAATGGCGTAACATTTTGAACCTTTGTTTTGTAATACAACGCGACGGACGGTGGGTGACACCGAAAAAGTTATATATCAGTTTGGGTAGATGACACAATTTAAAAATGCAAGTTTTTATAATTTATTTATAAAATATTAGTTATTTTGACAGGTACAATGTTTTGAAAAATGTAGTTTTGAATTTAATATCGAAATTATTCGAAAACTTAAAAAAAGAATCAAAAACTTATTATAGTATATGTTAAATTTTTAAATATCATTAGCTTACTGACATTAAATATAACAATTTTTACTATGCATGTAAACGCATTATCTACGTAGCTATTATATATTTTATCCAAACGCCCATACAATTTTAGTATGATTCACAAGTCGTGACGTCACAGCTCAGTACCGTTTTGTATGGAGCGTGTTTCGGCGACTCGCAGCGGCTCCTCGAACACATCGCTGTATCTAGAAAACTATTGATTGTAAACATACTGTTACTTTTGCAATATTTATTTACTGTTGATAAACTATTTAAATATGAAATAAAAAATAATTTGTCATGATCCCAATTCCGAGATACAATACTTTTTTAACACGTATAGCGCGTATTTCATGAAAAATCAAAATGGCTGCCAGAGCGATTGGAATCGGAGCGGGCCCCAATTTTTAGAGAATATACATATAAAAAAAGTTGTAGTATAGGTAACTAGAATATCGCTAGTTGCTGACCAAACACACTGTATATTCAAAAACCTTTAACTAGAGTTTCTTGCTTTTGAATAAGTTTTACCAACTATTATGCAATGTGTTTGGTAATTTAGACCAACACGAATAGGAAGAAATCGCTGATACTCTAGAAAGCAAAATCAAAATAAGCCGATTTACAAGTGAAAGTTACAAAGCACTAATAAAAATTCTCATTGTCAAAAGATCTCTTGAAGTAACTTTGCAAACTATAAGAGACAAAACACCAGCAATAATATTGCAAAAAAATCTAAATAATTATGCAGATATTTCAACGGAAGTATTGATTATGAGGAACTCAACAAGACTCAACAAAAACGATCTGTCATGGACAAAAAGAACTATTGTCAAGAGCTAAAGAATTCTTTCGAAAACACAGCGAACAAATACCTTGGGGAATCAAAAAAATAATTGACGATTTCGATGACTATTCAAACAGTGAATGTAAAAATATAAAGCACTGTATTTTTACATTCAAAAGTTTTTACAACTTTTTACAACTCAAAAGTTTTTATATAAAAAATATGAAAACTTTTGATTATTGACATAAGGCTCTAATTAAACAGTATCAATTCTTCTTCCGATGCGTAATTTGATTAGATCCTTTTTATATATAAAATATTTGATTTGATATATAGAATATATTGTATATTTAGCATGGTTTACAGATGCTACCGCATTATTGAACGTATCTTGGAGTAAAGAAAAGTAGAGAACCGATCAATATATACGTATTTATTTTGCGAATTCCTTTAAAATAGCGTAAGCTCTTGATAGAATACTGTAATTTTTTGAGATTGATACAGGCTTGATTTGACCCAGTATAAAAGGGTGACTTGTTATTAGTGGCGAATATACCAAGGGGGTATAGAAGAGGTTAATTCCAGTCGATTTCACTTATATATATTTTTTTAAATTATAAGGGTCATTTTAAAAATAATTAAAAAAAAATTAAATCTTTTTGAAATAATGTTTTATTAGTTTTGCAATAAAAACATTCCTACAAATACATAATATCAACCCAGATGAAGACGATCCCCAGATAAATATATGTAAAGGGATGGAATGTGAAGAGATTAAATAAATGAGTAATAGTTCAACAACGATAAATCAAAAGCTATGGGTCCATGTTAGAAATACAATTCCTAACTCTTGATAATACTATTAGGTTATAATATGCATTGACACCCACTTTCTGTCTTATGTGCTGAAAAAACTGAGCGCATAATTACTATGAATTTCACAATAGTTACAGCTACGACGCGTTGAAAATAATAAGTGTCTTACTGCAAGCTATCATGTTGGAGCTCACAAAACAATGCTCAATTTTTAGACAGCCGGACAAAAACCGCCATTGAGCGAAATAAAAATGAATCAACACAAAATTTTACAAATTTAATTGATTTTGGTAAATTTCATTGATAAATAGAAAAAGAAAATTAAGCTTCCTACTTTTATTCAACTTCTTGACCTGATCAAAGTCTATTAATTCAATTCTGCAAATGTTTTACGAAATCATTCCTTGAAACGCTTAATAAGTGGACCCGCATTCTTCTTTAAGTCATCCAATGAAACAAAGCATTAAAGTACAGCTAAATTACTTTTGAGACGTTTTTGCATTTGTAGAAGTAGGGTGACTGACCCAAATGCTAGCACTGCACCAAATAATCAGCACTCCGAATAAATAGTAAAATTATAAGGTTTTCACTAATTAATTTGGGTTACCACATTAAAAAATAAATAAATTGATGCTTTTGGAATCGTACTCCTGGCAATACCATACTTTCCTACTTCATAATGGCGAAAATTTTGTGAACAAACGTTTATGTCCTGCATTTGTTCCTGTTTTTGCCTGTTTCTTGTGCTCAAAGGTAAGTTCACGTGTTTACATTTTATACTATATTAGATCTTATAGATATTTTATACTGAAACTTTTACTTCTATGATTTCTGAGATAGTTTATGAGGATAATCTGAAAAGAAGAATTTTAGGCTATGGTGATATGTTGGTAAAAAATGTAGTGCTGTTAGATGGATCTAATATTTTGCGAATTCCAAATTATCAGCACTGGTGCTGATAAGTGGAATATTGTACGTAAATACTTATTTCAAATTTGTTATTGTAAACCGTGTTTATTTTATGCATAGAATTACATTTTTTTTTTGGAAAAAGTAGTTTATACCGTCAGATTCCAAATCTTAGCATGGTGCTGAAACTGCATTTGCCGTCAGAAACAGAAAGGATTTTGAAGAAGATTTGTTGTTATTTTGTAAATCAGCAAACTCATGCGTCCACATCCCAAGCAGCTGTTGTTGAGATTGAAAATTACGAAGCAGTTGAATTGCCCTATATCGATCACTTTCCAGTAATATTAGAAGATTTTGATGATAAAATGCGAGCTATAAACACTGCGATAACGAATGAACCATCTGATAACAATACGGAAGATTGTCTTGGGCGTGAACAATTGGTATGTTTTGATAGTCAACAATATTTATTAACTCCAGTCAAATTACAGGACATATTGGTTACGCAAAAAACGCCTGAACGAAAAAGTGTTAAAAATATAGAGAGATCATCATTCGTTCTTACTTCAGCTGAATGGCAGAAAACTGAAAACGACAAATTAAAAGCCAAACAACTTAAAGAAGAAGAACGGGAGACTCGTAAGAAGAACAGGTTACTGAAACAAGAAAAAAATATTAAAGCAAAAATAGAAACCACCAAAACTCAGTTAAACAAAAAAGCGAAAGAGACAATAGCTACTAAAAAAAAAGTGACAAAAGCTAATAAAATACAGGAGACATTTATTAATCACCACCAGACAGTTCATCACCAAGTTATGATTCATGATAACAATATGCCATCCTCTCCTGAAAATGAACACTCGTCTAACATTAAGAAAAGAAAAGCTGAAGAGCAGCCTATGTTTCTACCAAATAAACAAATCCAAATTCTTTCCGATATTAAACTGAATTTACCAAACGTATTCACAACTTTGCAAGTTAGTCAAAGGGATGACAACCAAACTAGTGACCCGCTGGACAAAATAATCAACAACAAAAGAAAGAGAAATTACTCTTTACTAGAACTAGAGGAGATACTTTCTGAGGATTAGCATTGATTGAAACAAGAACTATTCTTTTTTATTTTTCTTACTGCTATACTTAATTAAGTGCAATTTTATGTTCCTAATGGTTATACATACCTGTTGACGCCTGAACTTTTTATTAAGCAACATTTTTCTTTGCGCCTATAAACGTACTACCCGCGCGCGATCACCATTCATTTTTATTTTTTTATTTTCCAACCCGTCAATTCATTAGCAGCTAACTTAGCTTTGCATAAAATCACTTTTCGATCTGTCATCTATCATGAACGTGTAATGCTGTGTTTTTGAAAATTGAAAATAAAGTTTTTGCAAGAACTATCTGGGAATTTCATTTGTATCCGCATAAGAGGATACATTTAATGGCGACCGTGACAGGACCAAAATTGTAAAAACAAGAAACGAAGTCTGATTAAAAGACGTCGAGCCGCCGGTCTAGCTATTGCGCCGCAGCCTGCTTACGTCTTGACGAAATTTAAGAATCATCATCGGGTCCTGGGGTGTCCATCAAGCCATTGCAGCCATATAGCCGGTCAACGATCAGCAGTCAGCGTCGTGCCGCAGCCAGGCCAATGCAGCTAAGTGCCCTTCCTTTGTGATTCCCACGTAGTTAACCTCAAAACTATTCAAGTTTCCAGATAGTTCTATCCATCCATCTACTTGTGCAAAGTGAGTACTTAGTGCAAATATTTATCAATCTGTAAGATAGACAGCAAAACCTATATGCATATAAAGTTTGTAAACATAAATACTTAGATTAGTAACAATAAAATTCAGTTCTTTAGAATCCGTAAAAAGGTTATTTGTTTAGTTAGTATTGCAAACTAGTATTCAATATAGATACAATAATAAATCCATTATTTAAATACTGCAAGAATTAATTGCATAATACAACTCAGTTTTTAAAAGTAGAATTCATAAAATTTAAAGTCAAATAAAAGGTTATTTATTTAGGTCATTTCAGGTTTAAAAAAATTGTATTTACAAATATTTCAAAGTGTTTTGCCGAACAATTCCAGACGCTGCGTCATCGTTATAATATACCGGCTCCTGCCGTCCGGCCCGCTGCCGTGCCGGTTGCACCCGGCTGCACCCGGCTTGCGGGAGGCTTCTCGTCGTACAGGTGACACCAAAGCGAGGAACGTGAGCGATTTTAATTTCTTTTTATATTTATATATTAAATAAATACATTAGTAAAGTTTTAGTTCCATATTAAGTTTTAGTTATTTTTATCATTTCGTTCAAGTAAAATAACTTGAAATTGCTTCAATAATAACACATTTAAAAATAATTTATACTTCATATACCTATATTATCTACTAGTAGTTTGAATTTTCATTTAAATTAGTTGCTGATTGAGCTCACAATGCCTAAAGAATATGGAAGTGAAGCTTGCCTAGGAGATCCACAAATATTGCAAGATCTTATTATAAAACGTAGCAGTATTAAAGGTCAAATTACCAAATTCAAAAACTATTTAACGCATACGCATAGTAAAGAAACGTTATCTTCGATTGAATTAGCTGAATTAACATTAAAATTAAATAAATTCGAGTCTCTTTCGAATCGTTTTGACGACTTGCAAAATCAAATAGAAATTTTAAATTCGGATAATTTAGCTAGAGAGATCGATGAACGTGACGACATCGAGCAATTATTTATATCTAACATTGCAACTGCGCAAAATATTATTCAAAAATATAACACAAGGCATGATGATAGCAATGTTAGAGATGTCAATTCCAGTCATATGTCCTCAGCACATGGAAGTAACTTAGAACATAACGATATAGGTTTTAAATTGCCTCAGATTCAAATAAATAAATTTGATGGTTCCTACTTCCGCTGGCTCGAGTTCCGTGACACATTTTTATCTTTAGTTCACAACAATGATCGTATCACACCTATTTATAAATTTCATTATCTTATTTCATATTTGATTGGAGATGCAGCGCGCATTATTTCAAACTTGGAAGTGTCCAACGCTAATTATAATAATGCTTGGAAATTATTATGTGATCGATATAATAATAAGCGACAATTAATAAACCATCATTTAAATTCTTTGTTAAACGTACAAACAATTACGCGCGAGTCTGATAAATCATTGAGATTTTTTGTAGACCACGTTAATAAGAATTTACGAGCCCTAGCTAGTCTCGGACAACCTACAAACAAGTGGGATGTGCTTATAGTTCATATGATGAGTTCCAAGCTTGACAGTCACACTCTAACAAAATGGGAAGAATTGCGTGGCTCGTTGGATGATGTCCCTAACTTACAACAATTTAATAAATTTTTAGTCGACCGCGCTGACGTTCTCGAATCTATATCACGTAATAATTCATTTCAAAGTAAATCTCATACAGCATCCAAGCCAAATAAATCTAACATTAAGTCAAATCAATATCAAACAAAATCTTTTGCTTCAACTAATTATGAAAACACGCTTTCCACTTTATCATGTGTATTATGCAAAGAAAAACATCGCATTTATGATTGCCCTACGTTTAAGGCCAAGAGTATAGATGAGCGTATGGCCGAAGTACACAGATTAAAACTATGTTCGAATTGCTTAAGACTCGGTCATTTTGTACATGACTGTAGACTAGGTCCATGTCGTATTTGTAAGGCTAGGCACAATAGTCTCTTACATAAATCAAATACAACTGAAAACAATTTAAATAGCATAGCTACTACAGAGATTATTGATTCTAACGATACAGTATCAAATTTTTCAAAGCAAAATACAAATCAAGTCTTATTATCTACCTCTTTAATTGAAGTAAGCAATCCTGATACAAATCAAACGGAAAGAGTTCGTGCTGTCTTAGATTGTGGTAGCATGTCTTCTTTTATGAGTCAATCATTAAAATCAAAACTTTGTTTACAAACTAATTCTAATTTTGTTGTCAATGTGATTGGCATAGGTAATAACACAACCAGTCAGGTCACAGAGACATGTGTAGCACAATTGAAGTCTCTACATGAGCACTTTAACGTCACATCTACCTTTCTGATTTTGCCAGCGATAACTGGTAACCTTCCTAAAGTACCCATTGATAGAATACAGATAAATATTCCAAACAATCTTCTTCTAGCTGACCCTAACTTCCACCAACCAGCACCGATTGACATTTTGATCGGCGCCGATCTTTTTTGGGACATTCTTGGCCATGAGAAACGTTCTCTAGGTCCTAACTATCCTCAATTAAGAAGTTCCAAATTTGGATGGCTGGTCTCAGGTCCTATACACACAAGTGTTTCCGCCAAAGTGGCATGCAACAATAATATACAATGCAACCATACAACTACTTCTAGTCCATCCTCTGATGACATAATACATCGAGAACTTACTAAGTTCTGGGAATTCGAGCGAATTCCCCTAAAATCTAAATTAACTTCTAGCGAAAAGGAATGTGAAAGCCATTTTTTATCTCACACCTTTCGACTACAATCAGGTAGATTTTCAGTAAGTTTGCCTTTAAAGGATTCTCCCGATTGTCTAGGAGAATCTTATGCATTGGCAAAAAAACGGCTTCTGAACTTAGAGAAACGTTTTCGCAAGCATCCTCAATTGAAATCGCAATATATTGATTTCATTCGTGAGTACGCCGAGCTAGGTCATCTGTCGGAGTCCCCCATTCTTAAACCTGACTCCTCCTATTTTTTATGCCACCACGCGGTTGTTAAGGATAGTAGCGAGTCCACAAAAATTAGAGTCGTGTTCGACGGCTCGGCTCCTACATCATCTGGCCATTCTGTCAATGACATACTCTTGACTGGGCCCAATATACAAGACTCTCTTTTCTCTATTTTAATAAGAGCTAGGCAATACAAGTTTCTCTTGACTGGTGATATTGAAAAAATGTACCGACAAGTGGAAATTAATGAGAAGGATCGAAGGCTACAATTGATATTATGGAGAGAAGATGAGTCCATGCCCATCAAAACGCTACAGCTGAATACTGTTACTTATGGCATGGCAAGTTCCAGTTATTTAAGCACGCGTTGTCTTTGGCAACTTGGTGAAGAGTGTCCAGATCCTAGAATCAAATACATAATCCAGCACTGTTACTATATTGATGACCTGCTCACAGGAGCAGATACAGAAGATGACCTATGCTATATTCACCAATCCGTAACTGAAGCGCTAAAAAAGGGCTGCTTCAACCTTAGAAAATTCAAAACTAATTTACCGTCTATTTTTGATCAAAACTCTCTAAAATCCAACGACAACTTACTGGTAAGTGAGTCTTCTAGCACTTTAGGCATGGGATGGAATCCTAAAACAGATCTATTACACTTTCCTATTAAAATTCCACTCCCGTCAAATAACCAATTAACCAAACGCATAATACTTTCGCATCTATTTAAGATATTTTTTGACCCTTTAGGCTTACTTAGTCCATGTGTCATTAAAATTAAAATACTATTACAACAATTGTGGCTTCAAAAATTATCATGGGATGAACCTGTTTCCTCACACATTAAACACGATTGGGATAGGTTCTGTGAGACTTTACCAACTCTTGCTAAACTTGAGGTTCCTAGACGTACCCTTTGCGACGAACCTATACAAATTGAACTTCATTCTTTCAGTGATGCTTCTCAAAAGGCTTACGGAGCTTGCATCTTCTTGCGCTCTGTTAATGCTCAAGGGGTTATCACAGTGAGACTGTTAACTTCAAAATCAAAGGTTGCTCCAATTAAAAACACTACAATTCCACGTCTTGAGTTAAACGCGGCTTTGACGGCAGCTGAGCTGTGCAAGGCTGTCGTTGAATCGCAGCAGTACGATATTAATCGTCAAGTCCATTGGTGTGACTCTACTGTCGTGCTTGGATGGATAAATGCAAGCACTCGAAATTTAAAAACCTACGTAGCGAATAGAGTATCTGAGATCTGTGAATTAACAGGCGCTTCATCTTGGCGTTACGTGCCTACGTCTGTCAACCCTGCAGACCTCATATCTCGAGGTGTGAGTCCAGATCAGCTGAGTAGTACGCAGCTGTGGTGGTTGGGCCCTTCTTACCTCCTAGAGCCTGAACATGCGTGGCCTACACTAAAAAATAAAATAGATTTTGTCAATTTACCAGAAACCAAACTTAATACCATAACATCCAATATTGCAACTAAAGTTAATTCTATAATACAATTTAAAAATTATTCAAATTTTACAAAATTAAAACGCTCAATCGCATATGTGTTTAGATTTATAAACAATGTCAAAAATAAGAAAAATAAATTAACAGGTTATTTATCAGTTAACGAACTGAATAATTCATTTTTATGTGTGTGTCGTCTTGCACAACAAGAATCGTTTGCCTACGAGTATAATTTATTAAGTAATAATAAGCCTCTAAATCCTAAATCAAATATCTTATCATTGACACCTTTTTTAGATAATGACAAAGTTATCCGAGTCGGTGGACGATTAGAATCCGCTGGTTTAAGTTTTGACAAAAGGCATCCTGTGCTGCTTCATTCTTCTCATCATTTAACAAGTTTAATATTTGAACATGAACATAAACGATCATTGCACGCTGGCCCGCAACTACTACTTACTCTGGTTAGAGAGTATGTATGGCCAGTAAACGGTAGACATTTAGCTCGACAAACTGTTCGCAAATGTGTTAAATGTAGACGCTTAGAGGGCAAGACAATCCAACCTATGATGGGAAACTTGCCACCCCAACGAGTTACGCCAGGCTTTCCATTTCAAACTGTCGGCATAGACTACGCTGGACCTTTCTTAATTTTAGACAAAAAAGGACGCGGATCTAAAGTAATTAAATGTTATTTGGCACTATTCATTTGTTTACGATATAAATGTCTTCACCTAGAAGCGGTGAGTGATCTTTCCAAAGACGCATTTATATTGACGTTTCGCAGATTTGTGTCACGTAGAGGTCGGCCTGCGGAGGTATTCTGCGATAACGGTCGAAATTTTGTAGCAAGCGCAAAGGAAATAAGTCAATTTTTTAAATCTAACGTCGACTCTCTATCTGATTTTGCAAGTGAGGAAGGCATTAAGTTTATATTTTCTCCATCATACGCTCCTCACTTTGGTGGAATCTGGGAGGCCGGGGTAAAATCCGCCAAATATCACGTTAAAAGAGTCATGGGCAATTCGCATTTAACTTTTGAAGAAATATCTACTCTTTTTGCGCAAGTAGAATCTATCTTGAATAGTCGTCCGTTGAGTCCCTTATCGACCTCTCCTAATGATTTCCACTGCCTCACTCCTGGGCACTTTCTCATTGGTCGTTCACTCGCTGCACTTCCATCGCCTGCCTTGGAGGACAGCAATCCAAACAGTCTTCAACGCTACGCCAGACTACAGCAAATCCATCAACACTTCTGGCGTCGCTGGCAGCGTGAATATATATCTGAACTTCAACATCGCCGCAAGTGGAAAACTAATGCTTCAACCTTAAATATTGGAGACTTGGTAATTTTGCAAGAAGATAATGTTCCACCACTTTGCTGGAGACTTGGTCGCATCACAAGATTATTTCCCGGAGCAGACGGCATCACCCGCGTCGCTGAAGTAAATACTACACGAGGATGCTTACGACGTCCCCTGGTTCGCATCTGTCCTCTACCAACTACTGAAGAATTCAAGAGTTGAAAGCCTACGCCTTTCAACGGAGGGGAGGATGTTGACGCCTGAACTTTTTATTAAGCAACATTTTTCTTTGCGCCTATAAACGTACTACCCGCGCGCGATCACCATTCATTTTTATTTTTTTATTTTCCAACCCGTCAATTCATTAGCAGCTAACTTAGCTTTGCATAAAATCACTTTTCGATCTGTCATCTATCATGAACGTGTAATGCTGTGTTTTTGAAAATTGAAATTATAGTTTTTGCAAGAACTATCTGGGAATTTCATTTGTATTCGCATAAGAGGATACAATACCTATCTACTATTAATATCTACTTCATATTATTAAGTAAGACACTTTCTATTGAGATTTAACTATGTCTAAACAAATTATTTTAATACCAACATAGCTATAAATATATGAAACTTTGTAAAGTTAACAAAAACTATTAAACTATAAGTAAAATACATATTTTTATGCTTATTTACAGGATACAAAGTACCTAAATTTAAAAAGAATCAATAAAATAAATTACCACTATCACAGTGCTGTTAATTGGCTCACTCTATGCTATTAATTGGTGGTGATGGTGCTAGTAAATGGTGAGATGGTCATTGTTTACTCTTGCCTATCTAAAAAAAAAATTGGATAAAGATCAACTATTTTTTTTGAAATATCATCTTACTGATTGAATATTGAAACTAGAAAACTCGTCATAACAGGTGAAAAAGTATTGTTCAATGTGATAAACGAGTTTAAGTTAGAACTAACTTTTAAAGTGCTGATAATTGGGTCCTTCACCCTACCTATTTGTATATTTACAAGAATTCTAGACTTGAAATTTAAATTTCCTTGTATAGTCAGAAAAAAGAGGTTCGTTACATTTTGAAGAAGAAAATATGTTGACGATCAAAATTCAATGGTGAATGTCAAATAAATAATAATTATAAACATTGCTAATTGTTGTGAGGTTGTGAGGAATATGAAGTACCTGGCTGTAAAAATTATAAAAAATATAAAAGTATTGGTTTATTAATTTATGTGCTGACCGTACACAACCACAAATGCAAAAAAGTCTCGAAAGTAATTTACCTCTACCCTCTTTTACAGGCTACATTATTTTAGCTTGGTAGAACTGTATTTGAAATCTTATTAAATTATATTAAGGTGGTTCGATGAGCCTACAAAAAGCTAAAGTCCCGCTAGATGGCGCTAGTTCCACAAATTTCTGGTTTTTATTTATTTGTGAAATCAGCTTTAAAAATTTTTGACTTTAAAGATGTTTCGCGACATCTTAATATAAATACAGAATTGCCAAAAATTACTTTACACGTGTTGTTGTATTGTACTATCCAAATAAGTTAATTATGTATTCCTTTACGTAGTTTAAAGCATATCGCACACAAGCAAACAAAACTCCTACAAGTGCGATAGAGAGCGCAACAGACGGCGTCCTTTTTACATGTATTATGGTTTCCTCGTAGCGAGTGTTTGATATTTAGTTTACGTAGTAATACGACACAAATATAGCATGCTGGCGTTTTATGCGTGCGCCTAGATTCTAAGCGGCAAGTTGTCAGTTCGAACCCCGAAGTATTTTTTTTTTCGTTCGGATAGAAATATAAGTACCTAACTATAATATAGCTATATTTAGACCAGATTATAAAAAGGAGGCGAAATTCTGGTGTTCTCTAAAATTTATTCTTTTTGCGTATGTTACTGTTATAATATCCCCAAAGTAGTAATCCATGGTGCCTAAGAAAACCAAGGTTTGTGTTATGGATTATCATATGTATAGCCAACTAGCAGGTACTTATTTACATATATACCTAGAACCAGAACAATTTTTGTGTTCTGTGTGACAATCAAACCAGGACCTCTTGATCAACAGCTTGGTGAGTTAGCCACTGCACTATGGAGGCCGTCAAAACCCGATGTTTGTGGTGTTATGGGTCCCTATCCAACGCAATATCTTTGTGACAGAAGGGGTACCAAATAATTTTTCTTTTATTGGATCACACTGAAATGAAAGTGCTAGCCGTAAGATCGTGAGGTCGCGGTTTCGATCCTCGCACGGAACAAGAATTAATAAAAAACAAAAAAAAGCCAGGTCTTGGATGTTATACATATATTTATTAAAATTCTAGGTTCCCTTCCCCCTAGTTCGCTACTTGGTAACACAAGTCTTGGGGCCCAGTAGGCAAGGCAGTGTGATTGTCCGGGGACTTTATTTATATTGTAATAAATAAATTAAGTGTAAGTATGAAAAAATATGCAGCAGAAAATGTTTGTATATTTCTTTATGTAGAAAGTAGAATATTTGGGATAAGAGGTCTTGTCAATAATAAAAATCAAGAAACACACAATAGGTCGAATGGGTTTTTATTTTATGCACTTATTCTAGATCAATACATTTAGCTCCCTTTTGTATTCGCCTTTGTATTATTTATGGCAATATGGAGTTTTTATAAAAGCAAACCATTTTATGGATCATTTTCTTAATAAATGGTTCATTTTTTTGTACTTCAATTACAGTTATTGGCGTGGTTGAATTCACAAAACCAATGATATAACATTTTTTTTTATTCTTGTAATCCTTAGTTGCCCTGAACCTAAAAGAAAACCATTATTAGTACCTGGTAGAATACAAATAATATATAACAATTTAGCACACATGTTGTTCATAGCCCGGATTTACTATATTAATATAGCCATACCAATGCACCCCTGGGTGGAATGAAACAGGTAACATGATATAATTGAATTTGAAGATGAAGCCCAGTTTCAGTTCCCTATTTCAACCACCATAAGAAAAATGTGTAAAGGAGTTGCCTTTCAGATAAAAGGGAAGACCAATCAGGGAAATTCCTACTTGAATTTGAACATTTAAATCTTGGTCACTAATGCATTATTAATAATTTCATTTAATTTCAATAATTTCACCTTTGATTAGCATACATACATAGAGATATATGTTGGCCTGGATTGTTTTTTACCATCAGATTGCTCCAGTGTTTGTTTGCTGGCTTTACTAAAATAAAAATAAAGTTTACAAAATAAGTGTGATGCGATAATATCATGTTTTACTTGGTAGTAGTAATTGTGATTTTCCTTCAATGATAAAACTCCATTCTTTTCGACAATGGGAAAATTCTTCTCATCTCTCACGGAGCAGTCAGGATGTCTATTGATTTTCTTGCTAGTGAAGAAAAAAAATTGTATTTCAATAATTGCCTCCTCATTTAGCACTACACCTGAAATAAAATACAGTTTTAAACATATCATTCAAAACTCTTTAGAAATATTGACTCCACAATTTCCTACTAGGTATATGTTTTCAAAACAGGTCTGAAAATAATAAACATAGAAAATATGGTATTCGCTATGACATGTACACATAACATGTATTGTAGGTATAGGATACGAAAACTAACCTTGTACTTTTAACTTCCTCACTTTCTACTATAGCTATATTCTCTTTTGTATGCCATACCTCCACACAACTGAAAGAACAAAATATGTAGAATATTTGTTGACTGGTACTATGTAAAAGGAGAAAGAAACTAAAGTACTTTAATATCATCTTTTCCAACCCTAGCTACCCAAATGCTGGCCAAATGACAGAAAATATAGGTAGGTACCTAATCAAGAAGTAAAACAAATAATTACTTACGATACACCATCCCGGTAATGGCGTTTTAGTTGAGCTCGAGCCCTTTTTTTAGATTTCGGTGGGCCGGAATATTTGTGTTTTCCATAAAGTGCCTTTGAAGTTCCGTCCATGATTAATTTGATTTTCACGACGGCTGATTGGCGTATAAACGACACAGTAAATGCGTAAGGGATTCAAAAACAAATTATGAATCTAAAGACGCGTTGTTGATATTATTTGTAAGAAAGAAAGAACCAACAAAACAAAGTGTAAACTAAGTAGTGAGCAGACAGACAGTAAGAACGGCAACATAGCGCACGAGCAACCAACCATCCCCCGAGCGTTTGTCTTTTTCGGTGATCGCACGAAGAGGCAACGTCGCATATCGTGTTATTGTCACACACACATTCGTAAATTAGATGAAAATTTTCAGTTTTTATTTTTGATTTCTAAATGAAAAGTATGGTATTTTATTCATTTCGCGACAAATTTAACTAGAAAATAGTTTGTAGAACTCGTAATTAAAGCTTTATTCTATATCCTGTATCAGTGAATACCGATTGTTTTTTGTATGGAAATCGAACCACCTTAAGCTTAAGTGTTTAGCAATTAAATTATCTTTTGATTTGTATTTGAATTCGAACGTAAAAAACGTTAAAATAGTAGTTATATAACACCATATAATTTTATCTTGATTGATAGTTTCGACATTATTAAATTCCAAATTGTTTAATTTTGTATCACATTGTGTCGATAGTTGTTATTTCCTTTCCCATCAGCTAATGAATTCTCATTAGTCTAGGTTTGCCATTATATTTGATAAGTTACCAAATAATATTTATTTATTTATTTAAAACTTTATTGTACAAAATAAAATTATTTTTATTGTACAAACGGCGGACTTAATGCCATTTGGCATTCTCTACCAGTCTACCGCAGCAATGGAGAGGTTTTCAAAATAAGGGGTGCCTACAAAATACATATGCGTACATACTTATATACTAATACTTATATACTACAAGAATGACTTTTAATATAATAATATATAAACGTCATAAACGATATTTAAAAAATTATAATAAATAAATATATATATACATATATAATAAAATAGATAAGTAAACAGACATTATATTATATCTTATCACATTAATCATAAATACACAATATATCAGTGTAAAATGGCGAAAATTTTAACAAGATGGGGAGGTTTTACAGGGTTGCTTGCTGGGTCTCGCACTGATATTAGCTCAGTGTTTCCGTACTTATAGACTAACTTATAGGCTAAATTGTCAGCCTGGTGAAGTAGATGCTCGTGGCTTAGTCAAAAGTCTTGAGTTCATATTCTCGTTAAAGGGTCTATTGTGTGTTATCTGTTATCATATCATGGGTGTGTATTCGTTGTCACTCTCACTTCACAACATGGTCATCCATAGTACAAGTTTTGCTCATTAAAAGCCCATGCAATGGTTATGTTATACAGAAAGGGACAAAAAATACATGCGATTGAATTATCAAGTGTGTTATAAAACATTATTCATTAAAATTAACTTAACTAAATTGATTGTCTTTAAAAAACTTGAACCTGAATAGTAGGAACGGTATTTTTTTCAAAAGTGTTTCGTTCGTTAAAGTTTATATCAAGATTTCTTAAATCCAGTAGCTCTGTGTGATCCAAAACATTATCTAAACCATATTTTCTTTGCTGTTCCTCTAAAGCTTTGTATAGAGCTGCTGTTTCAGCAGACAGCGGTTTCCCTTCAAACGTTGATTCATTTAGTGATTTGCGAGCTTCTTCTAGGTTCCAATTTGTTGGAGTGTCACCTGCTTCATATCCATTAACAGTGTCTGTGGCATTCATAGGCATCGCGAACCCTGGTTGTGAATCGTCTTTCTCGCTCAGCACAGCATCCTCTCTTTCTATCATATCGGATTCCGTTACATCTAGTTTTATTGAACTTGTACGAGCAAAAGTAATTGGAGATATCCTGTGTCTACTGACGCTGTCAGAATGAAAGTTATCTAACTGTTTATTCATTGCATAATCCATTTTTATATTGATTTTGTCAGAAAAAAGTTGCCATTCATTTGATCTTGCATGACTGATTGGTTTTTTGTGAATCATTTTTAAAACATCCGTTGCATCTTCATTGATTTTGTCAGCCAGTTTATTTGCACCGTCGTCGATTCTGAAAAAAAAATCAGGTTTTTTACATTTAAACAAATAGTCGTTGGCGGGAGCTGTCCCGTATTTATATGGACTTTGTTTTCGCTCAACCCCTGACCTCACACGATTGATCCAGTCGCCTCTAGAAACTCCACAGGCCTCTGACTTGGCTTGACCGTCACCCATAGGTCTGTTGCACCAAATGTTGCTCTGCTTGACAATCGTCAAGCGATAGTGATAATAGTTCAGCCATGAGCGCTCGAAACTAATATGAAATATTGTAAGAATTAATATTACCTTATTTCTTCATCACTTAAGACACTTCTAGATTTCCCTCCTTTTTTCAATAAGTGCTTGACCTTTTTAACACTAAGAGATTTTCGTTCTTGTTTATTATGTCTCTCTGATTCACTTATAGAATTAGCATACACTGCTTCTTTTTGTTTGGAGATGTATTTTGTTTCATCATTTTCTCTTGAGTAAATTTTTTCGTTTGACTTATTTCGAATTATTTTGCCACGTTTTTCTAGTGCCTCGGCTAGTTCTGATAAATTGTCCAACTCTGCAGAGGATCTTGCTTTGTTTACGATGTTTTCTTTTGATATTATTATTAATTTCGGGGAAGCTGGACGAGTTGCCACCGTGGGAGTTGTTTTGAGAGAGTTTCCGAATAACCTCTCAAATTCATCTAAAACATGCAAGTTTGTATATGAATTTTAGTTAATATAAATTTAGTAACTAAATTTAGTAGTAATTTAGTATGAATTGAAAAACATAATATTTGACTAAAGCAATAAAATCCCAAAAATATGGATCACAAAATCTACTACGCTTGCGAACTTTAAATTGGAATCACTTCATCGCGGGTTGCTCAAGGCAAAGTTTTACCATTTAAATACAATAAACTGTAAATTCCCTTTCAACAGAAACAAGATATAGTTTATTCCATTTAAATGGTAAAACTTTGCCTTGAGCAACCCGCGATGAAGTGATTCCAATTTAAAGCTCGCAAGTGCAGTAAATCTGGATAACTTTGGGTATTTGTTGACTTGTTCATCTGAATTTAACGCCATTTTGCTTTACCTAAATAATTATAGGTGTAAAGCATACTAGAACAGGCTGCAACAGGTTTTATTTAACCCTATTAAAATACAGTTCAATTTCGTTTGTATTTACTTATTTCTTACCCTTACTAAGCCTACGAAGCATACATATTTAATTTACTACACATAAAAAAATCAAGAAAGCTTACAATGTGGTAATGTATAAAGGTTTAGTTTAATAAGAAATATTTTTATAGAAACTCAATAACAACACGAATCTTTTATGTTTAATTTATAAATGAATAATAGTTTCTATAACAGACTAAATAGTTTTATAATTTTTGTTTAGCCAATTCCAGTTTAATTAAAAATATGATATAGCACGGCGAGCATGAAGTGAAAGAAAGATTTATGCTTCAGGTTATTATTAACCATAATTTCATGTACCATAATAAAGTTTTTATTATTATATTTATAGTTTTGTAAAAAAAATATTATTGAATATATGAATGGAATTGAATGGAAGAAGTTTTTATTATAAAATAATAATTATACATCAATGTTTTTCATATACTATGTAATAATAGGTCTTTACCTATGAAACTGCCGTTTTGCCGTACTGGCCATTTCAAATGAAAATATTTTTTTTTTTGACTGATAATTCTAATTTCAAATTAATTTTATTTGACAAACATGGAATTCTTTTTCTAAAATCGTCATTTGTTTAATAGTTAGTGTTTTGTTTTCAACGCATTCGAACATTTTTCGTCATCATGGATAAGTTAAAAATTCGAGTAATTATGGAGTATGAGTACAGTCGTGGCAGCAAAGCGGCACAAGCGGCACGCAACATCAACGACGTTTACGGAGCGAACACTACAAACGAACGCACCACCCGTTATTGGTTTACCCGCTTCCGTTCTGGATATTTTGACATGAAAAATGAACCCCGTGGTCGTCCGAAAACTTGTGTCGACAATGACGAATTAAAGGCAATTGTGTAAGCTGATGAAACTCAATCCACGGCTGAATTAGCAGCAGCTTTCGACGTTAGCATCAAAACAATATTGGTCCATTTGCGTCAATTTGGCAAGGTAAAAAAGCTTGACAAATGGGTACCCCACGAACTCAATGACCGCCAGTGCGAAGTACGCGTGGAGACGTGCTTTGCACTGCTCAGCAGGCTTACAAATGAAGGAATTCTGAACCGCATTGTTACTTGTGACGAGAAATGGATCCTGTTTGACAATCGTAAGCGCTCAGCAAGTTGGTTGGACCCTGGTTCAGCACCCAAACAATGCCCTAAACGAAAACTTACCCCTAGAAAAGTGATGGTCACTGTTTGGTGGTCTAACGCGGGTGTAATTCATCACAGCTTCTTGCCAAACGAGACAAGCATTACTGCAGATGTGTACTGTGAAGAACTGAACACAATGATGGAGAAGCTCGCACGTCTCCAACCAGCTTTGGTCAATCGTTCGGCTCCACTGCTCCTGCACGACAACGCGCGACCTCATACTGCACAGCAGACGGTCTCCAAGCTACAAGAGTTGGGGATGGAAGTTCTCCGTCATCCGCCGTACTCACCAGACCTTGCGCCTACAGACTTCTACTTTTTCTAGAATTTGGATAACTTCTTGGCGGGAAAAAAATTCAATACCCGAGAGATGCCTTTGAAGAATTTGTTGCCTCCCGTCCAGCTGATTTCTTCAAGAAAGGCATCAATAAGCTACCAATGCGTTGGCAAAGATGCATTGATTGCATGGGTGATTATTTTGATTAAAAGAAATAAAAAATATATAAAAAAATTACACTTCATTTATTTCGTGAAAAACGGCAATTTCATAGGTAAAGACCTAATATAACGAAAAAAATGTTTTGAGCTTTTCAAAAATTAATAATTTGACAAATATATTTTTTTTATTTCTCACACACACACATACTTGTATGCAACACACACATACACACAATTTGCTTTGAATTTTTATTAATATTGTTTATTATGATCTCTCTATTTTTTTGACATTTACTTTATAATTTTCATTTATAGCCACATTTGGTTATATTTTGACATGTTTACCTAATTTAGAATTGACATTTAAACTAAAATTTAAAATTGGCTTTTAAAGTTTACAACCCTTTCAACTATACCTTATATGCATTTTTTATAATTGTTGGTCTATATTTGTATTGTAAACTATTTAATTTGATTTTTTATTTTGTCTATAGCTTTGAAAAAAAAATGTAAATCCATAATTGGCTTTAAGATTTAATAAGTAGTTTATAAATTATTCTTTGGCATGAAAATTAACTTATTAAATAACACACCCCTTTTTAAACGGATTTTATCCAGTATAATTATATATTAAACACTTGTGACCATGATGTCTGTAAAGATCCGAAACATCGAGTTTTCGGACCTTTAATTAAGAGCGATCAAATTCGGTTTAAAAAGTGTTAGAAAGAGAAAAATATTTTCTTAAATAAAAAAGAGTTTGTTATTTTTTTATTGAAAATATTATTAATCATTAAAACTAGATCAGCATAATTTTCACAAATAAATTGCTTATTGCTGGAATGCTAGGCTTTTCTACCTGCCTTGTATAATCTGCATTTGACATATCCTCCAGAAAAATTCACATGCTTAGGTGAGGGCTCACTGAGCTGTTAGTCAATTCCTGGTGGATGTAGCTTGGAACATTTTTTTTTTCATGATAAGCCGTAATTGCGAGTGAATTCTGTTGTCTTGATTGTTACGTTTTTATTCGCTTCATAAATAATGAAATCATGTTATAACTACCTTGTTTAAGACAACATAGAATTATAGGTCATCTTTACGCTAGCTTTGGTCGAATTATAAAATGTTACCATTTCAAATATTTGCTTGTAGACTCATCATCTGAATTATAAAGATGCATGGGTAATATTACAACAACGACCTGGATTTTTTGGCACATAGGGAACAAGTACAGGCCGACCAAAAATCTTGAAAAGAATTTTTGAGGAACTAAAATAAATTTGATTATGGCAACCATCACTTGACATGCCATTAACGTCACTGTTGTGATATCTTTTGCTGCGTTCTGTTTGCCAATTACAGCGCTTACAGCGCTACAAGTGCTCAAAACCGTTCCTATTCGTTTGAGCGCGCTAAAAGTGTTATTAGTGCTATTGCAATCGGAACGGTAAATATCGCGCTTACATTCTGATTGTTCGTCGCTTAAGTCTAAACTTGCAATTTCATTAAAATCTTTGAACCTGAATGCAGCAGGAGCCATTTTTTTATATTATTACAAAACAAAATTAATAACCAAGCTTTTAAAATCTTTAATCGACTAATAAAAAACATCAACAAAGTAACGTCATGTGTCAGTTTTGACAGGCCGCTCACAGCGACCATGCTCCGTAGCTTGGGCACTGTGAGCGGGAAGATGGCGGCGTTTATGACATCATTGATGACGTATCGATATCGCTGTGAGCGCGCTCAGGGGCAATCGGAACGGGTATATGAGCGCTGTGAGCGCTGTAATCGGCAAAGGGAACGCAGCATTTGATTTAATGGTGCAAGAATCTTCGGTTTTCGTATTATTTTTCCAATTTTTTGAGTAGTAGTCGTTGATTGTCATCACTTTCATTATGAATAGAAAGAAATCGAATAAACCAACACGCGGTGGAGCTAGGGAAGTCTTTTATAACATGTTCCAACGGTGTTTTGCGGAATACCAAGCTGGACGCTTATTATCAGTTTTGGAGGATATTTATGCCCGTACAGTATTAATGACAGGTATGTAACAGGGATATGGTGAATATTGAAAACGAAAAAGTTTATAATAACATGGTATGATTACTGTTTTTTCAATTTCTTAACTTGTTGCCACACGAAACGGTGCGGCGCCGCACCGCAGTTCATCTCGCCGGAGTAGCCACCACACGGTGAGTGCGGCGCCGCGCCGCAACGTTTTGCGGTACCGTAGCAGCGACGGACTGGTGCTCGGCGCACTCGCTTTCCAGCACCGCATTCCGACGACAGTCTGTATTAAAAAATTGTCTCGGTTCCGACGCGCGTGCGTTGCAGCGCCGGAGCGCACCGGACGGCGCCGTGTGCCATACCATACATTTTTATATGTAGGAAACCGGAGCGGCACCGGTCAGGCGCCGAACCGCCGCTGCACCGCATCGTGTGGCATGGCTCTGTGTATTAAAAAATCGTCTCGATTCCGATGCGCATGCGGTGCAGCGCCGGAGCGCACCGGACGGCGCCGTGTGCCATACCATACATTTTTATATGTAGGAAACCGGAGCGGCACCGGTCAGGTGCCGAACTGCCACTGCACCGCATCGTGTGGCATGGCTCTGTGTATTAAAAAATCGTCTCGATTCCGATGCGCATGCGGTGCAGCGCCGGAGCGTACCGAACGGCGCCGTGTGCCATACCATACATTTTTATATGTAGGAAACCGGAGCGGCACCGGTCAGGCGCCGAACCGCCGCTGCACCGCATCGTGTGGCATGGCTCTGTGTATTAAAAAATCGTCTCGATTCCGATGCGCATGCGGTGCAGCGCCGGAGCGCACCGGACGGCGCCGTGTGCCATACCATACATTTTTATATGTAGGAAACCGGAGCGGCACCGGTCAGGCGCCGCACCGCCGCTGCACCGCATCGTGTGGCATGGCTTTAAGAATTGACAAGGAGTTATTTGTAGATCGGTCGACATAATTTAATACTTTACCAATTCGTATTAATTTAGTAGAGTAGTTATTTTTGTTCTCATTTATTGTTTGTTAGTTTAAATACCTATTGTCTATTAATAAAGGTACGTTATTACTAAAAGTATTAATGTTATATTCAGGAAAATCAGAATCATTTGTCCTTCAGACAAAATGTACGTGAATGCTTTCAAAACGATGGAGTATTTAGAAATCCTGGTATACATAGAAGTGGACGTCCGAAAAAGGAAATTGATGATTATAAAATTTATGCACTGCGTCAAAAAATTAAATTTTTTATACTGTTCAAAAAGAAATTCCTACACTGAAAAAAATTCTGGCTGTAGCTAAAACAGAGCTAGAATAGATTTTAGACCAATAGCGACTTATCGGGTGTGGAATATCTAGATGTATGGGATGAATAAATATGTAAAAATTCCTTTAGTTGTTTTATTTAAAATTATTCAATTGCACTCTGGCTGAATTAATATGGTTTTGCATGAGTGTTGTATGTATGTACGATGATCCTGTTGTAGAGTCTTGGGTTTTTGCAACTCATAATTGTTAAGGGAAACAAGTTTCACAGAGTAATTCATGGTATACTATATTTTAGTTTCGGCTATACATGCGTACTCTAAACTCTTACGAGCTAAAGGTTTCCGCAGGCAAAAGCTATTACAAAATACAATACTCATCCCTCTTATTGTAGATGCCATTTTGACAAATGAATATCATTCGATAAAGCTGTTGGAGTAACCAGTACACATTCATTCGGTTAGTTTAACTTAAAACGATTTAAATATTCGGAGCCATCTTCAGATATTTTTTTTTAAATTTCGCTTTTTAAATAATGATTCAAATATCAAAACCATTTAATGCGTACTAAACGGTGTTACCATTTTCCCTACAGGTATTTGAAGTGGCGACCTCAGTTTTTGTCAAGACTTTTTGGTCGCACTGTATGTTATCTTTTTGAAACCCAAATAGGGTTGTTAGGTTGTCCGCCATATAGTTCCAAGCGAAGTCACTTAATACTCATTTGGTAGATGTAACATTAGCTCATTACAGTAAACCAATTATCAAATGTCACGTTGCAGTGCGATCCTGCAACTGGTAATATCTTCACCTCTTCAAAGGGTTTTTATTACAAACCGCTTATAGTCCCGATGGTTGTTCGCCTGTGAACACCTCTAAATTTAAAACAAAAAAGCTTTTTGGATCAGCTGGAGCCAACATTCATACAGCGGACTAGCTACTTACAAATTTTATTTCTATATTATTATTATATTTGTATATTAAATAATGTTTATAAGCATTTATTTTCACAACATTCTAGATTAATGATAAATTCGACTTAAATTAATAATTATAAAATAAAATTATGTTACAAAAAAAAAACTAAATCTAAACTTGAATCATTTAACGGCCACGGCTGCCCGAATTACCACGCTGGATCGCAATAGAAATTCGTTGGGCGAGGTAGGTGCCAGCCCAGGGTCACGAGTTTCACTCACCAATTAATATAATATTTTTAGGACACAGTTACTTTTCTCATGTCACCCTCTTCAGTCCCAGGTGTGCTATTAGAAATTTCAATTTGTTTACGTTCACCTTTTGTAGATTTGTCAGTGACATCGCGGTACGAAATATATCTACGCTAGTTCTTTCAAACTTGGTCGATTAGATTCTACGATACCAGCTACGTCTAATTACACAAATAAATGCTTTTAACTCTCATAAAGTGGTTTCTTGCAAGTAGAAAAATACTAGCACTTTTGGCTAGTATATATTGATTAAGATTTCTTGTAGCATATCTGAAGTGGTATGAATATTCTAGCATTTATACACTTGAGCAGCATTCCGTGCGATAATAATTTACTTGAGCATGATCAGTTACGAGGTATACTGAACGAAACCTTATATTTGGACGTTGACGATTTTTACCCAACTTGGTACCATCTCAAGACGTAGAAAAAAACTAAAACTCTCTATCTGAGTAGAGACGATGTGAAACTGTCCTCGGCCTCGCTACCTGATTCATTTGCTTCCTATCTTGAGTTGGATGAAAAATCAACTTGATCATCAACCCTCTTGCTCTGTCAGAATTTCATGTGGGCTTAATAAGTACAATTTGGAACAATCAGTTGGAACCTGTTATAACATGGCACAGATCCATTCTTGTTGTCTTTCAACGTGCGCTTGCCTCCAGCTACGAGCGACTTAGTGTTGCCAGACGAAGGTTTCCAAAAAAGCACATCTTTATTTACTAGGTTGTGAGATACCCGAGGTCATGGTCGGTGAGTCAAGTAAGTCAATATAAACTAAGTCAGTTCCTTACCTGCAGATCCGCCTCCTGTTTCTATTTCAATTGAATCCGATTTACCTTGAAGACAAAATGAAAACATTAACTTCGTAAATTAGCAATTTTTTTCAATCAAAATGTGACACGTGGTTCAAAGAAACAAAATTGATCTTTTAATTATGTACCCTAAGATACTAATAAAAAGGGAAACTCTCTGTAGTTCTATTTTTTTAAATGCACTCTTTATTAATTACCAATTATACAAACGGATTTTTGATAAATGTAAAAGTTTTTGAGTTTGCAGTTTATGTGTAGCGGGTTTTATAAGGTCTTAACTTGTTTCTAAACAGTCATTGTTATGATAATATTATTAGGATATCCCTTGTTTGCGTTCTGGTTCAAGCTTTTTTTTTTTTTTTTAATCAATATTTATTTATAGAGGGTTTTACAAAAGCCACCCTCATCGTGACTCTCTAAATCCACATCAATAAAATTAATAATATAATATTACCTATTATCTAAACATATTTTCACTACATTATATAACAATTTGGCCTCCTTCGAAATAGGGGATGATAATATACTGTTTACCAAACCGATATTGAAATTTTTCAAATTAAGGCGGCGCCTCTGTACCACATTCCGTTCACACTCCATAGTAATATGAAAAACATCCTCAACCACACCACATTGACTACAATTTGGAGAATCAATTTTACGCATCAAGTAAGCAAAACTATTTAACGGAATATGACCAGAACGGAGACGAAGAGCTAATACAATGTCTTGCCGACTCATTTTAATCAATTCAAACCAAGGGACTCGAGGAACTGACGGCTGGATGGTTTTATACCAGATACCTTTAGAAAGCGATCTTTCATTAAAATATTCAGACCAAATGTCGTAGCACCTAATTTTAACTTTATAGAGAACATCACCGAACCATGGAACCCAATGAAAATAAATACCCTCCGTCATGGCCTGTTTGGCCAGCCGATCCACTTCCTCGTTTCCCAGGATACCTGAATGAGAGGGAATCCATTGGATAACAATATCTTTTTTTCTTAATTTTAAGCTATTTATCATATTTATAATCATATAAGCTAATGGAAAGCCTCGGAAAATGGTAGTACATCGAATCAAATGTTGAATAGTACTTTTTGAATCTGTTAAAATAACGAATTTTTGAAAATTTATGCTCTGAATGTACGATAATGCTTCTAAAATTGCTATCATTTCTACGGCCATAATCGAAATTTCTGCATTAATCTGTATTTTAACAGATTCTTTAGTTTCCCAATCTAAAAACGCACCCCCGTTTCCGTTCTCTGTTTTCGAACCGTCTGTAAAAATTTTGTAAAAATATGTATATCTATTTTCAAAAATATCAGTCCATGCAGATTGAATATGTGCTCGAGTGTACTTACATTTTGCCTTGTCTATTCCGCTTAAATTAGGTTTTAAACAATCAGATAAATCAATATTTGTGACCCATGTATCAAGTGAATACATTTCGGGCTTACTATTGGATTGGATATCTGTGGACTTAAATGAGTTATGCATGGTTACAAGTAAAGGTTTTATTTTTCGATTCCAAAAACGGTTTTGAACTAAATTACACATTTCATCCAGAACATTACATACCATATTATCAAAAGATCTAGATTTCAAATAGAACTTTCCTGCCAGATATTGTCTGCGAACAGATAATGGTGGTAAAACCAATTCCGCCTCCATTACGTGTATAGGTGTACTTTTGATAAATCCACCAATCACACGTAAACATATATTTTGTATCTTATCTAATTTAGAAAGATGAGTTGCACTACTATTGGAATACAAAAAACTGGCATAGTCAATACGACTTCTGACTAACGCTATATATAACCGCTTCAAATGATTCACATGAATACCATACCCAGAACCAGCTAAGACTTTGAAAATATTTACATATTTTAGTACTTTATCTTTGGTTTCGTTGATATGTTTTCCCCAACGAAGATTACGATCCAACCAAAGACCTAAATATTTGACAGAATCAACAACAGGTAATACTTGACCATTAACATTTATGTTAATAAAATCTCTCCTATAACCTCGTTTAAAAAGACACAATTTACTTTTAGACGGTGAAATTTCTAGTCCAATATCTAACAACATATTATGAATCTTATCCAAAGTCTTTTGGATTTTCCTCTCACCGAGGTTTATATCATCATAATAACAATAAAAAACAAAATCGTCTGCATATTGTGATATAAATATATCTTTTTCTAGGGACTTGCAAATTTCTAAGGTAGCCAAATTAAATAAAAGGGGTGACAATGGATCCCCTTGAGCTAAACCACGACAAGTAGATCTCTGAAAAAGAACTTTTCCATCCAAAAAAATTTTGAGATTTCTTTCTTTCAAAAAATTCCACAGGTAATTACATATTTTACGACCAACTTTAAGTTTATCTAAGGTCGATATTAAAACAGTGTTTTCCACGTTATTGTAAGCGCCATCAATATCTAAGAAACAGCTCATAGTGGGCAAACCTTTTGAAAACCCAACTTGTATCCTCGAAACCAAAACGCTTAAATTGTCTAAACAGGATTTGCACTTTCTAAAACCTAAAGTGTTATTCGAAAAAACATTAAGTTTTTCCACATACCAGTCAAGTCTATTGTTTATAACCGAGTGAAAAATTTTGCACAAACACGATATTAAAGCTATCGGTCTCAATGAGGATACACTATTTGGTTCCCTACCAGGTTTCGGAATTGGTATGATGCCAATGTCACGCCACTGAGTTGGAACAAACCCATGCTTTAAAAAATCGTTAAATAAATCAACCAGAAACTCTTGAGCATTTAAAGATAAGTGCTTTAGCATCGAGTAAGATATACCATCACAACCAGGAGATGTATCTTTAGATTTTATACATTTACGCAACTCGTGGATAGAGATGTCTGCATCGAGAGGTGAATCATATGAAGATAGCGGAGGCATTGCAGGAGTAGCATAGTCAGGGGTTAATGAACATAGAAGTTTCTCAACTCTGAAAGGATCCATATATTGTCGTGGGTTCTTATAACCCTTCATCCAGCTCATTTTTGACCACATGTCACTAGAGGTAGTGCCCTCATCTATTGATGAACAAAATGAGTTCCAACCATTTCTTATAGATAGATTCAATTTCTTTTTTGAAATTTCAATTTTTTCAGTTAATTTATCTAAATTTTGTGGTATCGGATTTTTCCTAAATTTACCTAACGCTTGTCTACGCTCCGCAACTGATTTAGAAAGATCTGGAGTCCAATACGGTTTTGGGGTAAACACAGAGCTAGGGTTTTGTTCGATTGTATAGCAAGGGATAAAGGAATCTGAAGCTAAATTTATATATTGAGTAAAAAGTTCATAATCTTTTTGCAAATCGCTAGTACGTTGAACGTTTGTAAATATTTCGTTTAAGTATTCTGTATAAGCACTCCAATCAGCTTTTTTAAAATTTTTCCTTTTGATTGAGTTACTAGTATTTAAACATTGACGTTTGGAGATTTTAATGAACAAGTGGTCACTGCCCAAGGACTCATTAAGCACAGACCAGGTGAAATCAAGTCCAATATCCGCACTTACCAAGGAAAGGTCAGGTGCAGATTGTTTTAAAATACCTTCAACAAGTTTTAAACGAGTAATATCACCAGTATTTAAAATCACAAAATTGCTATTTGAAAAGGCCGAATGAAGTTGGTTACCTCTAACGTCTGTTTTGGTCGACCATGTTAAATGGTGTCCATTAAAATCACCCAAAACCAAACATTTCTCTGTACTTAAATTTAAAATCTCATCCCAATCCTCTTGCCTAGTATTGACATTACCTGGACAATAAACAGCTACCAGGTTTTGTATAGGAAAACAATTGAAAACCTTTACTTGTAACACTTCAATACCTAAATTATTTAAACAAGTAGCAAAAGATGTAGACTTAATTGAATTATGAACTAAAATCATTAAACCGCCATAACCATCAACTCTATCTCTTCTATAAATATTATAACCGTTAACTTTTACAATTTTGTCTTCGTTTAACCAAGTCTCACTAACTATAGCAATGTGAACTTTTTCAATACGCAACAATTCCTCGAAAGATTTCAATTTAGGCAATATACTTTGGGCATTCCATTGTATAATGTTTAACTTAATTAGTTTAGGAGAAGCCATTGGAAATATAATTTAATAACATTTTAATAAGAGACCAATCTGAAATTAAACCCACAGCATAGATAACTAACCATTCCACAACTAATTTGATGATACTAAAAATTTTAGATTTAAAACATACGTTTTTAAGAAACAGGACATTTTTAACTCTATTTATCAACTCTATAAATGAAACTTTATCTTTAAGCTGTTCTTCCTCACTATCACTAACTTCCTTTTCATTATTCTCCTCATCATTTCTCCATTTCATTTCAGGCTTCTCTGGTTTTAAAGGTTTTTCTTTTATTATTTGCTCTTTCTTTCTTTGTCGTAGTTTTTTAACCTCCACATCAACATTATCAATTTTATTGCATAGAACTTCTTTGTAAGATGGAGTATGAACATTTATTATCTCTACATTATTATCCAAACAACTATTGTACAAAGGGGGAAACTGTCTCTTTAGCGGGTGAATATTTTTGTTTTCTAACTCTTGAATTTTAGATGATGTATCATAAAGGTTGATCGCTTTTTTATATGTACAATTGAATTCTGCCATCAATTCTCGGAGGCGCTTCTCTTTAAGGTACGTTGGACAAGTTTTTGCCATCGCCATGTGACCCCCTTTACAGTTCACACACGTAAAAGAGGAGGTTTCACAGTTGGAATGATTACCTCCACATTTAGGGCAAATGAAATTTTTGGAAGGACATAAACTTATTCCGTGACCTATTTTCCAGCATTTGAAGCACTGTGTCACGGGAAATACATAAGGTTCTACTTTGATCTTTAATCCATCAACATAAACATGAGAAGGCAAGTGTGAGCCTTTAAATGCAAGGCGAGCAACCTCACTCGGGCACCAGTGACCATCCACTCTATCTCGACGTTTAAGACGTTTAACTGAAAAAATTTCAACACTACTCAAAACTTTATTCTTAATCTCTTCATCTGTCAGGTCTGCATCCACATCCCTAATAACTCCGTATGAGTGATTTACTTCCATGGGCTTATGTACTAACCATCCCCTTGTAATTATATTTTCACAATTAAAAAGTAGCTGTGCATTTTTCACACTATCAAACTCAATTCTCAGTTTATTGGAATTAATGTATTTAACCTGAACAATACCATTAATATCATTTTCTTTGAGGAATCGGGCCATCGCAAACTGTTTAGGTAATGGACCTTTCCCAGTTAAATAAACTTGCATATCATCCTTCTTTGTTATTGTGATCACCTTATCATGTTTATTCTCTTTCTTCCCCTTTTTACTCTTCCTAGTGTCCTGCCATCCCTCTTTCTCTTCATTTTCAGCACTTTCCGAAGTGTCACCCTGTACTCTTGGTCTTTTAGTACCGATTAATCGCTCTAAATTCTCTCCTAACTCCACTTCTTTATCTTCTACACAAAAAATATTTTTTTCATCTTCCGAAAGCTCGCCATACTTTTTAACCTGAACACACACATTGTTTTCTCGTTCTGCATATGGGACGCTCACTTGAGAAACTGGAGAGAATAAATCTCGGTACGAACCAATAGACGATCTATTAGATGATCCATCCATATATCGCTGCTCCATGGTAACAAAATATTCACTGAAAGTCACAGGAAGAAGCCGAGCCGCCGTGCCCCTGCCGGACCGAAAACCGGTCGGCACGGAGTAGGCTGAAAACTCTCGCTAATGAAAACGAAGTGAAATAGAAAACTTATCTGCAATATATTTAATATTATCTATTTTTAGTTTATATTTATCAAACAGAAAAATATTTTTTCATTTCGGCTGTATCTGACATATTATGACGGTTCAAGCTTCTTACCATATAATGACAAAGTTAGATCATCTGCACTTACGCTACTTGCGATTGACGAACGAGTATCGTAATTGCTAGTATACCCGCCTCATACGCGGGAGGTCCCAGGTTCGAGTCCTGGCCGGGGCATTCAATTGTGTGGAGAACACAGATGTTTGTTCTCGATAATAATGTTGATATTTTTATATGTGAACGTTTATCCGGGTTTCCCGCCAGTTTGTTGTATGGTTATCCATAACACAAGCTCTGCTTTCTTTGGGGCCATACAGTTGGTGTGATTGTCTGGGGATTTATTATTATTATTTATAATTTACAATGTCAATTCATTTAACGTCACATTCTTCACGACTTCCCTAATAAACCCATCCCACAATCAGCCATACCAAACTAAGTTAATGGTTTCAGGCAACTTGTAGACCATCACAGTTGTCTGCTGAGGGTTGGCAAAGTTTAGACAGACATTCAAAATAACTTTCTGAGATGTATGGGTTGTCCAAAGTTGTGTTTCGCTGTTAGATCAGTTGGTTCCATGTACTAGTTGTAAGAATACATTAGAACTTGGGCTGTAACAGCATCGGACCCGAACTTAAAGGTCTTGAAGCAAGCCCTTTTACCACAGTGCCACTATAGTTCCCTACAGTGGCGTGAAGAAGAATGATTTCAAGAACTTGTCTTTCATATCCCTATGTGTTTTTATTTTGAATCGCATTTGCGTTTGTGTGTCACCTGACAAATTTTTAAAAGTTATTTTATCATACACATTTCCAAAATCTGCCGTCTCAGCGCCACTGCAGGATAGGTTTTCCAGACTCTAGTATGATTAATATAGATAGAATCTCTTACTTTTCGAGTGCTCTGCTTCAATCCTCTCGAATGTTTTAGAACTGTTCGCTCCCTGCCGTCAATGGAATGAAGTAAATGTTTTGTTATTGGGTATTATTTTAAAGTATTACTATATAAAAAATGGTTATTTTCCAAATTCCTACCTGATACCTAATACGAGGTAAGCATAAAACCCCGGGACAGTTAAAAGTTCAAAGCCTGGAGTTTTATTGGGCTAGAGCATTGTAGAGATTAGATTTGTAGAGCATGTACGAAAAGAAAAATAAAAAAATATTTTATAAAAATTAAAACCACCTGCTTAACGTAAGTTGACTAAAAAAAAAAATATATTTTATGCGGAAGGGGTGTCTACTTAAGTAAGTACATCCGCTAATCCAATTATAAGAGGGTTTTTTGACTGAACTGGATTAGATAATAAAATAATGAAATTGTATTTATTTACTGAAGCGAATATAAGTTAATAGACTTCTATAGACAGCATTGTAAGATAAATTATTTTCTGCTAGTACAGAGAATGCGCGATCTGAATGCAGTCCGAGTTGGAGCAGGCTCCTCCCGTTCTTTTGCTGCCACATATCGTTTCGCAGCCAATATACATTGTGCGTGGCAAGGTGTAACAACAGGGGGGGTTGCAACAATAACTTATGTCCCTAAACTTATCAAAATTCTAAGTGCAAATCAATACGTAAACCTCTCATTCATGTACGTGTTTCAATATTCAATCATTCCATCATTTTCAGTGAGATAATTGGGGGAGCTGGATCATTCCTAAAATGATCCATGTACCCCAATTATCACCTACTGATGCAGATAAGAATAACTTTGTAAAAAAGGTTTCGAACAAAAAAAAAGAAAATTACCTGTTTAGAGTGCAGATATTTTCTAGATTTTGATTTTGTATCAGATATGGGATTTGAATCCATTTTAGTTTGCTTTGCATGTCCATCATTATTTTCTATGGACGATAAATGAGGATAATCATTTTCCTCGCGTTTCTTGTTACTGACACTTCCTCCATCCGCCTCTTCATCTATTTCTTGATCCGTCCAGTAATGCTCCAATTTCTTCTGAAAGTTTTCTCGCTCATTTGAATTCCAACTTGAATTTGGGTCAAAAAGAAGAGATGTCAAAGCGTTTGTAACGATATGCATAAGTTTTTCCGGATCACGTAAAGCTTCCTCAAGTTCTTTCTTCTTAACTTTATTATCTTCGAGCTGATCCATCTTATGATTACCACGTCTACTTTTCAGTATCTTGTTTTTTGAATTATCTTGGAAACCCTTAATGATCTTGACAAGTTTTTTTGGGACGGATATCTCTTCTTTTTCGTTAAGCATGTTTTTGATCTTAATTATGAATCTGTTACTCCAATTTTGAATAGCTGTTCCTAAATCTGATATCTTAGCCGGTTTGAAAGCTTCTGAGGAAGTTTCGGATAACGAATGCTTTTTTCTTGAATTAAAAGCTGTTTCAGACCTTCTGGATGCGGAGGAACCAAAAAGCTTTTTGACTTCATTGTCTTGAGTATGGCGACTTGCCATTTGTTTTTGTACCACTTTATCGATGACATCTATTTTACTTTTGTCAAATTCCCCACCTAAGATGATCGGCAATTTTTCAAAGAAATTGTTTAACTTTACGGTCTCCTGTGAATAAATATACAGTTACTATTGTTACTTCTCAATATATAGAAAAAAAAATCTTTATATCCTAAACAAACTTAAAATGTATTTGTCATATTTACCGTAACATAATAAAGCAGGTAGTACAAAAGATGACCTACTAATAGTCAGTATATCAAATTAAAGGCCAATAAATATAGATTATCATACAATCATTAGTTTAAATATATAGACCTTCCTACCATTGTAAGATATTTTTTTAAATATATCTTTTCCCCGATTTTTGTAGGATTCACTCTAGGTAATGACAGTCAATCAACAAACTGACAGATTGTTGATTGACTGTCAAAACTAATCCGCCAATAAGGTCCATGACTTGTGGGTTCATTCGACATCGTTTTGTTACTTTTTTTGACATTGACATTGATACATTCAAAAGAAAACAAAATGGTAGCTTATGATTGATTTTTCGCAAATTACTTATTATTTTTAAAAAGATTTAAAATTAGGGAAGTCAGGGGGGAAAAGGTTACTCATGAGTTAATCTTTCATGTGTGCGACCATTAGCTGGTCAAAATCCCATATTGACTTTGACCATCATCTTTATTTTAATCTATTGATCTAGAAAAGGCTTTAGGCCATGTTTTATAGATTATACGAATCAGTAGTTTCAGACCTAGTCAATATCTGCAGCCGAGTTGGGGCAATCGTCAAACGCACTGTCTTCTCCAAGCCTTGGTACATTTTTAGAAACTCCATCTTGCAGTTTTTTATGGCTTTCAGGTAAGGCAAAGACGTAGACCAATCATGACACCACGGCCTATCTTGCCCAAAAAACTGTGCCCGTTTCTTGTGCCATAACTTCTTGTACGACTTGATGCGAAAGGGCTTTGCCACTACTTTGGTTCTATCAGTATTGGAACCCATTGCATTGGCAAGGGAAGACTGGACGGCGCAACGCTGGTGCCCTAGCACTTGGATCGGTTTATCATTTATGACTCAACGTGTGTGGATACACTCGGTTTGTCCCACTCGAGAGCTTCAAATGCCGGCGCTGCTGAGGAGTCGTCTCAGGAGCTAAATCCTCGCAAATACGCAAACAATTTTATGAGTAATTACACAAAGTAACTTTGAAATGTACCTACATCGTCCATGAGCCTCGAACGGCGCGAGCTGGTGATCACTGTTCTAATCTTATCCAGAACGCCCTGTAGCTTCTTGACAAACATTCTATCTGCATCTAACTCTTTCCCATCGAACTCCAGAACGGTGTCTAACACTAAATTAATGTTTCCATCGTTGGTCGCTTGCGATGTCACTATCACTTAGAAAATTAAAATTTATGATGGAACTGGGTGTTAAAACATGGAATTTTAATCTATGGATGAATTAAGATTGTAATCTATGGATCTTGGATCACCGTGTATCGTTGCGTACGTGCGTCTGTACACCGACAGGTGCAACATTCAAATTGAAAATATACAGCTTTGACCTAAAACGCCTTCCAATCTTTATTTAAATTGAACATGGCTAATGTTAGAGTTTGTTTGATTTTTAGTAAGTTCTACAGTAAGTTAAGTGTTTGATTTACAATCTTACCTATAAATATAAGAGTTAAACAGAACCTCATATTTAGTTTTCTTTTTCTGTTTACATCACACCATTATTTTTTGTTTTATTACTAAAATTTTATCGATGACATGCTTAGCAAATAATATATTTGAGTTTATAAACTCAACCGTGTTTTATTGTCCTGTCGAAATTGTATTCAAACAGATTTTATGTAATGTTCTTTATATTAGTACAGAAAAAATAGGTTTTGTTTTCTTGGTTCGTCAACGACCACTTTTGTCAAGAATTGCTGTCTCGATCATGACGTTTAGTTCTTTTTGAACTTGGAACAAGCTCAACGTAATCAAAGAATATATATAAACGTATGATTGAATTTGTGTACCCATAGAATCATTTCTACGATAATTCAATAAATTTACGGGATTCTTACCACGATTTTCGATTTTTATTTCGCGGGTCCGATATTTCGATGCTGTTGCAAGCACCATGACCGCGGACTGGCAGTGAAAATAACGAAATTATAGTGAAAAGAACCGCGATAGTTTATTACAGTCATCAGTTCTACGATGTTTGGTAATTACTGTCGGCTAGTTGTAACGTACGAGCCTTGTCGGCGCTTCGACCACTCGATCGAATGACTCAACTGGTTGATCCCCGTGACAACCAAACGTAACAATGAGTTTTTACAACTTACGTACGTTAAGCCGACTGCTCTAAACAGGAAAACATTGTAAAGTAAACCACATACCTAAGATATCATTCGATGGTACTTGTCGATCTAATAAACCGGAGAAGGCAAGCATGGAGGGGTATAAATCAATAACATAGAACAATAAATTAATCGACAAATATGAGACATAATTACATTTGCGAGTTTTTGAAAGCATTCAAATTTCGAAATAGAATGCGAAAATCTATCTTTATTGTATTAAAAAAAGGAGATAAGTTAAGAAATTGTTAGTGGCGTACTTTTTGCTGCGTTCAGAAGGAATCAATATGTTTCTTTTTCGTGAACGATGGTCAGGTAAACGAGCCTTAGTTAGAAACATATATAGTTTATTGAGCAACAGAAACACTAAAAAACATATTTTTTATTTTTGTAGAGAATAAATGTATAATAACGTAGGTTTCCAAGCATACATCATATCAAAATATTTATTGCAACAAAGCAGACTACTATATTATATTCGGCCGAGGGTTAGTACCCTTGTAGCTCTACCTCATACATCGTAGATCCCAGACGCAGACAGAAGTTTCACCCGTTTGTGGTTAGCGTGCCGATGAGCCGAACTAAACGGTTCGATAGCCCCTTTGCCAAAGAGTGGAACGAGTTGCCAGCGTCGGTTTTTCCAGACAAATATAACTCTGGAGCTTTCAAGTGTAAAATGAATAAGTACCTCTTGGACAGGCGTGTATGATCCTCGTCTTCATCGTCACTTTCCATCAGGTGAGATGGAGGACAAACGCCTGCTAATTATTAATAAAAAAATAATTTAAAGAAAAGGTTCGTGTCCTGCTCATGTGTGATGAACACAAATGATCGTTCTCGGGTCATGGTTGTTTAAATTTATATGCGTATGTTTATTCTGGGTTCCCCCCCCCCCACTTGGCTGTATGGCCATCCATAACACAAGCTCTGCTTACATTGGGGCCATACAGTTGGTGTGTTTGTCTGGGGATTTATTATATCCAAGTCAAATTCATTGCTTTATTTTTATATATCAGTAATTACTAGGACTGTTACATGTTTGTGTATGCCCGTGTCTTAAATCCAATTTGTATTTTTTCTTAACATGGAGTTCTTGAGGATATAACATTCGGATTATGTAGCATAGGTTTCTATTATTGTAACAAATTACACATTTCTAAGAAACATGCTACTCGTATGAAACAAGTGAACACATTAACGATAAAAAAAGGTTTAATTGATTACCTCAAAATTAAATTTGAAGCTTTTACAATACTGACACATAATAAAATAGTTTAGATAACAAGAAATGTTATAGTATACAGTTGTTACTGTACTGACAGAAGAAACAAATGAATCTGCATCCATAACACACATTATAGTTAACGTAAACAATCAAAGAGAGGTTTCTATTCAGAGCTTTTTCAATATATAGAGGATTTCATGGTGCTAGTTGTTCTGTCCACAATCTTTGCTCTTATAATGTCCGTCGATACGATGGTGACAGTAGAGAATCGTGTTACTGCCTTTGTCCGTTTACGGTGGCTCAAACAGCCCGTGATTGTGCGGTGAATTCGATACTTGGCGAGGGCTTAAAGTTAACTTGACGGCCGAGTGACGTAGTGGGTAGTAGTCCTGGTTCGAGTGCTAACCGGGGCAATTTGTGTGATGAAAAAATAGATATTTGTTCTCGGATCATGGTTGTCAGTTATTGTATATGCTTATTCTGGGTTCCCCAGTTCCAAGCTCTGCCTACCTCGGAGCCATACAGTTGGTGTGTTGGTCTGGGGATTGATTAGTATTATTATTCTAACAATGGCTTATCGGAATCAGAACGCAGTGAGTTCTCAGCCAACAATAAGAGGTTTTCCGCAATCAAATTGAGAAAAAAAAAATACTTTAAGATAGGTAGGTTGAAAAGAAGACCGAGTTTCTAAATTACCATATTATGCCTACGCAATTCTCAAACGGGTCCGTGTTGGGATGCATAAATTTAATTGGCATATTATAAGACTGCATAACGTTTTTTGGCAGAATAAATCATAAGGCATACTTTATTTCTCCTTAACTTCATTTATAATAATAATATATAAGCATAAAATTTTCATGCATAAATGGTTTTACAATAACGCTTACTAATCATAACATTTATTGGCATCTCACACCATGGCATAAAGTTTACAAGTCATACACATAGAATACCATAGTTTGATAAAAATAAATGAACTATAAAATTAATAACCTGTTTAGAAAATCATTTCATATGTTTTAGTTTGCAAGCAGACAAGCATGCATGTAAGCAAGCAAGCAGGTATGCATGCAAGCAAAACACCATGCATCCATGCAAGTATTTCTGGGTACTGATAGACATGTGACGTCTCCGGCGCTACGGGATGTGCAGCCCCTTCGCCCTTACGTAACAAAGCGCATGCATTCGTGCTCGCCTTCGCCACTTCGGCTTTCTGATATGACCAGCCTCAGCCACTACGGCTCACACGTTGTCTACGCTTCGCTACAGCGGGCGGGGGCTGCCCTTCCTCCGCACCAACGGGTTTATAAAAACACTCTAGGGCGGGACATAATAGTACCGCGTGGTTTCGAGGTTGACCAATTTGGTTCTGTATTATAGTGAGATGATTATTTACAATTCATCATCATCATTTCTTAAATAGTCTTGGTCAAATGTTATTGTTTATTATTTTTACGTGCAATTCGCTTTTTGGCATGACCTACATACTGACTAACCTGCTCCTCCTCGGCGCGCTCGACGTCGCACCTAATATTATGACTCGGCCATGGAAGTTAGATTTACGATGCTGCGAAATACTGTACTGCGACGACACGGAACTGCGAAATTACTTACTTCGAGAGATCATTCTTCTATACGATGAAATGCAAATAAATGAAATTGCTATAACACCGAATTGCAAAAATATTTACTTTGACACACCATTCTCCTATATGCTGAAATGCGCTGACATGGAACCATACCCCTCTAACGACTCCACTACTAACTTTACTGAGCTTAAGTTCAAAAGTATATAATCACGAAGTACATTAGTTCGAAAGCTCACTGCAGCGAAGTATGGAATTCCGATGATCGTGTCGCTTTTTTTTTTGTTTTGAACCAAAGTCGCTTTTCTTGAAAAGCTGGAAATAGTATTTAATGTGGTCCTGGCGCTTCTCCGGGTGCTCCCGCACCACGCTCGCTTCGCTCGATCGGTTCGCGCATTTTTTGGTTTCGCGGGGAAAAGGTGCATCACGTACCTGACACCCAAGGGGGAGTGCCAGGTTATGTGGGACTCTTACCCACTAAAAACCACCGCGGTATGCCTCTGCCGCCTTTGCTGGGGCTCACGGTATCGCCATTGGCATTACGACATTGCGACAACTACATACAAACCTAACCTAACCCAATTAAACCTTTAATGTGACCAGGCAGAACGCAAGCGGACCTCATCAAATGCATGCATGTATTTTTAAAAATCATTATCAATTTGTCAAATGATGTTTTGGCATAAATAAAATTTATTCTTGTAAATCTTTTGTCTAATGAGTAGTTTATTAAACAATAGTTTGTAAAATGATAAAATTAATAAGTAAAATTTTGTGCAACGTTGTTTTGCAAATTATTTGATTATTGTCAAATAATTGGAAACCTAAATTTATTCACAAACACTTGCCTTTATTTGTAGTATGATATATATTGTCGTCGTTGTGGTATAGTTACAAATTCCCTTCGCTGTCGTAGTTAAATTAATCATATTCGTCATTGAATAATTATTTGTGGCCATGGTGGTAATATTTATGTGATAATCTTTTATATGGTATACACCTTTTTCTTCTGTTTTCCTTGGCCTTTTACATATCTTGATTTAATTTTGAAACGTCTTTCGTTTGAAAAACCAACAGGACTTGAGGTTTCTTCTGGAATCTGGGATATTTTCACGGAATTATCTGTAACATTAAATTCTAAAATTAGGAACCCAGAATTAACATGAAATGAGTAGTACCTTTGTACATGCACTTTATCCCATTTATGATTAGTTATATTTTGCGTGTGCATAAATTGAAAAATATAAGGGAGCGTCTCGGCGGGATGGTGAACAAGAGGCGAAACAGACTTTCGGCAACTATTTATTAATTATTAATGACTTTAAACAAACACTTTCCACTAGAGGTGGTTGATAAATAACGTCACGGTGAAAATATCACTGTGATCTGATGTCTATGGATATCACTGTGACTTTTTTCGAACATCAAAACAAAACACAGCAAAACGTGACAGAAAAAGTAATCGCGATACGAACGAACGGAACGCGATAGAGAGTATCGCGTTCCGTCGACTAACTTCGGCCGTCCCCGTCGTGTCGGCTTGTGTGCGAGTGAGATAGAGGCAAGCAACGGTCATTTTCACCGGTCAGGTAGACATAATTATTGTGAGAAAGTAACGGATGAAAAAATAAACATAAGTACCTAAAATAAAATAAAATAGATGGATGTAAAACATATTTGGACTTTAAAGATTTTAACATGAAATTAACACTAGTATATACACAATGAACCTTAAAACATATTTTTGATAGTATAATGTATTTTTTTATAATTGAAATGGTTTTGGAATATTACTTTTTTTGTGGCACACTAAAATAACATGTACTATAATTATACTTGGTCTCAAGCTATTTTTTTATTGATAATTGCCATAATTAGATCAAGGCATCCAAAAAAGGAGTATTATGCAATTTAATTAGCTATTATACTAATCTACATATTTTTAGCTCTATGTTCTTAACTTTCGCTCCAAAATTTAAACACAAGTGCAAGCAACTGCTTTGTTTTTGAAAGTAGCTACTAACGGATTATGTGAAATAGTTTTTTGCTTTTAGCTGTTTCCTAATTATTAATTTCAGTAAAAAAGTTGTAAATATAAATATTTTATATTATTTATATTAAAAATAATAGTGTGTAAATATAGAGTTAAACAATACGTAGGCGTAAAATATTAATTAAGTGTTAGGTTAATTAAAATAGTCTAGTGCTTTCTTTCGTAAATAAGGATTTTTATAAATATGGCGGATTCGCGTAAAATGAAAAGCAGTAACTTATGGAACTGCTTTGAAGAATTTGGGGAGAGTGTAAATAAATTAGCCATTTGTAAAATATGTAGAGCTAAGCTTAGCTATAAATCATCCACATCAAACTTAAAAAAACATTTGGAGCGGAAACACCCTACAGTGCAATTCATATCAAGCAAGGCAGGTCCATCTGCGAATTCGAATGATTCGAACGTAAATCTACAGCCACGGTCATCATCAGCTTCTGACACTCAGCAGGTCCAAGAAATAAAGGCTCCAAACAACTCATCAATTGCACACAGTGAACAGCAAAATGTCAGCAAATCTATTGCATTCGTAAACCAATCTATGGCTCGATATTTGAAGAAAAAAATTACACCAGCTGAAAAAACAAAGCTCGACTATTTACTTATGCAGCTATTTATATATGACTATCAGCCGTTTTCCATAGTCGAAGACAAGGGGTTTAGAGCATTCGTAGAGGGCTTAAACCCTTCGTACAAATTACCAGATAGAAAACTGCTATCAAACAGCTACTTGCCAGCGCTTTATGAGACTTGTATGGCTGAAATGAAGCAAAAACTGGATGCTGAAGCAGAAAGTGTCTGCCTCACCACTGACATCTGGACATCAAGTGTAAACGATGCATACTTGGGGCTAACTGCCCATTATATCGACAATAATTTCACGATTAAATCAGTGCTGCTGGATTGCACAGTTATGGCTGGTTCCCACACAGCCGAAAATATTAAAGAAAATGTTTTGCGCATACTTCAAAATTGGAAGCTTAGAGACAAAGTCCTCATTATTGTTACCGACAACGCAAGCAACATGAAAAGTGCCGCGGCAAAAATGGGGTTCAAGCATTTCGGTTGCTACGCCCACAATCTCAATTTAATAGTTAAGCACTGTACTGTAGAAAATAGTGCAGACGCAGAAGTGCAAAATCTCATCCAGAAAGTAAAAACTGTAGTTTCTCATTTCAAGAAAAGTGTGAAAGCGACTGAGAAAATGGTTTTATATCAGAAACAGAACGGCATTTCTAAGCCTAAAAAAGTGCTTCAAGACGTCGCAATGAGATGGAACTCAACATTAAGAATGTTGGAGCGCTTTGTGGAACTTGAAGAGGCTATCAAAGCTACAACAGCTTTGTCAGAGGAGAGTTGGGAGACACTGACACCGGAAGAATGGCGGATATGTCGAGAACTGTGCATCATTTTAAAACCATTCGACCAGTTGACCGAAGCCATGAGCGGCGAAAAGTACGTGTCCGGAAGTCAGATTATAATTTTAACAAGGGGTCTGATTTCCGCACTTAATCAAATGCTCCAAGTAACAGTAGGCCCACTGGTAGAAGACTTTGCCGATACTCTTCACAAAGTCACGAAGAAGGTAGTATCGTCACTTAGGACAGACACCGTGAAACGGTTTCCAAACTTGGAAGCAAGTAAAACGATTGGCATTGCCACAATGCTTAATCCACGTTTTAAATTCCACGTGTTCCGCAATCAAATATATGCTGCGGAAATAAAAAAACACGTTATATAACTAATCACTGGATTAATAAGGAAATCACTTCCAAAGCAGCCAGATCGCTCTGATGATTTAGTTGTTGTAGAACCTCCAGCAAAGCGCAAATTTGATATTTGGTGTGAATACGACAGCATCATACAGGCAGTGCGAACCCGAAGGAACTCCCCAATCGAAAGCCATCCTCGAAGTACAAAGGTATTTGGATATACCAGTGTTAGGGAGAAATTAAGATCCGCTGCAGTGGTGGCAAATTTTTAGACACAGCTTCCCACACCTGGCTACTTTGGCTAAACGAAATCTAAACTTTCTAGCCACGTCAGTGCCCTGTGAGCGGCTTTTCTCAAAGGCCGGAAATATTATTAATGAGAGGCGAACAAGACTTGGCGCACGCAAAAAGCAACAGCTTCTCTTTTTAAACGCCAATTATTAGGCAAGTTAAATAAACCATGGATTTTAACAATGTGAAAAAGATGTACATTATAATTGGAGTGATTGGAAGATGTACATAAATTCAATGTAAATAACTAATTTAAAGAATAATGTATATAATGTAAATAAGATGTATATAAAATCAACTGATCCAAGATAATAAACACGCCGCATGAAACGATTTGTTTTGTGCGACAGTCCTAAGCCTGTAAGAATTTTGGATCACATAAACTAATGTAACCAAATCACAAAATTACACCCGTTTAAGTTTCGAGTAATATCGTATCTTTTTTATTGTATCTTTTACAAACTATGTAAAAATTGTGTATTTTAAGATAAAAATTATGCATTTAGTTTTTATAAGTTACGAAATCATAAAATACATAAAAAATAATATATACATTAATTATAAAAAAAGTCACAAGTGAATTATAACAAATAAATTGAATTGCTTTAAAATAGGCGCTCAACACTCATTGCCACTTGACCTTCAAAGGTACAGATTTTTTTAATTATGAGAGAATTGCACTTACTTCATAACAATTAGGATCATTTTATATTGTCTTTCTAGCTCGCGAGCTAGCTTGTTGGTTAGTATTGTTCTCCCACTCTTGCATATAGCGCTTTCTCTCCAGTCTCCCAATAGCGAATATTCCCGATCACCATTCGTTTACCAAACAACTCATCAGCGAAGTTGCCAAGTAAAAAAAATTGCCAGATTTAAGACAAACGTTGTAATTCAATATTAACAACCATTGCTTGTATTATAAATTATCTACTTACTTCTAAAACACTTATTTGATTAAAAAAAGCATAGAAAATAAATTATTTGTCTCATAATCTTAATGTAATAATTAATGTTAATGTAATAACGACTTTGAAAACAATTTGATATCACAATTTTGAAAAAAAAAGTGGGAAAAGATCGTACTACGATATTTTAGCACAGAAGGAAATGTACTGTGCTTTAACGTCCATCGCGGTGTTTTAATAATAGTGTATACTGTGTATTGAAGTCCAACAAGCAATGAAAATCGTAATACATACATTAAAGCACTACAATAATTAAAAAATACACACGATAAATCGTATTTGTAAAGCCCGATACCAGGTTTTAGTTATTGTGCTGATACATTGTTATAGAAACTATGTATCGTTAAAACGCCCACTACGATTTTATTAATTACATTACCTATCAAAAGTTTCGAACCATAACTGTAAATATTTGTACGTTGAACCTTACTATGTACGATTAAAGTAAATCGCATACTAAGGTTCGTTCAGCGCCAATTAAACATAATACATATTAGGTCTTTACCTATGAAATTGCCGTTTTTCACGAAATAATTGAAGCGTAATTTTTTTATATATTTTTTATTTCTATTAATCAAAATAATCACCCATGCAATCAATGCATCTTTGCCAACGCATTGGTAGCTTATTGATGCCTTTCTTGAAGAAATCAGCTGGACGGGAGGCAACAAATTCTTCAAAGGCATTTTGTACTGCCTCTCGGGTATTGAATTTTTTTCCCGCCAAGAAGTTATCCAAATTCTGGAAAAAGTAGAAGTCTGTTGGCGCAAGGTCTGGTGAGTACGGCGGATGACGGAGAACTTCCAACCCCAACTCTTGTAGCTTGGAGACCGTCTGCTGTGCAGTATGAGGTCGCGCGTTGTCGTGCAGGAGCAGTGGAGCCGAAGAATTGACCAAAGCTGGTTGGAGACGTGCGAGCTTCTCCATCATTGTGTTCAGTTCTTCACAGTACACATCTGCAGTAATGCTTGTCCCGTTTGGCAAGAAGCTGTGATGAATTACACCCGCGTTAGACCACCAAACAGTGACCATCACTTTTCTAGGGGTAAGTTTTCGTTTAGGGCATTGTTTGGGTGTTGAACCAGGGTCCAACCAACTTGCTGAGCGCTTACGATTGTCAAACAGGATCCATTTCTCGTCACAAGTAACAATGCGGTTCAGAATTCCTTCATTTGTATGCCTGCTGAGCAGTGCAAGGCACGTCTCCACGCATACTTCGCGCTGGCTGTCATTGAGTTCGTGGGGTACCCATTTGTCAAGCTTTTTTACTTTGCCAATTTGACGCAAATGGACCAATATTGTTTTGATGCTAACGTCGAAAGCTGCTGCTAATTCAGCCGTGGATTGAGTTTCATCAGCTTCCACAATTGCCTTTAATTCGTCATTGTCGACCAAAGTTTTCGGACGACCACGGGGTTCATTTTTCAGGTCAAAATTTCCAGAACGGAAGCGGGTAAACCAATAACGGGTGGTGCGTTCGTTTGTAGTGTTCGCTCCGTAAACGTCGTTGATGTTGCGTGCCGCTTGTGCCGCTTTGCTGCCACGACGGTACTCATACTCCATAATTACTCGAATTTTTAACTTATCCATGATGACGAAAAATGTTCGAATGCGTTGAAAACAAAACACTAACTATTAAACAAATGACGATTTTAGAAAAAGAATTCCATGTTTGTCAAATAAAATTAATTTGAAATTAGAATTATCAGTCAAAAAAAAAATATTTTCATTTGAAATGGCCAGTACGGCAAAACGGCAGTTTCATAGGTAAAGACCTATTATTATAAATACTGTAAATATAAAAAATAAAAAGTTATAATATTTGAAATATATATTATATTTGCGATATCCGACTGAACACAAAATATTTTCTACATACAGATTATATTCATAAAGTTACTAACAGTTAGTTATATAGTTTCAGGAACTAATACTGATATTTAGTGATGTAAGTGATCGACGACCGACGTGACAAAGTCACGGTGATTTTTCACTGTGATTTTTTTGGAACTGGAACAGCAGTCACAGTGATACTAAAATAACTGTTTATCCCTACTTAGAGGTGTGACTAATATATTCGTAATAGTTATACGTAATAGTTACACGGACCAAATCACATATTAGGTAATATGAATGTTATGATATTAGGTTATTCTATAATAGTCAAATAATAGTGAGTGACGTTCGTCGCGTCACAGGAGAATGCGACGTTGCCAAACTTGCGTGTTATCCATCGCTCGCACTCTTCGCCGGGCCGCGCAGTGCTACGCGGTAGTGTACCAAGGACGTATACGATCGAACATTATCTATGCGTAGCATACACTTCGCGTTTTGTATGGAAGTTACATGGATAAGCAGAGTGACAGCATGTAATCGACATCGATTAAATAAAAATTGTTAAAAATGCGCAATATTTTGATAATAATCTGAGTAATAGTAATAACGCCTAATTTTTTAGATAGATTTTATGTTCATTTAATTTAGTTAGACGTGTTTAATGTTAATGCCTGTTAAAGTATGAAGGCAAATTTAATCACTACTCTTAATCAATATTAAGAGTAGCTAGGTATATTAACACATTATTTTGTCGGGTTAAAAAGTAGCGTATGTGTTAATCCGAGGTCTAATCCAAGAAATCCAATACCATACCAAACATTAAAATCAAATCTGCCAAACAGTACATAAAAACGAATAAATAAGCAAACTTTCGAATTTATAATATAAGTAAAATATGCGATTCTCTTATATAACTATCTCTCGTATAACTAATATACACGCAAACAAATATGGTTAAATGAATATAGCGTATTATTAGAACAACATCGGACGGAAAACTAACCCTATTATTTGACTATTACCAAATAATAGGCTTGATAACCTAATATTGGTAAAGCGTTATATTCGATAATCGGAATACGAATATTTGAGCCTAATATAACACCTCTATCCCTACTCTACTCCACTTTCCTCAAGGGAAGAGGACAGTTTGCAGTCCGAAGCTATTATATTGATATTCCTTGCGTTCGAGTAATCTGTCCCACCAGGCTTACAGGTCCAAAAAGGCGATCCCAAATTTAAATTGGTGATAACGTGCATACTGAAATAATACGAAAGTTACATGTGCGATTTAATATACTGGTGGCGCCATCTATTCTATTCGCCAGAACTAATTGTCTCTGTGGTGAGATTTATTAAGTTGGCACTGTTTAGGGGTCACTGATAGAACGAGGATTGACGTGGGTGTTACATAAATAAATATAAACAACCATGACCCGAGAACAAACATCTGTGTTCACTCAAATGACACCCACACAATTTCAAGATCAGGACTTAATCTATGAGGCTCTGCTACTATCCACTACGTCACTCGGCCGATGATGGAATTGTTATTTTTATGAATTTAAGAAGAACTTAAGTATAAACGTTTAGCGATTTCATTATCATTTCATTATTAGATATAAAAAAGGGGTCAAGAAGAAATTTATCGTTTTTGACACTCACTGCGTTTGAAGACACGGTGAAGTGGTTAGCAGCCCAGCCTCATATGCTGAAAGTCAGTCCTGGTCAGGGCATCATGTGTGTGATGGACACAGATGTTGGTTTTCAAATCATGGTTGTTTGGATTTATTAGTGTTATTATGTTTATTCTGGATTCCCCCCAGTTCGCTGTGTGGTCATCCATAACAAAAGCTCTGCTTACTTTGGAACCATACAGTATGTGTGTTTATGTGGTGATTTATTTCTTTTTATTATTATTACTTGTTACGACTAGTTAGTCCAAATCTTTTAAAAACCACATAATGATAAATTCTGTTTATATTAAACAGTAATTAGGTATATCAAATTGTCTTTATTTGTATTACCTTGAATATGAGGCGTGGTTGTATAATTACTGTTTTTCTTTGTTACACGTATTTTATTTAATGTAGAATAATTGTCTGGTGCCATTGTCGTAATAACGGCATCAATTTGATTGGAAATCGTTTAAATTTTCTTTTTTACCTGAAAGTTTTGCATTATTGGTATATTTACTTTTTACATCTTGAAGTTTGTTGTATTCGTTTGTTAAATAGCTTCACAAAATTGATTTGATGCAATAGTGTATTAAATAACCGGGACTTCAGACTTTGAACTTTCATATATTGCAGATACCCAGCGTACCAGACAAAGCAATTTATTTCTCAGCATCGACATTTACTTGTTCTTGATGACGTTATAAAAGCATCACTCTACCGCCAGTTAAAAAAAACCTTCGTGAAGAAGAACAGGCAAGAAACTCCATGGGTATCATTTTTTCAAAATAAATTTACATTGGCTCTAAAATTTTGTCTTGTTGTTCACGAGTTATCGCGGGATCCAGCCTTCGCCTTCCTGGACCATATTAGAGGGAAGTGAGTGACCCGTCACCCGACGCTACCATAAGAAGACGTACTTTAGTGACGCTTTAGATATTCATCAGGATGAAGAATTCATCGCACAAATAGACACATTACACATGAATATTTCAGTCAATAATTGCACCCATTTTCCTAGAAAGTATTGTATAGTAAAAGTACCTATGTAATCATATTCACATTACATAATGTTTCTTGTAGCCAAGCACGTAACACGCAATTTTTTTTTAACCAATTATTCATCGGTTATGTCAATTCGATAATATCAAAGAATCGTGCTGTTAGAAAATGGTTCCAAAAACCATACATTTTATATTGTTTGTTCAGGTATTTCCTGACGAACTGTGCAGATAGCGAGTATCAAAAATTCATACTTTTGTTTGGATTGCAAACAAACGATATTCGTTAAACAATGCTTGTAATAATATAGTGATTAGAATCTTATACTTAGTATCAGTAGTACAAAATCAATCAAAGAGTCGTCAAATGCTTTTTGTATTAACTTCAAGTTTTTGTTCAAAACATATTTACTTGTATAATTTATTGTAAATCTCATAAAAACTTCATAGTTTAAAGTAAAAATAGAACAGGAATTTAAAAAATTGTCAGATTTACTGTTTTATTCTCATTCTTCGTACATTCATTCATCGCTTTCGCAATACCGTCTTGTTTTTCAGATGTCTTCCCAATATCATTTTCAAAATATGAAAAGAAATAATATTTAAGGACGCTATCGTTAACAATAAATAATTTACCTTTTCGAAAATGAAAATTACCAATGTACAATAGAATACTAAGCCCAATGAATGCACAACTACTCCACTTCACTTACTTGTGGTATAGTCTCCCATGTCGTAGAAGGTTGTATTGCTTGTGGTCGGCTCGTCGGTTTCTTTGTCAAGATATGCTGATTTTCTAGAATAAAACTTTCGAGAAGTATCTTCAATAAAATATTTCCGAGCAGAAGTGATCGTTGTTGTGTTCGGAGATAGTTTCATAATAATTCCATTATTTTGTTCATTCTAGAACAAACTCCAATACAGTAAAAACGCCTAGTGATAACTTTAAACATGTATGGGTGAAATGCACAATTATTTAGAGGCATAGGGAAGACGGGAATTAAAGGAACTGTTGCCAGTGAAACTGCTGGCAAATGATTAGCCTATGGGCACAGATACCACGGTTAACATCGGGTAGATCGCTTGCTCATTTCTCATAAAACAGGAACGACAAAAATAGGATTTAAATACTCAAAAAACAAGCATTAAGATGACGTCAAGAAATATCTCATCGTCATCCAACAATCACTATTGCTATTGAACTATTTAATTTTAATTTAAAACTTTCGCTGACAAGTGGTTGGTATATACTTTTTTTGATGGGAGCAAGTTTTCGTTTTTTCTATTTTTCGCTATTATCTCATTATCCCATGTCTGCTTATCATGAGGCGTTACATCACGACTTCTCGCCATTGCGTGTAGATGGGGTCCCTCCCAAAAATACCTCAGTGAATCTCGAACAGCAGCTCGATGCTGTCTATCAAAATTTGGAAATTGATCAAAAAATATAACTCTTAGAGCATTTCTAGTTATATGCTCAAGTGTTTCTGTATTTCTCGTCTTCGTAGATTTCTGATCTTTCATTTGTTTTTTCTTAAGTGCCTCTTCATTACGCTTAATATATTTTTTGTGTCTCAAGTATTTTTTAAGGTCTTTAATTACGTCGCGGTATTGCTCTGGCGCAGGACCTGCGTCTATTGAGAAGATGTTGTGAATCCAGTTTTCTAATTTGTGAGTATCACTTCGACGGGTCAGAATACCTCTAGGCGGTTCCTGTTCAAAATTCGCAACGTACCGCTTTTTATTTCTCAGTGGTATATTTTTCAAAGTTTGTAAAGCAGAATGGATAGTTCTTCTGACAATTGGTATTTTGAGAAGTTCACTGAATCTCTTGTTCGTATCATGTCGCTTTTCAATTTCTTTTTCAATCGTTTTAGTAATTGTTTTAATGTCTTTTTCTTTGAAATGTTTCAGGACACGTAGTAATTTTTGAGAGAACTCGATTAGTTTCATGGGTTTCTGTGAAAAGTAAGTAATTTATCCTTCAGTACTCAGAACAACAATGGTTGTCTCCACTTAATACCAATTCTCTGTTGTGCGACAGCTCTACTATGACTTACACTGTGGCAGTCATTGCTGGCATTGCGTGTCAATATCAGTTATGTACATTTATTATTGTCACAAATAAATAAGCAATGTGTTTGGGCGACGACTGCACAGTCTTTAAGGTCTAGTAGTATAACTACTATATGGCATTAAGATTATGATTAAATAAAAAAAGCTACGGCAATTTAAGTTCTAAAATCTTAGTGAAAAAAATTAAAATCTAAAAATAGCTGCAATTTGGAGGGTATTGGATTTGTCTTCCCGTCATATATTTATTTCATATTATTATATTTTTATCGATAAAAATATGTGTATTACTACCCTATTAAGTATGTAGAGACTTTTTTCTGACTTGAAATTTTAATGTGAGCGTTCTATTAAAAGACGTTTATAAATATTATTTGTTAGATATTTAATAACGCGGCTGACCCACGATACACGGTCGGATAGGTCCGACTAAGCGCCCTCAGTGCTAGGCCACAAAGTCCGGTGAAATTTAAAAGGCTAATAAGGCCATGAATAAACTTATATAAAATAAATATTACAAATTTAAATTACAAAGTAGTAAAAGCAATGCCAATTAAAGGTTTTCCTCAATAAACATCAATATTATTATATTATTCATATACATACTCATACACAACTAAATATACATACATAACTATGCATATTAGGAGACAAAATGACTTTGAATTAATTATGAATCGATAAAACAAATAGCTTATCTTTTAAGACTTTTAAATATTTGTGATTGGATTATAAATTTATTAGAAATAAAAAGTTGTGATTGGATTATAAATTTATTAGAAATAAAAAGGTCTGCATCGATAAAGTGTTAATTGTAAGTGTTGGTAACATGGGAAATTTTAGTGTTTTTTGCGTAATGTGTAGAGTCTGTCTGTTTATGTAACAAAGGTGTATGCCATGTACGGTATGTAGGTGTGCGATAAGTGATCCTAGTTGCTAGGTCGGGTCAATCAATTTGGCTGTCAACTTAGTCGTTCAGTACCAACATGTCCAAAACCATGCGTCACTGCTCTAGTAAGCCCTGAGCCTTGAAGGCGCTCTGATAGGAATTAGGTGGGTTCGGTAATTAAGATGTTTGATAGACTTTCTCTGTATACGTTTATGGGAGTCATACGCAGCATCATACACAACGTGCGCGCGCAGCGGCGCGCGGCATACTGGCGCGTTGCGCTTTTTTTTTTTTTTTGTTCCCCTCCGCGGGAAGGGCAGGAGGATAAAAATGCCCTGACGCATACTCTGGCGCGATTCCAAAGTTATGTGGGATTCGTCCCAACGCCTACCAGGACCATACCCACTAAAAACCCCCTGTCGGCTCGTGCATTTTTGCCACTCAGCCTTCATCTGAGCGACGGCCAATTGGAGAAAGAGGCCGCGCTAGCGGGGCCCAGAAGGGGTCACCCGCTGGGATTACATAGCACTGAAGGTGCTCAAAGCACTGAAGGTGAATACATAGCACTGAAGGTGCTCAAAATGAAAATCAATAATTTAAACAAAAATTTAAAAAATTGCAAAATAGAATTGAATTAATTCGCATTTACGTTAGAATTAGGATTTACGTTAGAATTAGAATTTACGTTAGAATTAGAATTTGCGGCCAGAAGGGCCTCGAGATCGCGTGACAGTCTGGTGGATGAGTACGCTTGCGCATTTCTAGGCCTAGCGACTTTGAACTTCGAGTCTAACACAGGAGTAGTATATGAGACTGAATCACGAACTAGAGGATTGGGATGGGTTTCGGAGCGTTTGAAAAACGCTTCAGAGAGTGTTTTGAGATGTTGTTGTACTGTAGGCAGTTCAATATCTCTATGCAAGTCCGCGTTACGCACGTACCACGGTGCGTTTGTGGCCCGGCGGCAAAAGAGGTTTTGAACTACCTGCAGTTTGTGCAGGAGGGAGGGTTTGGCGTGGGCAAAAATTGGCGAGGCATACGTCATGACGGGTCTAACGCAGACCTTGTAAAGTGTACGTTTGTTTCTGAAGGACATTTTACTTTTTCTACCTAACATGCTATTTAGGCGGACTAAGTAGTGACGAGCGAGTTTCGAAACTCTTTCGACGTGTGGCTTGAAAGAAAGCGTCGGATCTAATGTGACGCCTAAGTATTTAGTACTGCGCTTCCAGGGGATGGGAATGCCTAACATTCGAACGTGGGGATCGCCATCGGGACGACGGCGTTTGTGGTCGAAGCGCATCGCAGAACTCTTTTCAGGGTTCACATCGATGCGCCATTTTTAAAACCATACACCAAGGGCGTTTACGGCCTTTTGGAGTCTGGTTACAAGGTGCCGAACACTGTGGCCTTTGGTATAGAGTGCGGTGTCGTCGGCAAAGAGGGCGAGTTCGACGCCTTTCGGCGGGATGGGAATGTCGTTGGTGTACACGGTGTACAGCAGAGGGGCGAGGACTGAGCCTTGAAGGACTCCAGTCTTTATGGGACGAGGTGCAGAAAGCGTGCCTTCGTGTTTAAATCGAAAAGTACGGTCTTTGAGAAACGACGCTATTAACCTGACTAGGCGATCCGGTAAGCCTATCTTGTAGAGTTTATAAACGAGACCGCTGTGCCAGACTTTATCGAAAGCCTTGGCTACGTCAAAGAAAACCGCGACTGTTTTATAACGACGCGGATAGAAACCGTCAAGTATATACTCGACGATTCGGTGGACTTGCTGAGGGCAGGAGTGTTTAGCGCGAAAGCCGAACTGATGGGGAATAATGAGAGGATCGCCATCCGTCGGAAACAGATGGTTCCGCATTCGAGAGAGTATGACTCTCTCGAGAAGTTTAGACATTGCCTTGAGGAGGCTGATGGGTCTGTGATTAGCCGGGACGTTCAGAGGTTTGCCCGGCTTGGGAATGCCTATGACTGTCGCTTCTTTCCAAGCTTTTGGAAAGTAGCTATGGTCGAAGCAGGCATTGAAAATGATAGCTAACAAGGTAAGCATCTGTTGAGGTAGGTGCTTAAGTGCGTGGTTGGAAATTCCATCCGCACCCGGAGCCTTTTTGGACTTTTGATTTCTAATGAGAAGCAAGATTTCGTCATTAGAGACTGTGACAGGGTCGGCGGTGATGGGGAGAGAGTCTCTGCGAAGGACTTCGTCCTCCACCGCCTGGATGTGTCAGGGATCAGCAGGTTGCGTGCTGGGCGAGCATTGTGCGGCAATGCTGTCGGCGAAGCATTCGGCTTTCTCTTCGACTTCGAAGGCAGTAGTGCCATCGGGACGAGTGAGAGGAGGAACGTGAGAGACGGTGTCTACGCGTAAGGCTCGGGCCATGCTATAGTACGCTTGGTGGGACGGAGAGATATTCGCCATGAGATCGTTCATCTGAGCGTCTCGGAGTTCCGCGAGGCAAGACCTAACTTTACGTTGAAGCTGATTCGCAGCTGTTCTATAGGCGGGCGTGGGATATTTCTTGGCTCTCCGGAGAGCCGCGTTTTTAGCTTTAATAAGATTGCTAACGGCTAAGGGAAGCGTAGGTTTGCCTTGCTTAGCAACCTTTTCGTTGTCACTGATGGCTGAGTTGATAGCATCAGTGAGAGAATTTACTAATGAATCGATTTTATCCGGGCTATCTAATTGTTCGGGAGAGATCGCGAGTGGAGAGTTCGGAGCCTCTAAGGCTGAAACTAACGTATTTTTAAACCCTTTCCAGTTGGTAAAGGTCTTAGGAGATGAGACGTTATTGTTCGGCGGTCCTAGCACGAGGGAAACGGGGCGATGGTTGGAGCCTAGGTCATCGAGCGGTTCGATAGACCCTAGATCAAGATTGATTCGCTTGATAATTGCAAAGTCGAGGATGTCAGGAGAGTAGGACGGGTTGTTGGGATAGTGGGTGGGAGTGATGGGGGATATGACGTCTAGGTTAAGGGAGTTAGTGATGTCGAGGAGAGCGATACCGCTGGTGTTAGTCGATAGGCACGTCCAGTCAGTATGTTTGGAGTTAAAGTCTCCGAACATAATGAATGAATGGCCGAGGGCGAGAATGGCCTCAAAGTCGCTGCGGATTGGTCTGGTACCACTAGGTATGTAGATTGAAGCTATGATGATGGTCGGATGACCAGTCATAGCCAATCTACACACAGTGGCTTCCATGTTGAGGAGAGGAGGGCAGTGGAAGCCTCTTTTGTAATATATAGCGGTGCCGCCGAAACCGTCAGAGTTGGGCCTATCGTTACGAATAAACGCGTACTTAGGTATAGCGAATCCCCTGGAGCGGTTTGGAGTAAGCCATGTCTCCTGGAGAAGGAATAAGTCAGGTTCTTTGTTCTGAAGGAACAGTTTAATCTCGGGAAGGTTGGTGTTAAGGCTACGAGCGTTAAAAGATACTAGGGATAAGCCCTTGGGTTTAATACGACTGGACGCGGGATTCGCGGGTCTAGACATTATAATTTACTTATTTACGATTTTATACAAAAATAAAAAAAAAATTTATAACGAACTTAGAAGCAAGTGATGCTCGGCTAACGCAAATAAACACTCTTGAGGAGAGCGGGCGGCTCGCAGTTTGCATGCGAGCACGGAAATTTCGTTAATTTCGACGTTTTGAATAACGTCGAACACGGTCTTCATGTCCTCAGCCAACGACGACTGAGGTGCGGATGACGGAGAAGGACGCGGCCCTACGGAAGCTACGGGAGCTGGGATGGGTCGGGAAGGTGCAGGCGGAACGGCCGGAGGCTGCCTCCAAGTGAGCGGCGGCGCCGGTTTAGGCGCGACCCTCTTGGCGGTGGAGCGCGGAGCACGCGGGCAGCCCCTGTAGTTAGCTGTGTGACCAGACTGGCCGCACAGCACACAGGCAGGGGGGAAAGTGGATTCGGGAGTGCGAGTGCACTCCTTCGTAAAATGTGGATCCAGGCACTTAACGCACCTGGGGGGAGCTGAGCAGTTAGCCGCTGCGTGGCCGTAGAGCTGGCAGCGGTGGCACTGCCCAGGGTGACCGCGGGGGTTGGGACGCTCAACAGAGATATTTGAGAGTCCGCAAATTGTGCGACTTGCTACTTGAATTTTGATTGTATCGCCAGCGTTGGCGGCTTTTAAGTAATTAATTTTGTGCTCTTTGCACAAGTTAGAAACCGCGGTCCAGCGCGATTTTTCACGCAGGAAGACGGGCGGAGGGAGCTGAGGTTTCGGCGGGACGGGAGCGCAGCGCGTCGCTGGCTTCGATGGGACCGACGGAGACGCGGTCACTTCGAGTGACATGAGCGGCTCGGGGGCGGGTGTAGAAGACACCGGGGTTGGCTCGGGTGTTGAAGACACCGCGGCTTTTTTCGAACGCTTCTTGGAGCGTTTGGTAACTAATTGGAAGGCGGGCTCAGGAGAGCCGGTTAGGGTGGCGGCGACCGACGAAGCTTCGGACGCGGCGAAGTCTGAATCGCTCCCGGGAGCGGTACGCTTCCTACGAGATGATCGCGAGGATGAGACCGACGCGCAGTCCATATCGGATGGAACGGGAGACGCGGGAGAGCTATAGACCTGTGGGGTCTGGGTGTTGGAGGCCTGAGGGGCTGGGGTTGGGGCCTGAGGGGCCGGGGACGCGATTGATGCCTGCAAGGCCTGCGTTAGGATGTCTTTTGGGATGGAGACTTCTGCCGCAGCAAGCGCCTGGGTGAACGCGTTCGCGAAGTTAATAACGCTTAGCGAATCCATTAGGGAGTGTTGGGACAATAATATATAAAAATATAAGTATAATAAAAGATGCCTAGTTCCTAAAAACCTAGCAAAATCCTAGCGGCAAACCTCCCTACCAGCGGTAGGGGGGCTGGGGAGAATAACTTAAAACTAACCGTAGTACGCCGAAGGCCGCTACCTAGAAACCTAAAAAAGGGTACGCAGGTAAAGAGTTGACCGCGTTAGGGTCAACCTTTACCGACAGAAAGGACAAATACACACGAAAACACACAAATATGATAAAAATAAATATGAAAATAGGAGAAAAATAAATAAAATAGAGAAGAGAAATAAATAAAAATAAAAAGGACTGGTTCAGTACAAATTCGTTGTCACCGTTAAGTATCCTTTGCACTGAAACCAGACTACTTACGCTGGGCACAACACTGCACTCAGCACAAGCACAACACTACTTAGCACAGCACTTTGAAGACTAAGGGGCTTAGTCGCAAAGAAAAATCGCACTTCGAAAGCACTCAGACGGAGTAGAAAAACCTTGAAAACCGTAGCACGGAACCAACACGCTAGACTGTGACGTCAGTAGACTGAGCGCCACGGAATGGCGGGAAGGGACCGATCAACGGAGAACTGGGTCTTGCACGTCCGCACCGCGTAGCGATCGGAGCGAGAATGTGCGCGTTGCGCGCGCGCTCCGGCATATTTATACTCGTGTCTGTATGCAGCGCTGCGTGCCCCCACCGGTGATCATCGCTACACTGAAAAACGGACCGAAAACGCGGCAATATTTATGTGGATGTTGGAGCGAGACAGATGTCGTGTTATTTGTGGTCTTTGTCTAACAATGCTATATAAGCAGACGATTTTGGTAGTAAAAACGGTCACACGTCGAAAGGGTTTCGAAACTCGCACGTGACTACTTAGGCCGCCTAAATAGCATGTTAGGTAGAAAAAGTAAAATGTCTTTCAGAAACAAACGTACACTTTACAAGGTCTGCGTTAGACCCGTCATGACGTATGCCTCGCCAATCTTTGCCCACGCCAAACCCTCCCTCCTGCACAAACTGCAGGTAGTTCAAAACCTCTTTTGCCGCAGGGCCACAAACGCACCGTGGTACGTGCGTAACGCGGACTTGCATAGAGATCTTGAACTGCCTACAGTACAACAACACCTCAAAACACTCTCTGAAGCGTTCTTCGAACGCTCCGAAACCCATCCCAATCCTCTAGTTCGTGATTCAGTCTCATATACTACTCCTGTCTTAGATTCGAAGTTCAAAGTCGCCAGGCCTAGGAATGCGCAAGCTTACTCATCCACCAGACTGTCAGCCGATCTCGAAGCCCTTCTGGCCGCAAATTCTAATTCTAACGTAAATTCTAATTCTAATGTAATTCCTAATTCTAACGTAAATGCGAATTAATTCAATTTTATCTTGCAATGTTTAATTTTTGTTTTAATTATTGATTTTCATTTTTGAGCACCTTCAGTGCTATGTATTCACCTTCAGTGCTTTGAGCACCTTCAGTGCTATGTAATCCCAGCGGGTGACCCCTTCTGGGCCCCGCTAGCGCGGCCTCTTTCTCCAATTGGCCGTCGCTCAGATGAAGGCTGAGTGGCAAAAATGCACGAGCCGACAGGGGGTTTTTAGTGGGTATGGTCCTGGTAGGCGTCGGGACGAGTCCCACATAACTCTGGAATCGCGCCAGAGTATGCGTCAGGGCATTTTTATCCTCCTGTCCTTCCCGCGGAGGGGAACAAAAAAAAAAAAAGTAGTAAAAACGATTCCTACTGCTCATTACTGTTTCATTTCTCTCTCCTGCATGGTACAAGCTTCTACAATTGGTACCCCGAGAAAACAATTTTGAAGATTTTGTCGTGTGGAACCAGCTACCATGTCTGAAGAACAGCAAGCACAAAACAAACAATCTGAAATGAATTACGACGTGAGCGCCGTATCCGTACAATCGCGGCTCTTACCCTTTTGGAGAGAAATTCCCCGGGCCTGGTTTATCCAATTCGAAGCGGTTATCGACCCATTGAAGACCTCAGATGACCAGAAGTTTCGATATCTACTTCAACAGCTGCAAACGGCCGACCTGCAACATTTAACCGACATCCTCTACAATCCACCCGCAACTGGGAAATATGAAAAAGTCAAACAAAGACTACTCGAGGCCTACGACAAATCAGACGTAAGAAACTTCCAGAAACTAATCAGCGGTTTAGAACTTGGTGACCAGAAGCCTTCCCAGCTGTTAAGGAAGATGAGAGAGCTCTCAAGCGGCATGATAACTGAAGAAGGACTGAAAATAGAATGGCTAAATCACTTACCTGCACAAGTACGTGTCGTCTTATCAGTCAACAACGAGTCATCTCTAGACACACTAGCTGCGATGGCAGACAAGATGTTAGAGTACGCCGGGAGCCCCAACGTCGCCGCAATCACAGCATCACCATCAACCTCGTCGACTACAACTCCCTCATCATATGAAACGCTAGCAAAGCCAGTAGAGAAGCTCACGTTAGAAATCGCTGAACTACGTCGAGGACGGCCACTATACGAACATCGTCGCCGCCCATTTAACCGTCGTCATATATCAAAACCCCGTTCACGCTCGCAGTCAACGCAACGTGGACCTGGACCGAAGCCTGGAGATGACAACTGGGAGTGCCGTTACCACTATCGTTTCGGGGACAAGGCAAAGCGGTGCGAATCGCCGTGTTGTAGAAGAAAAAAGCAGTCGGGAAACTAAAGCCGACACCGACCGTGGTGGACGTCGGTGTCCCGTACACCAGTAACCACCTTTGTGTACACGAACGTAACACTCACGAACGTTTCCTCGTGGACACAGGCGCAGATATTTCCGTTTTGGCCGCCAATCACAGGAAAAATAACAAAACAGTAAGCGGCTACACTTTGTACGCAGCCACAACACGCCAATCAAGACCTACGGACAGAAAACTCTCAAGCTGAATTTTGGTTTAAGAAGAGACTTTACTTGGTCATTCGTCGTTGCGGACGTGAAAACCTGTATACTGGGAGCCGATTTTCTTCGTCACTTCAAGCTGTTAGTAGACCTAGACAAGAAAAAGCTAGTTGACAAGATCACTGAAATTTCTATCGACGCATTAGAAGTCTCTACATGCATTGAATCAGTTCACATCATAAGTAACAATCAAGCATACTACGACATTTTGAAGCAATATCCTGATATACTACGCCCCATGTCTCTGAAACTACCAGCGAAGCATAATGTGGTACACTACATAGAAACAACCGGCCCCCCTCTCTACGCCCGTCCACGACCGCTGCCGCTCGATAAGTATAAAGCAGCCAAAGCAGAGTTTGACCGCATGGTAGAGTTGGGAATCTGCAAGCCATCAAAAAGCCCGTGGGCCAGCCCTCTACATGTAGTCAAGAAAAAAGACGGAACTCTGCGCGTGTGCGGCGACTACAGACGACTAAACGCAGTCACTCAACCCGATCGCTACCCCGTGCCTCGCATCCAAGATTTTACGTATCAACTGCATAACAAGAAAGTATTCTCTAAATTAGATCTGAAAATGGCGTATTATTCTATTGGAATTAGAAAGGAAGACGCAGAGAAGACAGCAATTACAACACCCTTTGGAATGTTCGAATTCAACTGTATGACTTTCGGATTAAGGAACGCGAGTCAAACTTTCCAAAGATTCATGCATGAAGTACTGCGAGGCATAGACGGCTGTTATTCTTTTATTGATGATATCTTACTCTACGAAGAAGACGAAGAAAAACACAAAAAGCTTCTCCATAAAGTACTGCAACGGCTGGACAAGTACGGCGTGACACTGAACATAGAGAAATGTGTATTTGGTAAAGAAACCATAGATTTTCTCGGCTATGTCTACAAGTCGAACTAAACAAGTATCTTCATAATAGAAAACGTAACGACAACACACCGATCGAATGGACAACGGAAGCAGAGAAAGCCTTTGAGTTATGCCGCCAAAGCATCACAGAGGCCACCATTCTCTCACATCCCATTCAAGGAAGTAACCTCGCCATCATGACAGACGCTTCAGATCACAGCCTTGGTGCTGTTCTCCAGCAGAAAGTGAATAATGTGTGGAGACCGCTCGCATTTTATTCCAAAACAATGAGTGCAACACAACGCCGATACAGTGTATACGATCGCGAGTTATTAGCTATGTATACAGCTGTTAAACACTTTCGCCGATTGATAGAAGGTTGCAACGTAGAACTCTACACAGACCACAAACCCCTTACCTACGCTCTAACAAGAACAGCGAGTATCTCAGACACACCGAAACGTGAGAGACAACTGCATTTCATCAGTCAATTTTGTACAAGCATCAAGTACATAAAGGGAGAAGAAAATACTGTTGCTGACGCCTTATCAAGACAGAAGAAATTATATGTCAATCAACAATCGATTACAATCAATTAAGCATTGACCAACAACAAGACCAAGAACTTAAGAAACTAAAGAAACAAGAAAACTTGATATTCAAAGAAATAACTATACCTGGTTGCAACCGACCAATCACATGCGAGCTCTCAACTTCAATACCACGCCCATATGTACCCGCAAGTCACCGTTACACAGCCTTCAAAGCGCTACACGAACTTTGTCACCCACATCATTCTCGCTCCGATCGCCACGCGGTGCGGACGTGCAAGACCCAGTTCTCCGTTGATCGGTTCCTTCCCGATATTTCGTGGCGCTCAGTCTACTGACGTCACAGTGTAGCGTGTTGGTTCCGTGCTACGGTTTTCAAGGTTTTTCTACTCCGTCTGAGTGCTTTCGAAGTGCGATTTTTCTTTGCGACTAAGCCCCTTAGTCTTCAAAGTGCTGTGCTAAGTTGTGTTGTGCTTGTGCTGAGTGCAGTGTTGTGCCCAGCGTAAGTAGTCTGGTTTCAGTGCAAAGGATACTTAACGGTGACAACGAATTTGTACTGAACCAGTCCTTTTTATTTTTATTTTATTTCTCTTCTCTATTTTATTTATTTTTCTTCTATTTTTCATATTTATTTTTATCATATCTGTGTGTTTTCGTGTGTATTTGTCCTTTCTGTCGGTAAAGGTTGACCCTAACGCGGTCAACTCTTTACCTGCGTACCCTTTTGTAGGTTTCTAGGTAGCGGCCTTCGGCGTACTACTGTTAGTTTTAAGTTTTCCTCCCCAGCCCCCCTACCGCTGGTAGGGAGGTTAGCCGCTAGGATTTTGCTAGGTTTTTAGGAACTAGGCATCTTTTATTATACTTATATTTATTAATATTACTGTCCCAACGCTCCCTAATGGATCCGCTAAGCGTTATTAACGCGTTCACCCAGGCGCTTGCTGCGGTAGGCGTCTACATCCCGACAGACATCATAACGCAGGTCTTGCAGGCATCAATCGCGTCCCCGGCCCCTCAGGCCTCAACCCCGGCCCCTCAGGCCCAAACCCCGGCCCCTCAGGCCTCAATACGGCCCCTCAGGCCTCCAACGTCGAGACCCCTCAGGTCTACAGCTCTTCCTCGTCTCCCGCCTCGTCCGAGATGGACTGCGAATCGGTCTGTTATATCCTACCCTAGTATGGGTATATTGCTGAACAAACATTTTTAGTTGTTTACTACTTAACGTCCTACTTTAATTTTGTTTGTGCATCATTTTTAGTTTATGTAAATTATAATTTGTTTTTAACGATTAGTGCGCGTTTAGACTCCAAACTGACAACACTAATCAACATCCCTAATTAAAAGTTGTGACTCTGGAAAGTTTTACAATAAACAAGTGTGTTTCGAATAAAAGAGTTTTTTTTAAAAACTCTCCAACCTCCTGCCTCATAACAAAATTGGTGGTAGCGTGGGATAGAGTAAGCGGTGTCCGAAGATACCCATCTATCTCGAATCTACGCGAGGCAGAGAAGAATGACAGTAAGCCACCTAGCCTAGTGCCTGCATCTTGAGAAGCACCAAGATCGACGGTTAGTCTCGACACCTCGTTGAGCCCGCATCATCCAAAGGAAGATCGACGGTCAGTCTCGACACCTCGTTGAGCCCGCATCATCCAAAGGAAGATCGACAGTCAGTCTCGACACCCTGTTGAGCCCGCATCACAAAAAGGTCGACGGTCAGCCTTAGCGAAACCCGCTAAGCCCGCATCTTCTTACCAGAGTTTGGAGCAGATCGACGGTCAGTCTCCGGCTTGTCGCCATGAGCCCGCATCTCAAAAACGACGCCACTCATCTCCATCTAGGACTAAGGTAGTCCTGTTCCTGAATCGACGCAGTATGTTCCGGCTCGTTATTCTGTGAGTTCTTTTATTATCAGTGCAAATATCAATTTTTTAAGTGCAATTTGAAGGTAAAATTTTTGCGGTTATTTTACTATTTTGAACGTTTTTTATTTTATTTTTACTTTCTCTATTTTTTATTTTAATTTTACTTTCTCTATTTTAAACGTGTTTTAATATTTTTGTTTTCTAAATCACTGTTATAAATTATTTTAAAATATGTCTCGAAAACAAGAAATCGAGAAAGATAATACCGAGAAGGTTTCTTTGAATGTTCTTACTAAATTTATTAAGCCATATAACGGTGATAGAGAAACCCTTACAGCGTTTCTCACGAATTGTGATAATGCTTTCAGTCTAGCTAGTATTGAACAACAATCTATTTTATATAAATATATCATATCACAACTCGAGAGAAAAGCGCAAATTGCTTGTTGTTTAAGAAATTTTACGTGTTGGAAGGATCTAAAGGAATTTTTAAAGGTTACTTTTGGTGATAAAAAGCATTCGACACATCTTTTAATCGAATTACAAAGTTGCAAGCAATTACCTACAGAAAACGTTACTCAGTATGCCCTTAGATTAGAGTCATGCTTAACACGTATTCAAGCCGATATTCATCATTCCTGTAAAATTAAAGAGGAATTAGTGGGCCGTATAGCTTCAATGGAAGATCTTGCCCTTAATACTTTTGTTTTAAATGTTAATCCTAGTTTTGCAAATAATGTTCGGTGCAGACATCCAACCAGTCTCTCGGAGGCGATAACGCTTGCCGTGGAGGAGGAGAAACTTTTTAAGCTATCTAAGTCAAATTTTAAAAATATCAAAAGTTGTTCAGTTTGCCATAGGCAAGGACACTTAAGTTCCGAATGTTTTAAAAGAAAACCTAATTTTCACACTTTTCATTTAAAAAATCATAATACTTCTAAACCGAATTCATTTGATTCTAATTATAAAAACAACATTTCTAATTCCCATGAGAATAAAAATAAGTATTTTTGCAGTTATTGTAAAAATCCTGGTCACACGGTCAAGTTTTGCCGTAAGCGGCATTTTCAGAATAGTCAGTCTAACTATACACAACACGATACCGGGGCTCCAGTTACAGAGAGTCCGCGCATGCGCAGTGTGCACAATAAAGGTGTACATCCTAATCCAGACAAGGTCAAAGCAGTTTCTAATTTTCCGATTCCACGTAATGCTAAAGAAGTCAAATCATTTTTAGGATTAGTTGGCTATTATCGCCGATTTATAGATAATTTTAGTAAGATAACGAAACCTTTAACTTTACTTTTAAAAAAGGACGCGAATTTTTATTGGTCTCATGAACAAAATGAATCATTTAATATTTTAAAGGAGAAATTAATTTCAGCTCCACTTTTACAGTACCCAGACTTTACACAACCTTTTATTGTCACAACCGATGCGAGTAATTTTGCGGTTGGTGCTGTACTTTCACAAGGTCCTGTAGGCAAGGACAAACCTATAGCGTATGCGTCTAGAACAATGAATAAAGCAGAATGTAATTACTCAACCACAGAAAAAGAGTTATTAGCTATCTTATTTGCAGTTAAAAGCTTTCGTCCTTATTTATATGGGACTAAATTTAAGATCGTAACGGATCATCGCCCATTAACGTGGCTTTTTAATGTAAAAGACCCCGGCAGCAGATTAATCCGGTGGCGCCTCAAACTTGAGGAATATGATTACGAAATAGTTTATAAGCCCGGCAAATTAAACTCAAACGCCGACGCTTTATCCAGAATTCCCATTAACATTATAGATTTAAATAATTTAAATAAGTGTAGTTACGAAGACTATTGGAAAAAACAATTTACTAAAAATTTACCCGACCTTAATACTAAAATTGAAGAACATTTACAAAACTTACATTCATGTAAGTATAATGCGATTGCGTGTCCTATCTCTTTAGATTTCGATTATTCTATGCCCAACTGTGAAGAAATATTATCACAGTTCGAGAATTCTGCTGAGCTTTTAAATACCGAGCGCGAGGCCGGTTCGTTGTTATCGATTGATAACAAAAATAAAACATTCTTTTTTCTATTTACGAAGGTGCATCATTATGATGAAACTAATTATAAAGATATTTACAATTTATTAATTAAACTTAGAGATAAAATTTTACAAGAACATCCTGATTTAACCGACTTAGCAATTTCAGATTTTTCTGAACCTTACTCTAAAATATCTTTTATTAAAGTTTATAATATTATTAATTTTGTATTTCACAATACTAATATAAGAATTCATATTTACAAAAATCAATTAATTTATCCTACTCCAGCAGAAGTACAGAAGATTTTAAAAGAAAATCACGATTCAACCATAGCGGGTCATCCCGGCATGAATCGAATGTTTAACAGGATTAAAGCTTCTTATTATTGGAAGTCGATGCGATCGGACATCGAAAATTATGTTAAAAATTGTAGGCTTTGTCAAGTAAACAAACCTTTAAGAAAAAGTAATAAAGCTCCGATGGTTATTACATCTTCAAGTACGAAGCCTTTTGAGCGCCTATCTTTAGATATCGTTGGTACTTTACCAGAAGCAGGTTTTCAGATTTATTTTAACCTTACAAGATGATTTAACAAAGTTTTCATGCGCGTATCCTATGATATCAGCTACAAGTGAGGAGGTAGCTCGAAATTTAGTTCATTTTATGTCCCTATTCGGAATACCGAAAATGATTTTAACAGATCTCGGGACTTGTTTTACATCAGAGTTATTTAAGCAAATTACAGAAATATTTAAAATTAAATCTTTATTTTCGACTCCGTATCACCCTCAAACAAATGGAGCACTCGAACGGAGTCATGCTACATTGAAAGAATATTTAAAATCTTTTGTTAACGAAAACCAAAACGACTGGCTCTGTTATCTAGCCACAGCCATATTATGTTACAATACTACTCCTCATAGTACTACTCAGTACACTCCTTTCGAATTATTATACGGTCATAAACCGAACATACCTAATTCTCTTTATGAAACAAATGATAATGTTACTTATAACGAATATGTAAGAGCAGTACAATATAGGATGAGATTTAGTAGAGAAAAAGCTTTAGAAAATATTTTGAAAAGTAAGGAAAATTCCAAGCAATACTATGATTCTTCCAGTAGATCAGTTCAATATAAATTAGGAGATATGGTGTATCTTAAGCAACACCATAGGTTACGTAAAGCACTTTCCCCAGTGTGGAAAGGCCCTTTTAAGATAGTTAAGGTTAATAATAAGAATAATGTAACTTTGAGTATTGGGCGTAAACACGTCAAATATCACGTTGATCAGATAAAACCAGCTCAAACTTAGTTTAATAAGTTGTTTATTTTTCTATTCTAATTTTATTTTCAGATTACTATTTCGTCATTGTGTAAGCGAAAGTAAGGTGACGCCGATAGTTCATAGTCCTGGGATATACTTTGATCCCACAACTTCGATTAGTTTTTATAACAATTTTTGGAAAGTTGTTACTCATGTCGACGTTATATCTTTTAAACCTCATCTTGAAAGTATTGAAAATTTATTGATAAAAACCAGTAACTTATGTTTTAAAACTTTACCTAATGATTTTGTTGATTGTAAGGATATTACAAATTCTATTGAAAATTTGTTACAGTCGAATTATGAAAAATTAAACTCTTTGTCGCATGTTATTCCGATAAACTCAACTAAGTATAAAAGATCATTAGAGTTTGGAGGAGAAATCCTTAAATTCTTTTTTGGCACTTTAGACGCCGACGATGCGCGAAAATACGACGCAGCTATTGAAGTTTGTCAAAAGAGCGAATCTGAATTATTTCATTTAATGAAAGATAATATCCATGTAATTAAGTCTAGTTTAAATACTTTTAATTCTACTATACGTAAACTTAACGATAATAAAGTCAAACTAAATTCTCATTTATCAATTTTAAATAATGTTCTTACTCAAGTTACAGATCAAAACAATAAATTATCTTATGTAACAAGAATAAATAGCTTAGTTAATTTAGTGGAGAGTTCTTTAATAACTATCTCTAACTTTTTAGATGTAATTCTTAACTCTATTTTATTTGCGAAGGTAAATATTTTACACCCTTCTGTGTTAAGTCCAAATAAGCTGTATTCTGAATTAGTTAACAATGGTCATTTCATAAATAAACTTACTGACTTCCCAGTATCGTTATCACTTGCAAACATTAACACGATAATTGATGTGTCCAAGCTAACTTGTTTTTATTACAATGAAAAGATTATTTTTACATTAGAAATTCCTTTAATTTATAATGAAAGGTATATTGTTTATAAAAATATACCTTTACCAACTCCTCATGATCAGAAGGTCAATACATTTTCGCTGATCCAACCTTCTAAGCCTTATATAGCCTTATCAGACGATAAGCTAAGTTATGTTCTTATTGATGATTTTAATAATTGTAAATTAATAAATGATGAACTTTCTATCTGTCCTTTAATAAATATCCGTTCAAGTATAAATAATCCTTGTTGTGAAAGTAAATTATTAACAGAAGTCATCTTATCTTTGCCAGCCGAATGCAATAGCAAACTTTTGTATGGTCTAATTGACATATGGCAAATTTTGAATAATAACAAGTGGATCTTTGTTCAATCCAAACCATGTAAACTAACAATTAAATGCGATGATAAAATGTATGACCAGACTTTATTAGGTACAGGTATTGTGAAACTTACCGACAACTGTATCGGTTATTCGAAAACAAACCAACTTTTACCTTCTAGTTCTAAGAAATTATATGTTAAAAGTAATATTAATATCAATTTTAATATTTTGGACGACGAATGTTGTAAAAAGGAAAATTTTAATCATACTTTACCGCACTTATTGCCTATTAAATTGTCGAATATTAATTTAGATAATTTACAATACACTTCGCATAAACTTGATTATTTAGAAAATGAAATAAATAAGGCTCAACAGGAGTCACATTTTATACGTTATGGTTCATATTATTCTTCTTTTACATATTTTCTAATTGTTTGTATTTTACTTTACATTTTTTATAAGGTATTTAGATATTTTTATTGTTCTACTAATAACCGAAGTCTATGTTGTATAAGCATCTATAACCAATGTAATAATAAAAAGAATATTAGAAATCGGTCTAAATTGTCAAACTCTATTGAAATGACTTCCGATGCATCTTCTGAAGAAGATCATAAGTCTATTGAATCTTCATGTAATCTTAAAAAACTTAATTTTAGTTCATCCTCTAGAAATATTGATAATTTTTAGTTTTATAACAAATGTGTATTGTTTCTTTTGAATTTTTATTTCATGTTTTATGTTTAAATTGTAAAATTTAAAGCTATGTTTTGTGTTTTTAATTTTGAAGTTATTCTCATGTGTCTTTGTTTTATTTTATTGTTTTGTAAAGGGATATTGATTATTTTTGGAATGTTTTAATAACTTCGCTTTTCCATTTTAAGGGATAAAGCTCCGTCTTAACCGGGGGGCTGTTATATCCTACCCTAGTATGGGTATATTGCTGAACAAACATTTTTAGTTGTTTACTACTTAACGTCCTACTTTAATTTTGTTTGTGCATCATTTTTAGTTTATGTAAATTATAATTTGTTTTTAACGATTAGTGCGCGTTTAGACTCCAAACTGACAACACTAATCAACATCCCTAATTAAAAGTTGTGACACAGTTGACAAGTTGTTTTACAATAAACAAGTGTGTTTCGAATAAAAGAGTTTTTTTTAAAAACTCTCCAACCTCCTGCCACATAACAGGTCGCATCCTCTCACGCGTCGCGTCGCAAGCGTACCGCTCCCGGGAGCGACTCCGAACCCGCGTCTGATACGTCGTCAGATGCCGTCACCTTAACCGGCTCTCCTGAGCCCGCGTTTCAACTTGTCGCAAGCGCTCCAAGAAGCGCTCGAAGAAAGCTTCGGTATCATCAATACCCGAGCCCTTCCCGGTGTCTTCTACACCAGCCCCCGCGCCGTTAAAATCGCTCGAAGTAACCGCGCCTCCGTCGGTCCCATCGAAGCAAGCGACGGGCTGCGCTCCCGTCCCGCCGAAACCTCAGCTCCCTCCGCCCGTCTTCCTGCGTGAAAAAGCGCGCTGGACCGCGGTTTCTAACTTGTGCAAAGAGCACAAAATTAATTACTTAAAAGCCGCCAACGCTGGCGATACAATCAAAATTCAAGTAGCGACCGTCGAAGACTTCCGGTCTTTCACTAGGCTTCTGTCGATCAATCAAATCGCGTATCACACCTACGCCCTCCCGGAGGAGCGTAAGATCCGCGCAGTACTACGGGGCGTCCCGTTCGAACTCAGTAACGAAGACATTCTCGAGGACCTTAAGTCTCAGGGTTTCCCGGTCACAGCAGTGCACAAGATGCACTTCAACCGCGGTAGGCGTTTTCCCTTAGCTTTAGTAATCCTGTCAAACACTCCCAACTCGAAGGAGATTTTCAAAGAGGCTCGCACAATCTGCGGACTCTCGAACATCTCCGTCGAGCGTCCCAACCCCCGCGGTCATCCTGGGCAGTGCCACCGCTGCCAGCTATATGGCCACGCAGCGGCTAACTGCTCAGCTCCCCCCAGGTGCGTTAAGTGCCTGGATCCACACATCACAAAGGAGTGCACTCGCACTCCTGAATCCACTTCCCCCCCTGCCTGTGTGCTGTGCGGCCAGTCCGGCCACACAGCTAACTACAGGGGTTGCCCGCGCGCTCCGCGCTCCACCGTCAAGAGGGTCGCGCCTAAACCGGCACCACCGCTCACTCCCGCTAACTTCCCGCCGCTGCGCAACCGGGGTCCCCCGGAAGCAAAGCCCGTTCAGCCGACGCCTACTCAGGCTCTGTCTTGGAGGCAGCGTCCGGCCGTCCCGCCTGCACCTTCCCGTCCCATCCCAGCTCCCGTAGCTTCCGTAGGGCCGCGTCCTTCTCCGTCATCCGCACCTCAGTCGTCGTTGGCTGAGGACATGAAGACCGTGTTCGACGTTATTCAAAACGTCGAAATTAACGAAATTTCCGTGCTCGCATGCAAACTGCGAGCCGCCCGCTCTCCTCAAGAGTGTTTATTTGCGTTAGCCGAGCATCACTTGCTTCTAAGTTCGTTATAAATTTTTTTTTTATTTTTGTATAAAATCGTAAATAAGTAAATTATAATGTCTAGACCCGCGAATCCCGCGTCCAGTCGTATTAAACCCAAGGGCTTATCCCTAGTATCTTTTAACGCTCGTAGCCTTAACACCAACCTTCCCGAGATTAAACTGTTCCTTCAGAACAAAGAACCTGACTTATTCCTTCTCCAGGAGACATGGCTTACTCCAAACCGCTCCAGGGGATTCGCTATACCTAAGTACGCGTTTATTCGTAACGATAGGCCCAACTCTGACGGTTTCGGCGGCACCGCTATATATTACAAAAGAGGCTTCCACTGCTGTCCTCTCCCTACCCCTCCTCTCCTCAACATGGAGGCCACTGTGTGTAGATTGGCTATGACTGGTCATCCGACCATCATCATAGCTTCAGTCTACATACCGTGCGGCTCCAGACCAATCCGCAGCGACTTTGAGGCCATTCTCGCCCTCGGCCATTCAGTCATTATGTTCGGAGACTTTAACTCCAAACATACTGACTGGACGTGCCTATCGACCAACACCAGCGGTATCGCTCTCCTCGACATCACTAACTCCCTTGACTTAGACGTCATATCCCCCATCACTCCCACTCACTATCCCAACAACCCGACCTATTCTCCTGACATCCTCGACTTTGCAATTATCAAGCGAATCAATTGAAATAAATTGAAGTTTCTTGCCAGTTCTTCTTCACGAAGGTTTTTTTCGAACTGGTGGTAGAATCATGTTTTATTTGACGTCAATAAGAACAAGTAATTGTCAATTTTGAGAAATAAATATTTGAATTGGAATTTGAATTTGAATCTTAATCTCAGGTCCATCGAACCGCTCGATGACCTAGGCTCCGACCATCGCCCCGTCTCCCTCGTGCTAGGCGCGCCTAACGATAACGTCACATCTCCTAAGACCTTTACCAACTGGAAAGGCTTTAAAAATACGTTAGTTTCAGCTTTAGAGGCACCGAACTCTCCGCTCGCGATTTCGCCCGACCAATTAGACAGCCCGATTAAAATAGATTCGATAGTCGATACTCTCACTGATGCTATCAACTCAGCCATCAGCGACAACGTAATCATTGCTAAGCAAGGCAAACCCACGCTTCCCTTAGCCGTTAGCAATCTCATTAAAGCTAAGAACGCGGCTCTCCGGAGAGCCAAGAAATATCCCACGCCCGCATATAGAACAGCTGCGAATCAGCTTCAACGTAAAGTTAGGTCTCGCCTCGCGGAACCCTGTGACACTCAGTTTAACGATCTCATGGAGAATATCTCCCCGTCCCACCAAGCGTATTATCGAATGGCCCGAGCTTTACGCGTAGACACCGCCTCTCACGTTCCTCCTCTCACTCGTCCCGACTGCACCATTGCCTTCGAAGTCGAAGAGAAAGCCGAATGCTTCGCCGACAGCATAGCGGCACAATGTTCGCCCAGCACGCAACCCGCGTATCCCTCCCACATCCAGGCGGTGGAGGACGAAGTTCTCCGCAGAGAATCTCTCCCTATCACCGACGACCCCGTCACAGTCTCTAATGAGGAAATCTTGCTTCTCATTAGAAAGCAAAAGTCCAAAAAGGCTCCGGGTGCGGATGGAATTTCCAACCACGCACTTAAGCACCTGCCACAGCAGGTGCTTACCTTGTTAGCTATCATCTTCAATGCCTGCTTCGACCATAGCTACTTTCCAAAAGCCTGGAAAGAAGCGACAGTCATAGGCATTCCCAAGCCGGGTAAACCTCTGAACATCCCGGCTAATCACAGACCCATCAGCCTCCTCAAGGCAATGTCTAAACTTCTCGAAAGAGTCATACTCTCTCGAATGCGGAACCATCTGTTTCCAACGGATGGCGACCCTCTCATTATTCCCCACCAGTTCGGCTTTCGCGCTAAGCACTCCTGCCCTCAGCAAGTCCATCGAATCGTCGAGTACATTCTCGAAGGATTCTATCCGCATCGTAAAAAATCAATCGCGGTTCTCTTTGACGTAGCCAAGGCATTCGACAAAGTCTGGCACAGCGGTCTCGTTTTTAAACTCTATAAAATAGGCTTACCGGTTCGCCTAGTCAGATTAATCGCGTCGTTTCTTAAAGACCGTACGTTTCGATTCAAACATGAAGGCACGCTCTCCGCGCCTCTTCCCATAAAGGCTGGAGTCCCGCAAGGCTCAGTCCTCACCCCTCTGCTGTACACCGTGTACACTAATGACATGCCCATCCCGCCGAACGGCGTCGAACTCGCCCTCTTTGCAGACGATACCGCCCTTTACACTAAAGGTCAAAGGATCCCGTATAACATCACCAGACTCCAAAAGGCCGTAAACGCCCTCGGTGTTTGGTTTCAAAAATGGCGTATCGATGTCAACCCAGAAAAGAGTTCTGCCATTCTATTCGACCACAAACGTCGTAATCGCCGCAACGATCCCCACATTCGAATGTTAGGTATTCCCATCCCCTGGAAGCGCAGTATCAAATACTTAGGCGTCACCTTAGATCAGACGCTTTCTTTCAAGCCACACGTCGATAGAGTAACGAAACTCGCGCGTTTCTACTTAAGCCGCTTAAATAGTATGATAGGTAGAAAAAGTAAAATGTCTTTTAGAAATAAACGTACGCTTTATAAGGTCTGCGTTAGACCCGTCATGTCATATGCTTCGCCAGTCTTTGCCCACGCCAATCCCTCCATCCTGTATAAGCTGCAGGTGGTTCAAAATCTCTTCTGCCGCAGGGCCACAGACGCACCTTGGTATGTGCGCAACGCGGACCTGCACAGAGATCTTGAACTACCTACAGTGCAACAGCACCTCAAAACACTTTCAGAATCGTTCTTCAAACTCGCCGAATCCCATCCCAATCATCTTGTTCGAGATTCAGTCTCATATACTGCTCCTGTGTTAGATTCGAAATTCAAAGTCGCTAGGCCGAGAAACGCGCACACGGGCGAACCTACGCAGTTAACTTTAGCTCTCGAGGCCCTTCAGGCCGCAAATCCTAATTCTAACGTAAATTCTAATTCTAACGTAAATCCGAATTAATGCAATTTTACTTTTCATTTTTAATGTTTTTATTTACTTTTCATTTTTAATGTTTTTATTTACTTTTAATTTTTAAGCACCTTCAGTGCTATGTAAATCCCAGCGGGTGACCCCTTAAGGGCCACGCTAGCGCGGCCTCTTTCTCCGATTGGCCGTCGCTCAGATGAAGGCTGAGTGGCAAAAATGCACGAGCCGACAGGGGGTTTTTTAGTGGGTATGGTTCTGGTAGGCGTCGGGACGAGTCCCACATAACTCCGATCGCGCGCGCGGAGTATGCGTCAGAGCATTTTTTATGTCCTCCTGCCCTTCCCGTGGAGGGGAACCAAAAAAAAAAAAAAAACTTTGTCACCCAGGCGTACGCAGTACAAGACAACTAATGACAAGAAAATTATTCTGGCCATCAATGAACAAAGAAGTCGCACAGTGGACGCGTGCTTGCATAAGCTGCCAGCGAGCGAAAGTACATCGGCACGTCACCACGCCGTTAGTACAATTCCCGCCATCACAACGTTTCGAGCACATTCATATAGACATCGTGGGTCCACTCGCCTATCTAATGACTACCGCTACTGCGTTAATATAATTGACCGGTGTACAAGATGGCCCGAGGCGATTCCAGTCCGTGACGTCACTGCCGAAGTCGTCGCAAAAGCGCTATACGAAACATGGATAGTGAGATTTGGCTGCCCGCTGCGCATCACAACAGACCAGGGACGCCAGTTCGAGTCCTCTCTGTTCAACGCACTAATGAAGAAAATGGGCATCAACAGATTGCGTACTACTGCTTACCACCCACAGTCAAATGGGCAAATCGAGCGCTGGCATCGAACGATGAAAGCCGCGCTCATGGCTCGTGGGGCTACAACTACGTGGACAGAAGAACTTCCAACTATATTACTAGGATTACGCACTGCTGTACGACAAGATAACAACTTCAGCCCAGCTCTAATGACGTATGGTACCACACTACGCGTACCATCAGACTTCTTCGAGCCTCAAAGTTCGAAAATCGACGACGCCGAACTTGTACGCCAACTCACTCGCACGATGACGTCACTCACGCCAGCTCCGCACCGTTCGCAATTAGCCGACAAACCATTCATCTACAAGGATTTATTACTGTTTCATTTCTCTCTCCTGCATGGTACAAGCTTCTACACGTTCTAGGCGGTCACTATGCGTAATGTACTGTGGACTCTATATTGGACAAGTAAACAAGTTTGATGGCAATTCTCGCTCCGATCGCCGCCCAGTGCGGACGTGCAAGACCCCGTTCTCCGTTGTTTGGTCCCTTCCCGATATTCCGTGGCGCTCAGTCTACTGACGTCACAGTTTAGCGTGTTGGTTCCGTGCTACGGTTTTCAAGGTTTTTCTACTCCGTCTGAGTGCTTTCGAAGTGCGATTTTTCTTTGCGACTAAGCCCCTTAGTCTTCAAAGTGCTGTGCTAAGTTGTGTTGTGCTTGTGCTGAGTGCAGTGTTGTGCCCAGCGTAAGTAGTCTGGTTTCAGTGCAAAGGATTGTTAACGGTGACCACGAATTTGTACTGAACCAGTCCTTTTTATTTTTATTTTATTTCTCTTCTCTATTTTATTTATTTTCTCCTATTTTCATATTTATTTCTATCATATCTGTGTGTTTTCGTGTGTATTTATCCTTTCTGTCGGTAAAGGTTGACCCTAACGCGGTCAACTCTTTACCTGCGTACCCTTTTTTAGGTTTCTAGGTAGCGGCCTTCGGCGTACTAAGGTTAGTTTTAAGTTATTCTCCCCAGCCCCCCTACCGCTGGTAGGGAGGTTTGCCGCTAGGGTTCGCTAGGTTTTTTATTTAGGAATCCTAGGCATTTGTTATATAAATAGGTGCTAGGTTTGCTAGGGAACCTAGGCATACATAATATATTTATATATTACATATTGTAATTCCAAGCCTTCCAATGGACCTTGTTAATATTCTTAGGTCATTCGCCCAGGCGCTCGCTGCGTCCGGCGTAAGCATACCCGCTGACGTACTAACGCAGGCCTTACAGGCATCTATTGCGTCCCCGGCCCCTCAGGCCTCAACCCCGGCCCCTCAGGCCTCTAATGTCCAGACCCCTCAGGTGTATAGCTCTCCCGCATCTCCCGTTCCATCCGATATGGACTGCGCGTCGGTCTCATCCTCGCGCTCATCTCGCAGGAAGCGTACCGCTCCCGGGAGCGATTCAGACTCCGCCGCGTCCGAAGCTTCGTCGGTCGCCGCCACCCTAACCGGTTCTCCTGAGCCCGCGTTCCAGTTAGTTGCCAAACGCTCTAAGAAGCGTTCGAAAAAAGCCGCGGTGTCTTCAACACCCGAGCCAACCCCGGTGTCTTCTACACCCGCCTCCGCGCCGCTCATGTCACTCGAAGTGACCGCGTCTCCGTCGGTCCCTTCGAAGCCAGCGTCGCGCTGCGCTCCCGTCCCACCGAAGCCTCAGCTCCCTCCGCCCGTCTTCCTCCGCGAGAAAGCGCGCTGGACAGCGGTTTCTAACTTGTGCAAAGAGCACAAAATTAATTACTTAAAAGCCGCCAACGCTGGCGAAACAATCAAAATTCAGGTCGAGACCGTCGACGACTTCCGCGCGTTCACCAGGTTACTTTCTTTAAAACAAATCGCGTATCACACCTACGCCCTCCCGGAGGAGCGTAAGATCCGCGCAGTACTACGGGGCGTCTTGTTCGAGCTCGCGAATGAAGAAATCCTCGAGGACCTTAAGTCCCAGGGTTTCCCGGCCGAAGCAGTGCACAAGATGCACTCTAACCGCGGTAGGCGCTTTCCGTTAGCTTTAGTTATCTTGTCGAATACTCCCAACTCGAGGGAGATCTTTAGAGAGGCTCGCACAATTTGCGGACTCTCAAATATCTCCGTCAAGCGTCCCAACCCCCGTGGTCACCCTGGGCAGTGCCACCGCTGCCAGCTCTATGGTCACGCAGCGGCTAACTGCTCAGCTCCCCCCAGGTGCGTTAAGTGCCTGGATCCGCACATAACGAAGGAGTGCACTCGCACTCCCGAATCCACTTCCCCCCCTGCCTGTGTGCTGTGCGGTCAGTCCGGCCACACAGCTAACTGCAGAGGTTGCCCGCGCGCTCCGCGCTCCATCGCTAAGAGGGCCGCGCCTGAACCGGCGCCGCCGCTCACTCCCGCTCACTTCCCGCCGCTGCGCAACCGGGGTCCCCCGGAAGCAAAGCCCGTTCAGCCGACGCCTACTCAGGCTCTGTCTTGGAGGCAGCGTCCGGCCGTTCCGCCTGCACCTTCCCGACCCATCCCAGCTCCCGTAGCTTCCGTAGGGCCGCGTCCTGCTCCGTCATCCGCACCTCAGTCGTCGTTGGCTGAGGACATGAAGACCGTGTTCGACGTTATTCAAAACGTCGATATTAACGAAATTTCCGTGCTCGCATGCAAACTGCGAGCCGCCCGCTCTCCTCAAGAGCGTTTATTTGCGTTAGCCGAGCATCACTCGCTTCTAAGTTCGTTATAAATTTTTTTTTATTTTTGTATAAAATCGTAAATAAGTAAATTATAATGTCTAGACCCGCGAATCCCGCGTCCAGTCGTATTAAACCCAAGGGCTTATCCCTAGTATCTTTTAACGCTCGTAGCCTTAATACCAACCTTCCCGAGATTAAACTGTTCCTTCAGAACAAAGAACCTGACTTATTCCTTCTCCAGGAGACATGGCTTACTCCAAACCGCTCCAGGGGATTCGCTATACCTAAGTACGCGTTTATTCGTAACGATAGGCCCAACTCCGACGGTTTCGGCGGCACCGCTATATATTACAAAAGAGGCTTCCATTGCTGTCCTCTCCCTACCCCTCCTCTCCTCAACATGGAAGCCACTGTGTGTAGATTGGCTATGACTGGTCATCCGACCATCATCATAGCTTCAATCTACATACCTAGTGGTACCAGACCAATCCGCAGCGACTTTGAGGCCATTCTCGCCGTCGGCCATTCAGTCATTATGTTCGGACGTGCTTATCGACTAACACCAGCGGTATCGCTCTCCTCGACATCACAAATTCACTTGACTTAGATGTCATCTCCCCCATCACTCCCACTCACTATCCCGACAACCCGAACCACTCTCCTGATATCCTCGATTTTGCAATAGTCAAGCGAATCAACCTCGACCTCAGGTCTATCGAATCTCTCGATGACCTAGGTTCTGACCACCGCCCCGTCTCCCTCGTGCTAGGACCGTCTAACGATAACGCTACCTCTCCTAAGACCTTTACCAACTGGAAAGGCTTTAAAAATACGTGATTTTCAGCCTTAGAGGCCCCGAACTCTCCACTCGCGATCTCTCCCGAACAATTAGATAGCCCGGATAAAATTGATTCACTAGTAAATTCTCTCACTGATGCTATCAACTCAGCCATCAGTGACAATGAAAAGGTTGCTAAGCACGGCAAACCCACGCTTCCCTTAGCCGTTAGCAATCTTATTAAAGCTAAAAACGCGGCTCTCCGGAGAGCCAAGAAATATCCCACGCCCGCCTATAGAACAGCTGCGAATCAGCTTCAACGTAAAGTCAGGTCTTGCCTCGCGGAACTCCGAGACGCTCAGATGAACGATCTCATGGCGAATATCTCTCCGTCCCACCAAGCGTACTATAGCATGGCCCGAGCCTTACGCGTAGACACCGCCTCTCACGTTCCTCCTCTCACTCGTCCCGATGGCACTACTGCCTTTGAAATCGAAGAGAAAGCCGAATGCTTCGCTGATAGCATTGCCGCACAATGCTCGCCCAGCACGCAACCTGCTGATCCCTCACATATCCAGGCGGTGGAGGACGAAGTCCTTCGCAGAGACTCTCTCCCCATCACCGCCGACCCTGTCACAGTCTCTAATGACGAAATCTTGCTTCTCATTAGAAATCAAATGTCCAAAAAGGCTCCGGGTGCGAATGGAATTTCCAACCACGCACTTAAGCACCTACCTCAACAGATGCTTACCTTGTTAGCTATCATTTTCAATGCCTGCTTCGACCATAGCTACTTTCCAAAAGCTTGGAAAGAAGCGACAGTCATAGGCATTCCCAAGCCGGGCAAACCTCTGAACGTCCCGGCTAATCACAGACCCATCAGCCTCCTCAAGGCAATGTCTAAACTTCTCGAGAGAGTCATACTCTCTCGAATGCGGAACCATCTGTTTCCGACGGATGGCGATCCTCTCATTATTCCCCATCAGTTCGGCTTTCGCGCTAAACACTCCTGCCCTCAGCAAGTCCATCGAATCGTCGAGTATATACTTGACGGTTTCTATCCGCGTCGTTATAAAACAGTCGCAGTTTCTTTGACGTAGCCAAGGCTTTCGATAAAGTCTGGCACAGCGGTCTCGTTTATAAACTCTACAAAATAGGCTTACCGGATCGCCTAGTCAGGTTAATAGCGTCGTTTCTCAAAGACCGTACGTTTCGATTTAAACACGAAGGCACGTTTTCTGCGCCTCGTCCCATAAAGGCTGGAGTCCCTCAAGGCTCAGTCCTCGCCCCTCTGCTGTACACCGTGTACACCAACGACATTCCCATCCCGCCGAAAGGCGTCGAACTCGCCCTCTTTGCCGACGACACCGCACTCTATACCAAAGGCCACAGTGTTCGGCACCTTGTAACCAGACTCCAAAAGGCCGTAAACGCCCTTGGTGTATGGTTTCAAAAATGGCGCATCGATGTGAACCCTGAAAAGAGTTCTGCGTTGCGCTTCGACCACAAACGCCGTCGTCCCGCTGGCGATCCCCACGTTCGAATGTTAGGCATTCCCATCCCCTGGAAGCGCAGTACTAAATACTTAGGCGTCACATTAGATCCGACGCTTTCTTTCAAGCCACACGTCGAAAGAGTTTCGAAACTCGCTCGTCACTACTTAGGCCGCCTAAATAGCATGTTAGGTAGAAAAAGTAAAATGTCTTTCAGAAACAAACGTACACTTTACAAAGTCTGCGTTAGACCCGTCATGACATATGCCTCGCCAATCTTTGCCCACGCCAAACCCTCCCTCCTGCACAAACTGCAGGTAGTTCAAAACCTCTTTTGCCGCAGGGCCACAAACGCACCGTGGTACGTGCGTAACGCGGACTTGCATAGAGATCTTGAACTGCCTACAGTACAACAACACCTCAAAACACTCTCTGAAGCGTTCTTCAAACGCTCCGAAACCCATCCCAATCCTCTGGTTCGTGATTCAGTCTCATATACTACTCCTGTTTTAGATTCGAAGTTCAAAGTCGCTAGGCCTAGGAATGCGCAAGCGTACTCATCCACCAGACTGTCAGCCGATCTCGAAGCCCTTCTGGCCGCAAATTCTAATTCTAACGTAAATTCTAATTCTAACGTAAATCCTAATTCTAACGTAAATGCGAATTAATTCAATTTTATCTTGCAATGTTTAATTTTTGTTTTAATTATTGATTTTCATTTTTGAGCACCTTCAGTGCTATGTATTCACCTTCAGTGCTTTGAGCACCTTCAGTGCTATGTAATCCCAGCGGGTGACCCCTTCTGGGCCCCGCTAGCGCGGCCTCTTTCTCCAATTGGCCGTCGCTCAGATGAAGGCTGAGTGGCAAAAATGCACGAGCCGACAGGGGGTTTTTAGTGGGTATGGTCCTGGTAGGCGTCGGGACGAGTCCCACATAACTCTGGAATCGCGCCAGAGTATGCGTCAGGGCATTTTTATCCTCCTGCCCTTCCCGCGGAGGGGAACAAAAAAAAAAAAAAGTTTGATGGCATCCAAATCGGTAAAAGTTTTGCACGTGCGTAAGACGAAACCAAGATTTCGAGAAGCTCTTTTCGTAATTTTTTGGTCAAAGTGATCATCTAAGTCACAAATAGTTTCCGTTTTCCGTTGGTGATGCCATCTGCAGTTGTTAAGTTGAATTTGGAAATATATTTTTGTCATCAGCACACATAAAGTAATCGAAGTGACTAAAACAGAAACTAATACCAAAGTGCGAGCCTTGTGGCACTCCAGCGGGTACCTCAATGAAGTCCAAACTGTGCTCTCCAACCATGACTGCCTGAGAAGGGTTTGTCAGGTAAGACTATATTCGTCGAAGCAAGTTCCAAAACGTCGTAATTTGCGTAACAAGATTAAGTGATCTACAAGATCAAACGCCTTTCAAAATTAGTGTATAATGTAAGGTAATGTTGTTAATTATGAACACATCAATCAGCCTACCGCAATCCACTTGCGAATGAATCACAAATAAACAGAAATCAGTTTAAAAATTATATAACCTTTTCTCCTTTAGGTTGTGTCCTCTGCTGTGGCATCAACGGTTTTGACTCAATAGCTCGAACAATTTTCTCCAAAATGTTATGCATTTGGTCCAACACCTTTATTTCATTATGGATTAGAGCATCCTGTGTTTTCAAGTTTTGGACTTCAATATTAGCTTCCGTAGTAATAAACACTACGAATCAGGTAAAAAACAAATAATTCAATAATTAAATGCAGTGGTTCATACACGTCGTAAGTATCTGTTATTCAAATTATTCTAATGTCTTAACACTATGATCTAGACCACTGTTTCAGCTTTGAAACGTAATTGTTAAGAATCCTCTTTATCAACTTTTTGGATCAATGTAAATAGGTTATAATGAAATATCAGAAGGGGCACTGAAACCCGCAAATCTTTTTGACAAGTTTCATGCTTTATGTAACTTTAAAAAGAACAATAAAATTGTCAAAGTTGAGAAGTACATATTTGAATTTGTATTCGAAACATTTACTGCTTTTCTCAAACACACACGAAGTAAAATAGCATTCATTATCTATGTTTAAAACAAAACAAATATAGAAACATATAACAACTGGAATCTGATTTGAGATTACAAATTAGTAATAATACTAACTCAAGTTTCACTAATTTAGTTATAAAAGGCATATTATCGTATATATATGAAAAAGTATTTTATTTTGTATTTGGGCCCTTGAAATCGTGCTTGATTAAAATACTACATAAACATAAAAATAAACATTTAGTGTGTAATATAAAGCAAGTAGATATACAATTGGCAAGACAATAAAGAGTAGGAACATACATATTACATTCATTCAACATACATTCCAATGGAAAATCCAGGAAATAATGTACTTTATGTTAGAGATGGGTAGGTCCGCCGTAAATTGGGAGTGGAATCCGGATGTGCATCCAGCTCAGGTGATGTACATCCAGATCCCGTGTCCGACGGACCCATATGGATCCGGTTACCGGTCACTGTAATTCGGGTTCTAGAACGGAAAGGCACAGAACATAATTCAGTAGGAAGATCCAGATCCCGTGTCCGACGGACCTATATGTATCCGGTTGGCGGTCACCGTAACTCGGGTTGTAGGACGGAGAGGCACAAAACATGATTCAGTAGGAAGGTGTACTGGACGCAGACGTAGGTGTGCGAGCAGTTAATTTTTAAAAAGGATTTGAGCGATTTGATTGCTTGAATGTATGGATGGAAAAATTATACAACTTTTACTTAAATGCAATGTAATAAAAAAAATTATAATCAATCAGTCGTGTTTTAAATAACAACTACAAATATAATAAAATCTTAACTGTCAGTTATAAACAAAAATACCCCTTTTGGTATAAATAGAGAAAAAAAAATAGTAACACTGTCGCATCAAATGAAATTAACAAAACTATAAAAACAACTTTTCTTTGAACGATTTGAAATAATTACAAAACCAGTACGCCGCCCGTTAATCGGATTCGGATCGCGCCGACCAGTCCTGTCCACCAATCCAAAGCGCCGTGTCACCACTCCGAGGAACCGTATCCAATTGGCCATTGGACACGCATCCATCTCTAACGCGTGTGATGCGTGTCCGAGGATTTACATCCATCCGGAACTACCCATCTCTACTTTATGTCACTCACCCAAGATGAATCTTATGACACCTCATATGTTTAAATTCGTTCAGCGGCTTAGGCTCTAAAGAAATACTCGTATTCATACACTTATTAAAAAAAAAATAACACCCCCTCCACTTGTGTAAAACAATAAAATTGAAACATTCTATTCGGTAGGTTCAGACATGGTACAATCAAAACTATAAGAAGAGGTTAATTGATCATCAAGGAGAAAGAATCATTGTGATGTATTATTGTTAGATTTTGCTAAAATTTAAATTACTTACTTGCAAATGTAAGAGAAATAACAAATATGTTTTGCATAATTTTTTTTACGTTTATACAGTGTTTACATGCTTCAATATTGTTAAAAAAAGTGCTATCCAATAAATGTATTTCATGAAAACTGTAATGAAAAAAATATTGGAGTAAAATACGTTCAAAACAAGAGTTTTTGTTATAAAACCGAAATATAGCTAAACTGAACAACCAAATCACATAAAATGTTGATTTAAATAAAAATGGTTCTGTAAAATAAACCCAGTTTTTAACTGCTTCTGCGTTAACTCGTGAACGGGTGCCGTTTGAGGGTGTTCTTCGGTTGGATAGTTGGGGGGAGGGATGCAAATAAGAATAAATTTGTATAGTCATAAAGAGATATTGTAAATTTATTAAGTAAAAATTATATCCGTGAAGTTTCTTGCCAGTTCTTTTTCACGAACGTTTTTACGAACTGGTGGTAGAGTCATGCTTTATTTGACGTCAATAAGAACAAGTGATTGTCAATGTCGAGTAATTAATACTTGAATTTGAATTTAATTTATATATTATATAGAAATTATATATTATCTCCTACATAAGAAGGAAAAAAAAAAATACAATTATATATTACAACCAAAATACACCCGTACCTATTGGCATCAAAACCGAAAATAAATGAATTTATGTGGGAGACTGGTGTGTGTACTAAGAGGTCCTGTGAGACAGATCACCAGCCTCCTCTCTAGATGGAATACCATTTTGGTCCAAGACAAATGGTATTGTTTATCGAGTGTTTCCATACAATCAATATAATCAGATATAAGATTATCTTACAATGATAGATTAAAAGAATTAAAAGAAAATAAAGTGTATATTAAATTAAAAAGATAATAGAGTTACAACAAACGATGTGATAGGTGTGTAGGTGAGTTTGGGTGGGTATACAAATGTGTGTGTGTGTATATATGTTTAGGTAATATCAGGCAGCAGTTTTTCTGTCTCCTCATAGTTAAAAGTTTTATCCAAGAGGTTACCGTTTTTACTCTGTCTTTTATTAAGAGTGTAATTGACACTTCTGGTTAATTCTATTTTGTAAGAAATTACCAAGGAAGCCAAAGAACTTGTTGGAAAATGCCGTATCCCACTGATATGTTATAGGACTTACCTCGTATTTTAGTCTTATGCTCGCCAATTTTTAAGGGGTGTAGCTTATTTGGGAGTGCTTCCTGAGTACATCACTAAGAATCAATAATTTCCTCATGGATAGTACATTATTAAAAGAAAAGAAAAGGAAGGAATTGAACTATTTTTGATACTGATCTTAGTGTTCTTTCTAAATTCACAATGCTAGACTTAGCAGCACCACCCCAGGCTGTAATAGGTGAATACAGATTGACACAGACTCAACTTCACCATCCTAGCCGTATTTGTATCAGCCACACGCCGCAAGTTTCTATATTAAAATATCAAATTCCTAACCCATGAACTGAGAACATTAATAAGAATGTTAAATTTAGACTCGATCATAACACCGAGATATTTAACAGATGTATCTTGAGACATATTGACACGGACATTTTAGTTGCATCAATCCGAATGTACCCGAAGGAAATTGGGATATAGTTTTAGAAAATGACAGAAACTTAGTTTTGGCTAGGTTCAAAGTTAATGTGTTATTTATTCATTTAATTATCAAATACAAATACAAGGTACATATTTAGTTTTTAATACCTTTAAACCAAATTAGGTTTTTCTGGGCATTCGTTCTCGATTACAAACATATGTAATATCCTAATGAACATGGAAACATTAAAAAAAACCTATTTCTGTTATGGTTTATTACACTGTAGATTTAACTGTTTATGTAAGCTTTTATGGATATTTTGAATAAATAAAATAGATCAAAACAGGAACGACTCAAACAAAAAGCCGTCAAGTAAGTTTTTTTGCGAGGGATGTTCCCAATCATGTAAACTCACTTGGTAAGGTAATGTATGTTGTGTAATGTATTTAGACAAATATACATAATATATACGTACACATACGTACACATACACACAAATGCATATATAATTTATATTATTGTCAAATTTGGTGTCAACAACTTTTTATTGGTGATACTTCTAGTACCAATTGAGTGGGTCTTTAGGTCTTGTATTTCAGTGCGGAAGTATTGTTCTAGAAGTAAATTATGTAAGTTCTACTTATTTGTGAAAAGTTCTACTTATTTGTGAATATGTATATTTATATGTATTTTATATTTGAATTTTTTTTTGGAATAGTGTATTTTAAAAATCTACATTGTATGGAATATATTTGGTCTAGATAAGTTTTATATGTTCGCCCATAGCTGCTTAAACTGTATTATATTATACTTTGCACTAACGATTTAAACATCATTAATGATATGTTAAAACGAAATTTTATTTTTGATTGTATGAATGTTGGCTAAAATAGTTCTTAATTTATTGCAAATCTTTTTAATGTGCTTAGCCCAGTTAAATCTGTTGTCTATAACCTGGGTAAGTGTGTTCAGGCACCTGCTCAATATTTACACACTTTTGTAGGCAATTTGAGTAAATTGTATGGAGGCAGTCATGACTATGCGCTACTATTTTTAGTTGACAAGAAAAATGACTGTGACTAGAGTGTACATGTATGAATTTAGTCTTTTTAGGATTTAGAACTAGGCTGAGTCATGTGACCGTTTATAAACTGCAGTACAATCATTCTGTAGTTTGCGTTGTGCAATAAGTGGATCTTCATCAGCTGTATCATCCGCAAATTGGTAAAACTTGCATTTTTAGTGTGAAATATTGTTTTTGATGAATTTGATATTGAAATGCTATTATTGCAAGCTGAGATGACATATTATATTAGTCTAAAATAAATTGCTAGAACTTTACCATTTCTGAGCTTAAACATGACCAAACTGAATGCTTCTTCTGGGAGGAATCACAAGGACACCGAGGAGCAAATGAAATGTATTAATTGTATTAAAATATTTGCAAAAAAAAAACTTCTTGAGCCGACGAATATCTCGACATAGTATTTTACTCTGATAATTGCTGCGGTCAGCTGAAGAACCAGTTTATTATCGGAGTGTAAATTTACGCAGTACAACACTTAAAAACTAAATCCATAACACATAAATTTCTTCTACTTGGCCATACACAGAAAGAGAGAGTTGCTGTACATTTGTTATTGAGAAACAAGTAAAACGATGTCTCAGATCTGGACCTATATAAGTACCTTCGCGATAACTTTCTGCTCTTCGAAGTGCTAAAAAACGTGGAGCACCTTTCATTGTAAATGACATGGGTCACGGTGATTTTATGAATATACATGGAAACATTAAAAAACCTATTTCTGTTATGGTTTATTACACTGTAGATTTAACTGTTTTTGTAAGCTTTTATGGATATTTTGAATAAATAAAATAGATCAAAACAGGAACGACTCACACAAAAAGCCGTCAAGTAAGTTTTTTTGCGAGGGATGTTCCCAATCATGCAAACTCACTTGGTAAGGTAATGTATGTTGTGTAATGTATTTAGACAAATATACATAATATATACGTACACATACGTACACATACACACACATGCATATATAATTTATATTATTGTCAAATTTGGTGTCAACAATTTTTTATTGGTGATACTTCTAGTACAAATTGAGTGGGTTTTTAGGTCTTGTATTTCAGTGCGGAAGTATTGTTCTAGAAGTAAATTATGTAAGTTCTACTTCTTTGTGAAAAGTTCTACTTATTTGTGAATATGTGAAAAATTCAAATATAACACAACAATATTTAAAACTCTTTAAATATTGTTGTGTTATATTTGAATTTTTTTTTGGAATAGTGTATTTTAAAAATCTACATTGTATGGAATATATTTGGTCTAGATACGTTTTATATGTTAGCCCATAGCTGCTTAAGCCGTATGATATTATACTTTGCACTAACGATTTTTACATCATTAATGATATGTTAAAACGGAATTTTATTTTTGATTGTATGAATATTGGCTAAAATAGTTCTTAATTTATTGCAAATCTTTTTAATGTGCTTAGCCCAGTTAAATCTGTTGTCTATAACCTGGGTAAGTGTGTTCAGGCACCTGCTCAATATTTACACACTTTTGTAGGCAATTTGAGTAAATTGTATGGAGGCAGTCATGACTATGCGCTACTATTTTTAGTTGACAAGAAAAATGACTGTGACTAGAGTGTACATGTATGAATTTAGTCTTTTTAGGATTTAGAACTAGGCTGAGTCATGTGACCGTTTACAAACTGCAGTACAATCATTCTGTAGTTTGCGTTGTGCAATAAGTGGATCTTCATCAGCTGTATCATCCGCAAATTGGTAAAACTTGCATTTTTTGATAGCGTTAGTTATGTCGTTAATGTACGTAAGGTAATGCAATACCTAGTACGGATCCCTGTGCGGTGCTTTCAGTGACATCGATCTTATTATATATGTATTTTCAACTTTAACTTGGGAGTTCTTAGGTATGAAGTCATAGCGTTAAAGACGTTTTAAGCATGGTCAAATGCATGGTCATGCCAAGATTGACCATACAAATAAGAACGGTGTCGCCCGCGAAAGTTATAATGTTGGTGTAACGCAATTTAAGTCACACAGGTCATTAATGTATGTTAGAAATTGGGTGGGACCTAAAACACTTCCTTGAGGTACACCGTAAGTAACTGGTAAATACAAAACTTTTACTCTTTGACGTCTGTTAGACAGGTAACTATGGAAAAAGTCCAATTGTTTTCTTCATACACCCAGCCCTTCAAGTATTATGTAAGAAGAGTGGATCTGAAACCGTGTCAAAGCCAAAGCGAGCTCTAGAAAAATGGCTTTTTAGTTTATTAACTAAATCTTCGACCAGTTCTTGTACAGGATCATTAGTGGAGGTCTTCTTGCGGATACCAAACTGTGCATTCTCTATAGTTTTACATAAGGTTGGAAGTATAGAGAGAGGCCTATAGTTATTGACAAAGCTTTTAGTTCCAGTCTTGGATGGGTATAATTTCTGTGAATCTTCATGATCTGTGGCTGCTGTCTGTGCAACGTAGCAAAAAGCTGTAAGCTTTGTCTAGGGCATAACGTAATCAAGGCAAATTTTATTACGTGCAGGTAATAAATGTCCTGGAAGAAAGCTGTGAGAGGCAAGTAGGTTTAATATGTCTAGTTGAGTTGGGGGTTGGGGTAGTTGTTATTTATAGACATATCGATATTGATATTTCCTAAAAGAATAATATTAGGAAATTTTAACTTTGCACGGTATTTATTTAGGGTCTCTAAAAAGGAATTTAGGTTTTTGTAGCTAGGAGGGCGATAAATAGCAAAAAGTAAAGTTGGAACATTAATAACGAAAGTAAAACAATTACGTTCTGTCAATTCAGGTTCTTTAATAATAATTTTTAAGTGGTTTTTATAGTATACTACTGCGCCTTCATTTTGAGTGAAGTTATTTGCAGTTTTCGTATAATTATAATTATGTAATGAAGGAATGACACGGTATGTGGCAGCCAACATTCCGATAAGATTTTGAAATCCCAGTCAGTATTGACCCTGCTCGGTAAAGTGTGATAACTCGAGATATTGCAGTTTATGTTGCATATATTTTGGTGAAGTATCTTTAAACTATAATCAAAGTTTTGTACTAAGTCCACGCAGTCCTCTTTGTCACACATATCATAACATAACATTATTAATAATAATAATAAATCCCCAGACAATCACACCAACTGTATGGCCCTAAAATAAGCAGCGCTTGTGTTATGGATGCCCATACAGCACACTGGGGGTAACCCAGAATAAATACATAAATATCCATAACCATGACCCATGATAAACAACTGTATTGTTGTTGTAAATGTTGCCCTAAGGCCACCTAAACGAAAGTTGAAAGAAACTTGACACTTTACTGAAAATGGCAATATTGAGTTACAACGACATCTAGATTCCTTGAAACAAAGTGCTTTTATTGCAAAATCTCTTAGTTAGTTAACTAGTAGTGGAGGCCGCTAGCGTCACTTTATACATTTGGGTAAATGACGAAGTAATAAGTTCATAAGGTGACACTATATCATTTGAAGACAAGCATTCGGAGTGGATACACGCTGTGGTAGAAAAAGGGTCATTTTATGTATGGTGTCGTTATAAACGTAATTCAAGCTAATATTTCTACTGAAGTTATAACTACAAAAATTACATTTTATGTATAGTGTCGCTTATTTAGTGAATGTTACACTGAAATATTGTTTTTGATGAATTTGAAATTGAAATGCTATTATTGCAAGCTGTGATGACATATTATATTAGTCTAAAATAAATTGCTAGAACTTTACCATTTCTGAGCTTAAACATGACCAAACTGAATGCTTCTTCTGGGAGGAATCACAAGGACACCGAGGAGCAAATGAAATGTATTAATTGTATTAAAATATTTGCAAAAAAAAAACTTCTTGAGCCGACGAATATCTCGACATAGTATTTTACTCTGATAATTGCTGCGGTCAGCTGAAGAACCAGTTTATTATCGGAGTGTAAATTTACGCAGTACAACACTTGAAAACTAAATCCATAACACATACATTTCTTCTACTTGGCCATACACAGAACAAAGTAGTAAAGCGACGTCTCAGATCTGGACCTATATAAGAACCTTCGCAATAACTTTTTGCTCTTCAAAGTGCTAAAAAACGTGGAGCACCTTTCATTGTAAATGACATGGGTTACGGTGATTTTATGAATATAAAGCAACTACCAGTTCGTAGACTAAATAAAAATGTTGTGGCCAAGTTGTGAAGTTAACAGACATAAAAGTTATCAAAATAGAGAAAAATTAACATAATGAGATTAAAATACAGCATAAAACGTCTTATTTAGTGTGATTTGAGTAAAAGAACGCACAGAAATAATTGTCCCACAGAACTCAAACTGCTTTATCAGCGTAAATTGGCAATATCTGAAAGAAAGAAAACTGACATAAGGAGCCTCGCTAACGCTGGTTGGATTCCCAGTTATTATACCTCCTACTACGAAAGATTATTTTAGTAGTACTTATCTATTAATTTGCCAAACGATAATTTTGATACGACCTACGTATTTTCTATATGTACCCATTAAAATAATAGGTATCACTTACAAGTATATAGAAGGCTTTATTTTTATTTTGAGAAAAATATTTTAAAATTAATTTTATGTTTAAGTTTGTTTACAACCTTACAAGTATTTTCTATATATTATCAATGAATAAATTATGATAACCCCAAAATTTTAGATTTTTACCTACAACTTTCATTTCAACAAAAACGTTACATAATTATTATTATTATATAGTGTATCTTGATTGTGCTGATTATAACATTTGTTTTTGCCAAATAAATAAGGTTTCTTCTTTATATGACATAATTTCGTTTTATTTCTGATGTTTTTCTTTCTCTTATTATTAATCTTTGGGTTATTATTCGAAAACGGGTAGGTTTACGTAAAACAAAAGTGGCACTATGCGGAACTTTTTCTTAAAGCCATGTTTTCTAAATAACTCCATAATTTACTGCCATGTATTCAGTACATAACTTTAAATAGATAGTTAAATTGATAAATAAAATTAATTGCATTCTTTTCTTCCAGTTATTTGCTAAGATATTGACCAAAATGCTGCGTTAAAAACTTTAAATGATCGTACTGAAAATTATAAATTTTTGTATAATTTCACTTTTGTTTTCAAGGTGCGAATATGGTCTTCACTTTATTTTAAGTCTGACGAGACAAACTTGAAAAACCCAAATCTTATTGAGAACAAATATTTTTTAACGAAAAATGATATAAATATATACTTATCTAAAGAATATCTAAAGAAAAATATCCATGTTTAGAAATAATACCAGGTACTGAAATATTAATTAAATTTTTTATTTAGACGTTATATTGCAGTTGACGCTGGTAACTTTTGAATTTCGACCATCGAAAAGGTTCCTTTCGTTCCAACTTGCCAATTCTGAATAATCTTTTTAGAGTGGTTGAATAAGAACTTGATCTATTTAAAAGCATACGAGCCAACGGATATCATGAATTTAAGATTGTTTGAAAAAAGATACCACTACCGGACTGTTTAAATAGATTTCTAATACAAAAAGGTAAATTTAGGTAAATTTATTTATTTTAAAGGCTACAATGTATAATAAAAAAAGATGTATGAATACATGAAAATTCGCTGATATTTTGATAGTATAGGGGCCTATAAAATCCGCATAACGACTCTCAACACTATTTATCTAAAGAATAATGCAAGATATATTTTTAGTAATCATTTCTATATGACTTGATTAGTTTTTTGCTTTATATGGAATACATTTTTATCTAGATCAAATTTTTCTTATTATATGTAAGGCAAGTTTCAACTATGTGTTTCTATAGTTTTATTAGTCTCCTTAGGTTCAGAAAGCAATTTAATTTCAATTGTAGCAGTTTTGTTTGCTTTATAACTTGGAATTAAATATGCAGATGTGCCGTTAATTTCATCTACATTTTTGGCTTTATTTTTTTTTTCTTGGTACGATTTTTTTCTTAAATATTTGGCGCTTGTGTTTTTAAGAGCTTCTTGCCTGTTCTCCTGGGCACTATGGTCGTTCGCGTCATTAGATGAGGAATGATCAGAATTGACAATTATTATTTTAACAGTTTTATTTTTAGTTTCACCGTCACTTTTTATTACTTCATTGATGTGATCAGATTTTTGTTGTTTAACAATATTTTGTTTTGTGTCTTTTGCTTTTTGGTGCTTATTACCTTGTTTTATTCTTTTTTTCGTTTTGCGGCCTTTACTCTTCTCTTTACTCTTACTATCATCAAGGTTTTTTTTCTCGCTTATATTAACGTTTTCTTCTTCACCATCCTTATTCTTTTGTAAACTATTTTCTTGGGAGCTTTCTTGGAATTTTTTATTTTCAGAAGAAATGTCAATTTCTGATACCTTATTTTTTTTTGTTGTGCTTCCTACATCTTTAAAAACTTCAAATTTGAGGAGATCTCCGAAGGTTTCCAGAATGCCTTTTTCCTTTGTCGTGGAAGTTTTAGGAGACGTTTCGGCTGAGGGAGTGATTTTCTCTCTAGACTCCCGACTGGATGTCGTCTCTTTTTTTTTGGACTTATCTTTTATATCTTGCTTTTTTAATGTTAACTCGAAATCCTTAGTTTCGAGTTTTTGGGCTGCTTTTTTTGGCAATGCGTTTGTTTTTGTAGAAGTTGTGGTGATTTTCAACTTTGGCGTCGTAGTTGATTTGTACTTTCGTTTTCTTGGAGATGGATCTATAATACAAAGGAAACTATACCTTAACTTCTCAAAAAAGTCTTTCTCGTTTAAAACATTGCATACACAACTATGAATCAGTACACATTTAATTATTTGGTAGGTAATATTTATCAAATTTACTTACTTTCTCTTTGTGTAGATGTTTCTAAGGATAATTCACTGTTATAATTGTTTGCAGAACCATCAACCACCTAAAAAATATTATTAAATTAAAAAAAACTAGGTTAAAATTTGTTAAGGACCACCTAAAATCGTAACGACTAACTTAAAACTAATTTTGATTTTATAACTAAACATCTAAACATAAAGTTGGAATATTTGTCTGGGGATTTATTATTATTTTTTATTTCCTAAATGTTTCTTATTAGTAATAATATGAATTTTACCTACTACCTCAATAACCGTTATATTGTCCCGGTCTCAATATATACGGCCCTATATTACAAAAGCTTTATTTCAGGCAATTAATTGCTTCTATGTTAAGTTACTAATAAATTACTTTCGAGACGTTTTTGCATTTGTAGTTGTGTACGGTCAGCACCTAAATATAAAAACCAATACTTTTATATTTTTTTATAATTTTTATAAAAAAAATATAAAACCTGTAGCTTTCTCTAGATATTTTCCCTCGCCGTCACAATAGTCGGCGTATTGTATGTAAGTTGTTTACAACTTCTTGGTAAATTCAGCAGCATCATAGTCGTGAAATTTTGCAAAAACGTGATGTGCAACACCAGATAATATATTTTTATTAAAATATAAAAATAAGCTTTACTCTTTGTATTCTGAGACATAGTAGCAGGCGGTGGCATGTAATTGAGTATATTTTTATTACTTAACATAGAGGATTCTGCGTGCTTCTTTTTTGTTTTTTGTGTATCATGGAGCTCTTTAGAAACAATCTTTGCTGAACTCCGTGTTGTTTCTTCATCCTAAAGAAAATAATATTTGTTAAAGGGTTCAGTTGGACTTAACTCCTCCCTAATCAAATATTTCTAGGATAATAGGTTGAAAATAAAAAATTAAATTACAATTTGTGTCATGTTACCGATTTCTTAATTCCGAAGTATTGCATATAGTTTCTCTTTACGATGTAAACAATTAGTAAGAAAAAAATCTCAAAATTCAACACCTATGGCAAAGCAGTAGGGCAGTAACCTGCCCTACTTCTATAGACTACGATGAACTGTCAACAGCGCAACAACAAGACAGTGAGCTACAATCACTTCTCAAGCAAGAAAAATTACAGTTTAACTCCATCGACCGTCTCAAGCCCGCATACGTTCTCGCAGCACCAAGTGAGGAAGATGAACCAGAAGCGAGGAGCACCACGCCTGCACGTACGATACGCTCCGGCTGCATCGTGAAGCCACCAGTACGCTTCGCTGGAGGGGGAGTACTGTAGCTACAATACATACATCCGCACGCCACCGAGGTCCAGCGCAACTGCCGTGCTCGTCCCGGCCGTGCGGTGTTATTTATAGTGTGCGAGAGAGACAGCGCATCGTACCCTTCCTGCTCGCACGATGAGAATTGTGTAGCTGACTGCCGCCTGCATCTCGGGCGTAGTGTCGCTAGTTGTACCCCCGAAATAATATACATATATGCAGAAGCATTTCAAATAAAATGTATGAGTCTCGGTCTGCGTGCGTTCTCGAGCGCACGTCGATCGCAGACGCCTTCCCGCTCTTTTAGCCCCCGCGCTAATTGAGCACCCAAATTTAATAGTTGTTCACCGTATTAAGTTTCTAACGCCGTTTTCACGGCGGACAGTGGCTCGTTAACCGTACTTCTAATAAGTTTCTAACGCCGTTTTCACGGCGATCAGTGGCTTGTTAACCGTACTTCGTGGAACGTGAGCTTCGTCGACGGGGTTTTGTCGTTCCAGGACTTCAAGTGCCGTGCTCGAGTAAGTTATCCGCGTCGTTCTCAACCGCCCTACTGCGTGTAGGGTGGTTTTAGGAAGTTAATCATCGTTGTTAGGTTCATATATTGTCCCTCCCCAACCCCTCCGCAATGGCTTCCCTAAGCTTTGACGAGTTTAGGAAGAAGTTAATTGAAAGTACTAAATGCATGTCTTTAAATGCTGATAAGTACCGTTTTTTTAGATTCCCTTATCCCTAATCTCATGACATTAATGTCCACAATGGCCCCTCAGGCCACCCCAGTTCCCCAGACCCCTCAGGACTTAGGCCCTCCCGCGTCCCCTTCCTCCAGTGACATGGAGTGCGAAGTAGACGCCCCTCCGCGCCGCAAGCGCGCACCCGCGACCGAGTCATCCTCGGATGCCACCCCAACTGACCCTGAGTCTCCCTCTTTTACGCTTGTTAAGAAGCGCTCTAAGAAGCGTTCGAAACAAGACCCGGCGCCCTCAACGCCCGTCCCCACACCCCCTGCGGCGTCTTCAACGCCAGCTGCCCCGGTGTCTTCAACACCCGCTCCGGCCCCAACTTCTGTCAAGGCCAAGGTCCCACCACCCGTTTTCCTTCGGGAAAAGGGTAAATGGACTGCGGTCTCGACATTGTGCAATGAGCACAAGATCCATTACACCCGAGCGGTAAACTCGGGTGAATCTATTAAAATCACTGTCTCGTCGATAGACGATTTCCGAGCTTTGACTAAGCTCCTCACCGATAAGCAATATGCTTATCACACTTATGCTCTGTCAGAAGAGCGTAAGATCAGAGCGGTACTCAGGGGAGTCCCGTTCGAATTATCGAACGAGGCTATCCTGGAGGATCTGCAGTCCCAAGGCTTCCCGGCACTCGCGGTGCATAAAATGCACAGCAAGTACGGGAGGCAACACCCTCTCGCTTTGGTGATTCTCGCCAACGTCCCCAAGTCCAGAGAGATCCTGAAAGGGGTTAGCTCTATTTGCGGCCTCTCTGGGATCTCAATCGAGGCGCCTCGTCGCCGCGGTCATCCCGGCCAGTGCCATCGGTGCCAGTTGTACGGGCACGCGGCGGCCAACTGCCGCGCACCGCCCAGGTGCGTCAAGTGCCTGGTCCCTCATCTCACTAAGGAGTGCAATCGCACTCCTGAAACTCCCTCTCCTCCCGATTGCGTGCTTTGTGGCCAGTCCGGCCACACCGCAAATTACAGGGGCTGCCCTCGTGCACCCCGTTGTATGCGTTCCAATCCCAAGAGGTCGGCACCAAAACAGGCCCCGCGCCTTTCTCAAGCAAACTTTCCGCCGCTGCGTAGCCGGGTTCCTCCGGCTACAAAGCCTACACAGTCTAGGCCTGCCCCAGAAAACTGGAGGCAGCGCCCCGCATCGAATCCCATCCCGGCTCCTCGCCCATTCAAACCCACTCCTCAATCCTCCGTAGCAGACGATATGCGTATCGTCTGCGACACTTTAAAAAATGTCGATGTTAGTGAAATCGCAGTCTTAGCCCGTAAACTTAGGGCTTCACGTACTCCGACAGAGCGTTTGCTAGCTCTGGCGGAGCATAGTTCCCTTCTCAATTCATTGTAGGTTCATTTAAATGAATTGATCCCTAAATCATGCTTCGGCCGACCTCTGCCCAGCCCCGGCTTCACCGGAGGCTGCCCAGACGGCCACCAACTCATGTCCCTTTGAGCACCTTCAGTGCAACTTTCACTACAGGCGGAAGACCCGCTAGCGGGTCTCCGCCAGCGCGCCCAACTTCCCGACGGGTGTCGCTTCCGATGAAGGCTAACGGTAATAATTACAGCCAACAGGAAAAAAAAAAAAAAAAAAAACAAATAAAATGTCCGTTCGTATTCTGACGACTGTTTAATTTCTCCACCTAAAACCATCCGTGTCACGCTACCTACAGTGGAAGGATTGTAATGTTTGTATGGTCACAAATTTATCAAAGATATTGTGGAGCTGAAATTGTGCAGACATACAATGAATATACATAGGATACTTATATAGGATACTGAAACTTACGCCAACGAAGACTTTAATAAGAGTTAAATATATTAACTTGTTTGCCTGTCAATTAATAATTAGTTACGTCAACGTATGAGAATATAAAATTGTTACCTTTTTGATCCGCAGTATATTCCTACTTGGATTCTTTTTGACTGAAGGACCCTCATTTTTATCAATGACGGATGAAGGTTCAGTGCTAGTACTAGTGGTGCGCCGGCGATCCTTGGTTGGTTTATTTTTTTTTAAGTGTTTGTCGACTTCATCCTCTATGTTGTGCTCTGTTGTAGTTTTTCCAGATTTCGGTTTAATAAAAGCATGTCTGTTCTGAACGGGCCACAAAGACCGTAAGCTTTGTCTAACAAACTCGTGATTACCTTCGTCCAAGTTAATATTTTGGTCAAAAGTTTTAACTGCGTCTTTCACTATTTCTGCCAGTTTTGTAGAAGGGTTCAAAGCCTCTTCACTCTTTGAACTCTTTGAAAACTTGTCTAAATCGTCGATTATTTTATTAAAGGCTCCAGGGATTAGATATTCATGATTGTGGAAAAACTTTCTAGCTCTAGTGACAAGTGTGTCAATCCACATTTGATCATTTTTTCGGGTCTTATCCGAGTAGGTTTCTGTGGAAGTAGTTAGTTTCTTGGCAAGAAGTTTCCAAGTTGTTGGTGGTTCATCAATAAGGGTCTGTAGAGTGCTTGCTAAAGACCTTTTGACCACAGGGATTTTCAGCAGTGTTCTGTAATTATTGTTCCTAGATCTTCTTTTTTTTATTTCGCTTTCGAGTGTATCAGCGATTTGTTCTAGTTCGCTCTTATCTAAATCACCAAATATATCGCACAATTGTTGAAAAAAATCATTCATATTCATGCCATGCTGAAAAACATCACAAAATTGTTTTTATCTCATATTTAAAATTTTTTTTGGATATAATAATCCGATAAAGAAATTCGAAATTTTTTGACTTGTGAGTCTCTTTATCTCAAAAATGTTATTAGGACCTAATTAGAACTGATAAATGGGGTAGTATTACGTCATATCCAGAAACTTGAAAAGTTGATCATCTTATCCCATGAGCTCTTCAGCAAGCAAGTCCAGTGATATTTTAAAGGCCAACAGTGCCATAAATAAATAGTCCATTAAAGAAAAATACCTAAACAGATACATTTGCTGCGTTCCGTTTGCCGATTACAGCGCTCACAGCGCTCATATACCCGTTCCGATTGCCCGTGAGCGCGCTCACAGCGATATCGATACGTCATCAATGACGTCATAAAAGCCGCCATCTTCCCGCTCACAGTGCCAAAGCTACGGAGCATGGTCACTGTGAGCGGCCTGTCAAAACTGACACATGACGTTACTTTGTTGAGGTTTTTATTAGTATTGCATTTTAATTTTCTTTTGTAATAATATAAAAAAATGGCTCCTGCTTCATTCAGGGTCAAAGATCATAATGAAATTGTTTAGAAAAAAATTTTGCGACGAACAATCAGAATGTTAGCGCGATATTTACCGTTCCGATTGCAATAGCACTAATAACACTTTTAGTTTTGAGCACTTTTAGCGCTGTGAGCGCTGTAATCGGCAAACGGAACGCATCAATTATTAGGTACTAGAAATAAAGTAGTTACCTTCATGTGAACAGACTTTCTCGTTCTCGTGTTAGACTCCTTCGGATGAATGAAGAGCTTGTGTAAAAAGTCATGCATGTTGTATAACATTTTCTTCACAGTTTTGACCTCTTTTCTAGGTATTTCGACAGAGACGTCGGAACATTGTTCTCCATGGTCACAGTGCATTGCTGCTGTTACTAAGATAAATAAACAGGTAAATTACTTTCGAATTCTAAACTTAAAATTTTTATTTCCCTGTATACTCAGAATAAAGACGTTCGTTATATTTTGAAGAAGAAAATAATTTGACAATCAAAAGTCAATGGTGAATGGAATCAAAGCAGATATTTGTTCTCGTGTCATGGTTGTTTATATTTACATATGTATGTTTATTCCGGGTTCTCCCCCAGTTCGCTGTATGGTCATCTATTACACAAGCTCTGCTTACTTTGGGGCCATACAGTTTGTGTGTATGTCTGGGGATATGTCATTGTTATTATATTAAAATAGCATAGAATGTATAAGACAGCTCCAAAACACATTTTTCTGTTCCTGTAATTCAGTTTTTTACAATGATTTACTGGCATAATCATTTTTCAGTCGAATTTTGAAGGGTTTTCCCTTGAGCATTTGCTAAAGTTCATGCAATATGAATTAAATTATTATTTTCAAAGGGAAAAAAGATAAGCAAAGAGTATCATTAAAACGTGACTATAGAACACTTTATCATAAACAGGTCTAATTTTTTCTTAGGTTTGTACCGAGCACGCCTGGTACTGTTTATAAACACGAAGGAAAACTTTTTCACTCAAGTCAAAGATTTTTTTTCGCAACATAATTCATACTCCTTTACGTGTAAAGGGGTAACAAACCTGTTCTGATTCGTTGAGTGGATGTTCCGTGGTTTTTTTTATATATTTCATATCAACGGTCAAAACTAGTTAAAACTAGTAACACTATAACCCAAGATTCACAGGGTATTGTCATGGAAAAAACTCAAGCAAATGTATTGAAGAGTCGTAGAAAAGTGTTAATTTCACTTACCAACAAGAGAGAAACTTGCCAAAAATATTATGATTTTCATGATTATTTACATCATACAAAATGTTATACTGCAAGTGTTTTCGATTTCCAATAAAACAATAGTAATAAAACGGATTCATAAAATTCTAAGAATATTTTTAGAATAATAATATTAGAATATTAGTTTATTTAAACAGATGACATTCATCTCTATGGAGACATCATCATAGAAGGGAAAATCGACTCTGTTCGTTCCATGTTATTGCTTTTTCATGATTATTTTTAAAGGTAATATTTATTCAATTGTACCACAAAACGGCGTATACTTAAGAAGTTACAAAAACCTCCTTGAAATATAACGTTCCAAAAGAGGTCGTAATTCTTGAGAATATCAAGATGTTATTTTTAAATATAAATATAGCATTGAATGTAAGGCGTATAGCGGTCCAACTTATGAAAAACCATTTTTACCATTTAGTGACCAAACGGGTTGATTGATTTTGGTTATTATTACTCCAATCTTTTGATCTAAATTTGCAAATGTCACTAAAGACATGAGAGTAATAAAAATGGGATATGGTGGCAACTAAGCGATTGATTAAGTCGGTGAATTAAGTTGGCTCTTTGATGCAGTATTCTTTGATGATTTATGTTGTCGCAATAAATGTCAATTTAAAAATAAAAATATGTAAGAACGTGCAGTACATTGGATTTCAATCGGCATGTATCGGAAAGATAATCAAAATCTTAATTGCTTATACATAGGTGAATTTAAATAATACAGTAAAAAATATGATTATAATTACACAGTTGTAGTATAAATTACTGTTTCGTGTTTGGATTCTACTTTGTTTTTGTAACATTTATAAGACTATTTATACTTTTATAGAAACTTAATTAAAGAACTCATTACTAGATTTCATCCGCGACTTCACTTGGGTATTCTTTAAGAACAGTACTTTTTCTGGTGGCAAGTTAACCTATGACGTAAACCTTCAAAATGTTTGTTATTGTTTTAACAAATCATTACAAATCCAATTATTTCAGGCTTTTTTGACTGAACTTAATTAGATAGAAATATTAATATAATTAAATTAGATTTCTAACGCAATTATATTGAGTTAATACATTTCTATAGACGGCATTGTATGATAATTATTTTCTGCTAGTACATGGTGCGTACGATCTGAGTGCAATCAGATTTGCTCTATCCGCCCTCTCACTGCCACACCTCGTTCCGCAGCCTATGGTGCGGTGCGCATGGCAATTCTGGACTGACTGACATGAAGTTTACCATGTAGGAAGCAAGAAGAGTCTAAATGAGTTCCTATGTTTTCTAAGAGCTTGGCCTTGCGTCATATTTATGGTCATTGTTAATGGCAACTTTATGGGCAATCGCTCTTTCACTAAAATGGAAAATTACGTGCAATAAAGTCCTTTAGCTGCTCCGGTAAGAAAAGTAGTTTTTTTTTATATTTCTTGGTAGTTCCGCGCTTAGAACATGTGCAAAATATAAATCGAACAAACAGATCTAAAAAAACTGTATTCCTATTTTACATTATATTTAAAAAAACATCAAAACCAACTATTAAATTCAAATCGCAAAGTAAGCAGCTGGAGCCATGTTATTAAAGTAAAGAAAGGAAAAAATAGAAACAACTTAAATGCACTCTTGAACACAAACAAACACAAATCAAAGTTAAAGTAAAAGGAGCTAAATGTAAATTCACTGATTTTTTCTCGTAATTGTTAAAAGAACAACGTTAAACCATAGTATCATAATGAGTACTGCATACAGTATGGCCACTCCCTGCCTCCCGCTGAATGCGTTCCCACCCGCGCTCAGTTACCTCACGGTTACCGACTGCCAAGGACACGGCGCGCAGTGAATGACATCGAGAATATTTTTCAAATATTTTTGTATGGGCATATGCTGTGCTATTCAAATTTTGTTCGCCCTTTCCCATTTTGTTACACATTGTTGTATATTTCTTTCGTAAAAAAAAAACAATAAAATTACAAGCATGAAATTTAATTTTCCTTCGATTCTCCTTTTAATATAAGAGGCTCTTGCAAATATTTAGTTTTCCGTTGGCTATACTACTCCTACACTTAATACTTTATGTTATTGAAACTGATTTATTTTTCTTTCTTTCTAACTACTATTATAATAATAATGTCAGAAAATAGAGTTTAAAACGTTTTTGTTCATAATAAATAATTACAAGCACTCAAAATTAACTCGATGCCGCTATTACTAGGTTATCTCATATTGCCGTCCATTGCGTTCCCGAACACCCTACGATTAAAACATAATGGCGCCAACCCTGGTATGTCTTTTCTCACTCACACAAACATGGTACGCGTTCACCTGCATGAACTTATGACTGTGTGCGTAATAGGTTATTAGAAGGCGTTTGTTTCATAAATTTTGCCGCGAGTGTCCGATTTGTGGTTAAACGAAACAAACTAACATTTTGTATGTGCAGAGTTGACCAGCACGCAATTTTAGTCCTAAAACATCTTAATCAGACAATACGTTTCTATAATTTTTTCTCATTTACTGAAAGACCCTCAAATAATAAATCATCACTTTCTTAATATTCCGTGGTGTAATAATGTTACTATGTCTCAATTTATTTATTTTGAGCATCATCGATATGGTGCTCCAACTTTAGGTTTCCCTCCCGTCACTGAATTCTCTATCAGTAAAGTAATTTTTGATTTCAAATCCAAAGCCCAAGGCTTGGATGCAATTTTAAGAGTTGTGTTGACTTTCCCTTGTCCTTTTTTTAAATTTATTTATTCAGTACTTATAATACATAAAAATCTTATTTCTAGGTTTATATAAGTTCATATTATTACGTATATCATAAATAATTCTTTGGAAGATCATTGTTTCCCTTCAGCATAAAAGAAAGTTAAACTCCTTCTTAAAGCAAATAATAATTCCACAATTGACAATATTAGTCCAATTAGTATTATATCATTAATTTCTTTCAAAGATACTAAAAAAGGCTTCTTACTTGCAATTGCTAAAATAAATATTAACGTTCTTCCCCTCTTGCAATCCGGTCTCAGAAAATCTCGAGGCACAGCAACTGCCTTAGATGATAGTATATTTTAGCAACTTAAGATCACGGGATGGGGACGATGCTAGCATTACTTGATTTATCCCGCGCTTTTGATTCAATGGGCTGCAACTTATGCAACCATCTCTTTTTTATGTTTATACGTACTAAAATGCCAATGGGCTTAAGAACTTGTTAAAGCGGTCACTACCAACTGGTAGAAGTTGTTGTCGTTCTCAGATGCGTCTTGTTAAGAGAGGAGTTCTGCAGGGTTTGATCTTGGGACCTCTCCTCTACATTTTGTATAGCGCAGATATTAACAAGGAAGTAATTGATTCGCCTCTCTCCATGTAGGGAATCCCCTGTAATGAGGAAACGTCTCACGAGTTTTGGAGTTCGACTGTATCTCAAAGTCATATAAATTCGTGAAACACATAACTAACACAGAGATTCTCTTAAGAATCGCTAACACCACAGCGATTTCTTACATCAATAGGACGGGCGAAATTCAATACTTTCACCTAAACGAAGAAACTCGTCGAATAGGACAGTGACTTACAAACAAACAGTCATTTACATATTTTACAATAGTACTTCGGGTTGATTACTCAAAGACCTAAAGTTCCACATAGTTTTATATAGCTGATTATAAACCAACAGACTTAGTTAACAGCCAAAAACAAGTATAAATATAATGTTGTCAAAATGCTGTTAAGTAATTCCTTACCCTCTCGGGTGCCCTGAGGCATATCGTATGTATGCCGTCAGCGCTAAGCTACAAAGTCCGATGAAATTTAAAAGGCCGTTAGGGCCAAAAATATATTTTACATTAAAAAAAAAGCTGTTAAGTAATTTTATTCTTTATAAAGTTTAAAGCTATTACATTGTTTATTTAACATTGAATAAAATATAGATTACAATAAGGGAAATTAAGTGTAATGTCAGAAATGGGATTTGGTATACTTATTATATGGTATATATACGTGTATTTGTGCGAGGTCATACACAGTTATTCAAAACTAATTACCATATGTTAAATGGTACAGGGAGACATAAACAGAAATTATATATACCAATGCAAAGATTAGGATTGTATTCGAAAAATGTTTTCTGTATGGCAATCCGTATTTTTAATAAATTACCTAGCAACTTAAAGACATTACCATTACACGTATTTAAAAAAAGATTGCATAGTTTTCTTCTGGAAAAAAATTACTATTGCATAAAGGAATTTTTAAGAATCCCGTAGTTATGCTATCGACATTTTATAATTTTATTTTATACGGACATCTACATATATTAGAGAAATTAAATTGTTATTTTCTGTATCCTGAAATAAAATATAATAAGCAGTAATTAAAATAATTTAATGTATTTAATGGAATGAATTTAATCTTGTAACTAGGCTTTTTTATGTTGACATTTTTAATTTTATTATTTACTGATGATTTTATTGCTTATGACATTTATTTATATTAGGGACATTTTATATTTCATAATAAGGACAATCAATTTGTACTATTCTTGTATAATAAATTGTTTTGATATAATTTGTAACATTACTAGTAGTACTTTAAATATTTGCACGCCTGTCAAGGTTGAATATGACTGTACTTTTAAACTATTTAAGACCATTATATATTTTTGACCATATTCAGCGAATAAATGTTTCTTTCTTTCTTTCTTGTTATTGTTTTTACAAACTTCGAATTTTACAAGTTACAATGCATGAAATAAATACAAGACTTGTTGGACTATTAGAAAATCATTTTTGAAAGCACAAAAACGTAATAATAATAATTACTTTCAGTATTGGACATCAAAACATATTACAAAGAAGATAATATAAGGTTTCGCGAACATGCTGGTACTAACCTTTATTTTACTCTAACCAATACATTTTATACTTAAAATTAAAGGTAAAATTATTAAGTTTATTTAACTGATATAATTTCGTTGATATCTGTTTTTTAAGAAGACAATAAAATGTTTTTGTTTATTTTATTACAGCAATGCTAAAGTTGCTGTAATAAATCAAGACCTGTCAATGACAATTTCAACTTTGTCACTAACAGAATGTTCAATAAAAAATTTATAGTTTAGATTTGTTATTGAATTACTGTTAGTTTGTGATATAATTTCTACAAATAAACAAGCAAATCTAATCCGCAATCAAACAAATAATGCGTGTCAAAGTCAATGTCTTACTGATATACAGACTTGAAAACCGTGGGTATCCCGTTTACTCAATTTTCAGATATTTTAATAGGGGTCTACCAAAAATCTAAAAAAAGCAGAAATTAATGGCGCTTTCTATATCTTAACACGTAGTCCTTCTACTGCGGTGGTTTTTTCGCTCACGTCAGCACGTCGAACCTCAATCACTTGCAGATTATTCAAAATAGATTTTCGTACTCAAATGCGTCGGGGCCCCGCTCTATGTCCGCAACTTAGACCTGCACAAGGATCTCGAGCTGCCCACCATTGCCGCATTCATGAGGTTGGCGTCTCAAATTTAAAAAATTTAAATTCATGAAAACTCAATGAAACTATTTCTGTTTATACTGCTTCTGTTTCTTCTTACCCTGTGGGGGAGTGGTACCTGGTGTCAGAGTAGATCAAGTTACCTCCAGAGGCTTGACAGTTGACGGTTGCTTAACTTTGACAATCATCAAGTGGCAGTGACAACTGCTACGTCGTGAGCGCATCCTAACTATTACATATGTTGTCAGGGTAACAGAAAAAGACAAAGTAAGCATGTGAAGTTGCGAAACTAGTATAAATATCATTTTATTATTCTTAATAAATTTCTCTTACAAAAAATAGAAAAAGACAGACATAGTGATTTCATCTCCATGACACAATCAGTGTTTACGTCCGTACTTCCTGGCCGTCCTGCTCTTTCTCCGGGACCACCTGGGCTCGAGCTTGCGCGGGGGGTGTCTCACAATCCCAGCGCTGGATGACCCGTGGTGCCTGCTCCTATCGTCGTCATCATCAGCTGAGTCATCCGAGCTGTAGTCGTCAGCGCTGCTGGAGATGTGGTTGCGTCTGCGGCCTCGCCCCGGCTTGTTGGTGAGTAGCATTATCGGATTCATGGCCGCGTTGTGCATGGACATCATTGCTAGCAGTCCTAAGTTTGGGTTAGCTGTTGTAGTAGAAGATGTCGTTGTCTGCTCGTCGTTGTTCTTGAAGGCTATCAGGTAAGGCATCATCTGCATCGGGTTCTGCATGGCCGGTGGTGCCTGCGGCCAGGGCTGGTACTGTGCGGGTGGCTGGAAGCCCTGCAGCTGCGTTGCGTTGAACGCCGTCATGTTCAGCCCTTGCAACATCAGCTGCAGTGAAGATGGCATCGACATACCGAACATGTTCGCTTCCACACAAGCTAGTCGCACTAATGTGAGGATGTACTTGAACAGGAAAAGGTTTCCAGTTGTTCTCTGAAAGCAAATAAGAATACTTTTTAAGGCGCTGTCAACCCAACACGAGGCGTGGCGGGTTACAATGTTACAACTAACATGTATTTAAATGTGTGCAACGTGTGTGAAAGTCTTGAAAAATACATGTTTACGTGGATCGACGTGTAACACCTACGTCTTCATCGTCACTTTCCATCAGTTGTGTTCACTCTTACAATAAAAAAAAAATTACTTAAGTTTTCGCAATGCATGAAATATGAACTGAGATATTTTTAACCGGTTTTAATCGCGTATAATTATATATTTATGTTTTAACTCGTCGCTTCAGTATCTTTTTATCTTTATTTCTCAATATTGACAATTATTTGTTTTTATTGACGTCAAACAAAGCACGACTCTACCACCAGTTTGGAAAAACCTTCGTGAAGAAGAACTGGCAGGAAAACTAAACCGGTATAATTTAATTCTAAACAAAATTATTCTTGTCCGCATCTGTTAGCGCGGCAAGTCTCCCTCCCCCAACTATCCGAACGACGAACACCCTGAAACGGCACCCGTTCACGAGTTAACGCGTGATCCAGCCATCGCCCTTATCAACCAACGAAGCTCTACACACAGTCAGCTCTTTCTGTATTACCCTGAAGCCACGCTCGCAGACTAAGAAACAGATGGATATGATTGAATATTTTCATAACTGTCAACACGCCTGTCATCTTAGTCACTCGGGGCCACACTTACAGTACTTTACATGTAAACGTAGAAACTTACTGTTGATACAGTCATGGTTCAGTGCGTTTTCAAATAAAGTGATATCAACAAACAGCGTCTCGCCAGTTCGCTGGAATTATTTCGTAAACTGGCAACTGCTTAGACCGACATGTCGTAAACGTTTATACTTATTTTACATTTTTATAACATTACGGTATTTCTATGTACTTGGTGTAAAATGCATAAAATTTGAAACAGTTCAGCTAGTTTTAGTTTTACAAAGAATGATGTAATCTATCTTATGTAAACTAAGTCATTTTACATACATTATGACCCTTTTCGATATAACAGGAATTCAACAAACTCGTTAACGTGGTTACACACTGGACGAGATTACCCAGCCTAACTAGAGGCACCGGTTCGTTACAGGCGTCCACGTAATGTATTAACCGATCACGACGACGCTATTACAACAAGGAACGCCGGCGTTCCAGTCAATAATAGGGCAACACGGCATTCGAAACGCCTAACCCACCGACGGGCCAGGCTAACACATCGTACGCATTCCTACTGAGTTTCTTGCTGGTTCTTTGGCTGTAGATGACCCTTCCGAACCAGTGGTAGTTTCAATATACGACGTTCTAAGCCGAGGTCCGTGCCCTCTCGGGTGCCCTGAGGCGTGTCGTATGTAGGAATACTTTAAGAGAGCTAAATTTAAAAGGCCCATACGGTCATAAATAACCAGTATATTTCGAAAAAAAAGAAAAAACTAGACAAGATCTTAACAAAAAACTCTACTACCAATATAATGGAAAAATATTTATTTATTTTTACCACAACTGCGTTTGATCGCGATCGTATTGGTTGAGTATACTTTATAGTTCTATATTTTAAAAAAATTGTTAAAATTATTATAAAAACTGGAAATCGAACTAAAAATCAAACATTTATCACAAAAAAGTCAACTTTTTCTCTGTTTAACTTAACAGACATAAACGTTGACACTTACTTGTAGATATATTATAGGATTGTAGATTGGAGTAAAATGTGATCGTTCAAAATATTAAATGGTAATATGGAATTTCAGTAGGCAGTAATCATTCGATTCGATAAGATAGTACCTAGTAATATTAAACAACTTTTCATTATATATTTGTCGTTGCTACATCGTAGAATTGCCCACATCATGAAATGTTCGATGATTTCATGAAAATGTCGCATTTTATGGAATTGTTGATATTGAGCAACTAACGCTTGGTTATTTTGTGAAATGGCTAAGTTTAATTGATCATATCGTGAAATAGTTCCTTAAACTACCGATAGAGGCGCTTTGTTTATGGGTCAATGTCGCACGTGGATTATATAATTAGCTGCTAGGGGTTTACGGAACTTTTGTAAACATTTGTTTAGCTGCTAGGGGTTTACGGAACTTTTGTAAACATTTGTTTAGCTGCTAGGGGTTTACGGAACTTTTATAAACATTTGTTTAGCTGCTAGGGGTTTACGGAACTTTTATAAACATTTGTTTAGCTGCTAGGGGTTTACGGAACTTTTGTAAACATTTATTTAGCTGCTAGGGGTTTACGGAACTTTTGTAAACATTTATTTAGCTGCTAGGGGTTTACGGAACTTTTGTAAACATTTATTTAGCTGCTGGGGGTTTACGGAACTTTTGTAAACATTTGTTTAGCTGCTAGGGGTTTACGGAACTTATGTAAACATTTATTCTCCCAACTTCTTCGTTTGAATAAGTTCTATCTTGACCGCTTAGCCTTACGAGTGCCTCGGAGAGTCACGGCTGTTTCATAAAAAAGTTTTGTTAGACTTTGAAATAAATTATTACTTTCATATTTCAAAATAAAGAATAGAGTATGACAATTAAACAAATTGTAATATGGTATTCTGAACCCCTCCGCGCTCGGGATTACTCGTGTTTTCTATTGACAATCCGAAATAAACCAAGAAACATTGAAAATCTAGCTCTTTCAATCGACTCTACACCGTTTTCAGACTCTTAAGTACACAACATTTGTGGATTTGTTAGATTAGATTATACAGGGTGTTCCAAAATTCAACGTCAAGCCTTCAAACTTTTTATCAATTTTTGGTTTTTGTGGTTGATGTTGGTTATTTTTGTCCATTTAAAACGTGACGCCATTTCAATTTGAAAATGTTGAATTCACAGTTCGGCATAAAGTATTATTTCTAAGAAAATTTGGGGCAATTGTATTATTATTTTTCATTGTGATTAAAGATATGTTGTTAGGGTAGGGTTATGGTGACACGTTTTAAATAGACTTTTTGTCTAACCAACGTTAACCACAATAACTAAAAAATTGTTAAAAAATGAAAAATGTTTTCTTTTGTTTAATGCCCATAATTTCTAAAGAACATGATAGATTTTTTTCCTGATTTTTCTGATGATGGTTACCTATACTGTACATATAAATTCCAGTACACTACAAGATCAAGATAACATTTGAATAATGTTGAGATAATTTAAAAATAACATGTAGTAATAGCAACTTAACGAAAGATATTGAACAATTGTCTCTTAATAATACGTCAAGATTTTTTATTTTTCTTGACAAGACCGTATAGTTGAACTTAAACTGTACAACTTATACAAATTCTTGTCAATGGCGAGTTTTACAGTGTCAATTGATATTAAACTGTTAAATTTATAAACTGTACCGAATGAACCTCATATTACTCTTGACTTTAAGCATTGTCGCTGCAAACTAGAACGAACGGGTATTTATTAAGTAGATAAATAAATAAATATTCCTAACAGTCACACCACATTATCTAGCCCAAATTAAGTATCATTAAAGAACTTGTGTTATGGAGACTGCTGATGCCGATTACGTAGTCGATCACCTCTCTGTCACAAATCCTTTTCAAAGCAAAATATTAAACAAAATTAAACGTTTCAATGTGTCATTCTGGACTGGTGCTAAAAGCTAAGTAGAATTGGGACTGGTCGCTAAAAGCTAAGTAGACTTATTTTGTTATTATAAAAAAAAATTGTGTTATGATGGCAATAAAAAATTATTGTGTTGTATTGTTTTGTAGACCCCTATTGCAAACCCTAGTCATGGACACATAGAGGTTTAACAAATGTTGTAATTGTATTTTTTCCATTTAATTCGCATGAAGTACATATTGTGGATTGCGAATACTGCAATACTCAACGGTTCTTCGAACACAGGTGTAATACAAAAGTTTAAGGCAGCGAATATCACTGAAATGACTACTAACTCTCAGAAAGATTTTTTTAGTGTACTACTTATGTGGTCTGAAAATGTTAATCTGGTATCGTATAGGTCATATAGTTCTGTTACTAGGGTTTTCCCTGGTATTGTGAAAATGTAAACGCTTTATAAAACGCGGTTTAATTTTGCGAGAAAAATACATGTATCAGAATTTCTTGACATTGATTCTCATGCTATTAGCAGAATAATATGTACTTAGTTTAATTCAACCATTCTGTGAATTAAAGTCAAATTCAAATTGAAATATCTATTTAACAATGACTGGTCCTCATTGATGTTGAATGAAGCATGACCCTACCACCATCGGAAAACCCTTCGTGAAGAAGAACTGGCAAGAAACTTCACGGGTATTTTTTTCAAAATAAAAATATGCTATGTTTCTTTATGCCTATACAAATGTTTCTTATCTGCATAGGCAAGTCTCCCCCGGAGTATACAAACGACGAACACCCTCAAACGGCACCCATTCACGGGGTATAGGGAATGGTTGAGGAGGCCGGGATCCAGCCACTGCTCTCATCAACCATATTAGAGGGAACTGAGCGTACCGAGTGGTGTTGGTATAGTAGTAATCATATAAACCGCTGTATCGTCCGCAAACATAATAAAAATTTGTATTCGATCCTAATAATCGAAATAGAAGAAAATATTTTGTTATGTAACCATGTCGCTATAAGCATAAACTTAAAATATGCATAAAAATAATTCATACTTACTTTCCTGATAAAACTATGTACAAATATCAACATCGAATAATATAGAAACTAGCAAAAGTGTTTTCAACATTTTAGTATAAAAGGACTTGTAAGATTTTTTTAACGACTTCTTATCATAATTATTTGCTTATTGCTGACGGGTAATAAAACTACAATTCCAAATTTTATACAATGAATCTGAGATCAAACTTCAAAATTATAATATTCCTGGCAATTTTGACATTTGGCGGTAAGCATATATTTCAGTGTTAGAAATAATAATAACAATTTTCTTTTTGGCTTGATACATTTTCGTTATCTCTCTAAAAGCTTTGCTTAGCTTTTCAGTTTCTTAATAATAATATCTTTTACATTTTGGAAGTTTATTTCAAAGAAACACTTAACAATTTTTTTACTCAAAATTAAAGAAGAAAAAACATGAAAAGGAAGCTGACCAAGAGGAAAGATTCATCTCTTTCCTCATCAAGATCATCTCTTGTAAAAGAGTTTAATGTAATGAGGACACAAATAAAAAGATTCAAGTGGGAGGGGGGTGAGGAAAGCATCCCCCTACTTCTTATACCTATCCTAGGATTCATATGACAAACCTCGAGTTTCTTAGTTCTACTTTATAGAAATGTCTTGCAAACCTGAATGTTATAAAATTGTAATAAAGTTATGAATTTGATTTTTAGTACAAAACCATTTTAATCACATAATATGTCAAAGTGTATTTAGAAGTTTGTTCGATTTAGGCAGGATCATAAGATACGTATTCACTAAAATTACACCAAAACAGGAAGGTCTAAAGTGCAACCACAAACAAGCTTTTAACAAAAACACTTCACTGCCACTAGCAATTTAGTCGCCGTATATCTTTCAGGTTCAGCAACTTCATCTAGTGATGAACACAGAAACACAGACGTGGCGATGGCGGTTCATGGAAAGGAAGTTAAAACAGCAAAGAAACTATTAAACAACATGCAAGATTTTCTGCATCAATTAATAAAAGCTAGTCATAAACATTCTAAAACAAAGAAACGAACGCGAAAGCGCACGCGTACGCGCACAAAGGTATAATTTAAATGCATTATATTTTCTTCCAGGCTACAATACATTTTGTTAATGAATTTAGTTATTTGCTCCAAAAACTACCACGGCACGACCAAGGTCAGTTGCAAATATCCATATCTGGAGTATTCAAATATGTATTGTCTCCTGCAATTTGTTATCAAGAGTATACGTATAAAGCGATGTGGATCATCCTCACGTAATCGATGTGGCCTTCATTGGTTTATTAGTATGTGACATAAATAATATAAACAAAATCAAATTTGTAAACTTCTTTCAGGGTACAATTAATATGATTGAATTTTTTCAACTTTTATGCGAAGTATTTGGTGATTTAAAGCAGCACGAACTGGAGAGTATCGCAGATACTCTTGAGACTGAATTAAAAATAAGACGAGATATAAATAAAAATTACAAAGCACTTATAAAAATTCCCATAGTCAAAAGATCTCTTGAAGTAACTTTGCAAACTATAAGAGATGAACCACCAGTCATTTGGAGAAATATCGCAAAGAAACTTAATACTTACGCAGAGACTTCAACGGAAGTGTCCGATAGTGACGAATCAGATGGGGTTCAAAAAAATAATCTGACTTGGGTAGAAAAACTAGTGTCGAGTGCCAAACAATTCTTTAGAAAATATAAAGAATCGATCCCTTCTGAATTCAAAAAAATTATTGACGATTTAGACGACTATTTATATAATGAAAGTAAACTTTTAAGGCATAGCAAAGAGGACAGTAGCGAGCAAAAATCAACTCAAGAAAACGAATCAGACGCAGCTTTTAATAACCTAGTGAAAATTGTTGAAAACGCGATGAAAATTTTTGATCGTAATGCAAATCTAAACAAAAAGAACCACGAATTCATTGAAGAAAGCCTTCACGCATTGTGGTACGGACCAAATAAGTTCTTAGCTACAAAAACTACGTCAAGGTACATCAACCGAAACGGTGTTAAAACTACATCAAAACGCTTAAAGCAGGATCGTAGGTTGACCCAAAAATATATGACCAAGACTAAGTCAACAACGCGGCGACGACAAACTACAACTACAGAACAGTCGCCTCTCTTAGATGAAGACGAGACAAGCTCTTCTGAAAAATTACCAACGAAGAATATACTAAGAAACCAAAAGGTGATTATTTTCAACAGAAAATCTTTTGTTAACTGTTTTTCTGTTTACTGTCGATGTGACCTATCTTTTTTACCATCAACGAGTACGCTACATCTTCATGAACCTTTTTTTTACTGTTCATTGGCTAGGGCTTCTATCCCACCTGAAAGATTGTGACGATGTAGATATGGATGTTATACCCCCCTCCCTATCTACGAGGTATTTACTAGAGGTACATACAAACAGGCATAAGCAGTTTCATAAGTATGTATTTCTATTTTGTTTGTATAACGGATCGTGATTCTTGGATGGATGCTTGTTTTTTCTTATACATCAAATGTATGCCTTAGAATGAAGACGCGGCTCAGCTCTCTAACTCGTCTGACGACAGTGAAGAAACCCGTACTACAAAAATAGATTCAATTTCTGACTCAAAAGGTGAGATTATATTCTATTTTTAGTAACTAAAGTTTAGTCAAGAATTAGTTTTCTTATGAGGTAGAGTTATTATTATCTTAAACATTTTCTTTACTTGGATTAGATATTTAATATATTGTGAAAACATACTTTATGATAATCCTCACACATGGTTTAACATACCATCTTAAATCAAGTTTTAATAAAAAAAAACTAAAATATACAGCGTTTTGTGTTTACTTAAAAAATCAAAAGTGATCGATATTTGAATTTTCCGATTTATATTGTAATGTTATCGTAGTATAAAATTGTAGACTGAATATGCCTTTAAAAAATGGTACTTTCTTATTTTTCATATCAAATTGGGATCTTAAGTAAAAACACGAGTAACATACAGATAACATAAAAATCCAGTAAAGTAAAAATTTTTGCATTCATTTAAAATTAAAAAGTTTGGATAAGTCTCGATAGTGAGTTTAAAAATCCATGTATAAAAGCATTTTATGTATTTTATAGCTTTTAAAGACGAACAAAATTGCATTGGTTACATATAGTAAAGAACATAGAATTTATTTAATAATTTAATAGATTTTATATTTAATATAATTATTTAATATATGAACATACATAAAACGAGCGTCGGTAGTAGGGGCCCAATTCATTTGTCGGAGATACCAGGTTTCTGTCCAGGTCGGGTATTCATAAATATGTTTGTTATCAGGTCATGGTTATTTATATTCGTTTATTATGTATATTTATTGTGGGTTTTCCCATGTTCGCTGTATAGTCATCCATAACACAAGCTCTGCTTATCTTGGGGCCATCCAGTTAGTTTGTTTGTTTGTGGATTTATTATTTATTAGGATAAAATTGTTTTGTATGTCTTAACATTCCTTTTTTTATAGGTGCAGAAGAAAACTCCGCAGAAGATTCATGGGAATTAGATAGTAAGTAGTAATTAGATAGTAAGATAGTTAGTTAATATTTCAGTATGTAAAAAATCCATATAAGCATTGATAAAATGCAGCAACCTGTAATTTATGTATCGTATCATATAATTGTTATTTTTTTTGGTTTTTACATAAGTTATACGTTAGAGAATCTTTTTTCACCGGGAAATTATGCTAGCAAGAGTACCATTCGTTTATGTGTTGATGATAATGAATATACGCTTTTGTTTTGAAACTTTTTGAAATATTTCGAAGACACATAAATAAATAAAAGTGGATGGTACATTATTAAAAAAAATTTTTTTATTAAGTCGCAAAAAGATTAGATTAAATAAGGAAAAAAACGCAAACAATTGTGTAAAAACTGATTGAATTTGAAACGCACAACTGATCTCTTTTTGTTTTATAGATGCAACTGCAAACAAACGTAAAATTCCCACGACAAAAAGCATAATTAGAACACCTAAAACGTCGCAAACAAAAGTGAAAAAGGATAAAAAATACAACACAGAATCTGAAAATAGAGAACCAGACGATAAATCAGAAGATAAAGAGCATAAAAGCAGTCATGAGTCTGTAGAGAAAACGACAACCTCAACCAAAACTACACTTGTATCAACTTCTACACAAGACATTACGTTTAAATACCCACAAAAGAGAGAAAACTACGAGTATGAACAAGATCAAACTCGTGACCTGAAAATTCTGAATCTTAAAAATGCAAGTAAACTATTCAATTCAAAAGAAGAACATAAAATTACAAAAACAGATAAATCTAAAGAAACTCAACAATCTGATTTGGAATCTAAAGAATATTCGGTTATTCGAGAGCGAATTAAACAATTGAAAGAAAAAGTTGAAAAAAACGACAAAAGCAAGCTTGATATCAAACCGGAAGCAAATAATGAAAGCGAGGAAAGTGATACAAAAGAACCTGAAGTTGAAAATAAAGATGAAGAAAAACATACAAGCAAAGAAACCCAAGACCAATCGAAAGAAAAACAATTAGAAACAGTTAACAAGAACGAACCAGAAATCATTACAACAGTAAGCGATGACCCTAATAACAAAACTTCCAAAAAGAAATATGACGATTCTCATCAAGGTTCCTCTGATACAGATATCATTGAGAAGGAAAATGGAAACGATCATAAGAGACGAGTTAACAACACAGGAGATATTAAAATCTCTAATTTTTACGACATAAATCACAGGCGATCAAAACAAATAATGACATTAAATACGGCACCAAAACCCTTAGAATCAACAATCAAATTCGAAAACATCACAGCCTCTATAAACAATGACACAACGTTGACTCCACCGGAATGTAATGATAATAAATGCAACATCACTTCGAAGACAGTTACTGTAACTGAGAATAATTCGAACAGCGATAAAAACGCAGAAGTGCTCGACTGGTCCACAGAATCAGAGAATTTGTACAAAACTTTAGAAAAAGAGAGTAAAAATTTACCTCTTAAAGAGTTACTCGACAATAATGAAATTTTATATTTAAAACAACTGAACATTACTGTAGTTAGTGACATTGAATCAGAAACTAGCACTTATATATCAGTTCCAAAAACTGCTCCTTCATAATTTTTCTTGAATTTATATTTCTTTAGTGCAAATAAAGAGATGGCAAGTTATGTATTCCATTGTTTTCACGTGAAAGAAGGATCCTCTTATCTTGATTTGGATTTTCTTGATCACGTTATTATTTTTTATTATAATAACAACATTTTATTCATACCTACAAAATAATATTTGTAAGTTTGTCAACTTACGACTGCCCCTGGTAGACGTCTAACGGTTACCAAAGCCCTAATTAGATATAGATTTTGTTTAGCAAATGTAGATAATAATAAAAATAATAAAAACACTTTATTGCTCACACACGAATGTAAAAATTGTAAAAATAAACATAAAACTAGGGTGGGCAAAGGCGGTCTTATCGCTAGCAGCGATCTCTTCCAGACAACCTTTGTGTTGACGGAAATCAAGAAGAAACGGTGGGGTAGTGTGCCAATATGAAAGAAAAAAAAAATGTATACAATTTATTTTAAAATATGCATAAATACCAAAATACATAGGTATATAAATAAATAAACACTCATATATATATTATAATAACATTATATATAAACACGTGCAAACTAAGATTTTTCCAAAAGGTAATTGTGCAGTTTAGTTTTAAAAATGCTATTAGATTTGGAGTGTCGTATATCAGACGGCAGTTGATTCCAAAGATGGGCAGCTTTCACAGTAAAAGACTCATGATAGTATCCAGACCGAGTCAGAGGAGTCTCCAGCAAGTTATCTGTTCCTGATCGGAGGCAGAGGCTATGGCTTGAGCCAAGTAATTTGAAACGCTCTTTGAGATAAACAGGTATACGAGGGTCAAAGAGTATTTTATAAAGAAGAGTGAGGACGTGCTCCTCGCGACGCAGCTTAATTGGAAGCCAGTTAAGCTTGCGTCGGCATTCAGACACATGATCAAACTTGCGCAGGCTGAAGATGAACCGAATGCAAAGGTTCTGTATACGCTGGAGTTTGCTGAGCAAATCTTCATTGAGGTCAATAAGGCAGACATCAGCATAGTCCAGAATCGGAAGGAGAAGGGATTGCGCAAGTTCGACCTTGGTCCTGAGAGGAAGCAAGTTTCTCCATCTTCTTAGGGATCCCGATGCGGCAAAAACTTTCCTGCTAACTTCAGCTATGTGCGCCGACCAGGAAAGAGTTGCATCAAAGAGCACACCAAGGTTCTTGACGATACCACTAATGGGCAGAATGACACCATCCAAAGAAATTTGTGGTATTGTTAGTTGCTTGAGTGACGCAACCTGCCTAGCACCACCCATAATGATAGCCTGCGACTTATTGGGGTTAATTGTAAGACCATGGGATTGACTCCAGCTAGCGATAACAGCAAGATCATTGTTTATTCTCTCAATTAGGTCATCAACCTCGTTGACGGTGCCTTGGGTATAAATTTGCAGGTCATCGGCATACAAATGGTATTTACAAGAGAGTAAGGGTGTCAGGAAGTTAATGAATATTGAGAAAAGAAGAGGCGAAAGGACACCCCCCTGGGGCACACCAGCAATGACGTCACGAAACCCAGAAACCCTACCGTCAGCACGAACACACTGCTGACGTCCAACCAGATAACTATGAAACCATCCCGTTTCCTTGTCTGAGCCAAATACATTTCCTAGCATGGCCAACAAGATATCACTATCGACGGTGCCAAACGCATTACTAAAGTCAAGGAGAACCATAGCAGTCAGTTGTTGGTTGGACATCCCCAAGCGAACGTCATCCGTCACTTTAATCAGTGCAGTAGTAGTGCTATGCCCAGGACAGAATCCAGATTGAAAGGGACTTAGAAAGTTTATGGAGTTTATGAATGAACTGACTTGTTTGAAGACAAGTCGTTCAAGGACTTTGGACAGGAAAGGAAGAATGGAAATAGGTCTAAAATGGGAGGGAAGTGACGGATTACTAGTTTTAGGAACGGGAATAACTACTGCTTTTCGCCAGCAGTTCGGGAAAGTTCCAGTATGGAGCGAGAAGTTGAAAATGTGGCTGAGTACAGGGATGAGGACCTCGGAGCCAAGCTCAATCATCCGGCGGCTTATGCCATCAATACCTTCTGCATTTGATTTGAGAGCGGAGATGTTTGTTTCAACTTCACGCTCAGATACTGTCCTAAAGGAAAAAGCAGGTTTATGTGGATCATAACTGGTAGTTAAGGAATTCAGCGTCGCTTGTTTCAAGTTAGGTGATATCGTTTGGACCTCAGCAAAGTGCAGGTTCAAAGAGTCAAGATCAAGGCTGAGTGTAGGAAAAGACTTGGTTTTACCTATACCCAAAGTTTTCAGGAACGACCACACTTTACTAGGGTTACCATTCGCCACAGAACTATGTATATAGCGACGTTGAGCGTCTCTACACGTTCTGCTACATTGGTTACGTAATTTCCTGTAACGGTCGTTGTTTTCTTGCGTGGGATTATGTTTATATTTCACCTTCGCAGCATTACGCTTCGCCATAGTGGCTTTAATATCACTAGTGAGCCAAGGTGCGGGGAGATGTTTAAGCCGAACTGGCCGAAGCGGAGCATGAACATCATAAAGTTGGGTTAAGAGGTTACTGAAAATTTCCAGCTTCAAATCAATAGTAGGTGCATCAAACACTGCATCCCAGTTAATACTGCCAAGGTCAGTCACAAACTTTTGCCTGTCAATGCCATTAAAGCTTCGTTGTAATACTACTCGGGGCTTAGGTTTGGGGACTCGGATTTTGTAGGAAAGGAAGATAAGGTCATGGTATGAAAAGGCATCAGCGAATAGCTGTCCATGGGCACTAACATGATCGACAGAGGATACGATGGCAAGATCTAACAAGGACGGCTGGCAATTTGGAAAATGATGTGTCTCTGTTAGTGGGAGAATATTAAGGTTCGTGGACTCAACAATTAAGCGCAGTCTTTCGGAGCGATGGTCATTTTTAAGGAGGCACGTATTAAAATCACCCATTATTATGGTGTGATCAACCGTAGGAACCAGTGTCTCCAATACCGACTCGAAAGAGCTGAAGTAATCAATGTGGAGGTTTGGGCTGTAAAAAACTCCTAGAAGAACCTTAATATGACCGAAGACAATTTCAATAAAAAGGTGCTCAGAAGCCTCAGAGTACTGGGACGGGGATGTACTGATAATTCTAAAAGTGAAATTGTTTCTAAGGTACATGGCGACTCCGCCGCCGCCCTTGCCAGTTCTGTCATTACGAATAAGGTGAAATCCGGGTAGAGAGACGGAGGAAGAAGAGAGACAAGGTTTTAAAAATGACTCCGACACAAGAATAGCATGTGTTAAAGCGTTGTTGGAAAAGGTCATTAAAAGATCCGAGTAATGCGCGGGAATGCTTTGCGCATTAATATGCACAACGTTAAAGTTTTTAGGAAAACACAAAAAGTTTGATTCCAGCTGAGAGGCTAAAGACTCGGTCGCACTATGATAACTGCTGTTGGATGTACACATGGTATGAATAAATTATAAATTCGCCTAACAACATCTATACTGAGGAGTGCTATCAAAAAATATTGACGTCTCTGAATGTGGACATAAACGCGTTTTGTTATGAAATTGAAATCCTATCTATGTACTATGAACTTCATAAGTCCTTTTCGATTTGTCCACTCAATTTTGACAATTACTTGTTCTTATTGACGTCACATAAAGCATGACTCTACCACAAATACGGAAAACTTTCGTGAAGAAGAACTCGCAAGAAACTTCACGAGTATCATTTTTTCAAAATAAAATTACAATGTCTCTTTATGTCCATACAAAATTATTCTTATCTGCATCCTTTCCCCCAACTATCTTAACGACGAACACCCTCAAACGGCACCCGTTCACGAATTAACGCGGGATCCAGCCATCGCCTTCTCTCATATTAGAGGGAAGTGAGCGACCCGTCACCCGACGCTACCATAAGAAGACGTACTTTAGTGACAATGACGCTTTAGATATTCATCAGGATGAAGAATTCATCGCACAATTAGACACATTACACATGAATATTTCAATATATAATTGCACCCATATTCCTAGAAAGTATTGTATAGTAAATGTACCTATGTAATTATATTCACATTATGCAAATAATGTTTCTTGTAGCCAAGTACGTAACAAGCAATTCTCTTTTACCAAAGGTCTTGATATTTTGCAAATTTATGTCTTATAAAGTAGGTGTAATGAGAGATGGTATAATAACTTAATGATGGTATAATAATAACTTAAGATGGTATAATAACAAAAGAAAGTATCAAGCAAAGTGTTGCACTCTAAGTAGATCGTCGAAACAATCTAAGTTTTATGTTAAAGAACATAAAAATCAAATTAATAGTCAAGTCTCTGGCCAACAAACTTGGGTTGTATGGTGTTATATTCTTCGAATTACAAATTAAGGAACTTTGTCACCGTTGTTACCTCTGAGTTTGCATAAACTTTCTATTACCGATTCAAAAAGCTATTCAAACTTTCCTGGAGCTATCCCTTCAAAACGATTGAAGGATTTCTACATATATAATCTAATTAAACTTATAAGCAAAATCTGAGCAAAATTGCTTTATTATTTTTTTTCTTCGTAAAAAATTCAAAAACCGTCACACAAAGGTCAGCTTTGTATACGTAATGTTATTGAAGGCACTCAGCCCTGTACGCGGCGACCTGCCAATAGGGACGTGAAACAGGGAGTAGCATGGAGATTGCTACAACTGCAAAATTTAAAAATTGCTCAACTTTAATTAATGTTAACTTGATAATGACGGCCGAGTAGCGTAGTGGGTAGAAGCCATTATTCATAAGCCGGAGGTCCCAGGTTCGAGTCCTGGCCGGAGCGTTCATTTGTGTGATAGACACAGTTCTCGGGTTGTGATTGTTTGTTAGTTTTTAAAACCGCAGACAAACAAACCAATTGTGTCGACCCAAAAAAGCTGAGCTTGCGTTATGGATGACCATACAGCGTATTGGGAGGGAACCCAGAATAAACACACATATATAAATATCAACAACCATGGCCCTGGAACAAACATCTGCGTTCAATACACAAATTAATGCCCCGGTTAGGATTCGAACCTGCACCTCTAGCATAAGAGGCAAGGCCTACTAACCACTACGCTACTGGGCCGTCATATATATATGCATGTTTATGCTGTAATATAATATCGCATTATGTCATCCATAACACAAGCTCTGCTTAATTGCTGCCATACAGTTGGTGTGATGGTTTGGGGATTTATTTATTTATTTAATATAAAATTCTAAAAACGCTTGTGTTGCGTGTACCTCAAAAATTAAATCGTTGCTGCCTGATCGAACTTAGTCGCAACCCGACAATAACGAAATTAATCGAACACTTACATTCTGTCTTGCTCAGGCGCCACCTCAAGCGATCATCCTGTACCTTTCTCACTCACCTTACTCACTTTACTTTGTGTATATGTATTAGTTACAGATCCATTGCTCAAGCGTCATGTATGAACCTACCAGCCATATTTTCCGCTAATTAAAATCTCTATCAATTTATATAGCTGCAAACTGAGGTCAATAAAACATTTTAGCAAAGATTTCTTAACTCCTGCTTTAAAAGTTAAATAAGTGAAACGAAAAGATTGGTGCAGTCTTTTTGTTCAGATAAGTAGTTTACGGAAGTGAAAATAATAAATAATTTATAATATGATACGAACAATTTTGTAAAATACATCCTTTAGAATGTTATACTAAAACCAGACCAAGAAAGATTATCAATAACTTTTTTTTTCAATATGTGCCAATAAAAACGATTCTAGTTTACATAATTACCAGTGGAAACTTAATTGTTTACTACATTACTGATAATGCCTAGGTCTTTAAATATGTTTGTTTCCCTTGAAAACCTTAAATACAAATAAATCTCTACATTTGGTCATGAATGAATCAACAGAAAATCTACTCCATGGTTTCCGTGTCACCTGTTGCATGCCCCACTAGGCACCAAGCGATCTACCCTTAATAATTAAATCAGAGGACTAAGTCATAAACAAAGCGAGTTAAAACAATGACAAACATTCAAAAATAATTTCGGTATTCTTCTATTTCACTCAACCGAAAGAGGTCTTCTGCAGGGCAAAGGCCTTACCCAAGGATTTCCACGCCACTCATCCATTGCCTTACAATTCGATATGTTAAGAAAAAATTCCAGATTCTAATTCGAAAACTATTTAGATATATCACTTTTCTAAAATATGTTTCATCATAGGCTCGCAGAATAACACGATTGAACTTATATAACGAACATGGATGATCATGCAGCGAACTGGGGGCAAACCAGAATAAGCAAACAATATTTCGCAGTAAATAAATAATCGTACAAAGACTTGGCGTAGTTACAACACAAGGAAAAAATTCGTGGAAAGATTTGAACTATCTTTTAAGACCTACCAATGTTATATACGTTTAGAACATAAATATACATTTCTCTGAGGATTCGAACCCTTCACTCTGTGTGCCCTTCCGCCACGCTACCTCTTATTCACCTCACACGGTGAGCCAAATCCGCTTCACCCTTGAATTGGCTACCCCGCTAACCCAGTCATGCGTATCCTTGCTCTAAACAACGTCAGTGCAGGTTTGACTACGCAGAACACAACATTACAATATTAAACTTCACTATTGCGAGATATTTCAGGTAAGAAACTGCATGTTCTATTGCGTTTGTGTCAAATAATTTATAGTTTTTGACTGCCGCGGTGTTTTTAACAAAAGTTTAATCGCAACCTTGAGATATTGCTACGTGCTGTCGTCTCTTATATGTGCCAGTTTTTTTGATCTAGGGTTTGTAAAGTGCCAAAATATTGATCATTTATTTAATTAAAAGAATCAGTTAAGTATGGATAGTGAGTGACATCCGCGCCGTAGCGCCCCACCTGTAGTCGTCTACTTGTAGTCACCCAGCTGTAGTCGCCCACTTGTAGTCGCCCACTTGTAGTCGCCCACTTGTAGTCGCCCACCTGTAGTCGCCCACCTGTAGTCGCCCACTACCGCGCAAACACCAAAAAAATTGAGCACAGTGTAAGTAACGACCAGATTTATAGCATCTAGTGTGGTCTGAAGTGTGTTTTCGTAGTTCAGTGGTTTCGTAGTTCACCTAGGTTGAAATCCAGCGACTCGGTATCGAACCATCTTTTTAAAATAATATTATATCCCCGGACAAACACACCAACCGTATAGCCCCAAAGTGAGCAGAGTTTGTGTTATGGATGACCATACAGCGAACTGGGGCGGTATATACATAGAAACAACCATAAACCGATAATAAACATCTGTGATCATCACACAAATGAATGCCGCGACCAGGGCTCAAACCTGGGAACTCCAGCGCATAAGGCACGTCTACTACCCACTACACCACAAGACAGTTATATATCATCATACGAGCATTTGCCTACTTTCTAACCGACCTCAAGAAAGGAAGAGGTCTCAACTCAGTTGTAACTTTTTTTCTTATTTTTATTATATATATATATATATTTCAGGAAAAGGGTACTTATTTATTTCTAATCATTTGTATATAATAAGTGATTTCGGCTTTATAATACATAGTAATTGATTTGTCAATAGGTAAAATAATGTTTAGTAATTAAAACGCTAGACTTACTAGTTTACATACTCGTTCTTTACTAATCGAGAAATTTATATTAAACGGCAAATTAAAAGCATGTAAAGACTTAAGCATTTGTTATTTTTGTGTTTAATATAAAACAACAAAATATTGTAGTATATTAAATCCTTATTAAACCACATACATTTGTATATTAAATTGACATTTTAATTATAGTTTACAATGTAAGTACACTCGGGATTACCACCAACTCCGGGTATTTGAAAAGTATATTATAAATTTTATATTTTTGATTTAATACTTTTTTAAATTATATCTTGCTCATCTGATGGAGCAAATCAGAATCTATTTTTTCTTTTATTTCTGTTCTGTCAAACGTATATTTAAATGTATTTTCTTCTTAATTCATAATAATTCATATTAACCTCTTTACTAAAATGTCGCGGCGTTCTGACGTGCTCTCTAAGGCTTAGCCGTGACGATCGGCCGCCCGTATGAAATTTATTCACGCAAACAAGGTTGGGTGGATACATTTACGACAAATACAGATTTGTAAATAAATTATTATATATAACAGATCCTTTAAAAGAACCTGATTACTTCCTCGCCACTGCATTTCGCCATCTACGACAATAATCATCTAATCCCTGCTCGCGAGATACCTGGATTACCGAAATTTTATACACTTGTAAACCGTCGTCCACCGGTTCACTTGGAGGCAGCTCTTGTTCAATCAGCGGATTCCGACTCAAAAAATCCGTTGCGACGTTCTGCTTTCCTGAGCAATGTATAACGTCAAAGTCGTGCGCTAGTATTACTAGAGCCCACCTAGCTAACCTACCGGACATGCCTTTACGTTCTCTAAGCCAGCATAATGCCTTATGGTCTGTCACTATTTGATATTTAAGACCCCATAAATAAAACTTCAAATAATTCCAAGCCCATGCTAACCTAACCCTAAACATTCCTAAGGCTTAGCCGTGACGGTACCGTTAATATTTCAAGAATAAATGAAACTGAATATAGTTGACAACGTCAAAAAAGTCATAAAAATTTCCATGATTAGCAGACTTACCTCGGCATCACACATGGTGTTTGCATTTACTTACTATAAAAATATGCTGGCAGCTCATAAGAGTAGGCTTCATAAAGTCACTAACTCATTCATGGGTCAATGTATACGCTTTTATAATAAGGTTCCTGAGGATATCCAAGGTCTTCCTATTGACCAATTCAAAGAAACTATAAAACAGAAGTTGTGTGCTAAAGCATATTATAAACTATCCGATTATTTGGATAATAAAAGTAAAATATTAATTAGGTAGCTTGCCACACTTATTTATGTTAACATAAAAAAAGAACGAATCAGAGAAGAGAAAAAGAAATCGTTATGACAGATACAAAATAAAATAAACAAACCGCAACAAACAGTATGAAATGAAATGAAATGAAATATTTATCTCTCAACATTGACAATTACTTGTTCTTATTGAAGTCAAATAAAACACGACTGGCAAGAAACTTCACGGGTATATTTTTTTCAAAATAAATTTACAGTCTCTTTATGTCTATACAAAATTATTCTTTTCTGCATCCGTTAGCTCGGCAAGTCTCCCTCCCCCCAAGTATCCAAACGACGAACACCTTCAAACGGCACAAGTAAACGCGGGATCCAGCCATCGCCCTCCTCAACCATAAACCGTGTATACCAACGTTTAAGTTCATTTTCCCATGCAGTCTTCAGTACTTTAACGGTCATTTAACTGTTACGTAACTGCTTAATAATCTGTGGTGATGGTGCGATGGACATGCAGTTTAGTCAGAAAGAAAGGAGAAAGAAGCCACAGCCGCGTTCTCGTTAAGTTATGGCTGCAAATCCCTGTCTGTCTTCCATAAGCTTATCTTAGAAATTAATAGCTTAGCTTAGCTTATAGCATGTTTGTATATTTGTCATCACTGGTTTTTCATTTTCAAAAGCATATGATTCTCAAAAATTGTCGACTAAGGTAGACCCGCGACGTTCTTTTCCGAGCCACTGATCGTGTCACGGGCCGCTGAGCACAACCCTGTTTTAGAAGGATCGATGCGTTCAAACGGGCATGTGTTCTTATTAAAATAATTAAGTGTATGAATAATTAATCAGTTCTGAAAATAGATTATCAAGCTTTGGGATCGTAATAACGTTAGTAAAATTGTTGATAGTTTATGTAGACGAACCAAAAGTGTGACATGATTAGAAAAGAGTTAACGCAACTGCGATGGTTTGAATTTATTTTGTACTTATCTCTTAAACTTGATGAAGTATCATCTAGAGTTTAAGAGTCACGAATCAAGCCTTAATTTAAGTGCCGTGTCACGGCGTACATTCATGGCTGCTGGGATGATGGCTTTAAGGCTATTTAATAAAATCCAAAATAGTTTATAACAAGCGTTTTAATTTCGTAACTGTTACAATGAGTATGTGTGATGACGAGCAAAGTTCATTAGACACGTAGGTCAGTCGGTTTTAAAGGGATTGACGTGTGACAGCTGTCAATGCGACGACTTTCCATTCTGCGACATGCCGTCTATTCAGATATTTTAAAGAACTTACGGGATACTTACCACGATTTTTGATTTTTATTTCGCGCGTCCATGTTGAATTCCACGATCATGGTGATTGCAACACCATCGAAATATCGGACGCGCGAAATAAAAATCAAAAATCCCGTAAGTTGATTAAATTATAGTGAAAATAACCGCGATAGTCTAAAACAGTTATTACATCAGATATGTTTTTATTGTTCATGTGTTTCCTTTATATTAGATAGGTAATTCTTGTTATATATGGGAGCTGGTAGTAGGTCTCATGTATTATTATTATTATTTATATAAAATAGACCGTAAGCACGCCCAATAAATGTGCAATAAAATAAGATAAAACTAATTATATGTAGCGAGCTACACTTTAAGTTGATAGATGATATAGATGATAGCTGCCGTGATTCTGATACTGATAGGCGATGATAATAGGGATGTCAAATGAAACCCGTTGAGAGCATCATCACTGCTTTTATTATAAAAATGTCGCATTTATATAGATCTAATAATGCTGACGTAGGTAAACGCGGTGAACTAGTGCAATGACACATTGGCTCGTACATTATAGATATTTCAGATTACCTACAATTTGTGCGTGTCCATTATTTCTTGGGAACTTGAGGACCAGAAACGGGACCGTAACTTTCTTGATTGAATATTTTTTTAACATTGCGTTTTGGTTAAAGCGGAATTAAAAAAATACGTTATATCAGCATACGCAAACAAAATACACATGATGATAGTCTTCTCTTTCATCTTCTTCGGGATTGCGTAAATACATCGTTGTTGTTGTTTCTTTTCGATCGTAAAAGCAGACAAAGGGTCTGAGCCATACAGCCTTCGCGTAAAAACATCTTAACTTTTAAAGGTATTATAGGCAGACCTAGAGGAAGAGGAGTCGGCTGGAAAAAACCTCTCAGTACTCTTTTGTCAACGTTGTAAAATACATGAAATAGGTTATTAGATATACAGCTTGAACGACATGAAAGAAACAAACCCTTTAAGCCCTGACGACATGTTTTTTGTATGTTCAAAATGGCCTTTTTCATCATTAATTTAAGAAATCTACACGAGTAAATCGTAAAATGAACAATATAGAACCAAACTTCAGTCTTGACTGTATTCAGTGAACAGTTCATTAAAAAATCTTTAGTAACGAAAACAAAACTGTCAATATAATGATAAGGTACAAAGAGTGTACCAAGTGCTCCGATGTCGCTTGCATGTCTATTAGTTATAGATTGTTGAACGTCCATTCTATAGGACATTCAATAATCTTCAACTTCTTTTAAAGCTTGTGTAAATAAATAAGTAAAGGCGACGGCCTGTTTGGTGTGGAGGTAAGTACCCATGTCTTTCATGCCAGAGGTCCCGGGTTCGAATCCTGGTAAAGGCAGATACCTTATACCTTATTATATTTGCTTTTTAGTCATGCATGTGTATGTATGTTTATTTAAGTTTATTTCTAATATTTATATATGAAAAAAAAAAACTTTTTGTGCTTATATATTTCTTAAGTTTATTTATCCATTATCTAGTATCCATAACACAAGTTCTTAATGATACTTAATTTCATAGTACTATTAGTATTACTAGATAATGTGGTGTGATTGTTAGAAATATTTATTATTATTATTATTATTATTATAATTTAGTAAACTATACTGCCTACCAATTACTTTACAATGCACACACAGTTTTCCTTGACGGCAAATAAATATGGTTTCACGATAACTTTGAATGAAGGAAGATTACTAACCGAAGATTACGTTAATTAAAAATGGCTCAAATACATTTACTGACAATTATTATGCTCCTCGACATAAAAGTGATGAAAGATTCAAAACATGGGCTTGCGAGCAAGGCAACATATTTCATGACCAAACAATTTCATCTTATCTCATCTCGTGTCGGAGTAAACCATTTGACATGTAAAATCAGGACACCAGGAGCGACATTTCTCAGGTCCGTACCTCTGGCGCTAGTTATCTATATCCCGGTACCAACCTACTCCTCGCAATCAGTAAAAGATTTGATTTAAAATTTTCTTAAACGTATTTAAATCAACTTTGTCTGCATCTCTTACAGGCAGAATGCAACGAAACGATCGCTGGCCAGAAGACTACGAGCCTCCCTCCACGAACTCCTCCCGTCGAAACTCTGCTAGCTCCCGCAAAAACTCTCTCAAAAAGGAGAAAGAAAAGAAAAAGTCCCCTCTAAACTCCTCTGTCAGCTCCGCCAATTCCACGCCAAAGAAAGTTCCTAAAACGCAGCAGCATTTCGATTTTGTTATCACCGGAAAACAGCTTTTGAAAAAGTAAGTTTGTAGTTTTAGTGAATTAGTGTAATTAATAAATATACATTAACAATTCATGATTGTTCTCCGGTCATGGTTGTTATATTTATGTATGTATGTTTATTTTAATTTCCTCCCCAGTTCGTTGCGTGGTCCAACAAACATGTATAAATTATAACAACCATGACCCGAGATCATCTGTATTCATCACACAGATGAATGCCTCGAATCTGGGAACTCCGGCGTATGAGGCAGGGGTATTACTCACTACGCCACATAGCCGTCAACATAAACATAACACAAACCATCAATGTTTATTCTCCGGTCATGTTTAAAAAAAAGTATGTTTATTCTGGGTTCCCCCAGTATACTATATGGTCATCCATCACATAAGGTCTGGTTATTTTGGGGCCATACCGTTGGTGAAGTGTTTTGGGACTTATTATTTTTTCATTACATTTTAATGTTTTCTAAATATTTGCTTTAAGGATATCTGTGTGCACAAATCAATTGAACGTATCTATTAAATATTCAAACCATTACAAATGGGTTTAGTTAGAATTCAATACAATAAACTCAAACTCAAAACGTTTATTCGCCAAACAGCTACAGCACAGTACAACACAACAGTTAACAAAACACAAATACAACAAATAATAGACAAAAATAACACAAAAGCTTCAAACAAACAAGTACATTGCAACACAAAACAAAAGAAAAGAATGCCAACAGTGTCAAATATTTAAATTCAAATTCAAACATTTATTTCTCAACATTGACGTCAAATAAAGCATGACTCTACCACCAGTTAGGAAAAACCTTCGTGAAGAAGAACTGGCAAGAAACTTCACGAGTATATATATATTTTTTAAATTTACAATTCTATTTATGTTTTATTCTGTTAGCTCAGCAAGTCTCCTCCCCCCAGTATCCAAACGACGAACACCCTCAAACGGCACCCGTTCACGAGTAAACGCGTGATCCAGCCATCGCCCTTCTCAACCAACCAAGCTCAACACACAGTCAGCACTTTCTGTGTTACCCTAAGCCACGCTCGCAGATTGAGAAACAGATGGATATGATTGAATGACTGTCATAACTGTTAAGACGCCTGTCATCCTAGTCACTCGTGACCACGGTGTTCATAACAATTTAGAAACGTACAGTTAAAATACAAAAAGATTATTTAACGCAATAAATCCGGTTAAAAAGTGTTTTATATAATAATAATAATAATCCCCAGACAAACACACCAACTGTATGGCCCCAAAGTAAGCACAGCTTGTGTAATGTATGACAATACAACAAACTGGGGGGGATCCAGAATAAACATACATATGTAAATATAAACAATAGACAAAAAGATGCCCCAAATAGTACTCGTACTTCGACCTCCGGCGTATGAGACAGGCTACTGACCACTACACCACTCGGTCGACAGTTTTATTTAATATAATGTTTTCCTTGTATTTATAATTCACTTGTTACTTTCGTGGATGTTTCCTTTGTTCCTTTTGCACATCATTTTAATAGTTCCACGCAATTGTTTACAGCTTTTGACAACTTTTTGCTACCCTAGTATTTTTTTTTCTTAAATTGATTATGGTATTCCATCAAGTTGATTTAAAAGTTGCGGAATACTTCTGCAGCACTCGCGATCTCCATCCATTCCCTGATGTTGCATAACCAGGATGTCTTTTATCCACACTTCCAATAACCGATTCAATAAGCAAGGTCAAGTTTTAACGCCATCTATTAAATAAGTATGTTACACCATCGTCTGCGTAAAAAAACACACATTGCTTACTTTAATAGTAAATTTACGATATTGTATTTGTCTGTTTAATTTTAGAAGTGATCGAGCTAACTCTCTCCCTGGAGCTTACCACCGCCGCCCATCAGTTGAATCTGTCAAACGCCGAGCTGACAGCAAACGTTCAGCGCCCGCTGTCAAAAGCAGGAATAACAGCTTAGAAGATGACGTGTCTTTGGATCTATCTCAGGTATAGACTGTCATCTCACGAAGCGACGTGCGCTTTATTTGTAGTAACCAAATGACAACGTGTACAGACAAGGTACGTGGCAGGGTAAAACATAAGTCGTAAACCAACCTTTGGGTTTAAGGCAAATTCATTGCATTAACTCTAGAACCAATTAAACTGTATTGATAATAATTTTAAATGCTATGGGTTTATGACAGTTTAACGTAATAATTAGACCATGAGACTCAGTAAATTAAAAAAAAATCCAGTTAACGAATCATAAAACAACGTTTGCATATTTTTTTCTAGTTGTCACGTCCACATGTTTGAACTAAAGTTACCAGTCCGAAAATAAAAGACAGATATAGACACAAAAAACCACACAATATTTAGTTTTACTGGATTTAGTTACACAAAGGTGGTTAAGGATGAACTGAAGAGTGTTAGTATACGGTTCATGTTAATGGGTTTAACTAAAAGGTATGGATATCAGAACACTTATTCGTTTTATTATACAACTACATTTCCCCCGTACTAATATACGTCCCGTGAGAATGGTAATCTTTTCTGGATGAAAATTGGGCTAGACTTTTTGATAAATAAATTTTAAAAATATATATATTTAAAAAATTTAACTTAACATAAGGATTTTTATTTGTTCAGTTATAGCTTTGATCTTTAACGGTTCTAGAACGTAAGGTATCATTTGCAATAATTTTTATCCATAAAATAAAACACTACATTATTTTTTGAGGAGAGGGTGTCCCATGATTTACGATATAACTTTTAAAAAAATGGATAACATGTATGGGCATGAATCGAGATTCCCAAAGAGTACTCTACCACTGGACCTAAGATTTAATCTCTTATCTGGGACATCTTGCATTAACTATAACCTATTGTCATGAATTGCGATTCCATAGCAAAATAGAAGTACACACTTAGCGTTAAAAAATTTAGGGAAGATGCACCTTTAATTATATGAAATGTCACATAATTGGCCTGAACTTAATGATTTCGATTTGGTCTTAAAATGTTATCTTTTACTCCAGGTATCGGACTTCGAAGACTCGTCGTCAAAATACGGAATGTCATCCAAAATGGCGGCGCTAGCGACCTCCACACCGAAGCCTCGGCTCGGTCAGAAGCCACGTAGTGCGTCTGTGAACCAGCCTAGCAGTAGGTCCGTTAAGACCAGGTAAATTTACTTAAATTTATCTTTTTTACCAGATATAATTATCGATTCCAATAAACAAAATATATGATTACGTATAAGATTATAAAACAAAGAAAGTATATCACAAACTGTACGACTACGGTCCATTTATCATCGATTTTAACCTGAGATAAAATCCAAGTTAATCCTATCCCGTTTCCAAGAAAGGTGGGTCCTTCTCTATAAGCTTCCTTCTTTCTTAGCATCCATGTTCATTTGTTTTTTTGTTAACGAATATGGTTTATTCTTTTCGTTCCAGAATAGACAGAATAAAGAGTGACACCAGCAAGAGTCGCGATAGTACGTTCTCGAACAGTCGAGAAAGCTTACACAGAACTTCGTCTACAGCCAGCAGTGCTTTCAGGTGAATAGAAATTTGTTTTTTTTTTATTACAAATTACTCATAATTTACTATGAATAATTTGGGTCGAGTACAGCAGCATCCTTTGGCATCAAGATTATTGTACCTACGTGTATATCATTATTGTAAATAAGTTTCTGTATAATTAAAAGTTTTCAATGTTGAATTTATAGTAATAACAGCCATGTCGCAGATCCAAGTCCTAGTTCTGGTACTCATTTGTGCGATGAACACAGATATTCATTCTCACTTCCCTCTAATATGGTTGAGGAGGCTGATGGCTGGATCCCGTGTTAACTCGTGAACGGGTGCCGTCTGAGTTCGTCGTTTGTATACTTAGGGGGAGGGATACTTGCCGAGCTAACAGATGCAGATAAGAATAATTTTGTATAGACATAAAACGACCGTGATTTTGAAAAAATATACCCGTGAAGTTCCTTGCCAGTTCTTCTTCACGAAGGTTTTTCCGAACTGGTGGTAGAGTCATGCTTTATTTGACGTCAATAAGAACAAGTAATTGTCAATGTTAAGAAATAAATATTTGAATTTGAAATTGAATGTCATTATTGTTTGTACGCTTATGTATGTTTATTCTGGGATCACCCCCAGTTGTTGTGGAGATCCACTCGCTTACTTCGGGGCCACACAGTCTGTTTATCTGGTTATTTATTATTATTATTTATAACTAGGATTTAGGACCACAGTATATTTTAGAATCCAGATCGTTGTCGTCGAGGCCTCTATCAATTTTGTAGATCGGTAACTCAATCATTAAAATTCAATAATTTTAAATGTTAAAATAATTATTAATATGGTGTTAAAACGTACAAATATACGCAGGTATTCGTCTGGTAAGATACTGTCCGTTCCTTCCTATCTTTACGGCCGAGGGGCGTAGTGGTAAGTAGCTTAGCCTCATATACCGGGGGTTCCATGTTCGACCCCGGTCGGCATTCATACGTGTGATGAACATAAATGTTTATTCACGGGTCATGGTAATGGATATTTACGTATTTATTCTGGATTTCTCCCCATTTTGCTGTATGGTCATCCATAACACAAACTCTGCTTACTTTCGGGACGAAAAGTTAGTGTGTTTGTCTGGGGATTTATTATTTATTACTATTATTATTTAACGCCTTGAATGGCTTTCAGTATGTACCTATTTTAATTATATGACTTTACCCGAAACCGTTCCTAAAATTGTTTAAATAAAATATTTAAACAACTTTAAGCCAGTTTAATTGCAAGTGCCTCCTTCGAAATAGTTTCATCCTCCTTTTTACAATGTAAACATACTGTTCCAGGCACGGCATCAGCACAGAGCTGGATTATTCCTCCGTCTCCCCAGAATACTCCGGCCAGTCTTCGGTAGACCTGTCTCCCCGAGTGTCACACTCTGACAGGAGCCAAGAGTTGTATGTTTCGAGGTAACGTCTTCTTGAATTGTTTCTACAGTCTGTTTTTATTTAACAAACGAGTACTGAGTATGTCTCTCGCACATTTCCGATATTGACAGAGGGAGATGGGTAATTTTTATACGCCTATAGGACCAATTGAAGTACAGCGTTTGTTTCAAACTGACTTTATGTTGATTACGTGGACCAATAGCAACGCATTCAGAATTTTCGGTAGTGGTTTGTTAAAAAAAACAGACTATAGTTGCTATTTATTTGAAATTGCTATATTTTAATATTCGTAAATAATTAAATCTGAATAATTTATTTCACTACAGAATTTACGACAAATGTATCCGCTATAAAACGTTATTAGTTCATTTTATGTGTTTTTCATCCACTGATTTGATTTACGACGGCCGAGTGGTGTAGTGATAAGAAGCCTTGCCTCATACGCCGGAGGTCGAAGTACGAGTACTATTTGGGGCATCTTTTTGTATATTGTTTATATTTACATATGTATGTTTATTCTGGATCCCCCCCAGTTTGTTGTATTGTCATACATTACACAAGCTCTGCTTACTTTGGGGCTATACAGTAGGTGTGTTTGTCTGGGGACTATTATCATTCTAAATCGATGCCTGTATAACGAATTTGTTTGCCATTGTTCATGGCTATGCGTTCATATTTGTATGCTGAGTTAAAGTTTCTTACTTTTTAGGGCTTTTATTTCAATGCCCAGATAACTCTTATCAGAAAAATAGTTTTGAGAATTTGACATATTTTCTATGGAAAGTTTTGTCAAGTGTCAAAGTTATTCCTCAGATAAAATTTATCTGACAATCGAAAAATCTGCCCTAGCTAAGATAAACAAAATATTGAATATAGAACAAATAAACATTGTTGGTTCTTAATAAGGTTAACCTGCAACATCTTTTCCTTTATAATTTAATGAATTTACGGGATTCTTACCACGATTTTCGACTTATATTTAATCCCGTATATTCATTAAACTACAGTGAAAATAACCGCAATAGTTTAATACATTATTATCTTTGCCTTTATCCTTACTTTCCATCAGCTGAAATGGACAAACTAATATAATTTGAAACAGTTTAACTTGAACCTAAAGCCTTTTAATTTCCTCAGCTGTTGCATATCGACGTGCAACGACTGCACTGAGGCTGAGCGGACGAAGGTCCCCGAGTTAGCGGAAGGCGAGTGGAGCAGATTTTGGCAACACTACAACCTGGGACTCACAGGACCGAGGCGGTTCTACGATCAGTGCCCTACGCCGTATAGGAACGATACTTTTGATGTGGCTGATCTAGGTGAGGAATAATTTAATTAAATATAAGATCTCGAGTCATCTCTATTTTTCCCGCCGTAATTACCACGTGTTTGTGTCCCGGATAGAGGGAAGGAACCGCCGGTGTAATTACTGGAACAAATTCATCCCAACTTAACCCTGCGGTTGCCAACGCATTACTAATCGATAATCAATAAATGCCATTATAATTAATCAATAACATCAACGATTAATTATGTCCATGGGCTCGGACGCCACTCACCATCAGGTAGACCGCGTGCTCGCTTGTCGGCTATTACAGAGTTTAAAAAAAATGAATACAACTCTTTTTAAACTCTTTTTGATCAGGTTGAACCCACACCCTTCTTACATCGGACTACTAGACGCAGACAGGCCTTCCATCCCTTTATAGTAGATATCCCAAGAAGTCGAACATACGCTTCGATAGTTCCTTTTTCGTGCGGGTCGCCAAGGTGTGGAATGAACTGCCAGCGTCTGTTTTTCCAGAAAACTATAGTCCTAGTTCTTTCAAGCGTCGAGTGAATAGGTATCTCGTGGATAGACGTGTAACACCTTCGTCTTCATCGTCACTTTCCATCAGGTGAGATAGAAGACAAACGTCTCATCCTTTTTCAATAAACAAAAAACCATTAAATATTTATTACTATACAAAAAACAATGTACATAAACTTTCCAACTTGTGCTATCCATAACACATGCTCACAGGTCTTTCCACGAATTCTTTTGGCAGTAAGAAAACAACCTCAAGCGTTGATTTTTTCGTCAAGATCCGAAAAAAAAAGATTGTGTACAAGCGACCTGTAAGTATAACGAAAGTCTTCAGGCTCAGGGTGTCTTTAAAAACAAGACTGGCTGAGTTAAAAGTTCAACGAAACAGCAGTTGTATGCTTATCTATATTCACTTCGTTCGCTCCGCTTGTGCAAACCGCAGGATATCATCAATATTGTAAGAAAATAACAAAAAACAAAGCATATTCCTTGCTAAATAATTAACTATTCAACGTATTGTCTAGCCAGTTAGCTGAATAAAACCTTTTAATCAAGTGGCCAGTATAGTTGAATGTTTCATTTAACTATCCACCTTCGGCACATAATTTAAACAAAATTCAGTTGAAATTTGACAGAACACTTATTCAAAAACTTATCTTTTAATTAATTAATTAATAAATATAATTTTTAGGTGGCTTTGTAAATCAATATCGTCACCTACATGAGGTTTTGACTATATTTAGCTGTAACATTTCACATTTTGTCCTTAGTGATTTTTCTGAGTACACCTATCATTTTTATGTAAGCTGGAAACATATAATATTGAATTTAGCCAGTCATTTTAATCAAATGATTAGAAGGCAAATTGTTCTGACGATTTTAATACTGAATTCTGATTCTAATTCATTTCGAGATTTCTCTTTTTATAATATTTGTTGTTAACAAAAGCTCGCAGGCAAAAGCCTTTATTGTAACGAAAATATGTTAAAACATTTGACTTAGGTAGACTACCTTTATATGACGTCATAAAGTAGCATCATTTTCTATCAATGACATATTACATATAGACAGGTTATCCGCTCTCAAAAATGGCAACGCAAATACAAGACAGTTGCCGGCTATTTGACTCAGTCTTGTGCAACCCAGTGTCATGGCTAAACATCAAACAAAACTTATTCCGTATTCTGTGTTTTTAATACCGTACAATGCCTTCTTGTGTGTTTAGACAGTGTACTAATTACACTGTTACTGTTAAAGATAGAATAAACGTTTCTTTTCATGCGTAAGTACTATTTTTTTATAACGATCTTATTTATTATTTTATTTTGCTACTTAAAATGACGTTTTAAAATTGATATGGCTCTTCGTTTCAACAAACTCGAAGAGCGAGATGTAATATGGTTTTGTATGTAGGAGTAAATGAGAAAACGCTATAGAATTTCGACAATATACGTACAACGTCATGTACGCTCGCGACCAACCGTATTTCTTCTCCCACAAATTATATTACTTTATATATCTGCACAGAAACCAGTATTTAAATTTGAAGAAATGTTCAAAATTGTTTTCTCAAAATACCTAATTCTTGTACAAAACAATTCAACATACGAGTATATAAGTCAAAATTACTTTACATGCCGAATTCACCTACACGATATTATTTTCGGAACAAACCCTCTGTTTGCAAACCTTTGTTAAGGTCATGGCTTCAACCAAGGACAAGCCCTAGCTACGAAAAAAACGTGCATACCTAAACTTGAAAAAAAAAATCATAAATGGCGACCATTTTTAGGGTTGCACAACGCGTATCGAATCTAATATCGATATTTTAGAACTAAATATTGAACTTGAAATATAATATTGAAATTTAATTAACTTTTGTAAGAGTTGACGTAAATTAAAATTATCATAGTTTATGGTTTATTTACTTTCATTATATTTCTTTTAATATAAAAAATAAAGAACTATACAGTTTATTTTCGTAAGTCCTGATATAGTCCCGTGAAATTAGCCAGAAAAATGGTGGTACAGACCTGTGGTACCCTATTATAAATAAAACACCGAAAGATCCCATGATTTGCTTTAAAAGTTATTAAAGGTCAAGCCTCAAAGTTTTTGGTTCAATCAATTAAAGTCTGGCTTGTCTTCAATGATTACGATTCAAAAATAGACAAAACAACTACCTGCCTTTTCAATAACAAAATTAACAATTCTAAGCAAACTTAATTTCCTCTTTCTTCACGCCTTTTTGTTTCAAAACTACACGCACAACGGCAAGCAAAGCAAATGCCGTATCGATATGATTTACTACGTAAGCGCCCGTTATTATTTGCATCGAAAGTATGAAAAATATAATAATAATGATCATCGATATCTGATTAAATAATCAAAGCTCCGGAACATCACTTTTGACAGCTTTTTTGACAGAAAAGTAACAATAAATGACGATTTGTGGCACCCTAGCCACCTGCTATGACGTCACTACACGATTGATATTTTAGTGACTAGGTACATTCAAAAATAGTCTTTTACTAGCATTTTTGTATAAGTAGAGGGAGACAACCAAGTTCTTCCTCTTCTATGATTCGATATACATAACTACTTATTTATACAGAACATTACGACTACTCCATGTATTTATCACATCGCTGGTTAGGGTCTTTTAAATTTAAAATATAAAATGGATTAACGCTGAATTATTTTTGCATTTTATGATCCTCTATGATTACCATTTTGGTTAATTTCATAAGATTATCATAAAAAAGAGAAGACTATTTCATCCACAAACATCTGAGTCTCTTAGTTATTTTACCGTGTTCCAGAATACAACTTGTTAACTTTAGTACTATTTTCCTATTGCTTATCTAAGAAATGTAAAACTTTAAAACAAATCACAAAGCTTCCTCGAGGAACTCCTGAAAAAAAATCAAAGATATAAAGAGTACATTAATATATAAATTATAAAAAAATAGTAAATCAGGATTTGAATCTAGGTCCCAAAGTCAAAACTTGATATTGTCCTTAGGCTTTTCTAGCCGTGACAACCACTCACTGCCTTGCGAGAGCGAACCAAAAGTGCTAATTGTGAAAACATGTAAGCAGATATGAGATCGCAATGGCGTCATAAGAAACGGCCAACCACTACGGGCAATTTTTCCAGTTTTCACTTCACAAAACCTTCTCCTGAATTAAGGAATATTATAAAATGAATGTTTCTCGGGTTTAGCGCTAAGCAACACGTTTAGCGAGTCATTTTTATTTAAACACAATCTCAAGTGAATAAGTGTTGATTTTTTGACTACGACAAAAACAAATCAACAAGATTTTTTACGTGACAAATAACATAAACTTTATCAAAAGATTACTAACATGTATACGTAAAAAAATTATCAGTGAATCATATAAAATTTCTGTTTTCAGATCTATCGGCCGACAGCTCACGAAAAAGATCACCAGACAACATAACTAACATAAACAGCATCATTAGAAATGAAGGACTCCACCTCACTCCACGAGAGACACAGAATATTATTAAATGTGCCCACATCCTAGGCAATGTCCTAACAAAAGCTATAGAAAGACGGTCCAAAGAAAAAGATGATGACCCAACCAAAATTGAAGAAATCAGACCAGAAAACTCTGATAAACCAGAAAACATAGACCCCGAGTTTGAAACCAAGAAGAAAGCAATGACATTGAATCTGAGAGAGACAAACAAACCACTTGAAGTTAAAGAAGAAAAGAGAAGTGAGACCGTCACCACGCAGACTGACATTTCATTACCGAACACGAAAAGCGCACCAAGAATCTTCGAGAATATTCTTAGACAGCTGTCAAGAACAACTATTGAGGAAAAGGTTGAAAAAGAAATTATTAATAAGACAAGCGGAGATGTCAAAACGGAGGTACCTGCTGAAAAAGTTGAGGAAACTGATGCCGTAGCTGATTCTGATGCCACAGCTGATACTAAAGTTGATGAAAATAAACTGTAAATTATTGAATGGATCAAATGAAGTATGACGAACTATTTGCTATACTTAAATTTATTCTTTTTAATATTATTATGGGAAAGTGAGTTTGCTGCACTTTCACAATTAAGGAGGTTTTAAACTGAAAACCAGGCTTTGAAGTCGCGTTCTGAAAGCGCGAATAACGGAGATTTAGATATAAATCGAAATAATTAATTGTTGTAGTCAAATAACTCTAGATGTAATTTTAAGAAGATTTATTTGCTCGTGAAATTTGAAATTCTATGTTATTTCTTTCGAGCTGTCTTATTAATAACATCATCTTGGTGATAAAACAAATGTAATCATTATTACAGTATAAAATATAAAAGAAATATATTTATTTTTTAAGTTGAAAATAAAATATTTATGTCATGAGTGTTAAAAGAATATTTTATTAATCTTCGAAGTTAGAAGGCCACGTTACCGCCACTCACTGTTATCAAGACTAAATATAGAAGCTACCAGGTGATGCAGTTTTAAAAATAAAAAATCAAGTCTCCAAACAACATTAAAGAGGTTATTATTGAATGGCTAAATGGTAATCGTTTTTTTATAAAAGTTTATTTTATTATTTTTCATTTCTTTTATTTATTTCAAAAGAAAGACAATTAGTCAATATGGTTATCAAAAAGGTATCTGCTGCGGCAGGAGCCACGACGCTGGTTTTCTGGGGACACCCTACAATATAAATTTAGATTTATTATTTTTTGTTGTGATTCCACTATTTCCTCGCTTTTCTCAGTAGTATATATACCGGAAGAACTAATAATTCTCCATCTATTTTGACGCATATAGGTACAAGACAAATATGAGTTTTTAATTTTTGAATTTAAATTTGAACAAAAATCTTTAAAGTATTCTATATGAAGGAATTTGTACGGACTTATAACAGCACATATACTTCTTAAATAATAATAAAGTAAATTGTGTTCATATTCAATTTTATTACTTTTGTAAATATATTATAAAAATACAAAATAAATATATAATAAAATATTTCTCTTCCAAAATCATATTATTTAACATAAAACTACAAATTAAAATAATGAATTTGAATGAATGAAAATAATATAAAATTATCTGTTTATGCACATATAAACCTTTTTGTACCGTCTAAATCTACTGTTAATGTAACAACAGTAGATTTAGATGGTACAAAAAGGTTACAAAAAGTTTAACCTACTACAAAATGAAAAAGATATGGAGGATTTTGGTGTTTAATAACACCGAAGAGTAAGATGGCAAAATGTTGTTGAAAAGTTTGCGCCTCGATTTCATGTTCAACAGGCTACTTCTATGTAGGTATGGCGTTATGTGTTTTCGGGGTGGAATAGGGAAGCAGAATATTCGAAGGTTTTTTGCTCAGGTTACTTTGTCTATAAGAACATTACCTACTTTTACGTCAAGAGTCTGATTGTTTATCTTCTCAGTCACCAGCGGTTTATAACCAAGCCCTTTAACCCTGACCCCTCAGCAATACGCTCCAGACCTTTATAATTTTAATGAATGCCTCTGCCTTTTCACAATGTTTGCATGTTTTGTAAATTTGTAGAATATATAGTAGTGATTCCAAGGTCGAACCCTGCGGTACACCTTTGTTCTCTGGAAGATTAATCGAAAGTGTTTTTTGTACCATCAGAACAACTGATTTCTACGCGCTGAGAGCGACCTGTCAAGTAACTTGAGAACCATTTCAAATAAGTGCTGTCAAACCCGTAGTATAACTTACTATGCCATTTATTACATAGCCATGACTTGGCCATTAACAACGTCGTATTTATCGTGTCAAAAGCTCGAGTGTAATCCAATAAAACAAAAATAGCTTCCTCACCCACGTCTTGCCCCGTCAGTTCTAAAGTAGTTAAATTTCATTTGTTCTCATATAGTAAAATCATGTCCAATGAAATCTACACCCTTCTACTTTGCATTAGATTTAAAATTCTTCATCACTTTTAGCACCGTGGTCTCATCTTCTGCGTGTAAGCGAAAACCTGAATAATCGTGACGGTTAAACCAGAAGTCCGATCTACTACATGTTTTTTAATATGGCTCCATAGACATTTGGAGTCCTTAAAATGTATATTATGTTCAAATTAGCAAATGAGGTTTTTTCGTTTTTTACTACAATTTTAACAATTTTTTTATAGGTCTTTGAATAAATTTATATCGGTGTCAGTTTTAGCTTTGCGGCTTTTAATATGTGCCTTGTCACTTAAATTCAAATTCAAATATTTATTTCTCAACATTGACAATTACTTGTTTTTATTGACGTCAAATAAAACATGACTCTATCACCAGTTCACAAAAATCTTCGTGAAGAAGAACTAGCAAGAAACTTCAAGGGTATATTTTTTTCTAAATAATTTTACAGTGTCTCTTTATGTCTATACAAAATTATTCTTATCTGCATTTGTTAGCTCGGCAAGTCTCCCTCCCCACAACTATCCAAATGAAGAAGACCCTCAAACGGCACCCGTTCACGAGTTAACGCGGGATCCAGCCATCGCCCTCCACAACCAAGTTAGAGGGAAGTGAGCGACCCGTCACCCGACGCTACTATAAGAAGACGTACTTTAATGACAATGACGCTTTAGATATTCATCGGGACGAAGAACTCAAGGAACAAACACACACATTACACATGTTTCATTATAAATACTAGTAAAACCCTGTTGGAGGGGATTATACCCGAGGGCTGTTATCATCTAAATGATCGGATATTTTTATAATAAGGCACACGAATGTTGCTTTATAGTTTCTTTGAATTTGTCAATAGCAAGACCTTGAATATCTTCAGGAACCTTATTATAAAAGCGTATACATTGACCCATGAATGAGTTAGTGACTTCTTTATGAAGACTACTATTATCAGCATATTTCTTCCTCTTGTGTTAACAAAGGAACGTAACTTAATCAGGTCCTAATCCACGGATAGTTCCTGTTTCCTGTAGTTGGGATAGTTCACCTAAATATGTTCTTTAACCAGGGTTGTCTTAAGAGGGGCATGGATAGCAAACAGCATATTTAAATTAGTATTAAAAGCCACAACTGCTGCATTGACATCATTGCATAACATATTTTCCTACGTAACTAAATTAACATCAGTATTAAATTGTTGTTTATCAATATCTAGAAAAGGTTTGTAGGTTATCCAATTGGTTGTAGGTCTTAGCTTTTTTATGTAAAGCCCTAGTGAAACAAATGCACGATGGCCTAGAATTTACACATAATCAACTATTACGTCAGTTACTTCAGTGGAACTACAAACTACGTCTTGTAATTAAGTTTTGGTTTTATTTGTACTTAATTATCACTATATTATTAACACTTAAACAATTTTAAATACGTGAATTAGTAATGTAAAATATTTATTTATGATGATTTATAAGGGGCCGACTTTGTTTACGTTACGTTCCGTTTCACTTAAAGACGTCCACTAATCGACTGATTATTTAAGAGTTATAACGATTTTCAATTGGATATCAACCATTCTCATTTAAATTCCAAAGCAGTGATTAGCTCGATATCAGCTGCAGCTACTGATTGTACTACAAACCAAACATGGCAACTAATTGAGATCACATTTTTCTTCGAGGCAAATAGTTATTTAGTACTTAACTCCATTATTGAAGAAAAGAGAACTAGTGATTGTGAGTTATTGCATATGTGTAGTGGCGTCTCGTTTTCGTAAATAATTTTTGACAAATTTGGAGCCTATATAGTTGTCTGAGGGTATTTTATCTGTAAGCTTAATTTCATCCTTTTTTGTGATGGAGTGAGAAACATTGTTAGGATAATACATAAAAAATATATCGACAAACTAAATATGTGTATTCAGTGTCTAGCGCGTATGGCGCAGAGAGGAAACTTTTGCCGAATCAACAATATGACTATTTTCTAAGCTGTTATCATTTCTTAGTGTTTTGTATATGAATGAAAATAAAAAGGCATTGTTTATTTCTTTGTCGATCTCTTTCATTCAACTTTATAAAAAACTAATAGAGTCAACTGATCTATACTTTAAAAGAATACCATCTACCCTGACGCTAGGAGAAAGACGCATGTTGGACCTCATATATTTTAGCAAATTCTCTCTCGTACAAGATATAACAAATATCATGGGTAGAAAATACGTTTGAGTGACAAACTATTCATTAAACCGCGAAAAAGCACTTTCTACGAAAAAGTCTGCAGTATATCGAGACCACAGCTTTTGTGTGATATATCATGTCTAGCTAAAATTATGCAAAAATTAGTGAAAATAGCGTTCAAAGGGGTTATTATGGGCCCTTTTTTAGGGTTTAGCTTAAAACTTAATTTAGCTTCAATGAACATAGAATTTTATCCATGCAAAATCCACAAAGATCCTCAAAGACAAACTTCACATATTATAAATAAATGAATAATAAATAAATATTTCGAACTATAAACAAAACAAAAATATAAGTGATAAAAGGTTTTTACTTTTAAACTTTTAATAATAATAATGATGTTTGATCGATGTCTTATCACAGCAGTTACAAAGGTTGATAGAGTGATAAATTCTGCCAAAAATCTACGTTTGATTATTGCATTAAAATTTAAACTTCAGAAATTACAAACGGCGTCTGAGATGAACTTTTTTTATCCTGGGAAAAGGGTTCGCATATTTTTGTACGAAGGGTGTCTCAGGTACCTTTCGCTATTTATTTTTTTGCAAAATAAACAAAGTAACTAAAGAAGTCATTTATTTCATTATTACATAATCTACAGCTCTAAGCTAATAATTATACACAACTTACAGCCAATTTTGGACTAACAATTTAGTTATTCAAACCGACTTATGCATATTAAAGGTTTTTTATAAAATAAGAAAAAAATATAGCAAAGATATATATTTTCTCCGTGGAAATATATTGTATAAAGCAAAAAATATATAAAGTGGTTTTGTACCAAATTTCGTAACAAATGAGTGTATGTGTCTGGGATTTCATGTCATAAGTATTATTATATCTCGCCTAAACTTTTGCTTGTCATTTGTTTTAGCGTACCGAATGCAAAAGAACTTGGTCTGTCGGATTCTAGTCAAGGGTGTTTGTATATTCAGGACATGACGTGTTAGCTTAGAACAATCTACATACCCATTGCAAATACTTTACAAAAAAAGCATATCTAGTAGGCAGCGGCGGTTTTCTAACGTTAAAAGATTACAGACTTCAGGATATTGTACGTGAGTCAATTGCTGTCTATAGTTTAAGTACTTTAAGGATTTTATCTGGAACGACTCAATAGTCTGCTTATAGAATTCCAAATTGAACTGCATTACTCAAGTGTGCTGCGAACGAAAGAGTAGTACAAAATTTTTAAGCATATAACATCAGAAAATGGTGCAGAAGTTCATAAAATAAATTCCAATTTGAGATATGTTCATCAAAATTAAGTTTTGCATCAAATTCATTTTGCTATAAGCACATTATCAAAAGAGTAACTGGTTATAATTGCATTAATCTTACGAGTGAAAGTGACGTGTGAGCACTTATATCTATAATCCTGACATCACATGGTAAGAAAAATAGTTACAAAAGAAAAAACCTCCTGTGACACAAATTTAAATTTATAAGGCACATTTTTAAATTATAAAAAACGACGAAGAGCGAAGCGAGGACGAGCACTTAGCCTGTATATAGAACATGCAGAGCGAGCCAAGCTTGTGCTAACGTAATGTTTTTTTATTTTGTTACTATTTTTATTACCATGTGATGTCAGGATTATAGATTACATACTCAATAATAAATAAATATTTGATGTTACAATTCCTGAAGTGCATTGAATTTGACTGACACTTGTGTTTTATTCTTAACTCTATGGATCATTATAATACTTGAACCTTTACCTAATAATAAACAAAATAATTTTTTTTATTTGCAAGACTAGGCATTAATTTAAATCCAAATATGAATATTTCAATTTTTTTAAATCCGAATTTCACAATCCCTTAGGAACCTGAATTCCGACTATTCCGTTCTGGCGTTGTTGTTATCATGTTAGACATACGCGTTTCGGTTATGTACATTTTTCTGCAACAAAGGTTTTTTTTTACTTTTGAGATTATAGTTTTTATATATACCCGTTTTAGATACAAAATCTGTAAATAGCATTGAATTTTCGGAAAATTAAAATTCGGAATACTATATTTCGGACTAGTAACACAGCGGATTTTTAATTCTTCGTACTAATGAAATTCGGAAAATTGTAATTTCGTATTTATGAATTTCGATAAAATAAGAGTCGTGTTTTTGAATAGTCGGAATTGAGTCTCTTAGGGATTGTAAAATTCGGATTTTTTGAAATCGGAATATTCAAATTCGGAATTACATAATTTGGAATTTTTGGGTGTTCCCTCTTATAATTTATGTAGGGGTGCGTGAGGTCATTCAGTAATACAATAAAATGAATTAGAAAATGTATAAAAAAATTATGTATGCAGAGATTACAGGACTCTTGTTTTTTGTATAATGTTCGTGGTGATATGATTTGACATGATGGTATTTAGATTAAAGTAAAAAAACTAGTCACAAGATTAAATACAATTTAAGGCCTGTGTGTAGTTTAAACTGTGCTGATGGTATTCTTGTTATTATTTTGCATTCCGTTTTGCATCATTAATTTGTAAATATTCTTGTTGATGCGTAATTGTTCTTTTGTTTTAAATGTAAAGGAGACATATGGTTTCGCGACCATGGTGGTACTGAACTTTATTTAACTCTAACCAATACATTTGCTTCATGGAATTAAGGATTAAATTATTTCTATTAAGTTTAACTGTTATTATTTCTTTGACCCCTGTTTTTATAAAAAATAATGAAATGTTTTCGTCAATTTCATTACAGCAACACTAAAGTTGCTGTCATATATCAATTCCTGTCAATAACAATGTCAGGTTCGCCAAATAGATTTTTATCAATCTATGAAAATAGTCGGTGAAATATATAGTTTTGAAATGTTATTAAATGAAAGTTATTTTGTGATATAATTTCTACAAGTAAACAAAGAAAACTAATCCACAATCAAACAAAGGAAGAAACGTCAATTGTCATTAGCTTGTCAAAGTCAATGTCTAACTGATATATGCTGCGTTCCGTTTGCCGATTACAGCGCTCACAGCGCTAAAAGTGCTCAAAACCGTTCCGATTCGTTTGAGCGCGCTAAAAGTGTTATTAGTGCTATTGCAATCGGAACGGTAAATATCGCGCTAACATTCTGATTGTTCGTCGCTTAAGTCTAAAGTTACAATTTCATTAAGATCTTTGACCCTGAATGAAGCAGGAGCCATTTTTTCATATTATTACAAAAGAAAATTAATAAGCAAGCTTTTAAAATCTTTAATCGACTAATAAAAACATCAACAAAGTAACGTCATGTGTCAGTATTGACAGGCCGCTCACAGCGACTATGCTCCGTAGCTTGGGCACTGTGAGCGGGAAGATGGCGGCGTTTATGACGTCATTGATGACGTATCGATATCGCTGTGAGCGCGCTCATGGGCAATCGGAACGGGTATATGAGCGCTGTGAGCGCTGTAATCGGCAAACGGAACGCAGCAATACAGACTTGAAAAACATTTAAGTTTTCCTAATAATCACTATTTTATTTTAATCGAGGTCTACAGAAATATTACAAACGCAGAAATTAATGGCGCTTTTTACATCTAAACACAAATTCCACAAGTCCTTCTATTGTGTTGGTTAGAGTTATATTAATATCTAGTACCAGTACAGCATGTTTCCTTTAATCTTATTGTTTATAAGTTAAACTAGGCCTCATCTTCCAGTAATAACATTTATCTATTTATAACTGTCGTCTACTATGCAAGCATTTCTGAATATCGATATCAAACATATGTCAATGTTCTACTTATCTATCTATCGCTTTGTCTTGCTATTTATTCGCCAACATAAAATCATTTTTCAAAGTGAACTCTGCATTGTTGTCATTTCTCGAGATTAGGAGTAATAGGTGGTTATGGTCAATCACTTGTGAATAAGTGTCTCTACTCGCATCAAACTACTACCATACCACACGATGGAAGGTAAGGATCATTCGAATACACTGTCCATTCTGAAGTTGCTTGGCAGAGCCAACCACGCCTCCTGATCTTTCGCAACCAAGATGCACCTCGTCGACTGCGGTCTGTGGCGGTGCGTAAAGAGACCAGAAGAGTTTGACTGCAAGAAGACTGAATTTCAGTGGCTAAGCGAATGAGCCAGAGCTAAAAATCTTTCTAAGCGTGATTCCTAGGACCTGTCCAAGAGTGAAGGTCGCAAAAACTGCAAAAGAGATGGGACAGAAACTGCAAGTGCAATACGCGGACGCAGGACTTCTCCCTCAGCTAGGAGTGTTAGACAGCTTTTCAACACTGAACTCAGCGAACATCAGGACACGGAAACCTCCATAAATACGAACAGGGATATTTAAGAGATACTGCGTGAAATAAACTCGCCCAGAGGACGAATTAGAAGATGAATTTGTTGTAACAGTAATGCTTGCTGGACTGCCCGACAACTTCAAGCCACTCATCATGGCGTCGGACTTTTGGCGATTTAACTATACGACATATGACTAATTTGAAAGTTTCGTTAATATAAGAACTCATTTTAATTAATTCGACGGCCTGTTTGGTATGGAGGTAAGTAGCCTTGCCTTCCATGCCAGAGGTCCCGGGTTCGAATCCTGGTAGGAGTAGATATTATATTATATTTGCTCTCTAGCCATGGATGTGTATGTATGTTTATTTCAGTTTATTTCTAATATTTATATATTAAAAAAAATATATGTGTGTTTATATATTTCTTAAGTTTATTTATCCGTTATCTAGTATCCATAACACAAGTTCTTAATGATACTTAATTGACGCTAGATAATGTGGTGTGTCAGTTAGAAATATTTATTTATTTATTTAGTTATCGACATAGTAGTTAAAGTGAGAAGCTATCTTGAAATATAACGATTAGATCGCATCCTCACGTAACTCGTGAAAACAAAAACTGAAATTGAACCTAAAATTGTAAGTAGTCTACAGTTGGCTTCCGTTGAAATTTCTATCGATCCAGTACTTGCACGGGCGGGTCCTGCCTTTAAACCAGAAATTATTCACTTTAATGTGATAATAATTCATTTGTGATGAACATGTGTGATTTTCAAATAATGAAAAGTAAGGGAAGAAAAATTATTAAAGTTAGAATACAACGCTTAAATAACTTTGTACATACGAACAGGTGGCCAAAAGAATGCGCTGACAGAATTTGTATTGCTAACGATAAACGTTGCATAGAATAAGTTCCAGATTTGTAATAATTATTTGGAGGTTAAAAAATTTGGAAACACTCTCTTCTCGTCTTAAGCTCTGCGATTCATATTCGATGTAATATAGACTATAATTTCCCAAAACGAATTTTCTTCAATACCCATTTCATTTATTTCTAGAGGATATCTTGAATAATAATAATAATAATCCAGCGTGGTAATTCAGCCAGCCTTTTGGCTACGTTGCCCTCAATGCATTCAAGTTTAGATTTAGTGTTTTATTTGTAGTATAATTTTAACGCATAATTATTTATTTAATTTAAATTTTAAATTTGTCAATACACAACTAAATGTAAATTAAATCTTTAATAAATAAATCAACGTTCTTGAATACTTGTATATAAGTAAGTATTTGTTGCTAGCTAAATATTTCCTCCATGAGAGGCAAACTCGTACTTTTAAATAACTACAGTTTCTGTAACAGGCATCGTTTCTTTACTGCTGTTTTCACTAACATTGATATTATCACTGATTTAAAGTTAATTTATTGAATTGGCAATAGTCTTATTCATTGTTCTAGGAGAAACGGTATTTTTTTCAGGCTGTCTGCGGAAAAATAATATTTCCTCTTGGGATTGATCGTCGTGTAATTTTTCTTCTTGATATTTCTTTGAGTTTGTACTGAAATTTTGTAAAAATTTTTAAAGCATGTTACACATTATATGTAAAATAAGAGCAGCTACCTAGCGGAGTAATAAGTCTGGTAAATACACATTTAGTATTAAAATGATCGCAAATTGCCTGACACCTCTTTGTTTTGCTAAAACAAAATTTTTGCGTTTATTAAAATAGACGTTTCCATGGAACGCTTTCAACCATCAATTGAATCCACCGCAATCATGTAATGGCTTTCCCACCCACCAGATTTCCCAGATTCGCCAAATTTAGCCCCTTTCGACTATTTTATGTTTCCGAAACAAAACGAATGGCTCGGTGAGGCAAGATTTTGCTCCAACGAAGAGATCTTGTAAGAAATCAATGTCTACTTCGAAGGGTTGCCAAAATCCTACTTTATGGAAGGTATCCAAGGGCTAGAGAAAAGCTGGATGAAGCTTTGAGTTTGAAGGAAACCACCTTAAAAAATAGATAATCATTCGGAAATAAAATTAAGTTCTTGTGTAATTTTCACCAGACTTATCATTTCGCCCTCGTATACTGGTTTGAAATCTGCGATATATTTTGAAAGTGTACATGTATAAAGACTAAGATTTTAGTATTTCACTCGTCGTAGATAACTTTTATCTTTTATCTTTATACATTTCCTTAGTAACGTTACTAATATGGGAATTGAATAATATCTATCGTATAGTGTGAATCTTAAATAAAATGGTCTCCACTCGACTCTTACAACATTATAAACATTAGGGCACAAGGAGGCTGGTCGAGACGTAGGGGCCACGCCCTTATGCCCTTACGCCTTTAAGTAGTTAAGTTTCTCTAAATTATGAAGACACTGAATTCATTTTAACCTAATATAAATAAACAAAACAAATCGAATAAGAAATAACTATGTAAATTATCTTTAAGTATGTACTTATTGTACTCTCTTTCACACATTTTCACTCTTACACACAACATTACTCACCCACTAATACACACACCCTTTTCATATAGTCATATGAACTCACTACGGTATGCACTTTTTAAAAATTTAAATTAAAAAAAAAATCTTTATTTCATGTCAACTGTATTAAAGTACCTATGAAGCTTTGAATTTGGCAAGTGACCGTTAATTCTCATAATACAGGTCTATACTGCAACGTTTGCTTGTGCCGTATTTAATAAAAGAGGTTATTGCACAAACAAACTAGCCGACATTTATGACTGGCAACTTATAAGTCTGTCATTATTTAATTTTATTTGTAAAATATAAAATAGATAGAATATGGAAGATTGTTCCATAACATTCCCTTAGGGAATTCCTTTAGGAATTCTATTGCGGGCTTCGTCCCCAAAATAGTCTAAGAATTATTACTTTATGTTATTATAAATAGATTCATCATAAATAAAAGTAATTTAAAGTTATATGTGTTTTTCCTTGTTGATTAGGAAGACCTCCCTAGGTTAGATTAGGTCCATCTAGGGTCCCGGACCGCTAGAATACCTAGCTTGAGAATTAGGGGACACAAATATTATCGCTATAATTACAGCCTAGTATGTATTTAAAGAACAAATATGTGTCTATTGAAACAAACTCTGCGTTATTAAGTAAAAAAGTGTACCATGGCTTTTTTTGGCTATGCAATAAAATTATAATTATTATTAAGTTGGTAACTAAATTTTAACTAAATTTTAAGTTACTGCATGTCATTTGTGTGTCCAAACGGATTAAGTAGTTAAGCTCATAACTTCAATGAAGATGAACAGTGACGACTGACGACTGTCAAGAAATTCGTCAATTCTCTACTTAGATAAGTGGTAAACGAGATTTTGGACAAATTCAGAGAATAATTTGTTTTGGAAATTAAAATCTTTAGAAGAATATGTTTTTCTTCTAAATTGTTTAACCTGGTTTAATCAACAACAAACAAATTCTTAAGTTGAAATTAAACTCCACTCCACAAAAAAAAAGGGAAAATGCGAAATAAATACGAGCTCTTGCCACCAACCGCTTTGTCAACTTATGCACTTAACTAAAATACCACGTCTAAACGTGTTAACCCATTCACTGCCGGCACAGAAAAGTGCGAAATTATCCGCACGCCACCATACATTCGAGAACGGGACGCCCGAACTGAGATCTTTTGCGAAAGTGAGTTACGCCCTTAATTAAAGTAAACCAAAATAATGGTAATATATCCATTGTATCAACTTAAACAGGATTCATGTACTTAAATATACAATACACCACAAAAATCGTAATTTCAAACTTTTTTCAAAAAATCACCAACCTTTTTTGTAAACTTTGGTTTTTTTGTATCGGTTTGAAGTATTTCAACATCACGTTTTATAAATAATCAAATTGTATGGCTTGTAAGGAATCCAATTTTAATATATATTAATCCAAAATTATCTACCGAGCATAAGTATCTATTTTATGGCACATAGGCATTTACACGGTAGCCAAAGCGCACTAATTTAAATCATCCTTTGTGATAATTTAAATTAGCGCAAAATTCACAACAGAAGCGGAAAACTAATTACCTAAAACCATTATTTTTAACCGACTTTGAGGTCGGCTTTCTTTTTTTTAAATGCCAAGCACACCAATTTTATAGCACATGCTCGGCGGATGGGCCTCAAGCTTTTTTATAATAATAATAATAAAACATTCTTTATTTGCAAGTATAAGTGTTTTAACAGATGTTTACAAATATTTTTCGTTCGTTCATAAACTGCTGGATTTTAGCGTGCAAAATGTCATAAAGAAAAATATAATTACTAATTAGATAATATTTATAAGTCCATTAACAAAATAATAATTATTTAACAATCAATCAACCCACAACATAAATAAAAATCTAATAAATTACTTGAGAAGAAAAAAAATTATAATGTTGATGTCAAAAAAGAACCTTAAAAATAGAGAAGAAAAAAAACATGTCATAAAATGTAAGAAATTAAACACAATTAACACCATTTGCACATAGATAATAATAATAATAATTCATGTTAATCGTTCATTTAAATATTCGTTTACACTATAATACATTTTTTCTAATAAACATTTAAATAATCCTGTTTTAAATTTATTCATTGGTAGGTTGGTTCCGTTAAACTTACTGGTAATTTATTATATATACGTACCGCCATGCAATGCACGTTATTGCTAAAGACGGACAGTTTTTAATATGGTACGTACAGTTTATCTTTGTGTCTACCTCGTCTGCCGATCACTTCATTGTTGGTTCCAAATAATTGACTATTCTGTTTGACAAAACAACAAATTCCGAATATATACAGCGATAGAAGCGGCAAGATATTTAATTTAGCAAACAGGGGTCAGCAGCTATCTAAAAAAAGTGCTCCACAAATCGATCGTACACATTGTTTTTGCACAATAAAGGTTTTATGTGCTTCGACTGAGTTGCCCCATAGAATAAGCCCATATCTGAGTACTGAGGCACCATATCCATTACAAGCAAGTTTTGCAGCTGCAACCGATACAATCTGCACTATTTGTTTAAGAACAAATATAAATCGGTCAATTTTTATGCAGACATGACCTACGTGGTCCTTCCAATTGCAATGATTGTCCAAGATAACACCTAAAAATTTAGTTGAATTTACAATGTCTAATTGAATATTATTAAATTTAATGTCAAGTTTAGGAATTTGAGAATTGTATGTCTGAAATATTATAAATTTAGTCTTGTCAATATTAACAAATAATTCACTATTATCTAGAAAATTAAATAAGTCAGTAAGTGATTTATTTGTCTCTTCTTCATCACTTTGTCGTCATGTTTATTTTTAGTTTTAATTGTAACTGTCGTGTCATCTGCAAATAAAATACATTCATGATCAATATATTTTGGGAGGTCGTTAATTTAAACTAGAAACAATAGAGGCCCTAAGACGCTACCTTGAGGAACTCCTCGCTTGTTGGGGGAATAAGGAGATTGATATTTACTTAGAGTGTTGCCCTTCAACCGAGAAATTTCCACACATTGTTCTCTGTAACTTAGATAACTTTGCAGCCAATTTAAGCTTTTAAAAGTTTTCAAATTGAAGCTTTTCCCCTTATTCCATAACGTTCTACTTTGTCAAAATTATTTCATGCGATACACGATCAAACGCTTTTGGCATGTCTTAGAACACTGACACAGGATATATTCCCCGATTCAACGATTCTGTTACTCCTTAAATTAAAGAATAGTAAGCTTTCGATGTACAGCAATTTTTTCTGAAAAACATTTTATTTTTTTTTTATTAATAATTAGCAGGCGTCTAATTAGCGTTTGTCTTCCATCTCACTTGATGGAAAATGAAAAAGAATGAGTACAATTTATCATAAACGGCTCTTTCAAATGCCTCGGATAAAACTGGTTCAAGCGTTACTGGTCGGAAATTGTCTACATTGTTCAATTCTCCTTTTTTATACAGCGATTTCACTATTGATTTTTTTAACCTACTAGGAAATACACCCTCAGATAATAATAAATTTATAATGTATTTCAACGGTCTTACAATATATTTAGCAGCAGCCTTCAAAGGTTTTGTACACATGTGATCATATCCAGTGGATTGTGTGTTTTTCAGTCCCATTATATTTTTAAAACGTCAGTTTCATTCACTGGTGTCATAAAAATTGTACTTTCGTATTATTTGTTTTTATTTTAGAAAAAATTATGCTTAGGTTTATTATTTGATGCATTTAAATTTGCAGTAGCAATAAAGTACAAATAAAGTGCTGATTGAATGCCATACATATGTCACAAGGATTTGTATAAATGTCATTGTTATATTTTATTTCATCAATTGATTTATATGAATTACTTTGCTCTGCGGTGTTTTTAATCAAAGCCCAACTTGATTTCAAATATTTTTAGATTTTGATAGATATTGAATATTTTCCAATTTTCGCGAACTTAAGAAACTATTCTTTAGTACTACTATACTCATTATACTTTATTTTGTTTTGTACTTTATTGTACCGACAAAGCCGATATTTTAAATATAATTGTCTTTTAAAAATACAAGATCTTTTTAAACCTTTTGTTATAAGTTTTGATTTTTGAGCGGCTTATTCACATTTTTTACTTTTATGAAGGGGAAGCACAAATTATAAAAAAGGGTAAGATGGTCGTGAAAATTATTAAATGCCATTTCTGTATTATTTTCGCTATAAACTTCATTGAATGATAATGCAGACATACATTCTACGAATTTCTGAATATTTTCTTTGCTCAGATCTCATTTTAGGTCAAAATAGAATTTAGTATTAGTAATATATTAATCACTTGTCACAAACTTATTTCACTGATTTTCACTTCGATAACATTTCTGTACTGTATTTACTTCATTTGTTATCGTAATTTATCGGGATTTACTATTTTTACGAATTAAAAATACGCAGATTTGTATGTTGATGCGATCACAAATTCTGAAGATAATTTACCTCAAAAGTAGGCAAATTGTTATTATACACTATAATCAAAAACAAAAAAAATATGAAAAACATTTTACATGATGTTTGTTTGCTCACAATTATTCAAAAACTAATCGTATTACAATACATTTATTTTTATAAAAAATAACTCTTCAAAAATACGCAATAACATTAATTGTTTGTGTTGTTTGTCTTATTAGCAAAAATATTATTGCGTAATTTTTGAAGTGTTAATTTTAGTAGGCAGCAAATAAAAAACCTACAATTTTGTTTAAACATAATGTGATCCATTTTCTTCTGCATGCATAAAAAGTGTGTTAAACTCTCACTTCAAAACTAAGACGCCCTCTGGCGGCCCTCTGGCGGCCCCAAAGTAAGCAGAGCTTGTGTTATGGATGACCATACAGCGAACTGGGGGGGCGGAACCCACAATAAACATACGTACATAAATACAAACAACCATGACCCGAGAACAAATATCTGTGTTCATCACACAAATGAATGCCCCGGTCAGGACTCGAACCTGGGACTTTCGGCGTATGAGTCAAGGCTGCTTACCACTACACCACTCGGTCGTCAAGAATTTGGAGTTAAGAATCTGCATTTTTAATAACATGAGTCTAATCATTGGATTCCCAGGCCGTTGAGGAGTTGGATAGATTATTATATTATAGCGCATTTAAAAAAATGTCAGTGATTTTTACTTTAATTTGGCTGAGAAAATCAGGTTTGAAAACTGGACGACCCAGGACGTCCTTGGCAGTGAATGGGTTAAGGGAGAAGCCCCACCCACCTACTCATACAAAAAATAGAACGAATCTTAATCTACTTAACCACTTGCGTACTAAGTTTTAACTTACCACTTGTCACTTAACTGACTGTTTACAGGTCATTTTTAACTTAAAATTTAGTTACCAACTTAACTACTTAACACGTGTAAACTGGCCATTAGTAACGTGAACTGGATCCCATACGCATGGCCGAAAATGTTATTGAGGTGATACTTCGAATAATATCAATTATTTGGTTTTTTTCCATCTGGTTGGCGATTTCCGAAATGTGTTAAGGATGCGGAGCCAGGCATTAAGATCTTTGTGGAAGGCTTTTGTCCTTGTGTTGACTTCTTTTGAATGTATAAACTAATTATATTGTAAATACAAATAAAATATATGCCTAGATTACCGTGATATATCACTATGATCGCTAAAATCGAGATTATTGTCCTTGACCACGCTGATTTTAGCAAAATTTTCTTCAATAAGTAGGGTCCGAGGCTTTTTCGTAGGAACTGCAGTTTCGTTTATATTTTGTAATAAAATTTCTTTAAGTTTTTCGATTCTTTTTAAAGCCTCCTGAGGACTTCCTGCTGTTTTAAAGAGCATCGCTATATTTTCATTTCCTAACGTGTTCTTGGCATTTCCATAATCATGATTGTCTTTATATTCTATGTAATTATTAGTTTTCATGGACGTTACATTTTTTTCATTTTTCGCAATAGATTTAATAGCCTTTTTTGAATTATCTTTGTTTGTAGATTTTTTATGTTTTTGTTTTTTGTTTTTATTCAGAGGTATACTTTTCGTTTTTGAAGAGAATTCTGTTGTGTGTTTCTTAATATTCTTTTTGCTGACTTTTGTTAACTTCTTTTTTCTTGGCTTTGCACTAGTGCTAACCATATGAGGTGTTTTCAATGAACTTTCAAACAGCTCTGCAAACTCATCTGGAAATTAAATAATAACTTCAATTTAAAAAAAAAAATTTAAGTAGCAAATGTCATATTTATATTCTAAAGTATTTAAAAATTCATAAAACACAAGTATAGGTTAAGAATTAAAATTGTTTATGGTACATACAAAGAATATTCTAATGAGGGTCTTGAGGCTGAGTTATACTAGCTAACAGCAATTGCAGCGTACTTTACCTTTCAACACCCGTTCTGATGATTTTCCTAGAAAAGTTAACACTCGTAAGAAGCGTAGTAGAGTTTGTTGGTAGTGATGTATGTTGGTAGTAGAGTTTGTTGGTAGTAGAGTTTGTTGGTAGTAGAGTTTGTTGGTAGTACTGAAGGCCTACTATGAACTATTATTGCGATTCAATTGACGACCTAAAATAAACTGCTTTGCTATTTCGTACCACGACGTCATTAAAGCGATCCAGTTTAGGTTGACGCCAGATCAAGTCGGCAATTGGATCGCAAACTGTTTTAGTTCGTTCATTTTTCCTACCATGAGGTGATATTTCAACCTATATTGGATGACTTAAATGTCAAAGTAAGCGATTCAAAAAAAGTTGCTACTTTCTTGGCGTGAAGTGAATCGTTTCGGTTTATCTTTGAAAAAATGGTTGAAAATATACGTAATTTAAGGTATTTCAGTTGGATATTTAGTGTTTCTTATGTGTTAATGTGAAAAAGTGAGTTCTAGAGCTATTTTTTACTGTAGATGTCTGACGAATTAGTCTTTTTTATTTTCTTGGAAAATGATATTGAAATAAACACAACACGGAAACAATCGGACCCCTTTTATTTGTAAGATGAAGAATATACAAAAAGGATATCGGTTGTCTAAACGATTGGTATTAGAAATGTGCGATGAGCTGAGCCCATTGTTAAAAAATCCAACAAAATCAACTGATTTATCAGTAGAGACAAAGGTAGAAGTCAAATTTGGTGCGTTCTAAACTCGTCATAATCAATTTATTTTGACGACAACACTAAGGAAACCTTTAATTATTTGTAATTTAAAGAATTATATAAATTTCTATTATTTAATGAGTACTAAAACGGGCTTATGGTATATGATTTGACACTAAAAAGCGCAATTTTAAAATATATTTGTTGTTATTTTTACACAAAAAACACCGCTAAAATCATATCAACTAGATTTCGAAACGCAACGCATATGGTTTGAGTAAAAGAGACAGACTTATGCAACGAGTGTACAGCGTCATCTCTTTCTCACACGCGGACCACAGACAAATTTCGGTCTTTCATTCCTCCGTGAGCGATTCAAACGCCAGTTAGCTAAAGGCACTTCATGGTACGAATCTTAGCGATTCAGTTTAGGTACCTAAACTTGATTGCATTGGAATTGAATGGCTAACTCAAAGTTGATGGTAGGCCTTCTGTTTACTTGTTCAACAGTTCTCTCATCTTCTAGGTTGGTACTACAATCTTGCCTATTTTGAACGCCTTAAGAGTTGTGATACATGTTACAGAGAAAATCAAAGAACAGCCAGTGACTAAGGCAATTTTAACCAAGCCCTTCTGTGAGCCACACATTAATAATCAATCAAACGCCAAGGTGATAATGAAACAATGTAAGATCGCTGTGTAAGAACAATTGTCTAGAAGCTAAATTTATTCGTTTGGATACTTAGGGGGGAGGGAGACTTGCCGAGCTAACAGATACAGATAAGAATAATTTTGTATAGACATAAAGAGACACTGTCACACTGAGACATTGAGAAAAATGTCGTGATGTTTCTTGCTAGTTGTTCTTCACGATAGTTTTTCCGAACTGGTGGTAGAGTCATGTTTTAGTTGACGTCAATAAGAACAAGTAATTATCTATATACAATGAAAGAACCATAGGTAATATTTTGATAATATAGGCGCCGTAATGTTATTCTGTCTACTGCTTGCAATCATATTCATTTACTTATTGATTAAACACAAATAAAAATGTATATAAAATGCCTCTTACTTTCAGAACTAACTGTAAACAGACCCTTAAATCCAAAGTATTTACTAGATTTGTCGTCCGGTACGGACGAATGCAAGTTTTTATGTTTAACCTGAAACAAAATAATTACTATATTTTATTTTTTTAATTTTTACCTTATGTGTACCTAAAGTACTAAACGATTGAATCTAGTAACGATATAAAAATCATCGAAACTTGTAAAATGTGCTCCGACACACACTGCCTACGTATGGATTCAAAAAAGTCTGAGAACTTGTATGGGTAATCTTATAAAATCTCCCTCAAATTTAGTGATTTTTTTTTATTTATTTTTTTTTTATTTATTGTTTCACAGGGCCAACAGCACTTAGGTCTAATTTACACTTGTTTGTATTTAATTGCTTAAACAGACCGCCAATAACAGGCTCACAATTTTTAAAATGATCTTATAGAGTAGAATACCTATGTGAACTATTTTACATTTTTGGACTGAGAACACTATAAACAAAAAAGAATGACATAGAGAAACACAAAAAAGAAATTTGAGATAAATTAAACAAATGTATGTATATGAATTTACAAATAATAATAACAGTACGCGAATATGTGTATGTGTGTGTGTGTTTGTGTGTGTGTGTGTGTGTTTGTGTGTGTGTGTGTGAAAAATTATATATATGTATGTTAGGTTTACGTTCAAGTATTACACCGGAAATAGTTTCGGATGTCACTTTTGATCTGCATAGAGTTCAGCAATAACAGAATTTTTAAATGATTGCTTTGTGAGTTGGAATATATCAATTGAGTGAAATTTTTTATTGTAGCAGCTAAGCATTTGGCAAATTACCGAGTTTTTGGCATAATTTGAGTGATGAGTAAGAATATAGAAGAGAGTACAATGTCTAGTTCGCTTAGTTGGTGTTCTGAGTTGTAAGACGTGCGAGGTTAGCTCAGGGTTGTCAATTTTATTATTACATATGTCATGTAGGAACAGCATCTGTAGCAAAGTGCGTCTGTCTGTCAGTGCCAAGAGTGTGTGACTACTGCACAGGTTTGTATAGGTGGAGTTTTTAAAGTAGGTGCGATAATTAAGAGCTCTCAGAAATCTCGACTGTATTTTTTGTGATTGCGATATTAACTCACCGACATTAAAGACATTTGTTTCATTAGAGATCTTTTTGCTGTTTTGTTAGGCTTGAATTATTTATTGGGTTTAGTCAATGGGTTTGTAAATCAAAGAAGATCAAATTCATACCTGGGATGACTCAGCCTCCATTGAAGCAAAAATTTGTGTAATAACGTTGGTGATCGCATTCACAAATGTATGTATTTCATCACTCCCCTTTTTCTCTTTTTGTACAGAATTCTGTCCATGGTTTTTATGTTTGTGTTTTTTAGTCCTGCTTTTTGTGGATTTTAGTGACTCAGCAGAAACTTTTTCAAACCGTTTTTGCTTGTTTTTGGATTCATGTTTTTTTGGTTGTACAATATTTTGTACCCAAGCCATGAATGAATTCAATGAATGTTGCAGAATGTTGGCCGAACGGGGTATTTTTTCCTGATCTAAATTATTACTGGAAGTTTTGGTTGAATCGTGCTTCCGTTTCTTAATTGAACCTTTTTTGGATCGCCTGATAGGGATCTCTAAAAGTTCTCTGAAGTCGTCTTCGTTTAACCTGCGTCTTTTTATTTCTTCGCCTATTGTTTTGCTTACAATGCCCATATAATTTTTGTCTATATCCTTAATTACATTCAGGAAATCATCAGCGAAATCAATCTGATCCAATCTCTTCTGTAAAATAAATATCAATCACGTAAATACCGCCAAAAATATTCAGACAAAAAACATATATGATCACATATGGGATTATTTGAATTTAAATTTAATTTAACAAGGTGAACTGTAAAACATTTACAGGTACCAACTTTGTTTTTCAGCCTGGACATGCGTGAGCTCGTGATGGCCATTTTGATTTTCTCTAGAATGTCCTGCATCTTGACGATAAACATCTTGTCAGCTTGGCCTTCCTTGCCATCGAACTCCAGAACGGTTTCCAGGGCCACGTTGATATCACCGGCTACAGTCGCTTGGCACGTTGCTAATACTGGGATAATACAATGCTCGATTTTATCACGAATTCATTAGTAAAAACCTTTGCCTTCATTCCATGTAGCTATTATTTCCTAGATTTTTGATTAAACAAAAATAAACACACTTAATATAACGAGTTATCAGCCTTCGTTTTTAAACAGATGTAATCCCAAAATTATGAGAAAACTATTAAATAATGATCTGTGCCCCCTGGATAGACGTGATATTTCCTATTTGTTATCTCGTTTATATTTGCTAGATCAAAAACTATCCACTAATACTCCATTTTCGAAAAGATACAGCCAACTCATCTCAACTGAAAATCGTACGGGCACACTTAAAAACGGATTTTTTGAGTATTTTCTCTCATCACTAGATAAATTTGAAATGACAATGAAAGAATAAATTTATTACAAAATACTCCAATGTAAATTTTAAAGTAAAACAATCTTACATGCAAACACAGCAGCAAGTATAGATTTTAAGTTTTTCATATTGCTTTTTATTCACACAACACCATTTTTCCTTTACATTGATGTGTGTATTTGAAACGGTAATCGTATCGACCAACATGTTTTGTTGTAAAATTAAAATGATTCCTATAAAATATTTTTATTCGTCTATAAAACTATTTTTCCTTTGGCTAAGTTGCATTATTTTTAGAAATAGGTCGAATTTTATAGTAAAAGTGTGCAACAAACGATCCATGGTCAAAACCAATCGCTGTTTATCATTTAAAAGCTATAATTTTATGGATTTTTTACAAAAAACTCCATTAAGGATGTTTATTACGGGATGGCAGACTTTACACATCTCTAACTAAACAATCCGACATTTTCACATGAACTATTTCCAAGGTGAATTGTCGAGTGACTCAACGACGTTCCTTTTCGGATATTTAACCCAAATCTAAATCGATTATGGTAAATTCAACATTTTCGGTTTAAAGAATCTTTATTTAAATAAGAAATTATACAATTTCACTTTTTTATGAAGAACATTACACATTTTAAGCAAGTTAAACATACAAGCGAGCTAAAAATAGATTAATAAACAAATATAGTACAACTTTCAGTTTTGGGGGTATTTTGACATTACAAAACAAGACCAATAATTTGCTCATACAAAAAGTAATATGAAACTACCCGTGGAGTGCAGAATGTTAAATAAACAAACCATTGATAATAGGCAGGATAGATGTGGCAAAGTACTTTGTATTAATATTGTTGTTTTTTTTTTATATATTTGTTATGCATTTTCAAGTTGCAGTTTTGTGTTGTTAGTACAAATTTATTTAATGTAAATGAAAGATTTCAACATTCAACATTTTCTAATGTAGTTTTAGAAATAGCCAAATACTGCCATCGTGAATTATAAAGCAATACTTTGTTGAATCAAAGTTTCCACGTGTACTGGTTTTAGCCGTGGCTTCACTCGACTTTTTTTTCTGAATAAAAACTCTGTCCTATTTGTTACTCTTACAGAGTATTTGCAAATGATCGGACAAATTTAATACATGAAGGTGTACGAAACCAACATATTCATTATCATATTTGTAATAATTGTTTAAATTTTTTAAATTAAATATCAACAATCACCATAAATTAAAAATTAAAAACGTTACGTCACATTAATCACGTCTAGGTACTTAGTTTTTCATTTCTTGTTCTGCAAATTTGTATTTAAAAGAAACGCAGTTACTAAAGTTTTAGTAAACAGGCAACCGTTAAATCCTTTCAATTTAATTTAAGTTTGTTTAAAATCTTTAAATAGAAGAATAGAATAGAAGTTTCAAATACTGGGTGGCAGGTAAGTGTTACTACATGTAATAAAAAAAAAGAAGCTAAATAAAATCATGTCGATGCTTGGACAACTATTTAGGACTTACAATTTATTATGAATAATAAAGCTTTTGCAATGATATTTATTATTTATTTTACTTGTTTTACAAATATAATTTAATTATCTACGATAATTTATCTACTATTTGATTCGATTAATTATCTACTTGTAGAAATTATTTTATATGAATAGTGTACCTTGTAACTTTAGGAATAAATTTTGTCACTAGATGGCGCCACAAACAGATTAAAGCGCGCATTTAACTTTATAAATGTTTTTACTATGTAACCTTGGTCGATTTCACCATATGTTTTTGTGACTTTCATTATACCTGCCTCTGGTATCTGAGCTGTCTTTGTTCACTACTACTGAAAATGACATACCACAACTTCGATTTTTTCTTTGCCATGGACTTAATTGGAGTTGGTTGGTACCATTGTTCGGTATGTAAAGTAATTTGGAGGTATATAATATATACCTCCAAATTAGAAAAAAAATGTATACTATATTTTTTTTTCTGAAAGAATTCGGTATTTTGGAAAAACTATTTTAAATATTTCTGGTTTCTGTGCAGTATTTAATATTCATTTTTCATCAGTTCATTCAATTTCAATCAGTTTTTTAAGAAATTCGTATGGTAACGTCACGGTACAGTTATCTTTTTAAAATCGCATTGCAAAGTTTGCTGCATCACCTGGACTGAACAAATCTACAATTTTATATGGATTGAAAACATTGCCATGACACTTAACCAAAAAGAAACTAGAAAATGGTGCTACATGATGACGTCATATTGAGGTTGATTGTGAGTCAAATTGCTTTACGAATTTTTGTTAAAATAAGCTTTTACTAACAAACACATTATAAAAAAGTGATATCTCAAAATAGTTTTTTAATTTAGGATCAGATTTTTTTCATTACACACCGAATTGTTTAATCATATTGCTATCTGTGAACCCTGAAATTTTTCTTTCTTTTTCCTGTTTTGGGAATGGCTAAGGAACTAAGCCATACAGCCCAAGTCTTCAGTAGATAGATCGATCAGTCAGAGATAAGGAAACACATGCATAGTCTCTTATTGATTGCACATTTTACTTTATTGTTAAAACTATATTCATACATGCATGCATTCATATAAACATAAAAATAGCCAAGGTGAATCACTCGGCTATAAACGCCGAGCCGATAATGTTCGAGCCGTGCTCAAATAACAATGGCAAGATTTCACTGGGTCTTTGACTGAGCGTCTTAAAACTCAATCATTTTTAATAAATAAATAAAATTAAATAAAAATAAAATTTGTTTTTTTTTTCAAAAATTCACTTACACTAAGAAAAATAAATTATGATTATTGATTACACTTCACTAAAAATCATTTAAATATTACATCATTTAAAAAGTCAAAATCAGAATTTTTTATTGAAATTTATGAATGATTGAACGTTTTTTTTGCACTTAGGTACATACATTTCCATTTATACAAATACATACAAATCACACACAAAAAACATTAAGAATAAAAATGTTAATTACAGAAACTTAAAATAAAAATAAAAAGAAAGCAAAAATAAACTAAATTTAACGAAAATACTGACATGGTACATGTGCAACGGGCAGGTCATTAGCCCATTTGAGCACATCCTTCATTTTCTGCCATCGGCATTCGGGCCCACGGTGAGTGAAAATTGGCGATAGTCATTAATATAATTAATATTTAGATAACGAAATACTTAATAAAGAATAATTTAGAGGCAACAAAATATACATAACTAAACTGCGATTTCATATTTAACAAGTTATTTGCGCATTACATTATCTTTTAAACTAATATACGGTAAGCAAAATAAAGGGGGGGGAAAGCGTAGTCGTCGCACATTGTTCAGATGGTAATAATACGCTTGGAATCGAATTAAGTTTAAATCAATGTTAAAACAAAAAAAGTGTATTATTAACAAGAGTAAAAAAGATTTCTAAATGAATATATATATTTAAAGCAATAATCAACTACCATTATTATTTTACTGAGACTAAGATAGATTTGAAATTAGAATTATAATATACAGGGACAATTGGGTAGATGACACCATTTAAAAATGCAAGTTTTTATCATTTATTTATAAAATATTAGTTATTTAATATCGAAATTTTATAGATTTGAAAACTTAAAAAAAGAAGCAAAAACTTATTATAATATATGTTAAATTTTTAAATATCATTAGCTTACTGACATTAAATATAACAATTTTTTCTATGACAGTATGCATGTAAACGCATTATCTACGCAGCTATTATATATTTTATCCAAACGCCCATACAATTTTAGTATGATTCACAAGTCGTGACGTCACAGCTCAGAACCGTTTTGTATGGAGCGTTTTTTGGCGACTCGCAGCGGCTCCTCTAACACATCGCTGTATCTAGAAAACTATTGATGCAATATTTATTTACTGTTGATAAACTATTTAAATATGAAATAAAAAAGTAGTCATATACCCAATTATATACAGCAAGCATTTTAAGCAGTAATAACAAACAACTAAATTTTAAACTTTCGACAGTGATTTATTTTATTTTGTCCATGAAAATACTTATCTTTATACGTTATATATATCTTTAGACGTTTCTTTTGTACCGTTTTCATAGCCAGCAAACGAGCACACGACCTAAGTGGCACCCGTGGCCATGGAAAACAAACACCATTAATCATATATAAGTATGTTTTCTTTGTTTTGTTTGTTTTAAATACGGTGTGAGATTGCGCGCCGGGCACATGCAGTTGAATGGTTTTAAGCATATGATGAAAATTGTAGATAGCCCGAACTGCGCTCAATGTGGTGTAAAAGACGATCTTTACCACCTTTTAGCGGAGTGTGTCCGGAGCGCAGATATGAGACGAGAGATTTATACTAGGTTTAATATCATAAAAGAAAATGTCGGTATATTTCAGAGTATCTTAGCTGCGCCTACATGGGAGGCGGCTAGGATGCTATATAAGTATATGTATAATATCTTAAAGGTATCAAATTAATATAAGTTGTAATTTTGTACGAGTGGACACTATGGGACTGTCATAGTTGTAACACAACTCAAAGTCCCTATATAAAATTTGAATAAAAAAAAATACGGTGTGATTCGTTGAACTTGTTTGTGCGTGTTAGCTTTTAGCAAGAAGTATTTCTAGCAAGTATTTCTAGGAAGTATTTTTAGCAAGTATTTCTGGTTCTCTCTGCTATAATCTGCGTGCCTTCCCTTAAACCACACAACGAAATAGCCCTGGGTACCGTGGAAGCCAAATAAGAAAGTCTGTAGTAAACAGATTCCAACAGTAATTGTACCTTCCTAAAAGGTACAAAGAAGGTACTGCCACGTTTGCGTATGATATGCCTCTTGATTATATTAGGTTTAAATAAAATTTGCTTATTGAAACCAAAATGGAGAAGGTATTTGGATTAACCGAAATAAACCTCACTATCATAGAAATCCATCAAGGAGCGTATTCAGTCGGTTATTTTTAATATGGTCACACACATGTAACGTTTTCAAAGGGTTTTTAATTTTGATGAATATTTAGAAGGCACCTGCCAACGTCATACTAATAATTGGATATGACGTTGACATGGCTTAAAAATTGACAACCAGTTCTGACATACATTGTTTTTAATTATTTTTATAATGAATGTAAATTGAAAGAGGCCCGATCTTGTTAATATTTTTTTTGTTTATTAATTATTGATTTACTAAAGCGCACAATGTCAAAACGTTGGCTTTTTCAAAACACCTGCATAGCTTTTTAAGATTTTAATTTATACATTTTATTGTTAATTTGAGTGAATGTAAATTATAACTTTCGATTTGTAGCGAATATGTTTGATCCCTAATACTGAGCGGGATAAAACATCGAAAACTTTTTAATACATATCAATATTTACAGTATTTGTAAAAACTGATATATTTACTTCACATTGGTATTATAATGTCTGTCATTAGTCATAAATAAGATAATTTATTAAGATGAGGCTGTTTACACATATTTCCGACTATATTAAGATGGAGGCATGATAAAAAAAGAAATATATATAAATTAATTTATTCATGTTAAATTATCTGTGTATTACAAATATTTTATGTGTAAAGAAATATACATTTTAAACTATAGTATTAGAAGTCTAAAGTTGAAACAAAAGTAAAGTATCGAAATGTATAGTAACTGTAAATTATATTTAATACATGTAGATCTAATCATATATATTATAATAAATTAAATACTCTGGCTGGTGATTGATAAAAAAAGAATTGGCTATTCACCGTTTTCTGTTTTTCTAAGGACTCTGAAATTTTTGCGTAAATGTGGCGATAATGTTGTAATACTTAAACTTGTCAAAGAAAACCTATAATGAGCTGTAATGGGCCTTAGTTTAAGTTAATAACTATAATGTATTTTTTTTTTGTAAATGACTGCTGGTTTTCAGTAATGAATAAATATTATAACGCATTCTTAAGCTAACTTGTACGTAATCGGATAAACCGACAGTTGTCAAGAAATGGCGCACTAAGTTTGTTGTTAATTTATTTATATATTAATGGGAAATCAACAATATGCTGCACTGATAAGATAATACAGCTTTTCATAGAATCTGACAGGCGAGCACATCGATTACAGATTTGCACAACGTAGAATACACTGCAATACAAAAATAAAAATCTTTAAAATCTAAGTTGAAGAACTAATAAGTTATTGTGACAGGTCTAATATAATAATCTAATTCCTATTTTAAGTTTAATTTAATATTAAATGAAAAGTAAATTAAGTTTTTCACATCAATAAAACAGTAATTTTGAGGGTTAAACATTATGCTCTAAGATCGAGTGCAAGATTCAATAAGGATGTCACAGAAAATGTCCAATTGGACATATTTATTAACAAAAGGATTGTTATAAGATGAAGTTAATCTAATGAGCGGAGCACCGATTATACTTTTATAGAATCCATCCAATAGCATCCGACATAATAGTTTTGTTTCTTCAAAATTACTCCGCAATGTCAAAATCACTCGCCCAGATTTGGTAGATACGCATCCCCATACTGAGTTGTCCATTTTGACGCAATTATCATTATTCTGGTTATTCGACGGGTTCAAAGTATGCATTAAAATGGCGTCCTTCACTGTATATGTTATCTTCTGTATTCCCATTAGCCTTTCTCAGCGATGACGAGCCCTTTTCTTGTGGATCTCGAAATATCTGTATATTTAAATATTTTAGAGTAACGGATCACTTCGTTAATTAGTGCGTAAATAATTCGTGTGTGGTAAATCAGTGGATAATTAATTAATGGGTAATTGATTAGTGGTTAATTGATTAGTGGGTAATTAATTAGTGCGTTTGGCCGAATCAAATAAAAAAGGGACATATTTTTGAGTTGATATGAAGGGTTATTATTTAACATCTCACGTAACATAAATTTCTTTTGCAAATCTTAATATTTATGATTCTTTGAATCAAGTTTAAGATCCAACCGTTATTTATTTCTTATCATATTAATAACTTGTGTGTATATAAATATGTATATAAATACTAAAATAAATAAATCCCCAGACAAACACACCAACTATATGGCCCCAAAGTAAGCAGAGCTTGTGTGTGATGACGGTACAGCGAACTGGGGGTAAACACAGAATAAACATACATATATAAATACAAACAACCATGACCCGAGAACAAGCATCACACAAATGAATGCGCCTGCTAGGACTCGAACCTGAGACCTCCAGCGTATGAGACAGGGCTACTGACCACTACGCTACTCGGCCGTTAATATAAATAATAATTATAAATATTAATGCGATGTTTTATAATTATTCATAGTAATTCACCAGGCCACTGCAGCTAATTCATAGTTGCTTTGACACATGCGGGATACAAGTCTTCAGATTCCATAAAAATTCAAAGTGTTTCCTGACGATGTATCCTTAACTGTCAGGATTGTCTTTAGGCACAACGACCGAGTCCTGATCGGGGCACTCATTTGTGTGATGGACATAGTTGTTTGCTCTCGGGTCATGGTTGTTTATATTTATATGTATGTGTTTATTCTAGGTTCCTCCAGTTTGCTGTATGGTTATATATAACACAAGCTCTGATCACCTCGAAGCCATCTAGGTGTGTTTGTCTGGGGATTTATCTTGATTATAAAGTATTATGCAGACTTGCCGAGCTAACAGATGCACATAAGAATAGCTTTGTATAGACATACATTGATTTTGAAAAAAATATACCCGTGAAGCTTCTTGCCAGTTCTTCTTCAAGAAGGTTTTTTTCGAACTGGTGGTAGAATCATGTTTTATTTGACGTCAATAAGAACAAGTAATTGTCAATGTTGAGAAATAAATATTTGAACCAAAACGCTAACTTTTTAAGCAACTTAATACAAAACAGTCCCTACAGCTTGTTTAGAGAGCTCGGACTTTTCCCTCGGCGGTATCAAGTTCCAAGTTACTGTCGTATAGTCAGCTTCATCCCAAGTTCTCGGATTTATTTCGTCGTTCTGTAAGAGATAACATAAGCATTAAACAATCAATATATCATTTATTTCCACCGTACTATATAACTAGGAGGGGGTTCGGAATTATTTCTGAGGTATGTGGGTTTCCTACCGATGTTTGCCTTCATCTTTCCTGACGTTTTTTCTGATGTAAATTAACCACTGCGACTTTTAGACTGCGATTAGATTCTTAACTACTGAAATAATTTCATCTTTTATTATCAAATCAAATAGCCGATTTTTTTATAAATAAACATGTGTAGGCTGCTGTTATGTGATACAAAAAAAATGAATTATAATGCTTGTTATACCTGTTCCCAACGATGCACTCTCGGGAATCTATGCCGCTTAAAGGTCGAGATAGTCTTCAATTCAGTTGTTGCTTCAATCATGTTCGTTGTTAGCTCTTCTCTTGCTTGTATTAGGAATCTATTTACAGATTTTGCTTTTGTATTTGAATATTTTCTTGCTGACCATTCTTTTGTGGATGAATGATTTCTTTCTCCTTTCTTCGTCTCCTGCGCGGGCTTTCGTGGTTCTTCTTTCGGATGGTCATCGAATTTTTCATGTTCAGCTTTTGATGTATCATTTGGATTACCTACAAATACAACAATTTGTATTTTTCGATTGCCCTTTTTTTCGTGATTTCGTTGTAAGGTTTTATGCTTTGTTGTTGGTTGTATTTTAGTTTTTACGGAAGATCTCTTTTTGTTTTCTTTTGCTGCTAATTTTGATAACTTGGCCCAAAATGATTCTAACTGTTGTTTAATAAAATCACGCTGCATAGCATCCAAAGCTCGATAGTGATTGAAAAAGAGTATTCTCATAGCCTCTTTAGTTACTGCAACAAGTTTGTCGTGGTTTTGTCTCTGTGCTTCCAATTGATACCTTTTTCTATTTTGCATACGTAGGATGCGTTTTGAGATATTATGATTATGCTTTTTAGACGCATTCCTAATTTTTAAGTAGGTACTCATACCTTCAATTACTGTGTGTGAATTTTTTGGTAGAGAAGATTTCTCTGGTAAATTAAGAGTGTTTGAGTTAGAAGGGAGTTTCATTTGATTATTGGAACATATTCTGTGCGAGGCTTGCTTCAGAACGTTTAAAGCAACTACGATAGACCTTTTGACCACTGGGATCTCAAGTAGGCGATTGAAGGTTTTATCAGTATCGTACCTTTCTGCAATTTCGTTTTCGATTGTTTGACTCACAGTTTTAAATTCACGTGTATGAAGATTGCAAAGCAATCCAAACAATTGTTGCAGAAATTCAGTCAGTTTCGCCTTGTCCTGCAGAAAAAATTAATTTGATTGTTTGGAGTTACAAATTCATACGATTGAAATAATGGAAAGAAACATTCTGCTGTCGAAGGAATTTACAAAACTGATAAGGATTGTTTTCTTTATGATGATTATAAACGTTGAATCATTGTTTAGAAAAAAACTGTAATGTAAAAAATATTACCGTCCCAACCATCCTCGACTTAGACGCGATAGGTGCCGCTCCGACTGTGTGAATCATGAGCTCTAAGCTTCTCTGCATCTGCTCTTCGATGTGCTTCTCGGCTTGCATATCTCGCCAACTAATTTTGATGCCTGCACTGGGATCCATTGCGTTTGCTTCTATAAATACTGAAATTGTAATAAAATAAATTTTCTAATATTTAATGTCATTGCCGCCATTCAGCTTGCGCTAGGTTTGGGTTCATCGTTAATTTTTTTGTTGATTCATTTGTTTTGAAGCAACTGCATCCCATCAAATAAGTGATGTGTTAAGACTTAGTCTCTAAAAGACAGTGTTACTCGCTAATCTCCCTCAAATATGGTTGAGGAGGGCGATAGCTGGATCCCGCATTAACTCGTGAACGGGTGCCGTTTGAGGGTGTTCGTCGTTTGGATACTTGGGGGGAGGGAGACTTGCCGAGCTAACGGATGCAGATAAGGATAACTTTGTATAGACATAAATAGACTCTGTAAATTTATTTTGATATACCCGTGAAGTTTCTTGCCAGTTCTTCTTCACGAAGGCTTTTTCGAACTAGTGGTAGGGTCATATTTTATTTGACATCAATAAGAACAAGTAATTATCACCGTTTTAAAATTTCGAAAATAAAATAAATCATTTATTATTATAAAAACTGCAACAATGAAAAGGCTATTTGTCAGGTTGTGCTCTAGATTTTAGATAACGTTATATAGTTTTGTGATCACGGAATACATTATAATAATAATAATAATTCTGGGTGGGGCACCGCACTGCTATTCAAACTAATTTGTAAACCAACGATCCCAAAACCTACATATTTCGCTATGGAGAGTTCAACTAGAAGATACAATTTGCAGCCACTTCTTGGAGTTCATCAGGGCACGCCGGCAGCTGACTCTGGGCCCAAGATAAAAACCGTCCGTGGCACGGAGTTACACAGCCAGGGAGAGCCCCGAATCTATTGCCGCCAATCATCGTTCATACGAACCTTACTCATCTCGTTCATAATCAATACCTTTACAGTAAACGCTGTGCAGGAGGCAGAAGCCTTGAGTCTAACGTCTGCTGCTGACGCCACACATCGCACCAGCGATGGTCTGAAGCAATGCACAAGTTCATCGAAGCCACTTATCTCATTGTCACCAAAAATTTAAAATACCTAATGTCGAGGATATTTCGACGCCTGACACAATTTATTTCACCAGCAGGCCTATTAAGGACAGCCTCTAAACAGAGAATAGGAGGTCACCATGGAGCAATATTAATCAATAACAACAAAAAGTGCAAGAAAACATCGGAACTGAAGTAATTCCTTGGTTAACTAAACTCAGTTATTACACAAAATATATTTCATATTTCAACCAAATTCGTTAAAGATGTATAGCAGATGATAGGCATAAACCCCAAAACCATCTAATTCAAATTGCAACCATAAAAATGGGCTGCAGAGTCGTTAGTAAATTTCGTCTTAATTAAAAAAACGTCTTAATTTTCCAAGATGATACAAGTATTTACATTCTTGTTTAGTTAAAATACCGCAAGATCCATCCCCGTAAATTGGTGAAAATTTGTTTATTTGATTTTATTCTAACTTTTTTAATAGTCAAGACATATCAAGGATTACAGAAATATAATTTACTAGATTCAGCTAGTATAACGATTATTTTTAAATCCAAATTGCTGTTCACTTAAAATATTATGCTTTGTAAAGAAAACTATATTATTTATCCTACATGGCCCTTTCAAAAGCTTTTGATAAAATTGGGATATGTGTAATTGGGCGGTAATTATTCAAATCCCAGAACTCTTCATTCTTATGAAGTGGTTTTATAATCGGTGCTTTAAGTCAACTTTGAAAAAGTCCTTCAGACATCGATAAATTTATTATAAGTAACAAAGGTCCTTCTATTAATGTTAATTTTTAAAATTTTAATTCGTATTGTGTTTTTATTAGCTCTCGTCTGAAGTACTGCGTAGCATGTAGATTTGTGCATTGACATCATATTTTTACTTTTTTTTAAATATGTGTTTTTATGGTTTGGGATTTTCCTCTTTTTCCAATATAAAACAAACGCTTTATTACACATATGTGATATCATGTAAATGGTAATATGCGACCTAAGTATTCTGTGGTAAAACTGTATATTTAAGAATACTCTTTGTTATCCAATAAAAATAATATAAAATAAAGATACAATTCAAGAATTATTTGCTAGAGCTGAAATAAAAACTCACACACATAAATATAAATAATAAACTTTAGTTTAGTTTAGAATTAATTGTCTGGACGAACAGTATATAACAATGATATCAGATGAGAAGAGGTTAGGGAAAAACCATACTTACTTGTTAATATAAAACTGATAACAAATATTAAACACATAATTAATTGATTTAAGTGATTCTTATTTACATCGTATAACAAAACTATGATTAAGGTCTGATTGTTCAATGCTCAGATCAATTTTATCAGCAAAATACTTTTGCCAGTTGACAAGACTTTCCACAGAAATTATGTCTAGTTATAAAATTTATCCTAATGATAAAAGTTATCTGAGCATCGAACAATTAGCCCCAATTCAAACATAATTCATTCGTATCCAATGTATTGACACATTGTTCATACATTGTATCGAACCTTCGCAAACACCTGTGGATTTGTGATAAAAAAAAGCATTCCAATTTACGTCGATATCAGCGACTGCGTTACATCATGTGTTATTGAAACTCATTTAGTACAATACTTTCAGAAATTCTTCAGTGATAGAAGTGAACTCGAACATTGAAATAAAAGTTTCTGCTTTTGAATTTGTGGTAATGAACATTGTTTTGGTAGTATGTGGTCCCTCTTCGATTGGACGGCTAAATGCAGTAACACTCATAATTATTTAAGGTTTGACTTAATAACAATCTTATCAAAGGAATTTTAGATAGATCACAGAAGCCATTCAAATTAAATTTTAAAAGAGAAAAACTTTAGAAGCTTCCCCAGAATGAGATATTATATTTTTTTTTAAATCAGCATCCAAAAAGCTGCAAGACTTAAAGCTCAAGACACTGCCAGCACTTTCTGTGTTACCCTGAACGCCACGCTCGCAGACTGAGAAAGAGCATGGATGTGATTTAATGCTTTCATAACTATCAAGACGCCTGTCATCCAGTGTTGCTAGATCAGGGAATTTCCCCCTAGATTTAGGGGTATTTCGACCGAGTTAAGGGCAAAATAGGGGGAAAATATATTTAGGGGATTTTTTTGGGGCAATTAAAAAAAACCATCAAATACAGTTTTTTTTACCAAATATCACGTACTGACGCTTTGTTATTAATTTTTTTTTACCATTTTAAATTACCTGAGCGCCCACAACTAGTCTAGGTCGAGATCCGAGGAAGAAAGAAGATTGAAGAAAACGAATAAAAAACTATAATTTATAAAATGCGGCTGAATGAATAAATCGTGAAAACTTAATTAATTAACTTTTAACATTCACTGACTTATATATTAACAATGCTAACCTATATACATATACACTTAGAATAATTGGTATTTGTGTTTAAATTTATTTGTTGTGCCATTCTTTATGCGATAATTTATGCATGGAATTACTTCGTTAAGTTTTTCGTCACAACATTCCTTCAATATTAAGTGGAATTGATGTAATCGAAACACGTTTGCTGTAAACGTGACGTGGCATATTACATCAAGTAACAAATGTGTATTGAGTGAAATTCATTTACGAACGCTCAGCCCTTCAAGGGAAGAGTAGATATGTTACCTGAAACTTGATAGCTGAAATGTATTATTATGTAGCGGACCCTCAGACATTGTTGTTTACAAAGAAATACTTACAGAATGACTGTTTTCTTACTCTTTAGGAATACCAGCAAGATGCAAAAACTCGATCACGACTGCACAAAACCAGTTTTTTGGTTTGTAAAAAAATATTAATTATGAACTCGTGAACTTGTTTGTTAAAGATGTTAAGTATGATTCTTAAAAAACAATTGACTTCCGACGATGTCCGTTTACAAGCGATGTACGGTAAAACTCTATTAAGTTTATGTAACATTGTTTTAAACACAGTAATAAGTATTTGTCTTACAATAAATTTATTAAAAAATAAATATTGCCTTTGTCATAAAAAAGTTTTCGTTGTAAATGTGTGGAACATTGACGTGTTCATTGTTGGCTCATTATTATTCTCTATTGCTGCGTTCCGTTTGCCGATTACAGCGCTCACAGCGCTAAAAGTGCTCAAAACCGTTCCGATTCGTTTGAGCGCGCTAAAAGTGTTATTAGTGCTATTGCAATCGGAACGGTAAATATCGCGCTAACATTCTGATTGTTCGTCGCTTAAGTCTAAAGTTACAATTTCATTAAGATCTGTGACCCTGAATGAAGCAGGATCCATTTTTTCATATTATAACAAAAAAAATTAATAAGCAAGCTTTTAAAATCTTTAATCGACTAATAAAAACATCAACAAAGTAACGTCATGTGTCAGTATTGACAGGCCGCTCACAGCGACCATGCTCCGTAGCTTGGGCACTGTGAGCGGGAAGATGGCGGCGTTTATGACGTGATTGATGACGTATCGATATCGCTGTGAGCGCGCTCACGGGCAAACGGAACGGGTATATGAGCGCTGTGAGCGCTGTAATCGCAAACGGAACGCAGCATATGTCAGAGATATGACAGGCGCATCATTATTCAAGTTGAATAAGTTGATATTAAAACAATAATAATATTAAATTTGCTCTCCTTGCATTAAGATAATGTATTGTAAGATTAAGATCAATGTATTGTCAGCACCGTTATTGATAATTTCAAAAGATCCTTTGGATCGAAAGACGTAATAATTACTGTTGGAATTAGCCGTAATCGTAAAGTTATAACGTGATAACAAGTTGCTTCAACTGCACGCTGCAAACTTTGCTCATACTCAAGTGGATTTTACTAGTTCAGAAGTGAACACAGCCAGACAGAAGAGCCATCCAAAAAAATAAAACTAAGAAATAATAATACACAAAGAGTATATTCTTTATTTAAATTTCTCATATGCAATCATAAAGTTAGAAAATTCATTATCTACACAATGAAATATATAGTTTTGATAGCGAATTTATGAATGCTCCAATTTAAATTTTGAAATCGTGGATACAAATGGTGTTTATCATTGCAAGCCCTTACCACCTTAGATTCAGATGTTGGTCTTCATTTGAACACACAATGTTGCCACTAATTAGTTTTTTATTTACTAAAAATATCTAGACTTAAGAATTTAATGTATTTAATCTGTGTGTTTCCCAAATAAACTTAAATAAATAAATGAATAATAATATTTATATCGAGCAAAGCGAGCGCGCAAGTAACTGCGATGCTTTCGACGCCATCGAGGTGCAAATCGTGGGGACGCGGGCGGAGAGGCGCGAGGTGCAAGCGCTTATCACTCCACCGCCGTTGTTTCCACTAAATAATTTTTTATTTACAAAAAATTGTAGCTTTAAGGATGAAAATACATTTTTATTACCACTGCGATTTTCTTATAACTTGGTGCCTTTGTACCTCAGCTACCCGTTTTGTGTGCGATGTAGGCAAATTGGGTCCTTTCCTAGACATATAGATAGTGTAAATAATACGTTAACTCGTGGACGGGTGCCATTTGAGGGTATTCGTCTTTGGATAGTAGGGGGGAGGGGGGACTTGCCGAGCTAACAGATCCAGATAAGAATAATTTGTATAGACATAAAGAGCCTCTGTAAATTTATTTTGAAAAAATATACCCGTGAAGTTTCTTGCCATTTCTTCTTCGCGAAGGTTTTTTACGAACTGGTGGTAGAGTCATGTTTTTTTTGACTTCAATAAGAACAAGGTGTTGTCGATGTCGAATAATAAATATTTGAATTTGCTAACACTATATCAATTCTCTTTGATTTATTTATTAGAACACCAACAACTTTACAACAAATAATGCACATTTGGACAATAGTTTAAACAAGGTATTGCAAGTCGTAGACTCAATTATAGGTGACAACAGCATGCGACAACATTCAAAATATTTAGCTACTTATATAAAGAAGAAATAGTTTTTTTTTTGACAGCTAATTACATTACGTTAAAAAATAAATGTTATAAACTTTTACTCATCACCTTATACAATTTGTAGATAAATCGTACAAATGTACAGAGTCACTTAAGCTATTGACCAAGGACCAAGGACTAAGGACTAACTGATTTACTGAGTTATAGATATATGAATATTAAAATTACCAGATTTAGACACTGAATTATAACAATACAATATATAATAATTAAAAATTTTAATCTATCAAGCAGCTGCTCATGTAACATACAACTCATTGTGTTTCGTCAAAATATATTTATCGATTTCAGCTTCCGTTGCAACACACAAACTATGAGCCTTTGGATCGCTTTTTAAACGTTTTTTTAATATAAAACTGTAGTTACTTTCGCAACTATATAAATAGACAACTTTGTAAAAAAATTTCAACGTTTTGTTCTCTATAAAACAGAATATCTAAGCAGATTGGGCCGCCTCAGAACCCTGGCCATCCAAGCGTATTACGATGACCGCGTATCAACCATCCTCTCTGCAGCAAACAGACGTATTCCTAAGAAATACCTAGACCCGAGAAAGAGGACGTCACCCGTGGGACTCGGAGTGCACAAAAATAGTTCGGGAACGGAACAGAGCGGAAGCGACTTGTCGGACAGCAATTACTGTAGATATTTTGTAAACTTTAATATATTATACTTATACTATAACTTTTATAATTATAATTATATGCACGATATTGTATAAGACACGTGGGCAATATGTTTGTTTATATTCATAATAATTATTTATGGTTATATTTATCTATGTATACTTGAATGTGTTCTAACTGTTCGTGTAGGTGGTTTTTTTGTTGCTTTTACTTAATTCACCTACCTTACCTATGTTCCATGTCATGATTCACTTTCTTTGAAACATTATCTACACCCGTTCTACTACCTAAAGGTAGAGAATGCCTTGTGGCATTAAACCACCCTGTACCACATAACGTGTGCAAATTTTATAAAAATAATTTTAAAAAATATGTCCAAAGTATTTTGGACCGTCGTTATAATCACGTTTACCTGGTGGTTTCCCGGTAAAAGGAAAGGTACAGCCAGTAGGATTAATGGCATACGAGCAATCCTACCTGACGTCTGCTATATTAATACCAATACATAAAACACCAACGAGTAAAATGCCTCGGATGCGGACGCCACTCAGCTTCAACTGAATCCTTTGCTATTTTGTCAGCTATGAACCTACAAAAAAAAAACGAACTGCAATTTTCAAATAGGAGCCTTTGCCTAATTTATAAGGGTGCTAATTAAACAGACTTCTTTTTAATATCATTATTCGCCTCTAAAATCTACATTGCCTTCTAAATTACTAAGTCAGCCACAATTTACGAGCGTCTGAACGATACTATCTTCGCCACTAAAAATATGTTGTTACATGATGTTTTTGCTATAAAATTTTGAATTATCATCCAATTTCGATAATGGCGCTTCGCCGGGTGCTGCCGCACCACGCTCGCTTCACTCGCTCGGCTCGCGCATGCAATAAATGCAGCCTAACATTAACCTAACCCAAATTTAACTACTACGCTTTCTATAGAATATTTAGTAGGCGTTGCAAAAAAGACGAATTAGTTTATTACCCGTGGCTTAGTTATAAAATAAGAATTTTAAAAATTAGAAGTTTGATCACGTGGCCAATAAAGAAATTTGTGGCTCGACTTATAATTTCCCATTTTTTTAAATATTGTTTAAGGCCCTCTTATTCTCATGCAATCGGCATTAAGATCATTTCCAGTGCGCCTAACAAAGTTCGCAAAAGCTCCAGGAAAGTATACACTTGGAGAACCACAGTATAAAAACCAGCTGGGAGTTAGGAAATGGTATGAAGCATACCTTATTTTGTTTTATTTTATAAGTTTTCTATATTGTGCATTTAGTTTAATGTGGCATTATTTATAAAAACGAAGTACAGCAGAAATGCATAGATTTTAAATCTTACTCAAAATAAGAGAACAATCGAAGAAGGGAATTGATTTCATCTTTTCAAACCGACCTAGGTAGGAAAATTAGTACGTGGTACGTTCAACATTTTTTTAAATGTTTACACATTATTTGTTAATTTGCATTTTGGTGGTAAAAATAATACAAATTTTTATTCATTTTAAGTATTTCATTCGAAATACTCATTACAAAGTACACTGATGATTTAAGCTGTCAAAGCGCTCGCCCCAGCAATAGGTCGTTGAGACTGGCCTGTGACGTCACACGGTGGAGTTAAGACATATTTAAAATCAGATCCAAAAACATCAACTATTAAAAATAATTAACTTTTGATACAATTAGTGTTGAACTCTGGAGTTTATTTTAATATTATTTATTTATTTATTTTAATTTAATATAATCAAGTGTCGTTCTTGATGAAGTTGAAACTTTTAATTGATAAGTTCGCCAAAATTGGCCTCACATTAAACTTTGGTAAAGGTGAGCTATTTATTATCGACTTATGTAACAATAAAGAAATAATTATTCAGGCTTTTCAATCAATCGCTCCTGGCATCACTGTAATAGATAAATCTTCCCTTCGGCTCCTAGGTTCACCAATTTTCGATGACTCCTTTCAGAACTTTATTATTGACAAATTTTCAGAAAGTTATTACCGGGTTTCACAAATTAATAAACATAATGGCCTTTTACATTTCACTTCATTGCTTATTTGTGCCAAAATTAATTTATTATCTTCACTGCTCACAATTTTGGAGACACATCAATTTACTTTCGGATCTCGATGAAAAAATTAAGTCAACTCTTTCGAATATTCTGAACATAAGTTTTGATAATAATTCCTGGGATCAAGCCAGTTTACCAGTGCGCTTCGGTGATTTAGAAACTCAAAAATTTCTTCTCTAGCTTTGCCAGCCTTTTTATCTTCTATTTACAGTAATAAACATACTATCAATAAAATTCTCTCCTCTTCTTTTAAGGGCGAGATTTCTCATCTTTCGGATGCCGAAAAGCACTGGAATATTGTATCAAACAGTTCAGCTGCTCCACAAAATCTCGCGTCACAGGGTCAGTGGGACGACGTGCTTTGTATTTTAGAGCGGAATAAACAAATACGCCTAATTTTACAGTGCGTGCTCGTCTGCTAGCGCTGGGTTCTTGGGAGTCTGGGTTATGGTTGCAGGCGCTTCCGTCATCTAACTTGGGAACCCTTTTTAACAACCATAGCTTTAGACTTGCCTGTAATAAAATTGTGTGCTAGACACCGCTGCCGCTGTGGCGTGCTGGTCGATGAGCTCGGTCGCCATGGCCTTTCATGTTTTCGCAGCGGTGGCAGATTATCTCGCCATGCCAGTTTAAATGACATCATCCATCGTGCTCTTGTTGCCTCCAACACTCCCTCGGTTCTTGAACCGTCAGGACTGTTGAGTGACGATGGCAAGCGGCCTGATGGTATGACTCTGGTCCCGTGGAGGATGGGTAGGCCGCTGGTGTGGGATGCAACCTGCGTACACACTCTCGCGGCTTCCCATCTTCCTACAACTAGTGCACAATCTGGTTCTGCTGCTAATAACGCTGAAAGCCTCAAACGTAGAAAATATCAGAATTTGGGTAGTTTTTGAGGCTTTTGGCGTTGAAACCATGGGATCCTGGGGACCAGGGGCTCATCGCCTTTTTTCGGACTCAGCGTGGCGATTAGCCTATCTCGCACAACGAATTTCTATTGCAATCCAGCGTGGTGATCCGGCCAGCGTTTTGGCTACGTTGCCTTTAATGGATTTAAGTTTAGATTTAGTTTTTTATTTGTAGCATAATTTTATTTTATTTTATAATTGTTAATATAAGTTAAATTTTGAATTTGTCAATAAAAATATTTTTAGAGTAATATTTAAAACAAGTTTAAATTCATATTGTATTTCTCAACATTAAGTTACTTGTTCTTGTGGTAGTTATACGTGGGACACGTTTAGAGAAAAAAAATAAAAATGCTCTATAGGTTATATTTTTGTCGTGATTGAGCAAAAGGCCTCGGAGTCCCGTGTTCGGTCGCTTGTTGCTCGCAGCATCAAAAACTTCTGGCAAGCATTTAGTAGTGTACCAGTGTGCATTAACGTCACGTTGGTTATTAAACCAACTCCCGTTGGTTTATTTATTTATTTATTTATGGTGTATTTTATCAATTCCCGTATTAACGGGAATTGATAAAATACCCCACTTAGGAGAAAAACCTTGCGTTATACCACCGGTACACGGTAGCGTTAGAAGGCGCCTTGTTCATAAAGCTAACTGAAGCCGATTTAACGATTCATCAGGTTTTAAGTTGGACTTGCAGACGTGAGAAAACCATTGCACGAAAATGATCCCGACGAAAATCCACTTTTATATGATACACAATAGTTTCAATAGTTAATGCTGGTAAAAAATTTAAAGAGAACTTTAAATGCAAAACAAATATATGTTTACTTTTAAATAATCGAATTTCCAAACCAAATAATGTCTCGCCAGCGTTCCAAACACCAAAAACCACCATCAGTAGCGTAGTACGCGGTGAACATTTGTAAGATGTATACAATTGTTTGTTCTTGGGTCTTTAAGTTCCATCTCAGTCTTTTTATTTATTAAATTAAAAATATCTAATTACCAGATCGGTCGGTTGCACTGTACATTTTGTCGGGTTTGACCCAAGTCGTATAATAAATAACTCAAACAACTACAAATCAATAAGTCCCGAGTCACTTGGCTGACAGGTCTTGTCCTGATGACGTAATGTACTACATCTGTGCTTCAAACCAAAGTATAATATTTCTTAATATTAAAAACAAGCTTATACACGTTTATTGAAATATAAAATCTGTTGAATACTACAGATAAAGGTTATAAATAAATAACATCAAAACTTTTAGGCGGAGCACAGGTCGCATCATTTAAAAAGAACGCTGTCTGTCACGCTGCGCAGTAGGCGATTTATCGGTCTATTTGGTGGTATGAGGTACGGCGCGGGGCGGGCGGGTCACGGGCCACATGCTTGCAGGTGGGCTATTGGTTCGTCACGTCAGTTGATCTCTGCTTCCCGCGTTGAATCCACGCAACGTTCGTTTTCAAAATACCATTGCACACAAAAGTTTTTAATTACGATTTTGGAATTATGGTTTTACATAGAAAATGATTTTTGACGTTGATTGTCTTAGCTTAATAACTTAATCGATAATTTAATGTCACCCACGATGACTTAATGGAAGGAGTTTCCCCATTACTTTAATATTATTACTTTTTGTTACTTATTTTTACTTTTTTTTTACCAATATACATTAAATATTCTACACTGAATCAAACATGTTTTATTTCTATTTAATGATATTCTATCTAATATATTTTTAATGTGCCAGCCAATATACGAAGCCGCAAGCAAAAAGCCTAGTACTTTCGTGCGCGATTGTACCCTTGCGCAAACACCCCGTCTACTTTCTTCAGCGTTCTTTTTACATGATGCGACCTGTACCTAGATGTGTGTACATTATAAATGCTTTTATTTTAATTCAATACATAACTATTTAAATTACAATTACAACAGTAACAATTATTACGATACAATCTTACTTCAATTCAATAAATAACAATAACGAACTTTTTGACATTCAAACAGAGACCTATGTTGCTCCATAGTTGTGTGCATCTTTAACAAAAAGGTATTCTGTGATATTTCTTCTCTGTAAATATTTTATACTTCACATATTATTAAATATTCATCGACTCCGGACGAGGCACAAGAATAGGTCACTGTCCAGAGACGATCTCAATTACTGGGAATACAACTAATAACTATGGATGATGTAATGTGTGATAACATGTAATGGTGTCTTGTCGCTTGTATAGACTTATATTTTATTTACAATTGTAACACTGTTATCCAAGGAAAATAAAACAAATGACTTTGGCGTAGACTCGAGTCAACCACGTATAATAAATAGAAATAGAAATGCATTTGTTTTAATTAACTTGCAATGTCACTGATGCCACATTGCTACCTACTTCTTGGCAATAACTAACACGCGCCAGTAATTTCAAACAATCACACCATTTGTAATATGGACACGTTGACACGATGTCCACATGACGAGGATTCGTTGCGTAAATTCAGTATGAAGCCTATAGGACCTACGCTTGGCTCGCGTTTTTAACTCGCGTACCGTTCCTACTCCTCTCTATTTGAAGTTATAGAGATATTAAAATTTGTTACCAGTAATAAATATCGAAAATCATGATACTAGCAACACTTTTGAACCGGGTTGTATAGCGTTTAATTGTTCACTCGTGATCACGGTATCTGCAAAGGTTTCGAAACGTCGGTGAAATGCAGTTCAAGATTGGTCTGTTTAATATAATAAATCGTGAAAACTCAAGAAAGTAACATTCTGTTTTATACCAGAGATGAGCTAAGTGACGTGAAGCAAATTAAGTAATTTAAAGGGTCGATATTTGTAAGCAGACCACAGCTTCCTTGCGATGATTTATGCTGAGTCGTTCATGTATATTGTTCTATTGATCAATGTCATCTCTAAAATGTTCTTCACTGTAAATGCGATCATCTGTATTTATAATTCTGGCTCAGTGACGACTTCACTTCCTTTTGGGACGCGAACTTCCTGTGAATATGATAATTTCAATTATTGTAATGCCTCGTTCCTGTTTAGTTTTATGACATCAACGTGTCATTCTACAATCCCATCAAATTAGAAAGTATTCCAAAATGTCACATTCTTTAAGTTTAAAATCAAATATAAATCGTTGAGCTGACATATTAAGCTCGTAGAGCTGATCTGTTTTAACAATGCGGTGATTAATAATTATTCAAATGGAGTTCATAATTACCGCAAGCTGAATTCACCTTCTATTGAAATGATCTATTATAATAAACCTCAAGACCTTCAGTAATAACACGGGGGGCATTGAACTCACCCAACTAAGTTTGCAGGAAATCTATAGTCCACCACGCTTGTCGAAAGCGAGTTATCAGTCAACGAGCCCCAATTTGCCCCCAATAAAGAGCGTTAACTCGTGAACGGGTGCCGTTTGAGGGTGTTCGTCGTTTGGATACTTGGGGAGAGGGAGACTTGCCGAGCTAACAGATGCAGATAAGAATAACTTTGTATAGACATAAAGAGACTCTGTAAATTTATTTTGAAAAAAATATACCCGTGAAGTTTCTTGCCAGTTCTTCTTCACGAAGGTTTTTTCGAACTGGTGGTAGTCATGTTTGATTTGACATCAGTAAGAACAAGTAATAGTCAATGTTGAGAAATAAATATTTCATTTTATTTCATTTCATTTCAATACAAAAGAGTTCTTCCAGTCATATATTGCAAAGATTGCCTAATTTCAACTTAACTACATTTTCATAAAACAGGCCTTTGAAAAAAAGTTGTACACGGTAAAGTTCTCCATCTGATTGGTGTTACTCAGGCACTTTTAATGATAAACTTATTTTACTAAAATATGTATTTATGGGCACTTTAATTTGCTACGACTGACTCAAAATAGTTCGTCTAGTTCTTAATTGATGCAATAGAATTCGTGTATGTCTCAATTATACCCGTTTTAATTTAAAAATGAACAAAATTCGATTTGGAAATAGAAATAATCTGTCACATGATGCGTCACAGTCATTTCCAAACATATAAAAACCGTAATTTCTTTTTCATTGGGGCTCGTAATATCTAGTTAATAAATAGTCAAATATCCATGAATATTTGTTTGAAACAGTCTTGACTGTCAGAACCATTTACTTAAAGTATACAGATAAGTCGTAAAACACATTGGCACCTTTGAATGTTGCCCCTGAAATGTCAGCGTGGGAAGCAAGCGCCTTAACCCCTATGACTGTTATAATTTTTTCATCACTATTTTATCCAATGAAGTCATGATCTACATAAGTATCTAAGATGTTGCTGTGCTCCTTCTGTCTTCTTTAATCTTTTTAGCACAATACGCTTTCCTAGCAGCTGGTACGTTTGGATTGTCAACATTTTGATTTTTTCTCACCTAGTACAGGTGAGAAAAAATATATATATTTATATTTTAATTTCCTATGGGGATACGAACAACTAATATTAAATTTATAATCATAGAAGTTTTACAATGTTATAAATTTATAATGTTGATGAAATAGAAGTTAGAACTTTATTGGAATTTCGAAATATAACATTTAATACTAACTTTGGGAGTCTTTTTGTGATATATAAATTGTATCAGTTGTCATTTTTACTTTTTTTAATATTTTTTTTTTGTATTGTTTGTAAATTACTTTTATAGCATTAAATCAAAAAGTTCGGCTAGCCATACACTAGTTCTCTACATAACCGACCTCGACAAGCTATGCGACTGAAATGAAGTGTAACTTCTAAGATCTTCAATTCTTACCATTTTTAGCAATTTCCCTCGACGGCTTCGAGATTTTAGTAACTTCAATTGCAGCAGCACCATCCCGAAGAATAGGAATTGCTTCATCCTTCTGTGAGAAATAATATACGTGTAAAACAATAACCTCATAGATGCTATTTTGAATCTGTTTATCGTAAATCATATTACAACAAAAAGTCAGTTTAGTCACACTAGGAGTTTGATACCAAAAAATCTATATTATGCAAAGCTTAACTACTGCAGATTCACTGACACCCACCTCCAAAATAAATTCTTAGATTTTTCTTTCGACGTTTTTCCTGTAAAGTTCTATTATTTTAAAAGAAAAAAACGCTTAGTTAGAAGTTACTTTTTGTTTCCAAAATGACTTAATTTTGAAATTTTGTGCAAGAAACTGGCTTTCAACTATTTTCATTTTATAACCATATTGACAATAATCACTTTTATTTTCAAATATTACAAATGCAGATTGTATATATAAGTGTATTACTATATGTGAAAAGTTAAATTATGCTACAAATAAAAAACTACACTTAAGCTAGAATCTATTGAAGGCAACGTAGGCTGGCTGAATTACCACGCTGAATCGCAATAGAAAATCGTTGTGCGAGGTAGGTGCCCGCCTATTATTTAAAAATCAATTCTTAAATGAACCAGGATATAATTGCTCCGATTGGTTTGTGCGTTATCAGTATTACTGTTCCATTTAATGTATTGATGTGGAATGGCAGTGTATCGTTAAATAAACTAATTAATAGTTCTGCAAGTAATACCTCATCCATCCAACTTCGCTCTTTCTGGAATATTCGATGCTTATTAGCAGACATGGCTGCTGTAGTGGTAGTCGGGGTCTGGTCAGCTCTTGTTTTTATCCAGAATCTTTTTATTGATTTTGCCTTTGATTCAGGATATTTTATCGTGGACCTATTTATGTTGGTTAACTGATTTGATTGTTCAAGTTTCTTGTGTGTAACCTTATCTTTAGTGGTAAGCAAATTCGTATCAACAAGCTGTCGCTTAGGTATTTTGCGATGGTCCTCGTAATTTTCTTTATCTTTTGGGTTACTTTTAAATGCAACATTTATCTTCGGGTTTTTTTTTTGATGTTTGCTTTTGATGTTTTTGTGATGCATTTGTAAAGTTCTGTGTGTCGTAGTTGGTTTCATTTTAGGATTTTTGTAAATATTTTTATTGTTTTTCTTTGCAGCGCGTGCAGGTTTATGTGGCTTCGTCCACAATGATTCGAACTGCCGCTTTATGGAATCACGTTCTGCAGCATCTACATTTTTTAATTTATTAAAAACTAGAATATTAAGCGCGTTTTTAGTCATTGCAACAAGTACGGCGTGGTTACGTCTCTCTGCTTCTAATAGATTCTTCTTTCTTCGCGTGGGCAGGATGCGTTTGAAGTTATTATTGTTGTATTTAATATAAGCGTTCTTATTATTTAGGTAAGTTCTAATATCTTCAATTACCTTATAGGAATTTTTAACTAGAGTAAGTTTTTGAGGTAGGTTTATTGATTTCAAATTAGTTGGTACTCTCATTTCGTTGTTGGCACATGCTCTGCGTGGGGTTTCTTTCAGGACATTTAAGGCGACTGTTATAGATCTTTTCACAACTGGAATTTCCACGAGACGGTTGAAGTTAATATCCGAATCGTACCTGGCTGCGATTTCATGTTCGATTGTTTTGCTGACAGTTTCGATTTCACGCGCGTCGAGATTACCCAGCAATTCGAATAGACGTTGCAAATATTCAATTAGTTTCGCCTTGTCCTGGTGGGAAGAAAAAAAGCGATTTCAGTTGCTTCACTAGATTCAAACTGAAATTGAAATAACGCAATGTCACCTACTTCTAGAGAACGTATTTTGAAACTGATAAGGGTTGTTTTTCCTTTAATGAAAATAAAAGAAAGTTCATTGTTTTCGAAAAAAATTTAAAAATACAGAATACCGTGCCAACAGTCCTCAACTTAGATCCAGTGGGCGCCATCCCGATTGTTTCAATCAAGCCCTCCAAGTTCCTCTGCATATAATCTTCAATTTGTTTCTCGGCTTGCATTTCTCGCCAGCTGAATTTAGTGACTGCATTAGGATCAATTGCCGTTGCGCTTAGAAATACTGAAAAAACAATAAATACGTATATATTTTTTTGATATTGTTGACTTACTTTTAATAAAAATTATAACAAATACTAAAAATGATAAATCTGCAGGTAAACGTGCCCATTGCAAGTCCCCAAAGTAGGCAGAGCTTGTGATATATATGACCATACAACGCAATGTGGGGGGAATAAAGATACATATAAAAATAAACAGCCATGACCCGGACACAAACATCGGTGTTCATCACACAAATATCTGCAGTTTTGAGGTACGCCACTCGACTGTTATGATGTGGAACAAATACGTGATGTATGACCAACATCATAAACCACGTATTATTTGATACAAAGAGCCCAATAAGCTTTTACATATCTGAGGAAAATGAAATAATAATAATAAAAAATAAGATAAACTATAACGAAAACGATTATTTACTTTACTAAATATATAGTAAGTAATGGTAGTAAATAATATAGATAATTAAATGTACAAATATAAAAGTAACATTAACATACCTCTGCATATTACGAGGTAGGCTTCAAATTATACCTTTGTATAATACCTTTTATATCTTTATATAAAAAAGTACACGTAATATACTGTTAGTTTCTCAAATAAATATAAATAAATACATATCGCAGGTGAGAAAAGTTGTAAGAAAAACCATACTTACTACCAAATATGAAGCTGATAACGTATATAAAATACATAATAAACTAATGAAGCTAACACTTATTTGCACTTATTCAAATTTGAATTCCATTACTGACGTTTGATAAGTCTTTTACAGATTGTTCGTCTCTAATGCACATGCGCATTGTTCCTACTTCTGTATTGAATCTGTGGAAGCACCTGCAAGTGCACTGAAAAAAAATCAGAGCAGTTTTGGACGTCATTAGCGATTACGTAACACAGCTTGAAATGATAACTCGTTCAGAACAATGGTCTCAGAACATTAAGGGGAGCGAATGAAGTAAACTAGAAACTCATTACTTTGAATTTTAATTATATTGTTTGTTTTAAATTTGTGATAACTTGCCTTGCTTTGGAAAAATGTTATCTTTGCTCGATTGATTGATTGAATTTATTCTTGCTTTGATTGATTTGGATTACAGACGTACTGGGAAGAAAATATAAATGTATTTAATAGTCAAATGTTTACCTCTTGAGCGACGAAGCTTAACGTTAAATCTTATGTTTGTTGTAAACTAGACGTGCGTTATTCTTAACCGGGGGCTCTAATAACACGACTGATTTCGACCATCGATTCTAGAGCCTAATCGGGACATAAAGAGGTATAACATATAGTCCAATAACGCATTATAATAAAACATGTTCTGTGTTTAAAAAATCTGATGTTGCAATATCTTAAGTGAAAACAATCACGTGTCACATTGCAGTCACCGTGCATCGTGTGATGTCAAAGTGAATTGTGGAGTGTCTTTTTCGCTAACTCTCTTTCTTGACGGGGGATTGGTTTCTCGTACTCGCTCTCGCAACTAAACATTTGTACAAAAGGAAGTGCTTTACATGTTCTTTTATTTATAAATAAAATAATTTAAATTCAGATATGAAATGAAATGAAATGGAATATTTATTTTTCTCAACATTGACAATTACTTGTTCTTATTGACGTCAAATAAAACATGATTCTACCACCAGTTCGAAAAAACCTTCGTGAAGAAGAACTGGCAAGAAACTTCACGGGTATATTTTTTTCAAAATAAATTTACAGAGTCTCTTTATGTCTATAAAAAATTATTCTTTTCTGCATCTGTTAGCTCGGCAAGTCTCCCTCCCCCCAAGTATCCAAACGACGAACACCTTCAAACGGCACCCGTTCACGAGTTAACGCGGGATCCAGCCATCACCCTCCTCAACCATATTAGAGGGAAGTGAGCGACCCGTCACCCGACGCTACCATAAGAAGACGTACTTTAGTGACAATGACGCTTCAGATATTCATCGGGACGAAGATCTCATCGAACAAACAGACACATTACACATGCTTTGTTACAAATACTAGTACAATCCTGGTAATGAGGGGATTATACCCAAGGGCTTTTATCATCCAAATAATCGGATAGTTGATAATATGCTGTAGCACACAACTTCTCCTTTATAGTTTCTTTGAATTTGTCAATAGGAAGACCTTGGATATCCTCAGGAACCTTATTATAAAAGCGTATACATTGACCCATGAATGAGTTAGTGACTTTATGAAGCCTGCTATTATGACCTGCCAGCATATTTCTTCCTCTTGTGTTAACATTGTGCAGATCTTTTTTTCTTTTGAACAAGGTTATGTTCTTTTTAACATACATTAAATTTTCTAAAATATATTGTGAATGGAAGGTAAGAATATTTATTTCCTTAAATTTACTTCTTAGTGACACCCTTGGACCGAGCTGATAGATTGCGCGAACAGCCCTTTTCTGCAGAATAAATATAGTATCGATGTCGGCAGCACTGCCCCACAACAGAATACCATATGTCATGAGGCTGTGGAAGTAACCAAAATAGACTAATCGAGCAGTTGTTTCATTTGAAATTTGTCTAATTTTTTTACAGCATTTGCGGCAGAGCCAAGCCTTTTCGCTAAACCATCAACATGCGGTCCCCACTGGAGTTTGGCGTCTAAGGTTATGCCCAGAAATACAGTTGAGTTTACAGGAGTCAGTTCCTGGCTCTTAACTACAATGTTTGTGTTTACCTGTTTGACATTGATACAACTTTTTATCTACATATGTTACTTATAACATTATTAAAACGTAGTACCTTTGGAATTGGTTAATATTTGTCAAGTTATTAGGGCCCACGGAGTATAAATAAGCAAAATCATTATACCTACACTCGCTCCGATGAAGGCTGCATAGCATTCCCATTACACAGCCGTGAAGGTGGTTTTTAGTGGGTTACATCACCCTGCGGACCGTCTGCGGGGTATGCATGACGCATTTACCACCTCCCTCCCCTGGAGGGTGCCTGCGTAGGCGCAACGCAAACACATCTACACATTGGCATGACTGAGATTCACTTTCATAAATTACACTGGTACCTACCTTATCAGCAAACTCGACATTTTGTCAAACATTAGCAAACAGTGATAGTGAAGGGTTATGTTTTCGCGCGCATCTTGTATGTACGTATGTAATATTCTTTATTACCTCATATCTCCAGAACCGCTGAATGGAATTACTTAATTGAGGTATTGTTAGATTCGTCTTAACAGCTCAAGTGTTCGTGACGTTAAAAAAAATCAAACATGGCGGCTGTGCGAAGCCGTGGTAGTTAGGGGAAAAAACATTTTCGAATACTACTATATGGGTATCAAATTAAAGGGCTCGATACAAGAATCAAAAAGGTATTTTTATTTATTTATTTTATTTTTTATTCATAGGATAACAAACAGTGATTTAATAACAAAGTATAAAACATAGAAGTTAACAGAACACCATTAATATGTTATCGCTTATTACTAACAGTAGCTTGAACAATGTTGCTTGAGCATACAAAAAGACAAAGTGAATTTATACAAAAACAAAAAAAAACCATTTGAAGCTTAAAAAAAAAATATTCTTTGGGGATTTACTGCACGGAATCGAACCAACGATTTGTTAATACTCGCTTAAAGTTTAAAGGGTTGGAAATATATCATGACTATTCCAATAAAAAACGAATTATGTCATATACACAATTTATTATTATCGAAGCAATTATATGATTAATATTTCATGCTTTCTCCGATTGCTCTATCAATAGTTGCACTTTGTAAAGCTCAATGAAAAGTGTCAATTTGTGCAAAACCACGCCAGAATGGAGCACAACCAAACGATGTAGAACAAAATGCACATTTGATGATGCGCAATATTCGCGGTCTTCATCTTATTAGCACAAAGCAGACCTCCTGGCAATGGTTAAAAATTTAGGGCTTCCACACAGTTATTTAACATTCTCGTGCAATGAATTGAATTGGCCCGATATTTTAAAAGCCCTCTTATTTGCCGATGGTCGCCCTAATGCTTTCTTAGAAGAACTCACTTTTCCTGAGGATTCCTGAGACTGGTGGACGCTTATAACATCACTATAACTGAAAAATAAGAAAAGGTGCTAATGCTGTAGACATTTCATTGGATCCCAAAACATATGGTCAAAAACCACGAAAGGAATACATACCTGAAGATCCCAATAAAACAGGTGGCATACCAAACCAACTCAAATTAGGTGTGGGGTCTCGAGTCATGCTAAGACGGAACATCAATGTTAACCAGGGGCTGGGTAATGGTGCCATGGGCGTAATCCGAAGATGAATTAGATTGACCTGCGCTACGCAGACAGCAGTTGGAGGTGGGAGAACTGCCACAAGCTGTATTTGTGGAGTTCGACGATTCAAGTATTAAAAGGCGTGATATTGGAGTCCGGATCGAGCCGTACGTCAGAGTTTGATGCTTTACGTGGTAAAGGCAAGATCGGGCGACGAATACTACCTTTAATTTTATGCTGGGCAGTGACACTGCATAAATTACAAGGTACAAAGTTAGACCGGGCAGTTGTTGACTTCAGCAGTCACCTATTTGCTAAAGGTCAGGCTTACGTTGCTTCGAGCAGAGTGGGATCTCTCTCCGGGCTTGCTATCAGTTCTCTTGACCCTAAAAAACTACTTAATCAGCCACATGATGTAAAGTCGTTTAATGAATTGAACCGATTTCGTAATTTGTCTAACTAAACAGACATAAATAAAGGCTGGATCAAGATAAAAACTCAATAATTACACCAAGCCAGCGAAATAAACCGAAACAATATCAAACATTATGTACTGTACACTTGAAAATATCAATACGGTAGTCCTTCGAAATTTTATACAACATCGTACATAATATGCAGTCGGAGACATGAAGTTGAAGGATAAGTCATTCTCTCTTTGTTATAAATTCTTCTTACGGTACCGTCGGGTGACGGGTCGCTCACTTCCCTCTTATATTGAGGAGGGCGAAGGCTACCTCCCGCGTTACGACCGTGAACAGGCGGCGTTTGGATAGTTTGTGGAGAGAGATCTGTCCAGCTGACAGATGCAGATGAGAATTATATTGTACAGACATGACTGAATTCAAGGAGTACTTCAAAACTTCAACCCATTGAAGTCTTGTGGGTTGTCATATTTATGCGTAAATTTTTGTTAACTGTAACTAACGGCCCAGTAGCATAGTGGTAAGTACCCTTGCCTCATACGCTGGAGGTGACAGGTTCGAGTCCTGGCCGGGGCATTCACTTGTGTGATGAACACAGATGTTTGTTCTCGGGCTATGTTTGTTTGTTTTTATAGATGTATGTTTATTCTGGGTTCCCCCAGTTCGCTGAATGGTCACCCATAAGACAAGCTCTGCTTACTTTGGTGCCATACATTAGTGTGTTTGCATGGGAATTATGAGTTTCTTTTTCTTTGTAAACTAGTGTAGTGGACACGTAGTTTGATTGATGTAGATTCCCTGACTACTTTATTCTTTTTCCTCGACAAAAATACTTTATATCGTCAATAACTTGTATGTATTTTGTTTGTGTGACCGAAAAACTTAACTATGTTATCAAAACTGTACACTTTGTGTACTGACATTACTACGTAAGAATGTTGACATCCAGATCGAATGACATTAAACGAAGAAACGGTCTTTTAAAATTCAACTCATAAAGGTAGTATGTCGCAAGATTTATTACGGATAACTTTTACTACCATTGACTTATCGTTGACTGAGCAATAAAACTACAACACCAGATTCTGTACAATGTGACTGAGAACCAAGATGAAAATTATAATATTTCTGGCGACTTACTTTTTGGCTGGTAAGCATAAATAAGCATCTGTTTGATTTACAATCGTCTTTCTTTCAAATTACTTTCTCGTGTTATTTTCACAATATCTTTAAAATGGCTGCCAAAATTAATGAATGATTGAATTTGTATTATAAGCGAAGAAGGCTTTCTGTAGTTACACGCGTACATTTTATGTTGAATATGAAGATTTTCTGAAATGAAATAAATAAATATTTAGGCGTGAACTTAATTTATTCACGGGAAACTCGGTGGAGAGGTTATTCGGTTTTTGTAAGAGCTCCGCAAAGTAAGGGGCAACGACACTGCAGGGGATTCGAATGCAAATCTCAGCCTGCACTCAAATCTCCGACTGTGCCAAGCTTGATAAAAAATTAGATAAAAATTAGATGTGAAATATTCACAGTAGAAAACGAAAGGTCAAATATATCTTTACAACTAAACTACAAGACGATGCGATTGGCATGAATGTGAAGAGTGTGAGCTGGGTCATGTAGTAAGTCCCATCCACGAAGGCGCTCCCCACTACTTGAACGTTCCGTCTGAACGGTGAAGGAAAACATGGTGAGGAAATCCACATATATTTAAAATTATTTCGTACATATGTTTCAACCTGTAGACAAGCGTGGAGGATTACATATTGCCTGAGAGCTAGTGACAATGTAAGTGCTATCCCAAAGACGCGCCCTGCCACTTGGGTGAGGCCGCAAACCACGATGAACTGATAAGGAAGACGAGTGGGCCGCCTTTTCGTGGATGGAACTAACTATAGACAAGACTATACTACTATACGCAAGACTATAAGACAAAAGATCCCACTATGCATCGTCGCAACGGTCAATTTCTGAATGTTATGCTGCGAGTTAAATCAGAAATACTAGAGTTCGTGCTCTTCGCAGACAAGACCACGCAACATCTGTGATAGAAATCTAGATAGGCTTACTAGAACCCTTTAATACGTAGCTGGGTTTAGGAAATGGAGCAGTGGAGGAGTGCAACTGTATACTTCTGTCTCTCAACCTACTGTACGACAAACTCAAGGCAAACCTCCAAAAGATTAGTTCAGATCACTCTGTTTGGTACTCCGAACGCTAGTCCAAAAAAGTCATATACTTAATAGTCACTCTCGAAACTGGAATCACATTTGTAGCTCAAATAAATGGGGGTGATGCATCCTTTTAACAACAAGAAGAGTAAAATGTTGCTTAGAAATAAGCTAACACTTTACAAAACTTCTGTTCGGACCATGATAACATATGCCAGTGGGGTTTTCGCTCGAGCCGTTAAGTCGAGTCTCAATCATTTGTAACTATCCCTCTAGATTCTTACACAAATACGTCGGGGCTCCACCCTAATTTGGACCTTTTTTATTGAAAAAGGATTAGACGTTAGTCATCTATCTCACCTGATGGAAAGTGACGATGACGACGAAGGTGTTTCACGTCTATCCACGAGATACCTATTCACTCGACGCTTGAAAGAACTGGGAGTATAGTTTTCTGGAAAAACAGGATTAAGACCTTCATAAGGGTCTTGGGTATTGTCATGAAATTGGTGTCTAAGTGTCACTTCGACATCGCCCCTAATCATCTCAAGCTGCTGGTCAGTATGCAAGCTAACACAGCCAACCCGGACGCAGCGGTTCATTTCATACATCCGCGTAACGACTAAATAGAGAAAGTGATTAAAATACCACCTTTGGAGACGAACTCTTCACAATAATAATAAATCCCAAGACAAACACTAAAAAAATCAACAAAAGAATTTATACACATAAAATCAGGATTAACAAATGTAATTACCACAATGAGTTCAGTCTTCATATTCATATGTATGTCCTTTAGCATCAGCAGTTCTGTCCAGCGACGATGGCGGGAACACGGATGTGGCAATGGAGGTCGATGGAAAAGAAATTAAAACACCTAAGAAGCTATTGTACAACATGCAAGACTTTCTGCAGCAGTTAATTAAAGCTAGTGGGAAAAAGCATTTGAAGACGAGGACTCAGAGAAAGGTTATAAAATAGAAAGGTTTTAGAATATTATCAGAAATTGGTTTTGTATAGTAAATAACTATTCATATTTCACTGCACAGCAAAAAAACGTTCACTGTATTAGAGGCAATTTTAATTACTCGGTTATATGGATCGGGTTATGTTGTTTATAATGGATTATGGAAATTAAGAGCTTTTCTATTTATTTTTGATTAATGATTAGTGAGTAATATAGATTTATTTATATCGTGATGTTATTTTTATCCCCTCTACTGTAATATACTGTATACATATGTTGTTTACAAAGATATGAACGATGTTTTATGAAAGATATAAACTATTGTGGCTTTTTTATCTTAAAGTAAATAATATAGATCACATAATAAAAAAATTTAAGATATATCTGATTTTTCAGCATACAATGTATATGAATGAGTTTTTCCAACTATTATGCAATGTCTTTGGTAATTTAGACCGGCGTGAATTGGAAGCAATCACAGATACTCTAGAAAGTGAAATAAAAAAGAGACGACATGCTGACGAAAATTATAGAAGACTTATGAAAATTCCCATCGTCAAAAGATCTCTCGAAATAGTTTTACAAACTATAAGAGATGAACCACCAGTCATTTGGAAATATATCGCAAAGAAACTAAATACTAATACGGAGACCTCAGCGGAAGCAGTTAATAGTGATGAATTTGACAGGACTCGAAAAAATTATATGGTTTGGACAGAAAAACTAGTACTGAGAGCTAAAAAATTATTTGGAAAACACAACCAACCAATCCCTTATGCATATAAAAAAATAATTGACGATTTAGATGACTATTCTAAAATTGAGACTAAGTATAAAAGGCAAAACAAAAATAAGGATAGCGAACAAAATTCAATGCAAGAAGACCAATCGGACGTAAACGCGCCCCCCGAAAAACTAGTGAAATTAGTTAAAGAAGCAATGAAAACCTTTGATCATAATACAAATTTAAGCGGAAAGAACCACAAATTAATAACAGACAGCCTTCAAGCGTTATGGTTCGGAACAAATAAATACGCACGTGCAGAAACCAAAACTGTTAAAACTACATCGGAACGTTTTAAGCAGGATCGAAGGTCAACCTTGAAGTATATGAGCAAGTCTACAAAACCACGATCACGCATCACCACTGGACAGTCGTCTCTCTTAAATGAAGACGAGGAAAGCTCTTATGAGAAAGGATCACCTAACAAAATACTACGTAATAAAAAGGTAATTTTGTATTACCTTTTTTATTCGGCACCAGAGCTTGTTTTCGATCTTGTAGAGGATCAACATACGCTGTACCTCCGGGAGCATTTTTATGGTATAGTGGGCCCTCGGAGCCCTCGTTCATCCCATCTGATGGGAACTTACAATGTCAATAGGGATCTACACGCGCATCCCAGTGCTACTCATTGTTTCTGCTTTTTAAACCTCTGAAAACATGCGCTGGAAATTCAGCTGTAAGCGATGTATTTTTATTTATTTTTTGTGTACTCTTAAATTGTTATTTTATAACTCAAATTGATGCTTCAGAATGAACAAGCAGCTCAGCTCTCAGAGGAGTTGGAAGGCCATGGAACTACACAAAATACAGAAACGGATCCTCTTCCTAACTTCAAAGGTGAGATAATATTATTTTTAACTACAAAAAATCCACTAACCAGTGTTTGTTACTATCTATTGTATGTGTAATACGCGACTGTCTGTTCATCGCACAGTGCTTGATTGCACATTGGGTGGAAAAACTGTGTATGCAAGTAAGTAGGAAGGTATCTAATTATCTATGTTTACGTAATGTCGTAACAGTCACATAACTTAAGTTTAATTAAGATTTGCTATATGTAAAGTTAGTTTACCGAGGTTGGATCAGCAAATAAATATGCAGTTATAAACGCTTTTACTTCAACTACCTGTCCATAAAATTATATCCACTGCACTTATACAAAATAATAGGTGGTTATATAAATAAATACAAATTTAAATAGTTTCGATAAGGAAAAAGTTAAAACAATATAAGTACTTGACTATTTTAAATTAAATCAACATATTTAATCTTCTCACAATTCTCTCAATTAGTCAAATGTACCGGAACAAGTAGTTATTTAGTTCTAGATTATAATGTTATATGGAAGTTAATTTCGTTCATTACACTTCGAGCAGGCCTTTCATTATATTAAAATTAAAATTAAATATCGTTTATTGTAACCATCAGATTTTTTACAATTAAAGTGCAGCGCTATCATCTGGACTAGCGTGAGCTGTATTTCAGATGATAGTTTCTTCCAATTCTGTATACAATATAAGAACATGCTTATTTTACTCTTATATGGTACATTATATAAAAATAATCGAGAAAAAAGACAATAATATTCCCCAAAACTGTACTGCATTTGAATGTTCCTACTACTACTTCCTACACAGTATAAATAAATAAATAAATAAATAATAAGTATATAAACCCGAAATTCCCTGACTAATGCAGCCGTTTAGTGCAATATCGCTAACAAACTTTTTGTTGCATGGTAAATTAAACTGTGTAACTGTGTTAGTTGATGATTGGATACATAACTCATAATACAATTTAGGGGCCTGAAAACTGTTACAGTTGCTAGCAAAATTACTTTTGATAGCAGGTGTTTTTTCAGTATTATCACGTATAGCAGTGGAGAGTGTAGGAACAACACTTCTATGGTAGCGTCTTACGGACTGATATATAAATAATTGACGCACTGTCATAACATTAGCTTTTCCATATAAACGTGTTGCGGGATATAGGTAGGGTATGCTCATAAGTACCTTTCGCAGGGGGCGTTGAGCTTGTTCGGCTTCGATTATAAGTGTCTAAGCTGCAGCTCGCCCTGAACTTATGCAGTATGTTATTATACATTCGGCGAGTGCTTTGTATGTCTGGAGTAATGCCAAATCTGAGACAATCCTAATTATCTTGAAAATGTAAACTAGTTTCATAAGTCTATTAGCCACGTAAGGGATGTGCTTATTCCATTTAAGCTTGTCGTCGATAAATATCCCTAGGTACTTTATATTGTCTACTGACTTAGTAACGGGCAGTTGCAGTTTTCTATAAATGAATATGATGTTTTTGGCAAAGTGTTTGGTTCCATATTGTGAACGAGCGGACACTTGTCTTGACAAATACAATAATACTCCACATTTTTTAGATATGACCATGGGTGAAGAAGAAAACACTGCAGAGGACTCAGGGGGATTAGAAAGTAAGTTTCAATATTCTGCAGAGTACAAAAAAAATATGCAAATTGAATGAAATACTTTTTTAATCGATTTAATCGCGTTAAATAACCTTTTTACATTGTAAGTCGACGTTCTGAACTATCATGAACGCTGTGCTCACAAACTGAGAAACACATGGCGATGATTGAATATTTTCATAACTGTCATGTCATAGTTACTTGTGACCACGATGTCCGTAAAGGTGCCGAAAAATGGGTTAAAATATAAAAATTTAATTAATCGCGATAATATCCGATTAAAAAAAGCGTTTAACTCAATATTATGAATCGTGAAATATTAAGGACAAAATAATGCGAATTGATATTGAAAGATATTGAAATTGAAAAAAATCTAACCGAACACGCAAACCTGCAAATCTCAATCATACACAAAATATAGGATTGGTTTGTGTAATTTATATCTTATCACATACGATCATTATTGTTATTTTATTATTATTTAATATCAGTTGTAAATTATGGACCTTACAATTTTGTTTATTTAGTTAACATTTTTATTTCTAATCTGAAATATTTTTTGTCGTTCCGACCATTTTATTTCTTTAGGAAGAGAATGCGAACTTGACAAGAAGAGATGCTTTCGACGGCCGAGTGGCGTAGTGGTTAGAAGTCTTGTCTCATACGCCGGAGGTCCCGGGCTCGAGTCCTGGCCGGGGCATTTATTTGTGTGAGGAACACACATGTTTGTTCTCGGGTCATGGTTGTTAATATTTATATGTAGGTGTGTTTATTCTCGGTTTGTTCGCTGTACGGTCATCCATAACACAAGCTCTGCTTACTTTGGGGCCATTCAATTGGTGTGTTTGTCTGGGGATTCATTATTTTTTATTATTATTATAGGTTTCAGTTTCTTTGCAAATATTGAAATATCTTTTAGTTGCGTTGAAAAGTCTGATTTTTAATATTCATAATTTCTCTTAATTAAAATGCGTGATACATAACATATTCTAAAAACCAAGTTAAAAATAGTTATGTTGTGGCTATAATTTCATGCATTGAACCAGGGAATCACAAAAATATGCGATTTCTGTACCTTAGATACAAAAGCAATGTTAGGAACGATTTACAATATATGCAATATTTTTCTCTTTGTTTTATAGATGCAACTACAGAGAAACACTTTTCTAACACAAAAGGCACAATCAAAACCGCAAAGGAGTCACAAAAAATCCAAGAAAATAATCAAAAACACGATACAGAATCAGAATCAGAATCATCGGCGGACAAGTCGATAGACAAAGAGCAAAAGAGTCGGGAGTCTCAGGAAGAAATTACAACGACAACCGAAACCTCAGTTGCGACCATCTCCATTCAAGAGACTTCATTAAAATTAACGCAAAAAAGAACGGCAAAAGAACAGAATATCCTAGGTGACTTTTTGGACCTTCTGAAAATTCGAAAACCTAAAAATGTAAGTGAAAAATATAATTCAAGTAAAGAAAATATGTTGACAGAAACAGAAAAATCTAATGAAAAGGGTCAATCTGATTTTGATTTCCTAGAAGTGAAGGAAGAAGAAATCTTGAAAGAGAAAGACCATTTTGATGTGAAACCTGAAACCGGTCTTGAAAGTAGATTGGACAAAAACAGTGAAGAGTATTATAAAAATAAAGAAGCTTATCCTGAAGTTGAAAAAGAAGGTGCAGAAAAAAATATTAATGCAGAAACCCAAGGTCAATCCAAAGAGCAACGTTTAAAAAACAAGCGCAAACTTGTGAGCAAAAATAAACCAAAAAATGCAAACGAAATAAACGAAGACCCAAATAATAAAATTGCTACGGATAAATCTCAAAATTCTCAGCGTGGTTCATCTGATGTGGATTTGACTGAGCAGGAAAATAATGAAGACTATCGAAACGAGCAGTCGAGCAGTAAAGAAATAACTAAACATTCAGATGTTTCTGAGACTTTTCATATAGCAAAAAAATCTATAGAAACAACAATCAATTATGAAAATGAAATAACTGCGTCTACGCACTATGACACAACGTTAAATCTACCAGAATGCAGTAGTAATAGCAAATGCAACAACACGTCGAAGACTATAACTACGAACAAACATAACCCAAACAGCATCTCAAGTGCAAATGTATCCGACTGGTCCTCTGAATCAGAAAATCTGTACAAATTCTTTGCAAAACAAAGTAAAAACTTACCTATTAAAAAGATACTCAACAATGATGATATCACATTCTTAAAGACATTGAATATTACTTTGGGAGGAGATAGTCAATTATTAAATAGCACTGGTACAACAACTTCAGAGTCAGCAATCAAATTTACAACCAAGAGGTTATAAATTTGGATTATTTTTCAGGAATTGTTTCATTGCAATGGGATTGTAGGATTGCCATAAATGATGTTTGAGTTAGTGTCTCTTATGTGATACGTCATTATAAAATTACGTATATTATTATATTCTAAACGAAACGTGGTTAGTGTACCCCGAACTTTTTAATATTTTACGGAGGTTAACCACGAAATATAGATTGATGTCTTTGGAATTTTTGAATCTTAATTTGTATTTACATTTTGATTAAAACATTAAATTAAAAGCTAATTATGCTGTTTTTCATTTTTAAACTCTTACGTTGCTAGGTTTTATAATAATAAAAAATAAAAATAATAAAATTCTAGTATATGCGATACAATGTGATCTTAAAGTACGATATCTGTCCGTTCATATACAACTGATAAATCAGCGTGCAAACATGTCTTCAGTAGGCGTACATAGATGGTTAGTCACATCTTGAAATTTCCAAAAAAAATATATTATAATTTTTTTTAGTTTTGCTTCTATACAGAGAAATGTTAGTCCCACATCGCCAGACTCTTAGATCTTGATTGCAACCAATTTGCCAATCTTTGTATTAAAGGTCATAAACCACCAAAATATTATGAAGGCCGTTTTGAAGATAAATGAGAGATATGGGTTGATATATGGTTATATAGATATATGATGATTATATAGATATAGATATATGGGTTGATTTCAGCGCAGTTTTGTGTCAAAGTTTTACTGTGATAAATAAAGCCTTATTTGTCAGCCCCATGAAGAAGATCCATCGTCCTGGCAAAAATATTGGAAGAAGTTAAAAATTGTGTTAAGGACGTAAATTCATGTATCTTCGTCACTCCCAACTGATTGTAACGTCATCAATTATATTTCGTCGTTTCATTCTTCAGATGGCATATAATTAAACAGGTAAGTAGTCCATTTTAAGGACATTTGACTTATTCAAAAAACTTTCCGTCTTTTTACTTGAACAACCCCGGTCCCGGCAAGTCTTCATTCTTTTTTCGTGCGTGGTAACAAGCACACGTCTTAAACCAACGGGTATCTTAACAGTTTAATATTAAATATGCTGCAAAAGTTGTACTCAAAGTTCGAAAATTAGAACTAACAATAAAGAATAAACAATAGCGACTCGTTATTTCTTCCGATGAGGTAAGCCATTTTTGTTTTTTTCATAAGTGATCGCGGGTATCAATAAACTATGATTTCGCTTTATTGTAAAAATGCAGAAAACACGTTTTATCTATAATAGATATATTGCGTTATCCGCATAAATTCCTGGTAGTTTTCTACCTGATGTTTATTAATATAAACTATAATTTCGCTTTGTCGAAAAGTGTAATCTATAATAGATATATTGCGTTATCCGCATAAATTCCTGGTAGTTTCTACCTGATGTTTATTAATATAAACTATAATTTGGCTTTGTCGAAAAGTGTAATCTATAATAGATATATTGCGTTATCCGCATAAATTCCTGGTAGTTTTCTACCTGATGTTTATTAATATAAACTATAATTTCGCTTTGTCGAAAAGTGTAATCTATAATAGATATATTGCGTTATCCGCATAAATTCCTGGTAGTTTTCTACCTGATGTGTATTAATATAAACTATAATTTCGTTTTGTCGAAAAGTGTAATCTATAATAGATATATTGCGTTATCCGCATAAATTCCTGGTAGTTTTCTACCTGATGTTTATTAATATAAACTATAATTTCGCTTTGTCAAAAAGTGTAATCTATTATAGATATATTACGTTATCCGCATAAATTCCTGGTAGTTTTCTACCTGATGTTTATTAATATAAACTATAATTTTGCTTTGTCAAAAAGTGTAATCTGTAATAGATATATTGCGTTATCCGCATAAATTCCTGGTAGTTTTCTACCTGATGTTTATTAATATAAACTATAATTTGGCTTTGTCGAAAAGTGTAATCTGTAATAGATATATTGCGTTATCCGCATAAATTCCTGGTAGTTTTCTACCTGATGTTTATTAATATAAACTATTATTTCGCTTTGTCAAAAAGTGTAATCTATTATAGATATATTACGTTATCCGCATAAATTCCTGGTAGTTTTCTACCTGATGTTTATTAATATAAACTATAATTTGGCTTTGTCGAAAAGTGTAATCTATAATAGATATATTGCGTTATCCGCATAAATTCCTGGTAGTTTTCTACCTGATGTTTATTAATATAAACTATAATTTCGCTTTGTCGAAAAGTGTAATCTATAATAGATATATCACGTTATCCGCATAAATTACTGGTACTCTTCTACCTGATGTTTCTTATTCCGATTAATGCTGTGTAGTACTCGTATTGTTATTTTTGACTTTTTTTATTTTATGTATTATATTATATATATTTATATATTATTATATTTTTTAATTTTATACGAATACAGAAAATGCGTGTAGTCTGAAATGGATTTAACACGATATCTGTATTATGTGATATTCTATTATTTCTATTTTTTTTTTCAAATCTGAAGGTCGTCATTAAAATTATTTAAATATAATGATGAACCCAGTGGACGAATCTCCAGCTAGCCATTTCGGTTACCACAACACCTGAGCCCTGTATGTAGATGCTCCCTAATCTGGAACCATCATTCATGTACACGAAGGTTGAATCCATTACTTTTACGATTATTTGCTTAAAATAACAAATAATGAAACGATTTTAAATTGGATAAAACTCTGTTTCTCAATTCCATTTCATGATCAAATTACACCAGTATTACTCCCAAACATATTTTGTCGCATAGCAAATATGATAATAGCAATTAATAAATTGTTAGACTTAGAGGCTATAAAACCTTGTTATACCTCAAGTGACCAGTTTATATCAAACAAATATAATAAATAAATATTTTTAGCGCCAAATCAACGGCGAAAAACCGTTCGTACCTACTAAACAAAAACAAAAAAATGTATAAATAAAATTATACAATTTTGTAGAATACACTTCAAAATGGGAGCTTATAAAACAGCTTCTTAATTACTTCCCCATAATGGTTTCTCAGCTAACATAGATAAGAAAGATCATACCTTCTCGTACCAATATTTGTTCATTACAAAAAATACCTACGTTTTGAATTTCAAGAAAATGATATGTTTGATACATACGTATGGATTATCCGTTGCTCTGGGGGTATTTACAAAAAAATAAAATAATAATTGAATTTGGACAAAAATCGACTAGTACCGACAAAGTCAGTAACATTTTTAGGCTTTATGTTTAACATCGAACAGATCTCTATTTCTTTAACTGACGATAAAAGCGTTATAATAATAAATACATTTATGAAACTTCAAATATGCTCGATACGAGATTTTGCGAAACATATAGGTGTACTGGTCGCAGCCTGTCTAGCTACAAAATAAGTACAACTATGAGGCAAAAATTAAACTCCCTAAATTACTGTTAGGAGATTTAATCTGGCGGAAAAGTATAAGTAAATATACCATTTCCTATTCAATTACTTCACAAATTTATAAGATATATACAGATGCATTAAGAACAAGCTGGGGCGCAGTATTCCAAAACAATAAATTTTATAAGGGTTTTGGAAACATAGTGAAAAAGAATACCACATCAATTACCTAGAATTACTAGCCGTTTCCTTAGGCTTCAAAAGTTCAGCCGGGGTAGAAAGAAATTGTGCAATATTATTACGAATTGATAATACTACCGCTATTAGTTACGTCAATAGGAAGGGTAGTATTCAATTTCCACATTTAAATACTCTAACTAGACACATTTGGCTATGGCATTTGGCGAGGATCGTAATTTATGGATTTTTTTTAACGTTTGTTTGCAAATGTGACGCATTTGTAACTAGGTGTCCTGAACCGGATGCAGTCGCAGTCAATGCGTTTACGATTAATTGGGCCTCTGCGTATTTTTAACATTTTGCTCCATTTTCCCTTGTATTAAAATGTGTAAGAAAAATAATTGATTTGAACTGAAACAAAAGATTTAATTAACTCCCATAACAGCACCAAAGCAAAGTACTCCAGCCTTACCCTGGGTCCGCGAGACGCTCGGGGCGGCGTCCGCGCGGCGCGTCTGTCCGCCAGAGACCCTGACGTTGATGCTCGCTTCTCTGGCATCCATGACTATTTGTCAATACAACATCACGTTGAGGTCATGGTGGGAGTTTTGTACTTACGTAATACTGATATATTCAATAACCTCTTTTATTAGTTCTTTGTTTTTTAAATGAGCAATTTAATAAGGGTTGTTCATTCGGTTCATTAAATTCAAACCGTTCAGCCTTGTCTCTATTGTTAGGCGAAGATATGGGCAATGATGAGGCACATTTTACAAGAAGCGTATAAAATGAAACCAACTAAATCGAAATACACATTTTCTTGGGATCCAAATGAATCAATCAGCTTTCTTTGTGATATACCAAAAAGTTACCATTACATCGTTAGCCGTATACACCGACAGACATTAAATTAGAAAATATAGTTTTTGCATCCATTTACATAATCACAATATACATCATTAAAGCCACAGCCCCAAATAGTAAACAACCTGTGTTATCCTTGTCAATCTTTAAAAATAACATAATGATGTTATGTCCTGTATCGACTCTAAAAAATTATATTTTTTGTGACGAAAAATATTAAAGCTTCGACCTCGGGGTTCTTGTTTGTAACATTTGTAACATGAAAGGCCCCTCATAGAGCCGCGTCAAGTCAGATGCTAAGTCGGTGGATAAAGCAGACGCTAGGTACAAGCGGCTTTGACGTGAGTGTGTTATAATATATATGTAATATAATATGTTCAGCGCACACAGCACGCGGCACGTGCGCAGTGTAGGTTAGGTGTAGCCGAAAAACGGCTGGGTGGACCTAAAACTCAAAAAAAAATTACAAAATTTTACCATAAACCTACATTAAACCCTCTACATGTTTTTGCCATGTCCGTACTCAATAAAGGTACAAACAACCCAATATCTTCCTATAAAGAGAGTAATGAAAATTAAATTACTCTGTTTATTGATTCAATTAATTTGGCAATCACCAAGTATAATAAATGCCTAAAGGTTACTGGATTCTTCAATTATGTAAGGAATGAAGTGAATAAACGTATTTAAATAAATTATAATTTGTAAAGACAAAAGACAACAAAACTTAGTCTCTAAAAATCTACCTGTTTAAGCGACGAAATATAATAGATGATTAAACGAACTTCCAAGTGAAGTTCTATCGCTATTATATGTCGCTTACCGTCGTCGTCCCTACCGTTCTTGGAAATGAATGCAATCAGCCGACGTTTGGAAAGGATTTTCGAAACTAAACATTGCCGAAGTCATTATAACACACTTTCTTCTTCCCTATGCAACATAATCCACAAAATTCTTAACATTTAGCTTCTCACTTTACGTAACTGCAGACAAAAAATATTCAGTTATCTACAAAGTCTGGATTGTGACGACAATACTCAGCAAACGAATATTCATATAAACGCTTCATATTATACACACATACACTCACTTACACAAGCAGGAAATAAGAGGAAATTTAAAAAAATATATATTTAATAAATTGTTACATAAATAATTCGACTTCAATAACTACTAAAAATGTAAAGTGTTTCTTTATGTAATTATTGTGTCATACATACCGTATATTCCAATATTGTTGGTCATTTATTACTTTAGATAAATATATAAAGTTTTAGAAATTATAACTAACCCTTTATTTATTTCCATTGTAAATAATTTTTAAACTTTATCTTAATTTAAGTTAAAATAATATACTTATTTATAGGTAAACATACTGCGACACAATTTCTTTATGTTAGTTTGGTATCGCCTGTTCTGTATGTATTGGCAATGAGGACCCTAGTTGTGAATCTTCTTTCTCGTTCCGAACTTGATCCTCTCTACCTATGATATCGGCTCTAGTCACGTCTCGGTTTACCGAACCGGTATGAGCAACAGAATTTGGAGTTATTATTCGTTTACTGACGCCCTTGGCACCAAAGTATATCTATCTACAAATATCATTATGTTTTTTTTATTATTTTTGTTTATTGCAATTTACAATGTTTTATTTATTATAGAAATATTGGTAATTCATTGGATATTGCATGATACTAAATCTTTTTATACTAAATCTTGAAAAAAATAACATAAGCTAGAATTAAAAAAGCTGTATGGTCATAACACAGGCAAGTATGGGTATTTATTATTATTATTTATTAATATTAAATTATACAAAATTATCGAAATACTTGATAAAAGTATATATAAAATATTATATAAAATATATAAAGTATTCTATATCGTGTCATTCAGTGCCTGATATCTGGAAGCTTGCTTTTATCACACCAGTCCACAAAAAACTGAAGTTTCGATATATCGACCGATTTCAAAATTGTGTATAATATCCAAAATTTTTGACAAAATCAATTTTACTCAATTACACGAGGCCTTAAGAATGAACTATCTCCGGTTCAGCACGGATTTTTTAGGGGACGATCAACCGTTTCGAATTTAGCTGTTCTTAGTGAATTTCTGACAACCGCAACGGACAGCGGCGATCAAGTTAACGTTTTTTACACCGATTACAGCAAATGGTTTGACCGCATTGATCACACATTGCTGTTACAAAAAATTTATAGATTAGGTGTTCGTGGTAACTTGTTGCGTTGTTTTGCATCCTACGTCGACAATCGATCCCAAGCGGTCGTAGTAAGTAATTACGTATCTAGCTGGGCTAACGCCAATAGCGGCGTACCGCAGGGATGTCTTCTTAGACCTTTGTTGTTCCTCATTTATGTGAACGACATTCATCTCCAACTCACATAATCTAACTTGTTGTGTTTTGCTGATGACATGAAGTTGTATGCTCGGATCTCGTCTCGCGTTGATGCTCAGGCGCTGCAATCCGACTTGATGGGCTTAGAGCACTACTGCAACATCAACAGGTTGGACCTTAATCCTGCAAAATGCTTCAGTAGAAAGCGTAACCTCGTTCAATACAACTACATGCTGTATGGTCAGTCATTGAGTAAGTCTGAAGCAGTGAGTGATCTTGGTGTCTACTTTGACAACAAGCTTATCTTTGAAGCCTACATAAATGCGATGCCATTTATGTAGGCTTAAGCTTAAGGCTAAAGATTCCCGCATGTTAGAACTTTAAAGATTCTTTATTGCACCTTCGTGCGAAGTAATCTAGAATATGCTTCTCAGATACGAAATCCTCGCTACCAGAAATATATCTCTCGGATTGAGCGTAATCAGAAAAGGTTCATGAAGATTTTGTGCTCTGAATGAATAATTTGGATTCGAGTTACAGTATAATCATTGCCCTAGTGCTTGACTCTAACCTAATCATGTTACATCTATAAATGTGAACTTGTGCTACCTAGTTTAAAAACTTAGAAATGCTGTATAACTAACTATCGATTGTAAATTTGGCATCAAAATGAAATAAAAAAATAATGTAATAATTTCAATAGCTATTTAAAACGGTGTTATAAATTCACAGTCATCATAATACATAATAATACATAGTCAAATAAATATTTTCAACAACATAAAGGAGCTTATTGGAAACTTATCGAAGGAAGTGAAATCGGTTTGTGTTTTTGTATATTGTGGTTTAACAGTTTTTCTCTGACTTTTTATTAAAGCATTTTGTACGATACATTTCACATAATTTTTTGGCAGAAACATAAGCCACTTACCTATCTATCGAGTAGCACGTGATGCGATGCAACTGGACACGATTTTAGTTACTTTAATGATTTAAAATAAAATAAAAACACTTGTATTTATGTATATAAAATGAGTTTTTAATAATAATAATCAACATTTTTCAGGCAACACATGTCTTTCATACTAAGATGGGAAAAATCATACAAAAGGCCCATAGAAACTAAAATTCAATGTATTTAGGTATGTCATACTTAAGAAGGAGAAACACTTCACTAATTCACACGTATGGGCTGCGACATGGGATGCGACGCGCGCGACGATAGTGGTTTTCCTTCCATACTAGCGTTTTCACACTAGCCCCGCATCACAAAAAAGGCTCAAAATGTTCACCTTCTTTTTCAATGCACAAAGCTATCCTTAGAATCAAGAACGCTCTGGTGTTCTGCAACATCTGTGGGTTATGGATGTGAATGCCGCGGTTAATCTTTCTAGCATATCTTCCCGCGTATTGCACTTCTTTGCATATACGTAACTTTCACACAACATTTATGCTGGCGGTAAATTTTACGAGCTTCATTAATGCTGTGGTTACGAGCAGTGCCAACACACAACATCATTTCGTAGAACTTATTAGTCGAATAAACAAGCCGTGCATTTTCTTCATTACTATCACGTCAAGACATTAACATCAACAAAAAAATGGGATGCGATAGAATCTAACGCTCACAAAGGACACGAAGATACTAAAATTAGAAAATAAAATTAATACCTAATAAGTCAACGAGAGCAATTAGTTTTTTCCCTTAAAAATATTTAGGGTTCAGCGTAGCGAAATAATAAAACCTTAATTTTGAGTAGGTACCATCGGAATCAGTTCCAGTCGACCACCCATAGGCGATATTCAAGGCAGTGCAGTGTCTCTATTTTGTTATTTTGGTAAGTGTTTGTCTAGTAGTTTTCAGTCGTAAAATACTAATACTTTTTTTGCTGACATAAAAATAATATTAATACTTTACTTAAAATTAACTATTGGTCAACATAAGTACTTAACTTACTTCAACTCATAATAAATCTAATCTAAAGCAATTTAGTTGTTTTTCAATAAGTATCTACTTTGAAAAATAAAATTTCGAAAATAGTAGGTTATAAACAATAATGAGTACGAGAACCAGTCTATTTTCGAAAGGAATAAAATTGCGGGCGGAGCTAGACTCACATGCATCGCCGCCACCTGCGCCGCGGACATGCATAAGCCGAAAAGCGAGGGACAATTTATTTTAAGTCTTGGATATTTGGGGAGAGCTTGCCGAGCTAACAGATGCAGAAAAGAATAATTTTGTATAGACATAAAGAGACTCTGTAAATTTATTTTGAAAAAAATATACCCGTGAAGTTTCTTGCCAGTTCTTCTTCACGAAGGTTTTTTCGAACTGGTGGTAGAATCATGTTTTATTTGACGTCAATAAGAACAAGTAATTGTCAATGTTGAGAAATAAATATTTCATTTCATTTCATTTCAAGTCCACGTGGACTTGCATAGAGCAGTGAATAAAGAGATTTTCACATAGCAAAATAAAAAGTAGGTACCTAGATAACAATTCGGAATTATTCAAATGATATTAAAGCTTTACTGTAGTTATTGAGATGTAGTGTAGGTACATGATCTTACATAGGTAAACACTTATGTTATTTAAGAGCAGAAGTTTTTAGAAAGTCACATTTTAACACATTCAGTTCCACTGTGATTTTGATCATGACTGAAGCGATGCCGCCTGAAAATGCGGTGACCGCGCTAGGCGCGTTGCCGGCACTGCTAGAGGAAATAAATGAACGCGCCGTGCGCGGTCGGGGGCATTACTTGAAGAAAAGTAGTTTGTTTCATATTTTTTTTAGTCATAAACAGTGTTTGAGTGCTTGGTGTTATACAAGGTGTGATTATATTAATATTCAGTGACATTTTAAACTCAAAAATATGTCGAACACCTCAAGAAATAACATAAAAGTAGAGTTTGTTTCGTAACGTATGCAGAGATTCTCAATCTTTTTAATATAGATTATTAACCGTGCTATCGCTTCGACAAATTTCTAGTTTTCACCATTTAGTTTCATAGGTTTCATTCACTATTTCGTTGTAGCTTGTACGCCAGTTGTGCCATCGCAATATCACATATGTCAAAGATTAAGATTGCAGAGAACAAAATTAATTACACCAAAGCCACGAATTTATACGAGGCGGTGAAAATTGTAGTCCCCACAATCGAGGACTTCAGAGCCTTGACTCGTCTCCTCACTCAAATGCAGCATGCCTATCACACTTACGCTCTCCCCGAAGAGCGTAACATTAAAGCTGTACTCAGGGGAGTCCCCTTTGAGTTCTCTAATGATATCATCCTTGAAGACATTAAGTCCTAAGGCTTTCCCGCCGAGGCTGTGCATAAGATGCACAGCAAAAACGGCAGATGCTTGCCCCTGGCATTGGTCATCCTAACCAACACGCCCAGATCCCGTGAGTTCTTCAGAGAAGCCCGCACTATCTGCAGCCTCTCCGGCATCTCGTTCGAGATGCCACATCGCCGCGGCCACCCCGGGCACCGCTGCCAACTTTACGGACATGCGGCGGCCAACTGTTCCGCGAGCCCCAGGTGCGTTAAGGGCCACACCGCAAATTACAGGGGCTGCCCTCGTTCGACAATCTTTTTTTTTTTAATGCCCCCAAAGCAACACCCTCACGGGAGGGAGGTGGAAGATGCGTCATGCATACCGCCCGCAGAAAAATACCGTCTTCTGCGGGGGGTTATGTAGGACTCACCAGAATGGCATCTACCCACTAAAAACCACCTCTTTGGCTGTAGTAAAATTTTACCGTTAGCCTTCATCGGAAGCGACACCCGTTGGGAAGTGGGCGCGCTGGCGGAGACCCGCTAGCGGGTCTTCCGCCTGTAGTGAAAGTTGCACTGAAGGTGCTCAAAGAGACATGAGTTGGTGGCCGTTCTGGGCAGCCTCCGGTGAAGCCGGGGCTGCGCAGAGGTCGGCCGAAGCTTGACTTAGGGATCAATTCATTTAAATGAACCTATAATGAATTGAGAAGGGAACTATGCTCCGCCAGAGCGAGCAGTCGCTCTGTCGGAGAACGTGAAGCCCTAAGTTTACTAGCTAAGACTGAGATTTCCCTAACATCGAATATCGTCCGCTACGGAGGGTTGAGGAGTGGTATTGGATGGGCGAAGAGCCGGGATGGGATTCGTGTGTGCAGCGGGGCGCTGCCTCCAGTTTTCTGGAGCAGGCTTGGGCTTGTAGGCTTTGCAGCCGGAGGAAGCCGGCTACGCAGCGGCGGAAAGTTTTCCTGAGAAAGGGGCGCGGCCTGTTTGGGTGCCGCCCTCTTAGAATTAGTACGCATACAACGGGGTGCACGAGGGCAGCCTCTGTAGTTTGCAGTGTGGCCGGACTGGCCACAAAGCACGCAATCGGGAGGAGAGGGAGTTTCAGGAGTGCGATTGCACTCCTTAGTGAAGTGAGGGTAGCTGGCGTTGAAGTTGCCGCGGTGGGTGTTGAAGACACCGGGACGGGCGTTGAGGACGCCGGGGCTTGTTTTGAGCGCTTCTTAACAAGGGTGACTGAGGGTGGCTCAGAGCCAGTTGGGGTGGCGTCCGAGGATGACTCATTCGCGGGTGCGCGTTTGCGGCGCGAAGGGGCGTCTACTTCGCAATCCATGTCACTGGAGGAAGGGGACGCGGGAGGGCCTAAGACCAGAGGGGTCTGAGGGACTTGTTGGGGTGTCACAGAGGCTATGTAGTCTGTGAGGATTTGAGGAATTACAACACCTCGGGTTTTGAGGGTCCCAAAAAACACCTGAAGGGCGGCCATAAGGGCAGGCGATTCCATATCGGTGGGTTGGGGAGGGACAACAATATATAAAAATATATACTATGATCCTACCAACGATGACTATGTGACGGTTGTCTATTTCGACCTCTTTTTGTCAGTAAATTTTATTTTTTTTGTCGTTCCCGACGTAATTTTAAACTAGGAATTACGTAGTGTCGGAGAACGGCAATGTTTTGATTTGACAAGTCAGTCACGAAATATTATCCATCAAAGCAACTTGAATCTATTTATTTATTATTGTTTCCGAGTTTATTATTCAAAATTACATAGTTAAGATATTTTATTATCTACAATCAAAGTTTTTTTTAAGAAACCTATAATTTATTTTTACGTTCACGAGTGTGCGTAGCCAAAATTTTTGGTAAGGATTCTCATTCATTAAAATTTTATTTTATCATTCTTTTCCTATTCCTTCTACATCAAATTCTAATAACAAATCGTATAATAATACTCTACTTTCACATAATCAACCATATATTCCTGAATTTCCTTTTAAAGCTTGTACATATAATTCCATAGCAGCTGTAGCTAATCCATTACCTAATACTGTAGCTGCAATTAATAAAAATCAGAATTTTTATAAATTCACTTGCCCACGTTGTAGATCTAATACACATTTATTAAAAGACTGTACTAACACTAATATAGTGTGTTTTCGTTGTGGAAAAAAAGACTTTATTACTAGTAAATGTCCTAATTGTAATAAGTCGATTTCAAAAAACTAAATTACGAGGAGTGCATAAACAAAAATAATGGTATTAAATCATCAAATTTTGACAAAAAAGATTGGGATTCATGGTTAAAAACTTTAACAATTTTTTTTAAATCTTATAACACTTGTGCTCTCCTCTTTAATAAAACATCAGATTTTGAACGCCCTTATTTACATATAAAAGTAAACGATTTAATTTTAAATGGTCTTTTAGATAGTGGTAGTGCTATCACTATATTGGGTAATAATTCTCATAAAATTTTATCACAACATGGTCTTTTTATGCAAAAAAACTGTTTAATAAAAGGTAATGTTGCAAACGGACAAACTATTTCTTCTATCGGCATTATTACTCTTCCTACTTTTTATAACAATAAATTTGCGTTAATTACAGCTCATGTGATCCCAGAAATCACTGAATCACTCATTTTGGGTATTGATTTTTGGAAAACTTTTAATCTTGCTCCGGATATTCTTAGTAATATCACATTACAACCTTCAAATTTAAACTCATCTTTTCTCATTAATACAGATTCTAACTTTCATTTACATGAATACCATTCTTTAACAGACACACAGAAAATTATTGCAGATGCAATTATGGAAAAGTTTAGGTTGATTTCAACTGAATGTAAACCTTTAGGTCGTACTCATTTAGTCGAACATTTCATCGACACTGGAGACCATCCACCTATTCGTCAACGCTGTTACAGACTTTCTCCTGAGAAACAAAAAGCTCTTTGTAAAGAAGTTGATGATATGTTACAATTAGATGTCATTGAACCCAGTGACAGCCCATGGCTGAACCCAATTATTATTACACCTAAAAAAGATGGTACTTGGCGATTTTGTATTGATAGTCGTAAATTAAACGATATCACAAAAAAAGATGCTTACAAACTTCCTTTCATTTCTGATATATTAGATAACCTTAAAGATGCTAAATTTATATCATCTATTGACATTGCTAAAGCGTTTTGGAATATTCCCTTAAAAAAAGAGGATAAACTCAAAACTGCATTCCATGTTCCAGGCCGAGGAATGTTTCAATTTAAAGTTATGCCATTTGGTTTAACTAATGCACCTGCTACCCAACAAAGATTCATTGAAAATCTACTAAATGACCTTACAAATGATAATAATGTTTTCTATTTTATCGACGATATAGTCTGTATCTCTCAAACCTTTGAACAACATGTCGATATACTTACTAAAATTCTTAAAAAACTTTCAGATGCCAATCTCACAGTCAATTTTCCAAAATGTTCATTTTTCCGGAAAGAATTAAAGTACTTAGGCTATGTAGTTAATGAAAATGGTTTAAAAACGGATCCTAAAAAAGTTCAAGCTATTCTTGATATACAAACTCCAAAATCTGCTAAGGAGGTCAAACGTTTTTTGGGTACTGCCAGCTGGTACAGACGTTTTGTACCTAATTTAAGCACCCTTGCAGCACCGTTAACTAAATTAACTTCTACAAGCAAAAAATCACCTCCATTTAAGTGGTCTGATGAAGCTGAAATTGCTTTCAAGGCTATTAAGCAAGCTTTAATTAGTACACCAGTTCTGGCATGTCCAGATTTCTCTAAACCATTTGCTGTTCATTGTGATGCCTCTTCCTATGGCATTGGCGCAATGTTAACTCAGGAAGTCGATAATATTGATAAACCTATTGCTTATATGAGTAAATCACTTACAGGCGCTCAAAAGAATTATTCAGTCACTGAACGTGAACTTTTAAGTGTTATTACGGCACTAGAGCATTGGCGTTGTTATTTAGATAATGGATTACAATTTACAATTTATACTGATCACGCAGCCCTTCAGTGGTTTATGCATTTAAATAATCCTACTGGCAGATTAGCTCGGTGGAGTATTCGTTTATCTATGTTTAATTTCGTAATTAAACACAAAAAAGGCTCAGATCATGTCGTACCAGATACTTTATCACGGATAAAACCAATTGATTTAATTAATTTTTCTACTTCTCAAACTAAAGACACTTGGTATTTAGCAATTTATAATAAATGTTTATCATTTCCTTCTAGTACTCCGGATTACATGATTCATAATAATAAATTGTTTAGATTTTGTAGATCTAACACATTATTTAACTCTGAATTTAATTGGAAACAAGTAATACCATTAGAATTTAGGGAATCTGTGATTACACAAAATCATTCTACTCCCCAAACGGCACATTTTGGTACTTTTAAAACATACCATAGAATTAAAAATCTCTATTTTTGGCCTGGCATGTATAAAGACGTAGCCATGTTTATTGCTAAGTGCGAGACTTGTTTAGCTACCAAGCACCAAAATCAAAACTTAATTGGTTTAATGGGCAAACCCAAACATTGTTCACGCCCTTTCCAATGTTTATCCATAGATTTGATAGGTCCACTTCCTACTTCACGTAAGCAGAATAGATTTCTATTTGTAGTTACTTGTTGTTTTTCCAAATATTGTTTGTTATTTCCAATAAAACATGCAACCGCTTCTATTATTCGCCATATATTGGACAATTTAGTTTTTATGGTTTATGGAGTTCCAGAAACTATTATATTAGATAATGGTCCTCAAATGATAAGTACAGAATTATCTGAATTATTTAAATTTTACAACATACCAAAAATACATTACACCCCACGTTACTGTCCACAGGTTAACACCGTTGAGCGTTACAATAAAACTATTGTAACGGCGATTGCAGCTTTTATAGATAAAGATCACAGAACTTGGGATACCTATATAAACAAAATACAGTTTGCTATTAATACTGCGGTTAATGAAACCACAAAATTCACTCCATCATTTTTAGTATTTGGTAGAGAAGCTGTTACATGTGGATCTATCTACAAAAATAAAGATTCCAGAGATGAACTAATTTTCAGTCCTAGGGATGTATATGCTGAAAACATAGGACAATTAATACCTATCTTTTCCGAAGTACAGAAGCGGTTATTTAATGCACATCAATATAATGCAACTTATTATAACAAACATCATCAGAATTTAGAATTTAATAACGGTGATATTGTTTGGAGGCGAAACCATGTAATAAGTTCCTCTAAAAAACATTTTTGTGCTAAGTTTGCACCCAAATTTATTAAATGTAAAGTTTCAAATAAAGTTTCACCATTAATTTACGATTTAGTGGATATGAATAATAACCCATTAGGTCGTTGGCATATCAGAGACATTAAACCTCTACCGCGTTTAACTTCTTCTTTGAGTGACTAGATTGGTTGTTACCAATTACTTTATATGAATTCATATATAATTATTGCTAATTATCTCACGGCGAGCATAAGCCGATTCTTTTTGTCTTATTTTTTTTTCTCTATGCACCTCATTATCGTTTGGCTATACCATTAACATTGACGTTGGTCAAAACTTATAATTAATTATCATCATCGTAGTATTAGGTTAACTTTTTGTGTAATTTATTTAATATTTGCAATTCTAATTTTTTCTTCTCAATTTTTTTTTTTTTTTCAAGCGGTTTGCAACTTGTAAAATTAAGCCTTCTGCACGAGCGTTTATTAAGCTAACTCGTTAAACTAAACCATACCTATGTGTATTATTTATACGCTTGAATCACTTTCCCGTGAGAATTATTTTCATATGTTTATTACATAAGTATTTTAATTACTTCACAAAAGACCCTTGGATTTTATTTAAAAGTCAATGTTTCACGACTGGCTATGATTTTCTTTTCTTTCCGGCATATTTATTTCAGTCTTTAACTGAAACTTGTTTATAGTAATCACCGTGCGGGAGTTAGCGACACGTTAAAGAAGCCATAAGCTATTAATATTTTCAGCGGATGGCAACTATTAAAGCCTTTTGCCGTTGCGTTCAACTCTGTTGAGTTGACTTATTTAGGATACGATTCCTCATAAGCAACTCTAACTGCATGATGTTTTATTTCCAGTAGTTGGAATAAGACTAGTATGATAGAGAATGTATGTTGTAATTATAATGTACGTTGATGGAGTTGAACGATGTATATTAACATTGTATATTCCAGGAACATGTTTAAAATTTTATCATTCATGAACCATGTAATTTAAGATAATTATTTAGGATTTTTTTTTTCTCTCTCTCGTCTGTTTTGTTTTTTTTTTTCTATTAAATAACTTGTTGATATGCAATATATCAGTATTATTTTTTTTTTTTTTTTCATATATACAGGATGTTTTTTCAGAAAAATTCTTCTATAGGATGTTAATATTAATTTTCATTTTGCTTTTAATTATTATTTTTTTTTTTGATTGTTCTTTCATTTAGCAGATTAAATATTAAAATTCGATATGTATATGCGGTTTATTTTGATTTGGTTTGAATTTGAAATTTTACTAAAAAAAATCTTTCAGGTTTTTTTTTTCCCGGCCCCCGGGGTATTGTGACGGTTGTCTATTTCGACCTCTTTTTGTCAGTAAATTTTATTTTTTTTTGTCGTTCCCGACGTAATTTTAAACTAGGAATTACGTAGTGTCGGAGAACGGCAATGTTTTGATTTGACAAGTCAGTCACGAAATATTATCCATCAAAGCAACTTGAATCTATTTATTTATTATTGTTTCCGAGTTTATTATTCAAAATTACATAGTTAAGATATTTTATTATCTACAATCAAAGTTTTTTTTAAGAAACCTATAATTTATTTTTACGTTCACGAGTGTGCGTAGCCAAAATTTTTGGTAAGGATTCTCATTCATTAAAATTTTATTTTATTGTTATTTTTTCTTTTCAGATCAAATTTAATTGTATTAATATTTCTGTTCTATTTTGTGTGACTATTTTTTTATTTCAATTTTGTTTATATTTTTCTGTTTGTATTTACAGGCATTTTTGTATATTTTAAATTTTACCGAAAAAATAAACATAGAAGAGAGTTTTGGTGTTTTACTGGTACTACGTTACAACTAACTTCCTAAAACCTCCCTACACGCGGTAGGGGGGTTGGGGACGACGCGGATAACTTACTCGAACACGAAGACTCGAAGTCCTGGAACGCAGAGCTTGCCGGAGCGGCGACGGCGACGCAGGTCGGCGACGACGGGCTGCAGGCGACGAACGAAGATTCGTCGTGAAAACGACGGTTCTGTAAAATTCAGGAGATACGGTACGAAAACCTGAGTCGAGAAAACGACCCGTGAAAGCTAGTGCGGGGACTAGAGAGCGGAAAATGCGTCTGCGATAGACGTGCGAACGAATCCGCACGCAAACCGAGACTGCTCGACAATCATCGGCGGAAAGTCATTATATTCTAATCGCTTAAGTAAAGTTGATATTGCGATGTGATTGGTCGGTTGAGTAGCGCGCCACCGCTACATCACTCCCCTCCGAGACCGAAGGTCGTAAGTAGCGTCCATCTTCGGTTTTTGCGTAAGGTGAAGCTTACCAGTGTCTCAGCTGATGGTTCCAGTGAGAGGTGAGTCGGGACTAAGGCGGTGCATGTCCGACGATCCTCGGTGTGGGTCCGGGTCCCGTGGAGTTCCAAACAAGTTGCTCCAGTGTGTCGGAGGCTGCCCCAGGGTGCCGAGGTGCAGACTTCCCTAGTGCGTCGGGGCGGTGCAGTGTCGGTGCGTAGTGGCTGGCGGCTGCGTCGGTCAGGAGAGAAGTGCTCTGCTTATTGGCCGGCCGAAGGTGCAGTGCTGCGTGTTGACCAGGAGAGAGGTGCTCTGCTAAGGTCCGGCCGTAAGTGCAGGTGCTGTGCCAAGTCGCAGGTGGAGGATGAGGGGTGACAACCAGTCTTGCAAGGCGCTGCAAGGTCGTGGTCGCTTATGCCCGTGTTGTCCTCTGGAAGCTGGTTATGGCGTGGAGTCTTCGCTGTTGGTGTGGAGAGTGATGATGAAAATGATGATGATGAAGGCTTCTCATGTGCTCTGCTCGGGGTCACCACTTTATTAATTTACTTATTATTAGTTATACTTAACCACGCGTTCCCACCGATAGAAAAGGGTCAGCAGGCCGCGGCCCACGGCCGACAACAGATCTCGTCTCTGACATACACGCACACGCCCGCATTGGGGAGAAATTTGGTCTCCAGGATATAGCCTGGGTAATGCAGGTATGCCAGATCCGAACGATCACAGATCTGCGTCTCTGTCAGAAAGAAAAAGTGCGGCCTCTCTGTCTCAAGGTGGTGGGAGATTTGAGTGCACTAGAGAAGTGTACTTTTAGGGAGAGGGAGTGCATCCGCTGACGGCACTTATTTTCCTTTTTTGACTTTTCCATTGTTGTTGGTAGGGTGAATAGGGGAGAGGAATAGAAGTTGAGTGAAGCGCAACGTTTGGAACCAAGCAACTTGAGTGGTCAGACCCACTGGTGGGAGACTCACATGGAGACCGCGGGGACGCCCAAAACCCTCCGGGGATCGCCATCGGGCCCTCTCCATCCGGTCGCCAACCGGCACGATGGAGCAATCCCGGGATTTTACACAGGCGGTGGGGCAGTCTTTCACGAATGGCTAGAACGCTAGTTGGGCCCCCTACAACCTGCGGTCGGCCAGTGTGCACCGTTTCTTTGGATCCCGCTGCCCTCCAGAATAAGCCACCCGGTGCAGCATAACCCTTCGAGTTCAAACGGCTCTCATAAGTTGCGCAATTACTCGGACCTATTCTCCTCCAATGGCTACTCAAGACATCATGCCGGAACGTGACTAGGTCACTTGGCGGCATGGCTTTGTCTAGAGGGTGGTTGCAAGCCGCGGTCGAAACCTACCACCTGCAAAATGGTTAACCCACCATCTCTCTCGCCATCAACTCGCCAGAGCCTCGTCCGCTGTCCGGCAGGGTGCACCACGGGCAGGTTAGGTTGGCATTTGGAGAGTCTTGATGAGATTGGAGAATCTTTGCCCATGCCAAACCCTCCGTTCTGTATAATCTGCAGGTAGTCCAGAATCTCTTCTGCCGCAGGGCCACGGATGCTCCGTGCTACGAGTGTAACGCAGACCTGCACAGGGATCTCGACTTACCTACAGTACAATAACACCTTCCACCGCTTTTTTCAAGCGCTCCGAAGAGCATCCTAACCCTCTCATACGCGAGTCAGTAGCTTATACTGCTCCGTCCATCTCACCGAGGTACAAAGTCCGTAGACCGAGAAATGCACTCTCGGACCTCCGATCAGCTCTCGGCTAATCTGGGCCAGCTTAAGGCTGCCTAGGCCAAATAATCATCATCCAAACTGTCACTAGCACCTTATGTGATTATTATTCTCAGCGGGTGACCCTCTAGCGGGTCCCTGCTTGCGCACCCACCTCCCAACCCGGGTGTCGCTCAGATGAAAGCTGCACAGCATTCCCAGGCTACAGCCGGCAAAGTGGTTTTTAGTGGGTAGGTGCTACTCTGGTGAGTCCCACATCACCCCGCAGAGCCACTATGCCTGCAGTGGTTGCATACTACTTTATCTTCCACCGCCCTCCCGCGAGGGTGTTGCTTCGGTGGCAAAAAAAAAATCAGTAATACTATTCGCAATTGTTAGACGGACTTCATAAGCAAAGAATACAGGCTGCTTGTAGATTAGGAGAGCTTTATTCCTTCCTGAACCCAGTATAATAATATAATAATAATATAAACTTTATTTTCAGTGTTAGTCCATAGATGTGTTAGTGTTCTTAATAACTACGAGTTAGTAAACTTAAAACTAATACATAACAATTATAAAAACGGTTTAACCGCGTGAAGCTGCATCCATCGGCGCAACATTGGCGAGTCCCACCCTCCAGCCTCCACGGCAGCCCCAACAGCACCCTAAATGCGTTGTTATATTGCACGCGCAGGTCGCTGTATTCACTTTTCCTGAAGTTGTAAGCCTTGAAAAGCGTTATTTTTACCTGTTTGGAACACCTGGCAAATCTGCAGGTAAGCATATTGGCTCGTGCAGCAAGCGACCTGCGCTCCCTCTGTATATCACATCCATCCTTCAGATCTGCGGCGACCCAGTGGCCCAAGTACTTAAATGTATTTACTGTGCACAACGGTGTACCGCACAACAAAACCAGTGGCACTGTGTCATAGGTTTTAGTACCTGCATTAAATAGTGGTAAAATAGTGGTCTGAACAGTTTCCTTAATAGTTTTCATGAATTTTTGGAAGGGCAGTAATTAAACGATTTCTTGTTGACATTACGTTGAATGATTTGCAGCTTTTATGTTTCCTAATTCTCATTTCAATCTTCTTGTGAAAATAAAATCCTAAATACTGTTATGCAAGGTTTTACATATCACTCTATAAACTTTTCTCTTAGAGATTGTCATTTTCAAGTTAATGTATTCTATGAAAAGCATTTGCTGCAGAATGAAGATCGTTTCGGTGTCTGGGGCATTTTCCCACAGTAGGATAATGGAACTGAGTACAGTAAAAAACCCAAGTAAACGGCCAGATTGTTACAGTAATAAAAATATAAATAACATGTTACGTTTTCAGACATTTTGATTCACGCATAAAAAATTGATATATTGTCAAAGAAACAAAAGCATAAAACTGAACAATAAGTCGTTGCAGCGGTTCATGCTGTTGAACGAATTTATTTTAAATTCTACATAAAAAATATAGTAATAAAGTCTTAAAGTCAACGAATATAAAATTTAAGAAAATGGATATGAAGAGTACATTTCTTGTAACATTTACAATTGCAAGTGAGGAACTTGTTATTTCAATAGTGAATTAAATAAAGTATAAAGTTAAGAAATGTCAGCCAACAAGCTAAGTTAAAAAATAAAAAGTTGAATTATGTTTAAAGTAGCAGTCTAAACGGGCAGTGTCTTAGTTCGTACATTTTACTTAACATTATTTGAAATTATTGGTATCCATTTAGATCTTTAGTGTTTGGGCACAGATATTCGAACATCCAGATTAGGATTACGGTCCAACAATGGTATTTCTCGACTAGAAATAAATATATTAACCGCGGCATTTACTATTCATACCAACTGCGTTTGTCCAAAATCAGAAACTGGATTTATAGTTATTGTCTTGTTGATTCATTACGAGTGATTGTAATTGATAAACCCTTATGATTGGTTAGCGCTTAAGGTTTGAGGTATAACTTGGCATAAAATTTTCTAAAACATTGTGAAACACTGATTTATTATCTTATGCATCTGCTTTTTTATGACTTAGCACGTTTTTTTAAGGCTTCGCTGCTAAGTTCTTCACTTAATAAAATATTTTGATATTTTTTTTTCTTTCTTTAATTTGATTTACAGTAGTTATAACTGCGGACGCCAATCATGATGCGGAAGACCAGGCTCTGGCCCAAATGAGAAGCATCCTAGAGAATATTATACAAGGTGTCATTTCAATGCCGCGTGAGTTACATCTCAAGACAAGGCGAGCAGAAAAAGTAGGTAATCATATAACACGCTGCTTAGGACTGCTTATTTATGACCCTATTGGGGTTTCAAATTTAACCGGACTTTGTATGTTAACAAGCCATTTATTTAACTTGTGATGCATGTGATTTGATCAGGTCATGATTTAATAAACTTAACTTATAATTTTAACGTATAATTATTTATTTCATTTAAATTTAAAATTTAAATTGTATTATGACTTTTTATCATGTTTGGACCAATAAATAAATTCTTTCCATAAACTTAACTAAAATGCTGAAACGGACATTCAAATTTACATTCGAACCAAATTGGAGATTTCGATTATGACATGCCTAGTAAACAAAACCAATTAAAAAAAAAACTACTATAATTTATGATGCTCGTCTACATTAAGACCGAATAGCTGGTTACTCATTTAACGTGTCCCTCCATTACCAGCTGGTCCCATTGCCCTGGCAATAAAATGCAGCAAGATATCTAACCCGAGTTAGCTAACCCCGAGTAAAATTTATTAAACAAGTCTGTTTCAGACGGTTTTGATCAACCTAAAAGTATTTATTCACACTACTAATGCTACTCCTGCACTAAATAATTTTCCTACGTATAAACAAGTACAAGAATCTTAGACGACAGCGATAATATTAAGATCTAATATAAGTTACAAAAACCCTAATGAACATACTTTTCACAGGATGCGTCGCCATTAATCAACTATGCACAACAAATTTTGCACACACTAACTAAACTCAAACAAAATGAAATTTCAGTAATCACTTACACAATAGAGAAAGAAATAATGAGGAGGCACGAAACTGACCCGGAATTCAGCAAACTTCTTAAAACACCAATTTTTCGAATAACTCTGTATAGTTTATTACAAACTTTGAATAACATACCGAAGAAAAAAAGCACATTAAAACTCCGAAGGTCGAATTACACAAATAGCGAGTTTCATCATAATAAATCCGATGAGTGTGTACCAAAGGAATTGCAGGAAATAAATAAAAATCTACAAAAATATTTAAAATATAGAAAAAGTTATAAAAATACTTCTAAGAAAAAAAATATAAATGAAAAAGAGCGGTTGAAGCTGGAAAATTTAACTAAAAACGCAGTGAATATTATGTTTTTTGATAAATTTCCAATATTCGATGCAAAACAGCGTAAATCAATACGAAATCAGCTCAAGTTGTTTTGGGGGGCACCAGAGGTTACAATGCGAGATAATGATGACTATGAGGTTTCTATTGGATCTCTGCTGAAAAAGGTTTGTACGCGAAATATTTTGTCAGTAATAAACTGTTAGTAATACTAGAAATCACAGTAGGTAACTTTCTGAAATCGGAACTAAACCTATCTCACTTAATTCCAAATAACAAGAGCAAATAGAAGAAGGTTTGGACGCAGTATACATAGAAGTAATAAATCATCCTTACCTCTTAAAGATTTACCAAGGTTGCTGGTTTACCAGTTCCTTTCAGCCTTTTGAACATGGCTGTGTAACAATCACCAATAATCATACACCTCGCTTATTAAAGGAGGAAGGGCATTTTTACACAAAACACTTACCGCGCCACTGGATGTTTGACTGCGCCCACTTAGTTTTTACCTGTATTTTGTGTTATAGTCTTGACCACTGAGTTCCACGTAATTAAAGCTGTCCGTGCGACTCAAATTAGTCGAAGTTTTCTTTATTTCTGATTTAACCAGTCGCGATATGTATCGTCGTGCCCGAGTCCAGCAGATGTTCGGCGATGGCAGACTCATTAATGTTATTATTTTTGACAGCTGTTATGTGTTCTTTGAGGCATACTGAAACGGATCTTTGTGTTGATGATATTGACCACAACATCTTTTTCATTACACAAGATTGACATTTGCTGTGATATAAAAAAAAGAGTCGACTTAAAAGAGATTCTTATGACACAGTTCACAAGATGTCACAAACATGAGAGGAAACCACCTCTTCCCCTTTATATTATTAGAAGGATTGCATGGGCGTTCATTGGCCTATCCCAAAGCTACCGATTCACTCTACCATGGTCACTTATACGTATACCGGGTGAAACTTAAGTCGTAAACAGTAACAAGTTAATGTTTAACTTTAGTTTAAACATGTGGACGTGACAACAGGCAGAAATATGCAAACGTTGCTTGATGATTCGTTAATTTAAAAAATTGTTTTAATTTTGCTGAGTCTCATGGTCACCCTAATTGCTACGTTAAACTTAGCCCATTAGACCCATAGCATGTTACTGTATTCGAATAGGGTGACAATAAGGTTGGTGTTTTTGCTGTTTAAAATTATTATCAAGAAAGTTTAATTGGTTGCTTCTAGAGTTAATGCTTTTTTGAATTTGCTTAAAAATACTGCTGTAGAATCCTAAATTTCTGTTTGCGAATTATGTTTCACCCTGTATGTATGTATAGGGTGTTTAAAAATGTATTTAGCAATAAAATATTCCATATTGAGTTAGTCTTCACCATTCGACAACAAAAACCCGTTTTTTATTGTGACTTATAGATTTTCCATTAAAAAATTCTAAACGTTTGGAGTTAAAGCGCGCTGCCACAGCTTTCTTATATTGCCAGTCCAGTAAGACTTCTAATAAGAATCGAATAAAAATGATATTGAATTAAGTACTTGTTTACCAGTGTTTAATCTATTGTATTGTATGTGTAATACGCGACTGTCTGTTAATCGCACAGTGCTTGATTGCAAATTGGGGTGGAAAAACTGTGTATGCAAGTAAACAGGAAGGTATCTAATTATCTACATTTATGTTATTTCTATTCTGCAACGACCTCTCAGCTGATCGCAAGGTCCGCGCGTAATCTGGATAGGTGTGTGGCTGCGCGCTTTAAGACTAAATGTTTAGAATTTTTTATGGAAAGACCATAAGTACAAATGAAAAACGGTTTTTTTGTATTTGTATGGTGGAGACTTACTCCATCTGGAATCTTTTTTTGTAAAATACTTTTTTGAACACCCTGTATATTGACTCTGAGTCTCCTAAGTTCGCTGTATCTATAACACAAGCTCTGCTTACATTGAGGCCGTACAGTTGGTTTGATTGAGCATTTATTTTTATTTGTTACTTTGTTTTAGTATAATGAAATGAATAATAAGGGTAATTGCGGGAGACCAGCGAATACTAACAAAGTCGCAGTTGAACAAAAGGCAAATACGCCTCGCGCTGGACTTCCACAAACAAGTACGTTCTATTTTCCTCGTCGGGACCACTTTATGTTTCTTCTTTCTTTTACGTATCCCCTGGCTGATTCGAAATGATAAATGTAAACGAATTCTTACAGATGAATCTTACATCGCCCGTAGTGGACAAAACGACTTCATTTTCACGGATCAAAAGCGATTCCACGTAATATCGAGATATTTAAGGGATCAAGATTCAGCCTTAGACGATTTAGACTTGAGACAACTACAAGGAGAGGAGCAGGTAATTTAAGGTGCTGCAAACAAATTTAACGCAGTTGCAGATCACCAGATTACCAGACCGCCATATTCCTCGTTGCCACGTTTACTAGTGGGAAGTCCCGACAAATTGAAGTAATTAAGAGCGTATCACAGAACAAATATTCCACTATTGACAAATCTCTTCTTTTTTAGGATAAAACCTTGATAACAAACGAGAAACCAATCAAATCTTCGCATGAAAGTAATTCTAAAACAATAAAACCAAGCACAAAGGAGACGAGTAAAGGAGGAACCCCTTCATGTAACACTTGGACACTGTTTACACCACATCATATTTCAAATTTATCAGTCATTTCCCATTTCCAAAACATTTCATTTAATTTATAGTGGTCGGGCTCCAATATATCCGTACGAGCCACTTTCACGTTTATCTGGTTGTGTTCCGGTTAAAGGTGAGGAACAGTAAGTGCGATCACTGGAACATAGGCAGTTCCAACTGAAGCCCTCGGTCCGCATAGCACCATTGGTCGATATAATAATCAAACTCAATATAGACAAAAAGAAGACTAATGGTGTCCATGGGCACTGATGCCACTTGCTATTTGGTGGATCGCATGCTCGTTTGACGGCCATGAAAATAGTAAAAAAACTCCTCATAAAGTTCATCACAACAAAAACCTTTTTTTCTATACACTATTCAATTTCGGCAGGATAACCTCTAAATCTCTCCAACGAAAATCATATAGCACCACAATTAATTATTTCAGCTAGTTCAGAGAAGATAACAGGGGACCAAAATCTAAATATTAATACAGTCAGTTACCCAAATCAAACGCGCTATAAAGTTATATCAAATCTGAAAAAAAAACGAATGAAAAAAAGGAAAAAGGTATGTCTGTTTACAGTCCATTGCCTAAGCGTTGTCCCTCGCACCTAGTAGGGAGTCACGACACAGACGCGGGTTCTGGATGCCTTTGCAAAGAGAGCCTGTTTATGCTACTCTACTACGAAAAACTCCGAAACTGCATATGTTAAAAATATATGCCAGTAAAATGTTTTACACTTTGAAATCCCTAAATAAAACAGACTTGTCAAATCGTCTGCGTGAGCTTTAACAACTAGAGCCAATTGCTCAAATGGTACAGAAATAACTATGGTGACGGAATTCGCACGCCTAAATGCATTCAGGCTGCCTTGTGCAAAATGTATTTATTGAATCTACTGCTTTCTGAATCTCACTTATTCGTGTAATTAGTTGAAATGTTTATCAAACTAAGATAAACCTGAATTGTAAATTCTTGTATGTATTACCTATATTGCAACTTTGATGGTGGCAAATAAGAGTTACTGTATTGTACATCGATTTAATGGCTAATGATATTCTTGCATAAAAAGAAGAAGGCTAAGGCGTCGCTTCAGGGCCTTCTTGTGACTGCTGCTCAGGCTAATGACTACACTGCGAGCAAGGGAATCGGAAAAGAATCTGCAGCAGATGCAGTGACGCAGCGCAATCCAAAAAGTAAGCATTTAGTACCTCTTTAAGAGATTTTTATTAATTCACTAACTGCTCCGTCTCTTTGTCTAGCGATTACAATGGGAAGGCTCAAAGTGGACACTTTGACGGCCGGGTAGCGTCGGTGGTAATACAGAGAATTTTTTGACGAACACTGACGTTTGTTCTTGGGTCATTGAAGTTTACATTGATATATGTATGTTTATTCTGGGTTCCATCCCAGTTCGCTTTTCGGTCGTCCATAACACAAGATCTACTTACTTTGTGGCCATTCAGTTGGTGTGCTTGACTTTTTGTTGTCATTTATTATTTAATGTAATAGAGTCAGAGTGCTTGCCATTTTTTTTATTTTCTTGCATTCCTGTAGCTTCATCCACAAAAAGACCAAGAAAAGGAATACAAAACGTGGGTCAGAGACCAAACACCGACTCTCCAAACCGCATGGAGCTCTCGGACACATCGCTGGAGATCGAACGGGTGAAGAAACGAATACGCGACATGCGTCTCTCCCAGCAAACCTCCACGACTACTACGAGCAGATCTTTGATACTTAAGATTCTCAGCTCCATTACTAACTTGCTGTAGAGAATTTCAATGAAAATGTACATCGTTTTGATTTTAGACTTGATTACAATAACAAAACATATTTGTGTTTTATTTTATACTATTTGTTTAATATAGGTAACGCTTTGAAAATACGTAATAAGCTCTGCTTAATACGTTAGCCATGAAGTCTCACTGCAGTAGTGGAAATACACAGGATTCATGGCAGCCTATAAAAATGCTGTTGTTTATATTGCAACAATACGTTAAACCCGTCGATGTAAATGGGTGTGTATACTACTAGACTACGGGTCGCTCACTTCCCTCTGTTCTAATGTCTCTAATGGTTCGACTTCTTGGGATATCTACTATAAAGGGATGGAAGGCCTGTCTGCGTCTATTAGTCCGATGTAAGAAGGGTGTGGATTCAACCTGATCAAAAAGAGCATTCGTGCACTTTCCAAAATGTTTTCTGTAGAAGACTGCTAAACTGTCAACTTTCCGACGATGGTCGAGGCTTTACAGTTTTTTGGTGGTGAGGTCAAAGTTGTTAATTATTTTACGGGCTCTTAGGTCAACTGCGTCCATCGCTTCTAGTTGGTGCTTTGCAGAACCATCCCAAAGGTGGCTACAGTACTCCACACAAGATCGAACTTGAGCTGTGTACAAATTAAGTAGCCGTTCAGGGCTGAAGTACCGTCGGACCTTCGAGATGATTCCCAACTTCTTTGAAGCAGTTTGAGCCATGAACACAATTTATTGCCCGAAGTTTAGTTCGGACGATATAGTTACGCCCAGAAGCCCTAGGTGGTCGGTTAAGGGTACAGAAACATTTAGGAGTGGTGGGCGTTAGGTCGAAACTACTCTTTTTGGCGGAGAATAAACACGCCTGTGTTTTTAACGGGTTAAATTTGACCAAGTTGGATTCGCCCCAATCGGCAATCAGACACTTTCTTTAAGGCCAAATCGACCCGCTCAATCATGGACTCTCTCAAAGCCCGGATTTCTTTAGGACTCGCTCGCGCATTGGACCTGTATCTCTCTACAACGGTGCTGTCATCAGCGTAACGGCATAAGGAAAATCTTCGATGTTACTTAGAAAGTAACGCCATCTAGTATATAATACCAAATTTTTTCAATAATCCATTAAAAGCTACCAATTTAGGCCAGATCTAAACATAGGGCGATGGCATCGCATAACATAAAAATGTTTTATTGTAAATTAACTATAAAGTAACATACCTAGGTTGCTACTAATGTAGATAAATTATTTATTTATTAAAAATAAAACATACATATACTATCTAAGTAATAGGTGTAATTGTCTACCAATATGCAAACACAGCCTTCGGCCACTAGATTAGGTAACTATTTATTTGCTAACACATCTGTTTTATTTTTAATAAATAAATAATTTATCTACATTAGTAGCAACCTAGGTATGTAACTTTATAGTTAATTTACATATATATATACTATCTAAGGGTGTTACCTCACCAATCGATCGAGTTCGAGAAGTTAAGTTAGGTAGGTAGCTTATAAAATGAGTTTACGCAGCCGTCATAGTGAATTTCATTTAAATGCGCTAGATGTCACTGAACATAAATATTTTCTGCAAGATATAGGTAGGTGTAACTTAAAATGTACATAGGTAACTATAATTAGGTATATAAGTAGGTTATATAGGTAGGTAGGTAACTAATGTAAATGTAGGATGATTTTACATAATTCACTACGAACTTGTAATACTAGGCCAAATATTAGGTTGATACACAGTTATATCTATTAATTTTCAAGCGTACTATATACGTTATAAGCTGCTTTTCAGGAAATGTGTCCACAAAGAATTTCCCAAATAAACCTTATTAAAATTTATTCTTATACTATGTAATAAAAAGTATTTCTAAGCCACACCTTATTAAAAACTACTTTGACTACGCCAATCACTGAAAATAAAAAACGCGTTCGATAAAAACTAAACAAAAAAAAACGCTTCAACTCGCGAGCGAACAATGCAAGCAAGCAAACAACAAAGGGACAAAGCTAATTATCAAAACGGCGCGCTGCCACACCATTACCTACTAAAACGAAATAAGAATCCGCAAAAAAAATATTTCAATTCTATTCACGTAGATTTTCTTTACATTTTCTCTACAGGACCTACCTATACCAACCTAACTATGTACCTAGTTATACTAAAATAGGTTTACTTACATACCTAAGGCTTCCTAAACCTAATAGCTGTTATTGTTTAACTATAATAAAACTAAAAACTTCTGCCACTGTAGTAGGTATGTAGGTAAGTAGCTACTTAGGTAGGTCGTACTCTAACTAGATACCTACGTAGTTACCTATTACCTACCTAACTAGCTAGTACCACGACCAGGCCAACGTAGCTGAATGTGTTAGATGACGCTAAACAAAAACCTTTTTTCTGACAGTCCATCCCGAATACAAAAATGCTTACCTACAAGAACAGAAAGTTTAAGACACTTTGGATGACGATTATAATTTAATTGGATATTTACCTTTTTTGGCTATCGCTACTGTAATGTAATCGTATCTTTCAGCATTAAAGAAATGCAAAACAATCTTCTTTCTTCCACGAAATAAACAAATTAAAATTGTTGAAACAGTAAGTTACTTCACATGGTAGCCATTTTTTTAAACTGAACAATTCATTCTTCAATCCATGCACCATATTTTTTCAATCATTCTTCTGGATATCGTTTGTAGGTAGCTGACTACCTATGTTAGCAAGGCATATGTTAGGGCGTTATAGGCAGTTGAAATTGTATTATACCTTTAACACATTATTTAAAACAGGTATTAAAATCCATGTTGCGTTAACTTCTCGATTAATAATTTCCTAGTAAATAGTTTACAAACATAGGCAGAGTCAAGTATAAAATTCAAGAAAAGCCCGTATCATAGAAAGTATATTTACATAATAAAATATTTTATGGCTTATAAAAACATCAAATGTAGATAGACTCTGAGATAAACAGCTCACTGTTTAAATATTATTTTTTTTATTAGTGATTACCTACACATTTTTAATGGCTGGCGCCAGAACAAATGGTTTACGAACTTTTTAACTAACTATATTTAAAATATTTTTAGTCCTTACTTACATATAGTATTTTTGATTTATTTATTCGGTTCACGTCATTGTACAGCTGTACTGTACTTTTATTTTCATATTTATATAGGTCACTTCATGTTTTTTATTTAGGTAATGCCTCCTCGTGTCTAAGAAAGTGTCCTCCTAGCTTATGTATGTCGTTAATGTCATTCAAAAGATTGTATAATTCCTATTGTATAAAGATTATAATATGTTAGTACGATAATTCAGATTCAAATAAATTCAAATTCAAATATTTATTTCTCAACATTGGCAATTACTTGTTTTTATCGACCTCATTTATTTGACTCTACCACCCCGGTTCGGGAAAACCTTCATGAAGAAGAACTGGCAAGAAACTTCATGGGTATACCCGTGAAGTTGAGTTGGCTTCTTCCTGGGTAAAGACGATTCCAATCTATTAAATATTAAACTACTTCAAAAATGGAGACCATAATATGGTATCATATATCATCAATATATTATACTGAGCGTTGACAATAAGCCTAGAACGTTTTGGTTTTGATTTATTGTAAAAAATAGTACTACCATTTAGCTGACACAGTTCTTATACATTTTCCTTAGGCTGCTGAATTTTTTTACAGGCAACAGTGGCATTTTTACAACATGGCAGCGACTGGAACACCTATGCTGCGTTCCGTTTGCCGATTACAGCGCTCACAGCGCTAAAAGTGCTCAAAACCGTTCCGATTCGTTTGAGCGCGCTAAAAGTGTTATTAGTGCTATTGCAATCGGAACGGTAAATATCGCGCTAACATTCTGATCAGATTGCATTCGCAGCACTAGATTGTGGTTACAACAATAAACTACTGCTGCGTTCCGTTTGCCGATTACAGCGCTCACAGCGCTCATATACCCGTTCCGTTTGCCCGTGAGCGCGCTCACAGCGATATCGATACGTCATCAATGACGTCATAAACGCCGCCATCTTACCGCTCACAGTGCCAACGCTACGGAGCATGGTCGCTGTGAACGGCCTGTCAAAACTGACACATGACGTTACTTTGTTGATGTTTTTATTAGTCTATTAAAGATTTTAAAAGCTTGTTTATTAATTTTCTTTTGTAATAATGTTAAAAAATGGCTCCTGCTTCATTCAGGGTCAAAGATCTTAATGAAATTATAACTTTAGACTTAATCGACGAACAATCAGAATGTTGATTGAAATATAAGATTATAAGAAAGCCAATTAGAAGATTTCACTTATAACAATAATATGGTAATTAGACAAGAACACATACAAAATACAAAGACTATAACCAAACATAAAAGAGAACAAAAAAAAAACAAATATTTACAGACTGTTAACTCATTTTACATATGTATAAGCCAATCGCATGGACTGAGATAATATAGGTTGGTGAGAATATAAAGAAAAATAAAAATAAATTCATTAAATTGCATCGGAGAAAAATTCTCTTGCCAGAGTCGCCTTAACGCTCTGGACGCCGGCATGAAAGGCATCAAAGTGAGGGTGAGTTCGACATGTTATGTTTAATCCTGTACCACTCTGAATTTACGCTCTTTCGGGAGAGCGTAGATGTGGTAAGCATATTGCTTACCAGTGAGGAGCTTTGTCAAAGCGCGGATACCGTCTATCGACGAGACTAAGACTTTATTTGATTCACCCGAGTTGGTCGCTCGGGTGTAGAGGATCTTGTGCTCTCTGCACAAGTTCGAAACCTCGCTCGATTTTTCCTTATTCCGAAGGAATACGGGTGGTGGGACCTGAGGCTTGAATGAAGCCTGGGTAGGGGGTGAAGTCACTTTGAGTGACATCAATGGGGATGGGGCGGGTGTTGCAGGCACCGGGGTAGCTGGCGTTGAAGCCGTAGCGGAGGGTGTTGAAGACACCGGGGCGGGCGTTGAGGATGCCGGGGCTTGTCTCGAGCGCTTCCTAACAAAGGTGAAACTGGGTGGCTCTGAGCCAGTAAGGGTTGCGTCTCGGTCGCGGGTGCGCTCTTAGGAGCGGTGCGCTTTTAGGAGCGGTGCGCTTACGGCGCGATGTGGCGTCCGATTCACACTCCATGTCACTGGAGGTGGGGGACGCGGGAGGGCCTAGGACCAGAGGGGCCTGAGGGACGGGGGTGGCCTGAGGGGCCAGTGGGGCAATATAGTGGTGAGTTGAGGGCAAAATTTAAATTGTAATAAATATGGATACAAATTCTAAACGTTTTTCTTTTTGTTTAAATATTTTGTAGTGCCTACTACATTTTACGGGTAAAGGTACCTAAGGTATTTACTTAATAGTAGCGTTGACTTAATAGTAACGTACCTAAGGTATTAACGACTATTATTACACCAATGATTTCCACATTCGCTGCTGATTACAAAAATAACGTTAACTCAAAATCGACCGTAAGGTACTTACTTTCCTTTACCCGTAGAACGACACATTTATTCATACTTACAACCAGGGCACGGAAACCCGTTCTAAAAGTCCAAATCGTTGTCGCATACCTACAACAAATGCCCTTTTCATTTCCGGTTTTTAACCGGTGAACTAGGGTTGATAAGTACTACTTCAAGGTACCTATTACAAAACCGATTTCAGAGCCCTATCTACAAAGTTTGTTTACAGTAATGGAAATGAGTAACAAACCAAAAGAGCGCAATTTTGTAATAAGCAAAAAGAAATGATGATTTTGTACACGACTGTACATCCATATAAATGTAGGGAACATAAGAAGTTTTTATTTTCAAATGAAATCAGCTCAAAATTATTATCGTTTCATACGACTATTTCATGACTATTTTTTGACACAAACTTTAAACTGAAAATCGTAGGCGTTCCGGAGAAATTTGAAGTTTTCAAATATTCAAGCCATAATCCTCACCAACCTATAGCTATAACGGCGAAACTATAATACGACTATTTTTTTTACATTTATCACGACTATTTTTTGATTTCATGACTATTTTTTAGCATTGTCAAAATTCGTTTTCATTGAGTTTTCAAATATGAGGATTACAGCTTGAAGGACACAAAATGCCTCATTGAAGCAGTTTTCCTTTTTAAACTACAAGAGTGAGGTTTAAAATAAAAAAACGCATACATATCTTAACTTTTTATTTATTAATTTCGTTTAGTAGTCAAAAAGATACATGTAGATACTTATGCGACATTTTAGCGATTATGAATTATCAGCCACTTACAATTGATAGATTATAGATTGTAAGCATTCAGTAACATGTTTGATCAAAAATCCACCAGTATTTCATGAGTAACCAAAACAAATTAACGGAATATGGTTATGTTGTCTCAAATCAAGACTGGTATGATATTCACACCATTTATGCCAGGACGCTTTTCAACGCAGATTTCTAATCTGTTTTTTTGTCATGCCAAAATGATATAAACTTGCACAGCAAGTTCTTGTCATGAATATTGACAGAGTTTAGCTCTATCTTGTACAGTAGTAACTTAACAATAAAAACCAAGTAATGAACATAAACTAAGCGAATTAAAAAGGATTTTATGAAGCTTTTAAGTTGAATACTGAGTGCAAAATATCATATGCCACGCTATAATAAATTAACTGACAAACTGACATCCGTTAAGTCACGAAGGTCTTTCCGAACTGGGTGTAATAAGATACATATAACTTTGCCGATCAAACTTGTAAATTAGTGATTTTACGCAATAAGTAAAAATAATGAGTTCCAGTGACCTCGATAGATGGCGCCACGAAAAGCTGGTCCGATTAAATAGTATACGATAGTGGGGCTGAAAAGAAGAGAAGTTTCTAAAATACCACAATAGGCCCGTGCAGAGCTCCAACAATTAATCAATTTAAAAATAATACACAATAAATATTAACGAAAGACCAGGCTTAATGGCGTAGTTCTTGCTTTTCTTATACGATATACGTTAACTAAAAAAATAGGAACAACTTTTACGTAGCGCCACCTATCGTGAAATTTATTTACCAAAATTTCCGAGCTGTCAGAAAATCCCTCATTGCATTTCAAGTGGAATTGTTTTTCTGACATGTCTTGAAAGCAATGTTTTAATTTTATTAATACTTTTATTATATTAATACTTGACATTGGCAGAAATAGGTACTGTGTAGTAATAACAGGTGATTGTCATAAAACACAAAATCATAATAATGTGTTTCAAGAGACAATAAGACCTACTTAGCGCCATATTGTGACATCAAAGCCGTCAATTCAAACCGGTTAGGTCAAATTTTTTTTTTTAATATAATTTATTTAAGCAAGCAATTGTCAATTTTTCAATTTGTCAAATTGTCAATTTGGCATTCCAACTTTTTGACGTTTTTGTCTGCCACCCTATGCTTGTACATCCTTCTTAAATATCTACAAAAATATTTAACATGTTTATGGTTGGGTGAGGCATTTAAAATACAAGTGAATTTGCTCTTTGATAATGATCTTTAGGATCCATTTGCTGCATAAAGGGTTGAAGATACAATTCAGTCAACCTATTTTTGTTGGGAATTATAATAATAAGAAATTCCCATAAAAACACACTGTATGGCCCAAAAGTAAGCAAGCTTGTTATGGATGACCATATAGCAAACTGGTGGAGAACCCAGAATAAACATACATAATACCAACCACCATGAACCCAGACCACATGTCTGTGTTCATCATGCAAAAAAAGTCTCACCCAGTACTAGAACCTGGGAGCTGCGGGATACAAGGAATAATGGATGGAAAGTAATTCAATGGGTAAGTAAAATAATAGATGCTATAATTACAAGGTCTATAACGAGATGTTGCAAGTGAAACAGCTAGTTGATTACCACATAAGTACAAAGCATAACTTCTATGAAACTTTAATCTTTTTAGCAGCACTCTCTAACTCTTCATCAGAATTTTCAAAATTTCTTTTAAACGAACTTTTTGTGTTTATCACAACAGTATTATTTTCACTAACTTTTCTTTTACTCTTCTTGCCTACACCTTTTCCTTTTTTTGAATTTGTAGGGTAGTATTCCTCTATTTTATGACATTCCTCTCCAGTTAAGGGTTCTAACTGCAGGCTTTTATTGAGTTCTGTAGAAGTTTCGATATCTTCATTGTCTGATTCAATTATATTCTTTTTTGGTCTAGATGATGTGCCTGCAAAGAGAAACATTATGGAAAAGTAATATTTTGAATGCAATTTCTTCTCAAGGACTTCACAAGGAATTTACTCATAATAGAGATAAAAACACTTTATTTCTTCTGAATAACTTATGTTTCTAATGTCAGAGACTTTTAAAATAAGTTGTCTAGATTCAGAATTTATCAAATACAAACAAAAAAACGAATCTCTTCATTTTACACTAACAGTAAAGAAATATGATAAACAAGCAATTTCACACAAGTTAATCCTTGTCCTTATCAAAAAAAGCCTAATTGAGCTGATGACAGTCTCCAAATTACTAATAACAAATTTATCAAGTTATACACATACCAGGTGCATCTTCGGAGTCTGGATGTGTTGCTTCTCCATGTTCATCTCCTCGCGATGGTTCTTGACCAATAAAGAAACTAGTTATTGGTTTCTGCCATTTTGGCGTTTCCCGCGGGCATACAGGATTACCTCCAGAATAGCTTCTTGAATTACGATCACTCCCTAGAAAAACATGACGTGTATTGAAATGACTGAACCCTGAAACTGAATTATTTGTAAATCATTTTAATTATTGTACCAAAACCTACCAGCAGAGGTGGACACGGTAGCTGGAGGTGCTGCACTGCACCTGGCCTTACTGCTTTTACCCGATGAAACTATAAGGAAAAAATACCAAGGAAATAATAGCGTACCTAATGTTTTCAATAAAAATGATGCGTTATGAATTAACGATTATAATACCTTTTGCTCCAACTGAAGCCCTAGTTCGAGCCATGTTTTTGCATATGAAAGTATAAATAAATTAAATGAAAAACTAGTTGAAAACTTGTTAAAACAAAGTGGTAAACAAATAAAACATTGTTTTTGTCAGTATGACACTAATGACAACAATTTAGGCGCGCAAGTTACATTTTTTTTTCAAACAGAATTGATTGAATGGAACATTGTTAATGCGTACATTCAGCCTCTTTATTTGAACAAAAATTCTGAGTTTGTTAAGTGCCTGAACACTTCGCATATAATTTACATTACGTATGCTGCGTTCCGTTTGCCGATTACAGCGCTCACAGCGCTAAAAGTGCTCAAAACCGTTCCGATTCGTTTGAGCGCGCTAAAAGTGTTATTAGTGATATTGCAATCAGATCGGTAAATAGCGCGCTAACATTCTGATTGTTCGTCGATTAAGTCTAAAGTTATAATTTCATTAAGATCTTTGACCCTGAATGAAGCAGGAGCCATTTTTTAACATTATTACAAAAGAAAATTAATAAACAAGCTTTTAAAATAGACTAATAAAAACATCAACAAAGTAACGTCATGTGTCAGTTTTGACAAGCCGTACACCATCTTCCCGCTCACAGTGCCCAAGCTACGGAGCATGGTCGCTGTGAGCGGCCTATCAATACTGACACATGACGTTACTTTGTTGACGTTTTTATTAGTCGATTAAAGATTTTAAAAGCTTGTTTATTAATTTTCTTTTGTAATAATGTTAAAAAATGGCTCCAGCTTCATTCAGGGTCAAAGATCTTAATGAAATTATAACTTTACACTTAATCGACGAACAATCAGAATGTTAGCGCGCTATTTACCGTTCCGATTGCAATAGCACTAATAACACTTTTAGCGCGCTCAAACGAATCGGAACGGTTTTGAGCACTTTTAGCGCTGTGAGCGCTGTAATCGGCAAACGGAACGCAGCATAGGTGTTCCAGTCGCTGCCATGTTGTAAAAATGCCACTGTTGCCTGTAAAAAAATTCAGCAGCCTAAGGAAAATGTATAAGAACTGTGTCAGCTAAATGGTAGTACTATTTTTTACAATAAATCAAAACCAAAACGTTCTAGGCTTATTGTCAACGCTCAGTATAATATATTGATGATATATGATACCATATTATGGTCTCCATTTTTGAAGTAGTTTAATATTTAAAAGATTGGAATCGTCTTTACCCAGGAAGAAGCCAACTCAACTTCACGGGTATACCCATGAAGTTTCTTGCCAGTTCTTCTTCATGAAGGTTTTCCCGAACCGGGGTGGTAGAGTCAAATAAATGAGGTCGATAAAAACAAGTAATTGCCAATGTTGAGAAATAAATATTTGAATTTGAATTTATTTGAATCTGAATTATCGTACTAACATATTATAATCTTTATACAATAGGAATTATACAATCTTTTGAATGACATTAACGACATACATAAGCTAGGAGGACACTTTCTTAGACACGAGGAGGCATTACCTAAATAAAAAACATGAAGTGACCTATATAAATATGAAAATAAAAGTACAGTACAGCTGTACAATGACGTGAACCGAATAAATAAATCAAAAATACTATATGTAAGTAAGGACTAAAAATATTTTAAATATAGTTAGTTAAAAAGTTCGTAAACCATTTGTTCTGGCGCCAGCCATTGAAAATGTGTAGGTAATCACTAATAAAAAAATGATATTTAAACAGTGAGCTGTCTATCTCAGAGTCTATACATTTGATGATACATTTGATACTACATTTGATGTTTTTATAAGCCATAAAATATTTTATTATGTAAATATACTTTCTATGATACGGGCTTTTCTTGAATTTTATACTTGACTCTGCCTATGTTTGTAAACTATTTACTAGGAAATTATTAATCGAGAAGTTAACGCAACATGGATTTTAATACCTGTTTTAAATAATGTGTTAAAGGTATAATACAATTTCAACTGCCTATAACGCCCTAACATATGCCTTGCTAACATAGGTAGTCAGCTACCTACAAACGATATCCAGAAGAATGATTGAAAAAATATGGTGCATGGATTGAAGAATGAATTGTTCAGTTTAAAAAAATGGCTACCATGTGAAGTAACTTACTGTTTCAACAATTTTAATTTGTTTATTTCGTGGAAGAAAGAAGATTGTTTTGCATTTCTTTAATGCTGAAAGATACGATTACATTACAGTAGCGATAGCCAAAAAAGGTAAATATCCAATTAAATTATAATCGTCATCCAAAGTGTCTTAAACTTTCTGTTCTTGTAGGTAAGCATTTTTGTATTCGGGATGGATTGTCGGTATAACTGGTTTGATATTAGGTTGAACGAGCCGTGTGTTTTACTAAGTTACACTTTGTTTATTTAATGGACCATTACATGGCATATTTCATGGACCATTACATGGCATATTTCATAGAAGTTCCGGAAAATTAGATTAGTTAGCTTACGAAAGATCCAGACAATTAGTAACCAAAAAGCTGAATTGAAAACTGTTTCTCATTTAGCTGCTAGGTCAGCTTTTCTTTATCTTTATAACATTTTTCAGTTAAAGATTCATGCATTTTTTAATAATTGATGTTTATTTATTATGTGTAGGCATTGCTTGTATAGTAATTGTTCTTTCATCTTGTTGTTAACTTGTTAATACTAAGAAATTGAATTAATGATTCCTAAAACAACATAACTACCAAAAATTTAAATATGCAGGAGACATAAAAAACTGAATAATATTCATAAATCCAAAAAATATATAAAATTGATAAAGTCTGTTTGAATCTTACTTGAGTCAGAACATAATAATGAGTTTTATTGCAATCTAGGCTATTCAGAATAATATTAAATGAGGTTTAACAATTTTGTGTGCTTTTTACCATAAACCTGTGACTGTTGTTTTGATGCTCAATTATTAATCTAACTAAGGCTATCAGTTGACTAGGAAAATGAATCAAACTAAAGATTTTTTGCAATATTCATCATTTATTCTTATATTATATTATGTAACATAAATACTTCCCTATATTTATGCATCATCTCCCACTTTATCCACATTCTCAACTCTGGTAAGCCATTCTAAAATTTAATTATAAAAAGATTGATGTTTGTCTAGTACATAACAAATTATCTTTTTGATATCGTCAATCTTTTTTATATATAAGTTTCTTTGATAAATATGCCAATTCTGTAGGAAAAACGATTACTGAGCTACTTTGCTTAGAAATTCAAATATTGAAAAAATATCTGTTTACTTCATTACCAATGAACTTGCCTGCCTGTACCTTTCCAATATTTTCAATAGAGTGGATGAAAAATTGAGTATGTGGAAATTAAAAAACTTATCTCTTGTTATTTTATAACATGTCTGCCATACGAACAGTCTGACAGACATGACTTATTATAATATGTCTACCACCATTTTTTTATTTATGTGATGTGGTTGTACAATTTGAGCTAAAAATATTGGTTACAACTTAGTTATAATTTTAGCAAAATCCCAAATGGAATATAACCGGTCATCCTTCTTTAACTTCCTTTAACACCCAAATGTTCTGTCGCAAGGTAAGAATGAATGGCCCCGCACTGGGTAGCATTGCTCTCTTATAAAATTTCTTGAGTTCCACCAGGGCTGCAAAATATCTAAGCTTTAGTATTAATATAATCATTTACAAAAGAAGTGACTTAATTTAGGCCTTTGCCACCTACACCTTCATGATAGATATAAAATTTTGATAAGGTTATCTTCTAATTTGTAATACAAAAAGCAAGTAAGCTGTCTTAAGTAAAACATTTCTTGTACTAGAATTTGTGGTAATTGCAAATTCATCATGTAGTCAAAAGCCAGACCCAAGACAAGTCATCACAAATTTCATTTTCAGCAGTACAAATTCTTTTCACTTTTCTTAATTTTGTTTAGACCTTATGTGAACTTTTAATTGTGCTTCTGCCACTCTCTTGGCATTAACACTTAGAGTTTCAGATTTAAGCCTAGTTTTGAGATCTTAACAAGTATTGCAAGTGTCCACTTAGGCGTCCCAACCTTAAGAAGAATCTTTCATTAAAAATTTTCAAGTACAATTCATAATTCTTAACTAAAGTATTTGGATATTTTTTTCTGAATAATTTAAACATTTGTTTAACATCTAACTTAGCATCTAAGTAACTAACTTCTTTTAAAGCATAATGACTGATTCTGAAAGGAGAGCTCTTAATATGTTCTTCAATTTGAAGGCAGATTTCTCCAGGAATAGCCCGCTTACTTGGGTGTTTGCCTCTTTTATCACAAGGTAGTAAACCTTTTTTCAATAAATTATTCCATCTCCTTATTCTTTCTGGAGTAATGCTTAAAATGTTTTGAAAACCTGCTTTGCACACTTGAACTTTACCTTTAGATGCGGATAGGATAAAATACTTGACTAAGCTAGTGCACCACTTCAAACTTTTCAAGTTTTCAACCTTTTGTAATGGTTTGGGTCTTAATACGGGAACTGCCTCAATTTTTTCCTGAAGAAACATATCCTGCTCATTTTTAGATGATATGTCATAAAACATTGTAGATAAATAAAATAACTCATAAGTTATTCTATCAACAACCATGCTTACATCTGTAATAATTAAATTTAAAAAAACATAATAATATATTATTAGCTTTTTGTAGGGGATCAGATAAACTTTTAGTGTTTCAAAACATAAATGGTAGGTACCTACTACATTTTTGTTTTCTCAAACACATTTTAATTAGATTTACCTGCAATCCTAGATTTACCACTGTTTATATAATTAAAATCTTCATTATTATCTTTTATTTTATATAGTTTTTAACACAACATGAAATGATTATTATATTTAAATTCTTTTATTTAACTTAACACATATTAACTCAATGGCGGTTTTAGGTCGACCCGGTTAATTGAATGAATCAGTGTTGCCAGGGTTGGGTGTAAAAGCAACACAATTTTGTGCATTTATGTTGTTTGAACAAAAAATGCAAAAAATTGTGCATTAATCGAAATTAACAATAATCGAAAAAAAAAGTAGAAAGTTTTGTTGTTCTTACCCTAAACATTATTTTCTATGTTCCATTTGTGGAGGAAAAAGCGATGCAATTAGGTTGTTTTAATGCACACCCGATTTCTTGCCATAAACTAGGCCCAAAACCCCTTATAACCTGAATTCCATAAAAATGTTAGTTTTGTTGTTTTAGAAATCATTGATTCAAATCTCAATTAGACTGATAGTTTCTCTGTACAGACCATAAAATAAAATTCTTTAATGTTGCTTCAAATGTTCTAATAGTAGCCTATAAACAAGTTCTTATCAATGCTGAAAAACCAGTAAATGTTATAGAACAATAATAGTTGTCATTACAGTGATCATACCATCAATTCCAGGGTTTGAGTCTTAGGAAGATTTATGCCCAAACCCATGTTTTCCCATAAGTCATGCTTGTATTGTATATATACACTTTTTATTTGTTGGTTTCAATTTTTAATAGTCAACACAAGTTCTGCTAAGTTGCAATCTTACTTATTTAAAAGGTTCACAATAATGGTTAGGTTCTTCTAAAGGTTGCTGATAAATTCATTTTCCATTTTCAATGTATACTTCTGCTATTAGTACATAAAATGCCTTTCTATACATATTTCATTCTAACTTTGTATTGCTGGGATAGGATTATTAATAAATATTCAATATGAACACTTTATTTACAAAAAATCAAGCAAACAATAAACTTGTCATCAATTTTGTTGTATCAAAGTCTCAGATATGTTGCTTGCAATATTTTTTAAAGCTCCAGGGTTCAATTTAACACAATTTTGTTTGAACATATCTACAGTAAAATTGAACATATGACCTAATGTTGAGCCACCACTCTTTGTTTTCACTTTAAAGCAGATAGTACAAAAAATTACCTACTAATAGTCAGTATATCAAATTAAAGGCCAATAAATACGGATTTTCATACAATCATTAGTTTAAATATATAGACCTTCCTACCATTGTAAGATATTGTTCTAAAATATATCTTTTCCCCGATTTTTTTAGGATTCACTCTAGTTAATACATTCAAAAAAGGACTGACAAATTGTTGATTGACTGTCAAAACTAATCCGCCAATAACGTCCATTACTTGTGGGTTCATTTGACATAGTTTTGTTACTTTTTTGATATTGACATTGATACATTCAATAGAAAACAACATGGTAACTTATGGTTGATTTTTCGCAAATTATTTATTATGTTTTTACAAGACTTTTAGATTTAAAATTAAGAAAGTTTAAGGGGGAAAAGGTTACTCATGACTTACTCTTTCATGCGTACTACTGACCATTAACAGGTCAAAATCCCATATTGAGTTTGACCATCATCTTTAAAGATAAAATGTATTTCTCATTTACTTAGTACCTTATAATTATATTATATTATCTACTGTTTACAACCTTGTGAAAACAATAAATGCTTTTTTATTTATTTATTTTATTATCTACTGTTTACAACCTTGTGAAAACAATAAATGCTTTTTTATTTATTTATTTTATGTTTTGTGTATATGAGCAATTGTCCATTACTATATTTCTGTACACCTTATTGTATTTAATTAATAATTTAATAAAACATATGGCAAATTTTAAATAAGATAATCATGTTCATAGATACTCTCACAGGGTTTAAAAGTTTCTATGTTTTTGTTGTGTACTCTAACCTGCATAATGCTACTCTGAGGTGGCTGTTTTTATTGCAATCCACCTGATGGTAAGTTGCATCGGCACCCATCAACATCATTAGTTGTAGGTGCTTTATTAATTAATGGTGAATATCTCAACTGATGATGCGCTGCCAACCGTAGGCTTCAGATGAAATTGTCGTTGTTCCAGTGATTGCACTGGCAGTTCCTTCCTTTTGACCGGAACATAACCACGGAAGCATGATTATTATGGTGGTCTAAATAAGAACTGTAGTAACGCCCCAAACAAGATGAACAAAGAAACTACCACGACTCAATAAAAATAAAATCATAATCATATAAAATCAAACATCTTTTTTTTTTAATCATTGTGGATGTGTCTCAATCACTATTAAATGAAAGAACCCCGCACAATTGTGTGGAAAAAGCAGTTCAGTCAATTTGGCTGAAATTTTGGGAAAATATAGTGTTTATATTGGTGATCAACTGTGCAAAGCAGCAACTTTAAATGAACAGTTATTTGATGATCAGTTAGCAAAAAATATGGATTTTAAGAAATTTGCAGTTATAATTTTTTATTTTTATTTTATAGTATTGAGACTCATTGAAATGAAGCTTGTGTGTGCTTACATACATTAACAACGAAATATAATTTTAAAAATATGTCATAAGTGTATTCCCTAATATGTATGTTTGTATTGTACTATTTCAGGATAAGTAATCATGGCGGATGATATAGACATAGAGGAACATGATGTACTCAGCCATCCCAAAATCCAGAATATGTTTCCGGATCTCAGTCTTGTTAAGAAAGAGGTTATGGACGAGGAGGAAGGTATGTTTTGTTTATTTAACTCCAAACAAAAAGGTGTTATTAGTTTGATACTCATATTAGAAATGTAACGAATAATCGCATATAGCTTGACATTCATATGCGCATTTGCAAAATTAACGCAAATACCTTGCAAATATATCATTAGAGAATAGAGATGTGTGAGCAATATTAGGTAAATGACATAAAGAATTATCAGTGTCTTAATTGTTTTCACCAGTTTTGTATTACATTTTTGGTAGATATTACCAACAAAAAAGAACAAAAACATATTCTTAATCTTATATCAGTCAAACCAGAGCCATACAGAGAATAATCGCATTTGCGAATTTCGTGGGCAGATATCCGCATCCCTATCTTCTCGCGTGGGTTTTTAGCATTATATCTCACATACAAATTAACTGTTTTTGAAGCTGTTTTCTTTAAACTATGAAATTTAATGAAAATGGGCTATTTCAAAAGTTTTGCATGCTTTTTCTGTCACTTGAGCCTCATATATAAATACCTTATGGCAATTTTTTAAATCCCTAAGTAAATTATGTCACTTGATGAGACTTTTGTACAGCTGTATGTTAGAGTTATTATTTATTTATTATTTACAAAATCCACAGCACTTAAAATTTACATTAAATATAAGACACATAAAAAAAAAACTTGTTTTAAAAAAAAAGAATTAATGGATTTACATTATTTTTGTTTGACTTATAGACGGTTAGCAATAAAAAATTAATTAAGAATAAGTTTATAATTTATGTCAAAAAAATAATAATAAGTTATAATTTAAGTAAAAAAGTTGAATTTACATAAATTTACAGAAATATGTGCATAAATTATGCACATATTTTTATAAGGATAAATGTTAAAATCTATGCTTTTCAATAAAATTCAGATTGATGTCAAAATAGTCATAATCATAGATTTAAATCAATAGATTTGCCCGCACGTGTCATGGAGTTGTCATGCTCATTTACACAAACACAGGAAGTTCACGTCATCAATCGTCAAAGAATATAAATCAGATGTGACAAAGATCTTAGGTACGCTGGAAAATACGCCTAAAAAGTTTTACAGGTTTATAGACACAGAAATAAATACAAGTAAACATTTAAAAATCATTTATTTTAACATACAGATAATAGCTTTATAACTTACACGTCAATTGCCTGCAAAAAGCACCAACTTATAAAATTTTTGGCGTTTTGTTATATGTGTTTTTTAAGTAAGCAGTGTAGTCCTACATTACCACCTGTATAATTAAAACCCTATGGTTAAAAGTGGTGGCTGTTTTTTAGAAAGTTCATTTAATATTTGGAATACATTACTGTGCAAAGAATATACGTAATTTCATGGTACTTTGTTCGTTTTCGCTATTGAAGTAGTGAGTTCATTTTTCATTTATGTGGGACCTTATAAATTTTAAAACTGTGAAACAACCATGATAGTTTTAAACAATTGATTTAGTTAATATATCAGTGTATTTTTTTACTACAAACAGGAAGAAGTTAAAGAAAATTAAACAACATAAAAAGAAAATGAAACAACATAAAAAGTAAACCCGCCTTGCCAAAAAACAACTAAAAAGCCCAAGGTTCACAAAAAATATTCAGTTCAACAATCTTTCTATTTTGTTACCTATAAGTAATAGTAGCTAATGAGTTGGCCTTTCTATTTGTATCTAATTCCTTATTCTTTGGCAGCCGGACGCTTCTCCGCCCCCTCCGCGTCTCGCGGCCATACTGCCGTGCGACACAGACTAGTAACGCCAATAAATCATAAACAAATTTGTAATTAGTTACTTATGCATGAAAAGTAACACATTTACCCTTGTTTGTGTTTCGGCTTATATTTTTACACCCCTGAAATGAACACGACGGCATAATTCAATCTTAAACAATAAATTTTAAGAAAAAACACTGTGCACATTAAGTCGTTGCACTGTACCACTCACGACAAGCGCTCGTTGGATACTGAGACAACACTTGTGCATGCACAACTTTGAGTGGAAACATAATTTCGTACGTTCTTTGTACCGAAGGGGCACATCTATTGATTTAAATCTTTGGTCATAATAATATGTTATCTCATGAAATTATGTTTTACTTGTAGTAACCAAGTGACTAGGTGGACAAACAAGGTATACACATTATAATGTGCAACCATAGAACAAAAAAGTTGTGAGGCTCGAATTCATCTTGACCTGTGGAAGACACTCACTGTACATATGTGTGTGTGTGTAAAGGTTGTTCGATCCACCCGGCCACGCACTTAGAAGTAGCGTTTTTGGACACTAACAACTACAAGTATAGCTAACGTCGCTTCGGAAAATAACCGAACTATAACTTACCTGACGATTAAAAAAAACCTTTAACCTTAAAGATATCGTATGTTTTAAAAAAAACGTACGATATCTTTGAAATCCCATTATAGACAATAACACGCATACAATAAAATAAAAATTGAATAATGATTGTTAGGCAGATTGTTCCAGCAGCAACGCGTGTCACGTGCCAAACAAAAAGATTGGATTAAAATCTTAAGAATCAATATGTCAATCGATTTAAAATTATACCATCGTAAATTAGCATAACTAAATTAGGCAGTTACATCACATGTGTAGATAAACAGAACAGAGACAAAGCTTCTTAAGAACGTGAAAAATTGTTACCTATTTTGGTAGGGTTGTCACAATAGGTTAAGACAAATTGAACAAAACATTTGTTAAATAGTTTTATTATTCAGTATGATAGAATACTTCACAAATTAGTGACTCTAATAATTTAATTTTATAATTTTTGTTTTTTAATAATTTATTGTTTCTTTTGATGGTGTGGTAGATTCTGAATCTAACATATGATTTTTTCAAGTAATCTAAAAGGAAACACTCACATGGCATATCAAATTTACAATCTTTAATATGTTTAAGTATTTCATTGCAAATATTGAGAATATTTATTTCAAGATCGAAAAATTCGCTAAACTTTTGCTCGAACAATTCAATTTTATTTTTTCTAGTATTATTCATACACACAGTACAGTAAACAACCATTACAAATAATAAAATACCACGTTTTTACATTAAAATATTTAAAATTGCAACTTGTTAGTTGCAAGTTTAAAAAAAACAACGTGCTTCGTAATGACCCTTTGCCTATTGACAAGTCTCGCCGCGTACGTGACAAGAGTGGTCACGCACACATGCCCCGCGTGCTTGTAGTAGTGCAACCGATTCGTGCAGTTGTATGAAGCTTTGTCTCTGTTCTGTTTATCTACTCATGTGGTTACGTCACGATAAGCATGTAAAAACTAATACACTTTGATTTCATACAATTTGACGAAGTTGCATAACCTACTTTAATATATGTCTGTGGCAGAACCTATAAAATAAATAAATTAATGTTTAAAGTTAAGGCAGTTCTCTTGTTTGCAGATTTTCCCTATGAAGATTATGAAGGCTTCAATGCATCTCTTCATATCAAAACAGAACCTGGGACAAGTTACTCTGAACCAGTGGACCCGGTGGTGCCAAACAAAATTATATTAGGTACAAAGCCGACCACAAATTCACCCATGCTATATGACCCGAGTCAACAATTGACTCTAGCTGACTTAGGTTACCCAGACATAGAAGCTTTTGTACTGATTGAAAACATGGGTCCGACGTTAAAGAAAAGCCCTTGTTATTGCAAGCAATGTCAGATATTATTTGCAACGGTCAACGCGTTGGATGCTCACAAGATGACAGTACATTCTTTTCTTGTGGCCGTTGAAAGTAGTAACAAAGCTATCAAGAGTACTGCTAGGCAGCAAGGAACAGAAAATGCTTTGACGTTTTGTAATCATTGTAATACGCGATTCCCTGATACAGACACACTTATCAAACATATGTATAATGTTATGACTTTGAAATGTGACGAATGCGGTGTAGGATTTAGCAATGAACATGAAAAAGCAGCACATCAAGATGTACATTTGAAACTTGAAGAAAATTTATTGTTCCGTTGCTTTATTTGCAAATGCTTTTTTGTGAAACAGAAATACTTCACGAGCCATTTGATGATCAATCATAAAACGACGCCTGCGGAAAGTGATTTCAAAATGGTGGAGTATAATAAAAAGTGCTTTTTCTGCCCAGCCATATTTTTATCGTTAAGGTCTTATAAACATCATGTGGCTAATAAGCATCCTTTATTATTTTACAAGCATGTAACTCGGGGTGAGGCGAAGTATACTAAGGCGCCCGTGAAAACTATAGTAAAATCTATGCAGGCTGTAAAAAATAGGGACAATCCGTTTAAATGTCTGCTCTGTAAAATGGAAATAAAGTACATTTTGTATCACAAGAATAAATTCCATCCAAATCTAGAACTTACTCAAATGCCAATAAAAAGAATCAATACGGACGCAGCAAAACCAGCGCTTGTAGTAAAACAACCGATTAAAGAGAAATTAGCTCTTCAGAACAAAGCATCGGAAAATATACAGAGCAAAGCGTTAGAACCTTCTAGTGGCTTTGTATTTAAAGGGAAATATAGTTTGAATCAATTGCCAGTATCACACACGTTCAAATGCAATAAGTGTAACTTGCATTTCTTAGCGGCTTACGTAGCGTCGCAGCATTCCAGGTCTTGCAAATCAGTTGTAATCTCAGGTCAGTCTACTGACGACAACAAGGGGTTTGCTGCGTGTAAATTACCTGGCTGTGGAAAAGTTTTTAGGGATTGTGACATTCCTTTACATGAAATACAACACAGCTTGAGATCTAATTTCCAAGTGATTACTGTGTCTCCCAAACAACACCACTACATCCTTATAAAATGTGGCAAATGTTGCTGCTTATTCGGTAGTATGGAGTTCGCTGGGCACATGGGGACTTGTGACGGAACGACTACTACTGAAGATTGCAAATACTGCGATCTACCCATACATGCATTCCATCTGAAGTCCCATGAAATCAAGCATGTACAAAAAAAACTGGACAACAAAAAATTAAAAGTGATCGAATACAAACTTATCTCAGAAATTGAAAGCAAAGTTATGCCTAATAGTACAATGAGTGAAGTAAAGGCAGTCAAATCTATTGGAACAGTGAAACCAAATGACCTGAAGTCTTATAAACGGAAACTGTCAAGTGGCGGCGGTGAAAATAACCCTAAACAGCTTAAACTGGCGAAAGTCAAATTGTACGTTTGTTCGCATTGCAAATGTGTGTTGCGGACTACGAAAACTAAAAGAATGCATCGCGCAGCCAAATGTGCTGACCAGAAGTCGGTTATTTGCAAACATTGCGGGCTTTTATTAACAAAATATAGTACAGATTTACATTATTGTCTGCATACTAGGCAGGGTTACGGAATAAACAATTTTCAATTCTTCGATCTCTTCTCTTCGAAACTCGTGCCGGCACCGATCACTAAACTGCCAAGATGCGAACATTGTGGAATTCATTGCGGAACCTTCTTATCATACCGCTTGCATAGTTGCGACAAAAGTAATCCTAAATCCTGCGGATACTGTGAAATTCTAATTGAACAAAGCGGTTTTAATAACCACATGAAGTTGCATGAATATAACGAAAAGTTTGAAAAAACTGATGGAGTAACAGACGAGACCGAAGAGGACACGGAAGAAGAAGCAATCGAAACAATGCCAGAACTTTTGAAGAAGTATCAGTCGTTGCAGAGCACCTGGAACATCCTCTATATGTGTGAGGTTTGTGAGACCTGTACTGATTTGTACGACGTGGCCGTGGAGCACTCACAGCGACACTTTTCCAATCTAGAAAGTTATGACGTTGTAATGGAGGAATGCAAGGTCTGCAAACTTACCTTCCCGAGCGCTTGCTACAGCAGACACATCGAATTGCATAAAAACACCAAAATCGATGGGAATTCCTTCAAAATCTTAGTATATAACTACACAAATCTGCTTTCTAGCCAATGGCTGGAAATGTTCAAAGACTTTACTGGCGATCAGATAAAACAAATTGTTTCCATGAGCCTTTATGAGCATTCGAGATGCGTTAAACTAGAGCTCGGTAAGGAGGGGAGTAAAGATGGGACGCTATACAAATGTGCTCGATGCAGCTCCGCCATCTTGCCGGAAAATTTGTCGAATCACGTTGTCCAAGCCAATTGCATAAGACCAAAGTTAGATTGTGTGACGTGTGATATTTCATTTTGTTCACAAAAAATGTACATTCAACATTGCATCTATCATGCACGCGAACCGAAACCACTTAGAGTGCTCTTGTTCAACAAGCCAGAAGATTTCGAATTTAACCTCGCCATGAGAGAGAATGTAGCTAAAGGCGATAATACTCAAAGTGCTAATAAACCTAAACCAAAACTGTCGTATAAAAACAATAAACAAGAAAAGCTAGGTAAAATCATTAAACACAGGGACGAAAAAAGAAAAATCGTTTTCCGGTTTTACAGATGTCTAGACTGTGGGTCGGCTATAACTATGTATAATAAAATGCAAAAACACGTGTGCAATCGGCTCCTAAGCATATGTGCATTTTGCGGGTTGAAAATTCACAAAACCTTTTACAAAACGCATGTGAGAATCCACAAAACCAATGCCGCCTTTACAAAGGCCAATTTCAAAGTGACAGACTTCACTAAGTCGCGTGGTAAAGTTTCTTTTAAGGCGACAAAATTCTTAGCATCCGCTTCAACAAGTATCTCTTTACCAACTAAAAAGAAAACCTATAGTCATGTAAATATGCAAATGCAAAATTCAAATACTTTATATAAATGTAGTAATTGTGATGTTTGTTTCTTAACTTACAAATCGTGGTATTCCCATCGGTATCACAAGCGCAGGCCTTCGGTCACGTGCGAGGAATGTGGTATCCGTTTGAGGGCCGCACATACATTACACAAGCACAAAGAAATACACCACCAACAAAAAAACTTAAAGCTGAGCGATTACAACATTGAGATGAAGACAGAATGTTGTTACAGAGATACCAATATACCAATGAAAACTCTAGCCGTGAAAAACAAAGATCGACCCACAAAGAAAATAACACTATATAGATGTTACATGTGCCCTATTGTGTTTGAAACTCTGCGGGCTATGGAACACCATATGAAAATGTCTTTAGAAGTTCACAATGTCGTTCGAAAACCTTGCGTGAGTTGTGGCCTAGTACTTTCGAAAAAACATTCAAAAAGCCATAAATTATATCACAGTGACTTACAATTGACCCCCTCCGATTTCCTAGTGAAAACAAACCCCGTCACTCAATGCAGCAAGTGCAAATTAAGCTTCAATTCGTTTTACAATTTTAAAAGACATGTTGATAAACAATTGTGTTCTGATAAAAGTATTGAAAGAGTTGAATGTCATGAGTGTACTTTAACTTTTATGAAAATAGACATAGTCCAACATATCCAATTATTCCACACAATATTGAATTTGAAAACTGAAGATATTAGCGTGGTAGATACTGTTGATAATTTAGATAAATGGGGTTTAACAACGGAACCTAAAGAAGAAGTAGTTGAAGAAAAATGTAAAGGTAAAGAAAGTGATGATGTTGTGTCTGAAGACGACAAACTAGAACTGCCTCTGTGTGAAGATAAAAGAACTATTTATAAATGTTACGAGTGTAACCTACATTTCTTATCTGAGGAGGCCGTTAAAGTACATATGGCATCTAGAAGAAAATATGATGAGATCCCCTCCCGCTGCAAAGACTGCGGTAAAAACTTCGCCAAAGACTTCCTTACCCCACATAGACAGCTACATCATAAACAATTGAAATTAAGCAAAGAAGACTTGATTGTTAAAGACATGTACGTCTTGTACGACTGCGGGCAATGTTCGGTACAATTCCAATCGATATCGGCTTATCAATACCATTTGAAGCATAATCATTTGCATACTACTACAGAAAAATGCCAGATTTGTGGTTACACTTTTTCTACTATGATTATGGCAAGACATAACAGGCTCTTTCATACTCTTAATAAAGTAAAAAGAGAGGACATTACTATTGATACAGGCAGAGCTAAGATTATTTACAATGAAGGAAACTATTTGATACAAGACTTGGATAAAACCGATGAGATTGTCAACATCAAGCAGGAAACTATAGCAGATGACGAATCTATAGCAGATACTGTAGCGACACCCAATAAATTAATAGCAAAAGTCTGTGACACTGAAATTACACTATCGGAATCGAGTTCAATGGATACTTCTGACGTTTCTTCTAAACCGAACACCTCAGTTTCGGGTTCATCGCCAAATTACACGAAATTCAAGCTAAAACTATACAAATGTAACCATTGCAATGTCTACTTCTTGACTCAGAATACTTGCTACAAACACGTTCGAAAACATGAACCGATGGATCCAACTAAATATATTGAGTGTAAGTCCTGCAACCTGCAGTTCCCTTACATGAATCTCCACATACATATGAACAGGCATCATATACAAAACTCATACGACCCAAAGGACATATTAATCGAAGAATATTTTCCATGTGTTGAACAAAACCCGCCTGTCATAAATATTTACTATCTTAAAGAAAAATTACAATCAGAATTAGTGAGTACTACTAGCGAAATAGTTAAAGATGTCAGGGTACCAACGGAAAGCGAAAAACCGGCTGTGGAAACACCAGCAATGATTAAAGTTAAAACTGAGCCTTCCGAAATAGTTGATAGTAGTGAGACGGAAAACTTAAACGTTTATAAAGATCCTTCCCCAAAAGTATACAAAAGGACTTCCAAAAGTAACTTAGGTGACGATGCTACACCGATCGACGAAAGTTTAACTAATTCTGAAACGAACGACACGTCGAATAATGTTGAAAACGATCATTTGACTGAAAACGTAGATAATGACACAGAAAGTTCTAACTTAAATGGTACAGAAAATTTTCCATGTACATTATGCGAAGAACAGTTCAAAACAAACAGAGCCCTCGAATTCCATATTAGCTTAGATCACATAGACGAAGCTAGCAATTGTACCATTTGCGATCAGAGTTTCAACAAATCAATCCTAAATACAATACATTTAAAAGTTAGTAATGATAATTTCATATGCTGTGTTTGCAATGGTGCTTTTAAATTAGCCGAGTTAGAAAATCATGGACAGTCGCACAGATGATTGGAGCCAGACTTTAGGAAGGCATTTAGACATTTAATACAAATAAGTTTAAGTCTAGATAAATATTGTGGCGTGCCGGTTTGTTAATGACTACTTTATAGCATTTAATTTATTGTTGTTTTTGTTGATTCTCTGTAATTTACTTTTTCTTTTGGATATCAGAGTAAATAACATACTGAAATGAATTGACTTAATTTTTATTATAGCATAATAAATTATAACACTTTTGGTATTGCTTATTAAGAATTCGTAGAACACTTGATCTTATATTAACAAAAAAGAGTATGAATTACCTTAAAAAAAAGGAAAAAGGCAGTACATTTTTATCAGCTCATAACATAACATCACGGCCGCCATTTTAAATCAAATCAAAATTGTTGACTGCCCCACACGAAAGCTTCACGCCCCCTTTTGTCCGAGTAATAATAATATTTTGTTATTGTAACAAATTTTTTACATTTATGTATAATAACTTCCTGTGAAATAAAATCTTATATATTTTGTTCAATTTTTTTTCGTAATTCACTTTATAAATAATTGAATAATAATAAGTTCGCTTATTCATAAATCTCCTTGTAAATTATGAAAATTGAATGTAGCTTTTGATTGTTTTTTAGTAATTTAAGTACTTTATTACTAAGACCTTATTTTAAATCAGTGATTTCAGATATTGCTGTACTCGAACTAATTTTAATTTGTAATAGTGACACTCCTACCCAGTTTTAATTAAAATGTCCTAGTCGCTTACTTAAACTTAATAAAACTTAAACTAGGAACTACGAGTAAGGTGGAAATCTTAGAAGCATACATTTTCAGACTTCTCTATGATCAAACAAAATGTGACTTTTGTTTTATACTGCATAGTGTTCATATATTCATGTTCAGTGTTCAGTTTCACCACTATATTGTGTATTACAAAATCGTTCTTCCTTCGACCATGTAGCTAATTCAAGTCTGGGATAAACCTAAGCACTATATTCAATGTAACTAATATAATTTTTTTTTCAATCAAAACTTTTGTATTTCAATAGACAAGTAAACAGCCTATTCTAAAAGCATAACACTTATTTACTTTCAGTAACCACCACAGATAGATATGGCATTCTGATTTTTCAAACACTTTATTTTATATTGTTTCGTCTGAATATACTTCATATTGAATTTTTTCTGGCTTCCATTTTATTACTATGCAAACACCTTTTAATCAATAAAAAATGTTTGCTTATGTTAAATTATTGCTGCCAGTGTGACTCCAAAGCCTTGAAGTGTATTAGCAAAAAGTAAATAAGTTTTTGTGTTGTTGTAAATAAGTGTTTGTATTTGTATATTTTCGTACATTGTTACTGTGGATTAGTTCAATCGATGTATGTGTAAGATCCACTTGTGCAGACTGGAGTCACTATTTTAACTACCTTAGCTAATTCAGGGTTGAAATATTAGGTATGTCACTCACAGACCCATAGGAGGCCAAAATTAACTTACTCCCGTCTGTCAAAGTGGACCTTAGATAAATATGTAGTCGGAATTTTAAATGCATATTTGTCAGTCATTATAGCAGCTATGGAAGCAGATTCTTTCTGTATGTTTTCAATTACAGTTTTCATTTTCTGTCACAAATTTTGTTAATTTTTGTAAACATTTTGAATTGTGTTTAGTAAATAATTTAAATTTACTCAAATAAAAAACAAATGTGAATAATGCTGGCGCGCTATGATTGGGATTTTTTAATGAATTTAAAGATTTAATTATGCTTTATTGTAATTGCTACCCAAAACTACGGTTGCTGATTACGACTGATGATAGGGTCTGAGGCCCTGGTGAACATGATTAGCAAGGCCCTAGTTGATCGCGTCTTGCTTTTATAACCGACTTAAAATTCAATTTTGATGAACTATTTTGCGTTCGGTTATTATCGTAGCTTGTTTTGATACAAAGTTCGTATTAGCTCTATATTAAGATTTCAAACGTATTGCTTCACGAATAAAGTAAATTGTTATTCCAAATTTAAACTTGGATTATTTTTGATTATTTCTTCAATGTATTATAGACCTATTTGATGTTTTTCAAGGTTTAAAATAAATTGGCGCTGCAAAGAGAATAGTTGCTAGGTCGACGTTCTTTGTGTCTTTAATCTAGATATAATGTAGTAATAACCGATTTAATATAAGTTTTCGTGGGTTTAATTTTGTATGTGTTTTGGTTAAACTGGTATTGAATATCATGTGAGATTGTACTGTGAAGACGTGTCTTGTATTATTTTGTTAAGTGAAATGGAGTTGAAATGGAAAATATACAATAAATATTATAAAATTTTAATGGTATTTTTATTTATCATTGTAACGGCCTTCCAATAAGATTAAGTAAGATTTCGTTTAGCAAATATATACCTTATCTGTTCTCAATTCTAAGTCCAGATTTGCTTAGCGCCTTAAATAACCGGTTGACGTCTTCGTAAATCTTTAGTTCGGGGCTTGGCAACCGATTTCTTTTGTTTTTATTTTTTATATTGAATAAAACCTACTTTTCTCGTGTTCCCTAGAATCCCCAATCAATATACCTGCATAGACGAAATCGTGCGCCGCGATTTAGTAATGACAACTTTGTTAAATTAGGCTTAGAAATAAATGAACTTTCGAGTTTGCGTTCAAGAGTGTCCGGAATTTGAAGCTGTGTGAGGTCAAAGAATTTCGATTCTTTGACCTCACACAGCTTCAAGTATAATATTAACTACCCACGCAAAATTAAGGATTATATTTGCAGGTAAGCTCGTACTGTACGAACATAAATATGAATCATCAGGAACTCTCTTAAAGCTCGTAAAGAAAGGGATGCAAATATGTGTAGGTTAAGTTACCTATACGTTTAGGTCAACGCTTATCAGTGCACGCCTCGCTACATACCATGGAAGAACCCGCGTCTACTTCGGCAGAACAAACGTAGGATTACAAGTTAATTAAAAACAATGGTGGAACTATTTTGCTACGTGCCGGATTTCAGTTTTACGCCAGACGATAACACAAAATTGGTTTAACAGTGTGGGTGTGCACCATTGCCCTCCTGTTATTAAAGTATTAGGTAGAGTGTAGCTGATTAAGTATTTAGTGAAATTAGGGCTAAGACGTAACAGTAATAAGTATACTCCCTGATCATACAAAAAATAAACCTAAGAGTAGGTTGGCCTAACGATTCACAGTGTGACTGGTTGGGAATTATTTTACAAAATTCTCCCAACGAGTCACAGTGTTACATGTTACAGTGTGACTCGTTGGGAACAAGCGAATTAATGATACTTTCTTGACGAATCAGACAAGGAAAAGTGTCCATATCTGAACTGACCCAAGTATATCGAAAATCATACACCTATCAAACATTTTTAGTTTAAGACCCTGAGAAGAAAATGAGATTGCAAAATATTTTTTCCTATAGTTTCAAATGCTATATAGTTAACTATCCAATCCGCTTATTATAAACTATCCGATTATTTGGACGCTAAAAGCCGTTGGGTATAGGTAGATAATCCCTTAATTTACAGGCTTCTACTAGTATCTGTAATAAAACGTGTGTAATGTGTCTGTTTGTTCGTTGAATTCTTCGTCCCGATGAATATCTAAAGCGTCATTTTCACTAAAGTACGTCTTCTTACGGTAGCGTCGGGTAAGGGGTCGCTCACTTCCCTCTAATATGGTAGAGGAGGACGATGGCTGGATCTCGCGTTAACTCTTGAACGGGTGCCGTTTCAGAGTGTTCATCGCTTGGTTACTTGGGGACTTGCCGAGCAAACAGATGCAGATAAGCATAATTTTGTATAGACGTAGACACTGTAACTTTATTTTGAAATTAAACCCGTGAAGTTTCATCTTTGCCAGTTCTTTTTCATGAAGGTTTCTCCGAACTGGTGGTAGAGTCGTGCTTTATTTGAATGAATGAATGAATGAATGAATAATTTATTGACATAAACACACAACAAAAAAATAGAAATTTACAAAATAGATTTACAAAGATGAGATATTATATAAAAGTAATAGTTACAAATTTCCCATTTTTCTGCCGTGCCCGTCAAAAGGCTCCGGCTCAGCATAGTGTTGCAATAAAATTGCAACGCTGGTATTCTGCCGGCGACCCAAACAGAGACGCACGGAATCAGCGACTAGCACAGCGTCAGTTTGTCGCAGCCGAGTTAATATTTTTCAGGATAAATAAGGTAGTGCTTGTATATTAGTACTTAAACGTAATGGTAAATAATAAATAAATAATTAATTATTATTTATTATTTGTCTTTAATATCTTGACGTCATTAAGAACAAATAATTGTCAATGTTGAGAAATAAAGATTTGAATTCGGATGTTATTGGTAAGGCCGCCGGTAAGGAACGATGGCTGGATCCCGCGTTAACTCGTGAACGGGTGCCGTTTGTGGGTGTTCATTGTCAACATTGTCAATGTTGAGAAATAAATATTTCATTTCATTTCATCTAAATAAACCAATATTCTGATATGAGGTAAGCTAACACGAAACCGATCTATTAGTCTTTGGAAAGTGGCTGGAGCATAGTAAACCGAACGGCATTCGCAAGAAGTGATAGATACCAAGAACGCAGTTTTCTCTTGGTCTTTATCTCTGACCTTCACTTGCCAGTAACCGGATTTCAGATCGAGAGTACTCATTACAGGCGTCGGTTTGGCGTCGTGCAGTAAGTCGTCTACTCCAGGTATTGGATATGTGTCTGGCACGGTGATAAGAGTTAAATCTCCTGTAATCTACGCATATTCGGAACTCTCCATTGGGTTTGGGAATCATGACCACTGGGGCAGCCCATGGCGAAGAGCTGGGTACTATGATGCCATCATCCAGCATTTTTTTTATTTCTCTCTCGAGCACTAATCATCGAGGAGGAGATAAACAATATGGAGGAACTGATATCGGGGGATGATCTCCCGTATCTATACAATGTTCTACTTCTTTAATTGGTTTTCCATTAGAAATAAAAACATCTTTATAATCTGCCAGAAGATCATTTAATTGTTTATCAAACATTGTATTCATACAGACTGAGTTGCAAGATAAAGGTGAGTTTACATCTAGAGAAAATATTGAGATGTGCTTTTCCTCTCCGTCCTCGGTCCTAGCATCGTACAGGCTTTTTGAGTGCGGAGACAGCTGCACTTCTTCCTGATGAATGCTAAGCTGTGCATCTCGCAGTATATAATTTAGCCGTGGAGAATAGCCGTCGAACAGGACGTCATCTCTACGACGTTTCAGATGCGGTGGTGTACACATCTCAATGGGGGTAACCTGATATTCCCGGGGAGGTGTCAGAATACTTCTCTGTTTGGTGAAATATCAGATATCTTACCCTTTGTCAGAGTATTTGAAGGCGACCCCATGGCTGTTGTTGGTGAGATACTAATCGGCGAAATCATCCGGGGTATCTTCATAGACTCAACCAATCTAAATGGCGCCATGTCTAGCGAGTCTTTAAAAACAACAAAGTCCTCTTTATACAGTTCATGCTCCACTTCTGGTTGGTCGATGAAAGTCCACGTGAACTGAGGCAAATTCAGGAAAATGCCAGCCTTTTGCAGGAAGCTAAAGCCTAACAGTGTTTTGTTGTTTTTACTGTTAGGTAACACCATGAAACTGGTCAAAATGGTCCGTCCTGCCAAATCAACTTTTGCCTTTGAACGCCTGGACCTTTTGGCGACGAGGCGCACCGTCTGCGAGGGTCACATTGACCATTTCTTGGTTAAATCTGTACCCTTTGGCTTTCAGCATCTTGTACAGACTCGATGAGGCCACGTTCGTTTTGGCTCCAGTATCTATATGTGCAGAGCCGGTGATCCCCTCTATTTTTATAAATACTATAGGTCTGGCTTGCGTTTCCAATTGGACGTTAACAGCGCAGAATCCTATTTCCTCTGCCTTTACTGCGTTGCTGCATTTTGGACAGTTGCTCCTATAGGATCCTGGGGTTCCACACCCGTAACAGGAAAACTTTGCTTGCGATGGAGAAGGTGCTTGTGTCATCGTTGTTTTAAACCTCACTTGGGCAGTTTGGTCGCCGGGCAAAGTTTTGCTGCATTCAGCTTTCTTCTTCTTACGGCATACATCCATAGTGTGACCCGGATTCTTGCAGTACTGACAGCGCAGTTTTCCTCTCGACTTCCCACCATCGCTCATCCTGGAGGTAGACGGTGTGCGTAGCTCCACCCCTCGAGCTGAACACAACAACTGATCGAAGGTTCGGACGGATTCGCGTGGGATGCGGGAACGAATTTCTATTTTGATTTGTCAAAAAATCATATTTACCTGTTGTTCTTCTGTTGGATCAGGTGCAGGCAGTTGTGATAGCAATGCTCGTTTCCTAGTTACGTAGGAGTCCTTAGTCTCATCTGGTCCTTGTTTGTCACCGACGATCTCCTGATAGAGGAGATATGCCGGTTTCCTAGGAGCGAAGGTGTGACGTAGTCTGTGTTGAAACTCCGACCACGTAGATACACTTGTCTTAATCCTTTGCCACCAGGTTTCAGCATTGCCCGTTAGAATAAGAGGAAGTCCGATGATTGACTCTTCACCGGGTATCTTCTCAATAGTCTTGAAGACATTTACTGCTGTCAAAAAAGCTTCCAGTTTGTTGTTGTCTTTTTCCCCATTGTAGTTAATCTGACAGGATGCGAAGGACTTCCTTCTCCCATCGGTAACCGCAGCCAGGAGCAGTTGTAGCTGTTCGGTCGTCAACGCCATTACGCGGTGTGGCTTTGCTCGCAGCCTTCGTAAAATTATGCAAGTTGCGCCACTGTAATTTTATTCAGGTAGCAATGAATTAAAACCCCGCTGGCGGACGAATTAAATTTGTTTAGGACTTGGTATATAAAAGTTACAATGTTCGTGTTAACTACCGTAAACAATACTACAAGTATATCCACTGCGTGAAGTACACCTGTGCGTATTAATGCGTGCGGGTAGTGTCTCGAGCCGTCCCTAGTGGGAAGCGCTCCGAAAGCGCTAGCTGAACTAAACTGAGTCGTTTTTTTTATGTCGCCTAAGCAGCACCCTCACGGGAGGGAGGTGGAAGAGGTCATGCATACCGCCGCAGGCAACCGACTTCCGCGACGGTGATGTGGGACTCACCAAAGACCCACCACTAAATAATAAACTAATTTATTATTTATTTATTAATAAATATTCTTCGACTATCAATAAAATAGAAAAAATTTAAAAACGGGCACAACTTCCGAGATTCGAACTAAAAAATAGAAAAAATAAAAAAAGGTCACGCCTTCCGAGATTCGAACTCAGGCCGCCTGAAGCAAGGTAGTGTGCAAGTGAATCTGCACATTGTACGGCTGAGCTACGTTCGTCCTCATAGGCTATGTTGAAATTAACGATCTATATTCCCGTATAGTAGCATTATTTTTTGTTCCGAACGGATTCGATCTACAATAGTTAGAATTTATTTTGCAAACAACATAGTCTCTCTGAACTGGTTGTGTTTTTTTTGTCCAAACGGGCAGGAGGCAAAAAATGCATTTCCGCATACCTCTCGCGCGCGTTACAAGGCAGCTGAGACTAGCTCCTAATGAGCAATACCCACTAAAAAAACCCCCTGAATGACTCGTGCAAATTTTTGCCACACAGCCTTCATCTGAACGACGACCAATTGGAGAAAGAGGCCGCGCTAGCGGGGCCCAGAAGGGGTCACCCGCTGGGATTACATAGCACTGAAGGTGCTCAAAGCACTGAAGGTGAATACATAGCACTGAAGGTGCTCAAAATGAAAATAAAAATTGAATTAATTCGAATTTACATTAGAATTAGAAGCTGCGGCCTGAAGGGCTTCGAGATCTAGTGTTAGTTGCGTGGCTACGTTCGTGCGCGCGTTTCTCGATCCAGCGACTTTGTACTTCGAATCTATGACAGGGGTAGTATACGAGACTGAATCTCGAACTAGAGGATTGGGGTGGGTTTCGGAGCGTTTGAAGAGCGCTTCAGAGTGTTTTGAGGTGCTGTTGCACTGTAGGTAGTTCAAGATCTCTGTGCAGGTCCGCGTTACGCAAATACCAAGGTGCGTTTGTTGCCCCGCGGCGGAAGAGATTTTGAACTACCTGCAGTTTGTGCAGGACGGAGGGTTTGGCGTGGGTAAATATTGGCGAGGCATATGTCATGACGGGTCTAACGCAGACCTTATAAAGCGTACGTTTGTTTCTGAAAGACATTTTACTTTTTCTACCTAACATACTATATAGGCGGCCTAAGTAAAAACGGGCGAGTTTCGTTACTCTATCGACGTGTGGCTTGAAAGAAAGCGTCTGGTCTAAGGTGACGCCTAAGTACTTGGTAGTCGCTTCCAGGGGATGTGAATACCTAACATTCGCACGTGGAGATTGTCGGCGACACGACGGTGTTTGCAGTCGAAGTAAACCGCAGAACTCTTGTCTGGGTTCACATCGATGCGCCATTTTTGAAACCATGCACCGAGTGCATTTACGGCCTTTTGGATTCTGATGACGAGACCCGGGACACTGAAGCCTTTGGTGTAAAGGGCGGTGTCGTCGGCAAAGAGTGCGAGTTCGACGCCTTTCGGCGGAATGGGAATGTCGTTTGTGTACACGGTGTACAATAGAAGCGCGAGGACTGAGCCTTGAGGGACTCCAGCCTTTATGAGACGAGGCGCGGAAAGCGTGCCTTCATGTCTAAAACGAAACGTACGATCTTTGAGAAAGGACGAGAACTAGGTGATCCGGTAAGCCTATTTTATAAAGTTTATAAACGAGACCGCTGTGCCAGACTTTATGGAAAGTCTTGGCTACATCAAAGAAAACTACGACCGTTTTCTTACGCCGCGGATAAAAGCCATCGAGTAGGTACTTGACGATTCGATGGACTTGCTGAGGGCAGGAGTGCTTAGCGCGAAATCCGAACTGGTGGAGAATGATGAGGGGATAGCCATCCGATAGAAACAGATGGTTCCGCATTCGAGAGAGTATGACTCTCTCGACAAGTTTAGACATGGCCGTGAGGAGGCTGATGGGTCTGTGATTAGCCGGGATATTCAGAGGTTTACCCGGCTTGGGCATGCCTATGACTGTCGCTTCTTTCCAGGCTTTTGGAAAGTAGCTGTGGTCGAAGCAGGCATTGAAAATGATAGCTAACAAGGTAAGCACCTGTTGAGGCAGGCGCTTAAGTGCGTGGCTGGAAATTCCATCCGCACCGGAGCCTTTTTGGACTTTTGACTTCTAATGAGAAGCGTGATTTCATTATTAGAGACTGTGACGGGGTCGGCGGTGATGGGGAGAGTCTCTGCGGAGGACTTCGTCCTCCACCGCCTGGATGTGGGAGGGATCCGCGAGTTGGGTGCTGGGCGAGCATTGTGAGGCAATGCTGTTAGCGAAGCATTCGGCTTTCTCTTCGACTTCGAAGGCAATAGTGCCATCTGGACGAGTGAGAGGACGAACGTGACAGGCGGCGCCTACGCGTAAGGCTCGGGCCATACTATAATATGCTTGGTGGGACGGGGAGATATTTCCCATGAGTTCGTTCATTTGAGCGTCTTGGAATTCCGCGAGGCAAGACCTAACTTTGCGTTGAAGCTGATTTGCAGCTGATCTATAGACGGGCGTGGGATATTTCTTGGCTCTCCGGAGAGCCGCGTTCTTAGCTTTAATAAGATTCCTAATGGCTAAGGGAAGCGTGGGTTTGCCTTGTTTAGCAACCTTTTCGTTATCACTGATGGCTGAGTTGATAGCATCAGTGAAGGAATCGACTAATAAATCTATTCTGTCCGGGCTATCTAGAGATCCGGGCGAGATCGCGAGCGGAGAGTTCGGGGCCTCTAAGGCTGAAACTAACATATTTTTAAAGCCTTTCCAGTTGGTAAATGTCTTAGGAGAGGTGTCGTTAACGTTGGGCGATCCTAGCACGAGGGAAACGGGGCGGTGATCAGAGCCTAGGTCATCGAGCGGTTCTACAGACCTGAGATCAAGGTTGATATGCTTTACTATTGCGAAATCGAGGATGTCAGGAGAATGGTTCGGGTTGTCGGGATAATGAGTGGGAGTGATGGGAGAGATGACGTCTAAGGCGAGTTTCTCAGTGATGTCGAGGAGAGCGATCCGCTGGTGTTGGTCGATAGGCACGTCCAGTCAGTATGTTTGGAGTTAAAGTCTCCGAACATAATGACTGAACGGCCGAGGGCGAGAATGGCCTCAAAGTCGCTGCGGATAGGTCTGGTGCCACTAGTTATGTAGATTGAAGCTATGATGACGGTCGGATGACCAGTCATAGCTAATCTACACACAGTGGCCTCCATGTTGAGGAGAGGAGAAGTAGGGAGAGGAGAGCAATGGAAACCTCTTTTATAGTAAATAGCTGTGCCGCCGTGACCGTCGGCGTTGGGCCTATCGTTACGAGTTAGCGCGTAATTGGGAATAGCGAATCCCCTGGAGCGGTTTGGAGTGAGCCACGTCTCTTGGAGAAGCAGTAAGTCTGGCTTATTGTTCTGAACGAATAATTTGAGCTCAGGAAGGTTAGAACTAAGGCTACGAGCGTTAAATGACATTAAATTTACTATTTAAGAATTTGTACTAAATATATAATTTACAAGGAACTAAGTTGTGAGTGATGCTCGGCTAACGCAAGTAAACGCTCTTGAGGAGAGCGGGCGGCTCGCAGTTTACGTGGTTTACGTGCGCAATAACGTCGAACATGGTCTTCATGTCCTCAGCCAACGACGACTGAGATGAAGACGACGGAGTGGGACGCGGGCCTACTGGAGCTGGGATAGTTAGGGAAGGTGGAGCGGCCGGACGCTGTCTCCAGGATAGAGCCTGAGTAGGCGTCGGCTGCACGGGCTTTGCTTCCGAGGGAGCCCGGTTGCGCAGCGGCGGGAAGTTGGTGGGAGTGAGCGGCGGCGCCGGTTTAGGCGCGGCCCTCTTAACGGAGGAGCGCGGAGCGCGCGGACAACCCCTGTAGTTAGCTGTGTGGCCAGTCCGGCCAGTCCACATGCGTGTGGATCCAGGCACTTAACGCACCTGGGGGGAGCTGAGCAGTTAGCCGCTGCGTGGTAACGCTCGCAACGGTGGCATTGCCCGGGGTGCCCGCGAGGGTTGGGACGCTCGGCGGAGATTTTCGAGAGGCCGCAGATTGTGCGAGCCTCTCTGAATATCTCCCTCGAGTTAGGAGCGTTGGATAGGATGACGAGGGCGAGAGGGAAACGGTTGGAGTGCATCTTGTGCACTGCTTCAGCCGGGAAGCCCTGCGACTTAAGGTCCTCCAAGATATCGTCGTTCGCGAGCTCGAACGGGACGCCCCGTAATACTGCGCGGATCTTACGCTTCTCCGGGAGGGCTTAGGTGTGATATGCAATTTGTCTAACTGCCTAGTGAACGCGCGGAAGTCTTCGATAGTCGCGACTTGAATTTTTATAGAATCGCCTGCGTTTGCGTTTGGAAGACGGGCGGAGGGAGCCGAGGTTTAGGTGGGACGGGAGCGCAGCGCGTTGCTGGCTTGGATGGAACCGGCAGGGTCGCGGTCACTTGCAGTGACATTAACGGCGCGGGGGCGGGTGTGAAGACACCGCGGCTTGTATTGTGCGCTTCCTAGAGCGCTTGGACGAGACTAGTGTAAACGCGGGGTCAGGTTAAGGTGGCGGCGTCCGCATCAGACGCGGATTCCGAGTCACTCCCGGGAGCGGTACGCTTGCGGCGTGACGTGCGCGAGGATGTGTCCGACACACAGTCCATCTCGGAGGGCACGGGAGACGCGGGAGGAGAGCTAAAGACCTGAGGGGTCTGGGCGTTGGTGGCCTGAGGGCCCGGGTTCGAGGCCTGAGGGGCCGAGGACGATTTAAAAGTAATTAAGGCCTGCGTTATGACCTCATTTTTGATCGGGACACCCGACGCGGCGAGTGCCTGGGCGAAGGCCTTCGCAAAGTTTAATAGACTCTGCGAATCTATTAGGGAGGGGTTGGTACTATTTATATGAATATATAAATGATGCCTATGGTTCCTAAAAACCTAGCGAACCCTAGCGGCTAACCTCCCTACCAGCGGCTGCGGAGAATAACTTAAAACTAACCGCAGTTCGCCGAAGGCCGCTACCTAGAATCCTAAAAAGGGTGCGCAGTTAAAGAGTTGACCTGTTTAGGGTCAACCTTTACCGACAAAAAGGACAAATATGCACGGAAAGACACAAATATTGTAAAGATAAATATGAAAATAGGACAGTAAATAAATAAAATAAAAGGACTGGATCAGTACAAAATCGGAGTGGTCGTCCGTACCGGGCGGCGATCGGAGCGAGAATGCCGGTTGTGTTAATTGATCGAGTCCTTAATAGTACGAGTTCGGGTCAGCGTGCGACGCGTGCGGGGGTTGTTCGGCCGACGACGCGACTGGGTGGTATACATGTATTTAGCACCGACTGTACGTCGTCTTTAGAAATCTGCACTGGTTACTCCGCTGCTGGTTTCTGCTGCAATATTGCTTCCCGTCAATACATTACCTACACCACACCTTAACGAGCCATAAAATGTCATCTTGTCGATACTTACATCTCGGTGCTCTTTTATTTGATGTTAAAAATGCCGCAAACTGGAATACTTATTTGCAAAAATTAAATTTTCACAATTTGACATCAGATACGGCACCCGCCAACTCGCCGACCTCTGGAGTCTCATCAACATAGGATTGTGGCGTTTCAGGCAGTCTCCGTTACCCAGTCACCAAATGTTGTAGTAACATACCTACCATTCGCCAGTTTTGTTGAATCACGTTTTTTACTTGTAGCACTTTTTCTTTCGTAAGCAACACAAGACGACCACTTCTTTCTTCATCCTTCAAATGTAAGCAACCGAACTTAAACGTAAATACCAGCGGTACAGGGTAGCTTTAGAAGGCGCCTTGTTCATAAAAGCTAACTGAAGTCGATTAAATCATTAATTCGGTTACAAGTTGGACTAGGAGTCGTAAAAAATAGTTGGTCAAAAATGTTCCTGACACAGATCCATTTTTCTATGACACACAGCAGATACATAATGCTGGTAGAAAAATTTAGAGGAAAATTTAAGTTTAGAACAAATAAATTTTTACTTTTAAATAATCAAATTTTCAAAATAATTAACTCAAATCGTCAGCGATCCATACATAAAAACTTTCAAACGCCATTGGGACGGAAAGTACCTCAATGACTGGTGATAAGTTCTACACAAAGTAAACTTTTTGTATTTTTAAATAGAAACAAACCTGCATTCAACGATCTTTCGCAAATTTGCCTGCCCCATCCGAACATAGAATCGATTCAATTTTGGGAAAATAACACCTTATATTTTTATGGCATTAATCAATCATAAGGATCCGAAATCCATAATAATCATTATAAATTAAACGAAAAGAAAAACAATGGAACTTAGTAAGTTGCTCGAATTGAATTTGGTTGCCTACACAATATTTTAAGGAACCCATTTTTCGTAACTTATAACCGAGTTGAAGTGTATATTTAGAATGGTTTTATTACCTTAATAATCAAATCGCTAAAATTTAAATTTTTAAATATCCTCAAAAAGCAAAGGTTGAGGAGGCTTAGTGATCTTTCAGGCCGCATGACTGTGTCGTGATTGGGCCGCACCATCTTTTCAAGCGAGATATCTCATATTTAAATTAACTGGTGGTTTCTCAAGCAGATATTAATAATTCTTCGTAATTTGAATTAATAAATTGCGTCAGACTATCTTAAATCATTAACCTTTACTATACAGTAGAGCCTATGAATTAGATAATTAGTGTTCTTGTTCAATTAAATACTAAATGAATCTTATTCTTGTTTTTCTAATATTAAGATATTGATTATTTATACGGACCCTTTTAACATAATACTTGAAACTAGACCTGTTACTATACAAATAAATTTTAATAAATTTTGTACAGCTTTTTGTTATTTCGCACTGGTAAATATCTATACAATGCACTCATGAAAACAGCTACTATATTCTCAAAGAAGTAGATATAAATCCCAATTTTGTAAATGGAAAATTAGAACCACAATTTCGGCATTTTACGTTAGGTACTTAACTCTCGGATTTAAAGGAAGTCGTTAGTTTAGATTTAACGGCACACTATTGTTTATGGTAGATTATTTTACTGGGAAAACAAGCAGTAAAACCAGTAGGTTTAATAAGAGTTATATTTGCATAAAAGTTGTCCAAAGTTATTTTAGTCTCAGATCTGAGATAAGATTTTCTCCTACTGTTTTGTGAAAAATAATTCACATACAATGTCATCAGCTTGGATGCGGCATTTCATTAGCACGCACAATTAGCTGTCATGTGTGTCTTTCAGTCGTTGTCAAACTGTGTACCTTCTTCACCAAGTATTTAAAAAAGAGGGCAGAGAGGTTTTTTGCCGCTCAGTCTACCTTGTATACCTTTTTTGTATACTGCTTTTTTTATAAAGCCGAAGTAATGTTGTATTTACGCAATCTCCATGAAGATGAGGAAGAAGAAGACTCCTCACCAAATGTAATTTTTTTTTCTCATGATGAAATATTTTGAATTTTGACACAAAGCAGACGACAGAAGTTACATAGATCTGCGCTTGAGAGAGATTAAAAAAAGTGAGTCCGATATAGCCTTGAGTTTAGTGCATTATTTGACCCTTGTTATTGTATTATTATAACTTATTTCATGGCTTTCATCCATTTCAATTGGTTGTTAAAAAGATTTTCTCCCCGTGATAAAGCCTATCCATTGATGCCATAAAATACAAATGGTTTACGCTTGTGGGATTTTAGCCAATTCGATTTACGGAATTTTCGAAAATAATTGAATGCAGTTCACTTCTTTTTTGAGTAAAGCTCGCCGTGTCCAGTATTTAGGGCACTTTGCTTCCAGGCAAATTTCCATCTTGTACATACCCACTGTCTATAAAGCCTTTATTAAAATGGATGCTCGTAAAGTACAGAAACCGAAATAAAAAACAAAAATATGTTTTATTCTTTTATTCATAATTAAAAAATGGTTATCTATTTAAGTTAGTGTGATTCAGAAAGCTTACAGACTAATATAATGCGTTCTTTTACAAAAAATCTCTATCGGTTAAGGTGAGTAGAAAAATATTTGTACTTATGGCAGGAATTTAGACAAAATCTTCGATGATAAATCCTAAATACTCGTAGTAGGTACGGATTTTATATTTTAGCGTATCAAATTTGATTAAAGTGAAATAGCTGGAGATAGGTAACGTTCTTACAAAGGGTATGTTAAAAATAGTTCTCGTGCTACCGCAGGTACGGGTCGCTCACTTCCCTCTATTATGGTTGACTCGCGTTAACTCGTGAACGGGTGCCGTTTGAGGGTGTTCGTTGTTTGTATACTTGGGGGAGGGACTCACCGAGCTAACAGATGCATATAGGAATAATTTTGTATAGACATAAAGAGACTCAGTAAATTTATGTTAAAAAATATACCTGTGAAGTTTCTTGCCAGTTCTTCTTCACGAAGGTTTTTCCGAACTGGTGGTAGAGTCATGTTTTATTTAACGTCAATAAGAACAAGTAATTGTCAATGCTGAGAAATAAATATTTGAATTTGATAGGTTTACTCACACACACTCAACTATATTCCTCCCCGAAAGACATAGAAGAGAATGATGCAAAACGCGCGCTTCCGTACAAGACCAAATATTTCGGTTATTTGGCCTTGGCAGTTCGGTTCTCCTCGTGTCGTTTCGTATATTGTCGGTTCGATTCACGAAAGGACTAAACCATTTTAAAAGTAAAATCAGGTGACAAGATATATGATATCCGTTTGTGATGAGCTAATCACGTATACTCCACTACTTCACTTTAATCAAAGTTTTTAAACAAAATTCGATATCAAAAATATTATGAGCATATCACGAAGATATTGCAACCAAAAACATGTTCTTCTGGCGAATCAAATCGTAAATATATAAATATTTTTTATCTAGGTACATTATGCTGGTAAGGCGCATGGACAACGCCAAAGTAAACTTTCTTTAAAAACTATAGGAGTACATAATGGGTGACTTTTTGTACCGTTATATACACAGTACTGAGAAACTTTCCCGAAGAAACTATGTACCGAAAATGAAAACAGAAATCGACTTCGCTTTCGCCCACCCTACTACTTCAGTCAGGTCCTTTTTTCATTTTCGCTATAAGTTGCTCTAAATCCTGGTCTGTGTCCCATGTGCCCATTTGCCCAATGGTAAAAAACTATCCCGGTAAATACATACCAAAAAAAACTAGCCAAATTATATTGAAATCCGTACACAATTGTTTATGAGAAAACATAATTTAAGCTGGGTGCGTCCCATGTATTTTCACATTTAAATTTTATTAAAAACTAATTTATGTCTAGTTTGTTAAATATACTTCTCTGAGGGATTTGTTATAAAATTATCCGATTAAAAACCAAAGCGGCCATCTTTGAATCACGTCACAATATAGAGAGGGAGGGGATTCAAACGGTGTGACAACGTCTTTATTTCATTCAAATATTGTGTGACAACTCGTGTCGAGAATAGAGAATAGGTATTCGAAAATCAACGATTTGCATTACGAGAATAATTTGGTGACCCTAAAGTAAGCGGCGCTACCACACGTTCGGGCGGCCGGGCGGCAGTATTTGTTGAACGGCAGGGCCGGCTGGTCGGCTCGAGCTGGTCGGGCAGTAATTCGGGCTTCATGTAGGTCGACAAACAGGGTTTGCCTGGCCAATATCCAAACGGCGTAAGCGCCGCGGTCCCTTTCGTTTTTACGCCGGCCATTTTATGATTATGCGGGTAGCGCTCCTCGCAGAAAGTATTTCTAAAGACTCTTTATTTTATTTTCTATTATGATTTTTGAATCGAATGATAATCAATTCCTACATATTTCGATGAAATTACTCGATTGGTAATTTGACAACATTTGCTTTTATCATTTATTTTGAAAATATAACTTACTTTGACCCAATAAATGTTTTGAAAATTAAAGTATTGAATTTAATAGCGAAATTATATAGATTAGAAAACTTTAAAAAGTAGCATAAAACTTATTAATTATTATTGCAAATATTTTTATTTTATTAGCTTACTAATATTAAATATAACAATTTTTACTATGACAGTATGCATTTAAACGCATTATCTACGTAGCTCTTATATATTTTATTCAAACGCCCATACAATTTTAGTATGATTTACACGTAATGACGTCACAACGAGTGTTCCGGCGACTGTCAACTTTTTAACAGCTAAAATGACGTGACGAGATCATTTTAATTGTCAATGTATAACTAATACAAATTATTTTAAAGTTATAAATAAAATAACTATCTTTGCATAATACTGTTAGCAATTTGTTTTATATTATTACTAGCGGCTCTGATCCAACTTTTTATGTACTACCAATTTGAAACTATCACATTAATATATTTAATCTACATTGGTGCGCTGATAAGCTAACATACACCAATATACAAAAATCAAATTAAGTACCTATCAACTTATCTTTCCATAAATTTCGAATATATGATAGAGTTGATCACGCTGTATCGATTGAAAATAATAAAAGGCACGTAGCCGATGATTTGAAAGAATGATTTGAGAATAAAAGCCTTCTTTACGTTTCAGTAGAGTTCTGTGAACTTGTACACGGCCACAAATATCAAATTGAGTATAAATTTTATTACAAAAACGTAAATTATTAAACAAAATGACATAACTTTTACATTAGAAATTATAAAATGCAAACAGAAATTATTCGGCATTGACATTTTGACATGAAAATTAACCTTATAAAATAAATAGATGTACTGCGGATTTGACCTTACATACATCCTTAAATATAACGTGAAAAATATCCAAAACGGGAATAACGTGTAATAAAAGTAAATTAGTATTAACAGCTTGATTAAGATAAAATGGCGGAAGATAGGCGTCATTGTGAGTAAAATTATATATTACATTGCTGCAAGTTTACATTAATGAAACTGAGAAAGAGACAGTAAGACGCTGGGCGCGCGAGCGAGACAGAACGAAGTTCGTCGGTACTCGTGACGTTTCGTATGGCCTCGGTTCTTTTCGCGTAGACATTCGGGTTGCGACTAACGCTGAAATCTGTAGTGTGTTTCAAATAAAAAATGACTTTGTGAAAGAATATGGATATTATATGGTACGGAATAAAGTTGCTTTTCGTTTGACCATTTAGCTGAGATAAGTTCGAGATATACGTTCGCTCTATCGACTTCAGTGTTGCTTCTCATAATTTTTTTTAAACACACCTACTATATGGCCGCGACGTATGTAGAGCTTGTGTTATGGATGAATATACAACGAACTGGGAGGAACACAGAATAAACATACAACCATGACCCGAGAACAAACATCTGTTTCTATCACACAAATGAATACACCAACCGGGGCTCGAACCGGGGTCCTCCGGCGTATGAGGCAGGGCCCACTACGCCACTCGGCCGTCGTCCCTATCCTCCGCCATTTTACTTAAAATTCTAAAACTAATAAATTGAAGCGCCAAACCAAGAAGGCACGCACATTATATGTAAAAGAATTTTTTATTTTCTTTTATGTAATCGTGCAATCATGTAAACAAACGTGGCGCACGAATATTTCAATTGATTATAATTTGAAGAACCTATATATTCGATAGCAAAGAAAATCCCGCAGTGGGCGGAACCACCCCTGCATTGAGAGAGCCTGGTGCAGTGGGGCTATTATTCTTTTATGGATACATTTACTATGAGATATGGTTAAACCAATACAACGTAAGTTGACGACCAAGTGGGGTAGTGGTAAGCGGCCTTGCCTCATAGGTCCCAGGTTCGAGTCCTGGCCGGGGCATTCATTTGTGTGATGGACACAGATGTTTGTTCTCGGGTCATGGTTGTTTGTATTTATATATGTATGTTTATTCTGGGTTCGCCCCCAGTTCGCTATATGGTCATCCATAACACAAGTTCTGCTCACTTTGGGGACATACAGTCGGTGTGATTGTCTAGGGATTTATTATTAATTAAAATTAATCAAATCTCACAACTTCTTACCTAATACAGATTTTTTTCTTGTCAAACCCTTTTTGGTTTTTAAATTGAAAACAATGTTACACCAATTTGCTGACGCGAATGTTCGATACTACTGAATGAAACTATAGCGAACAACACACCAATTTTTTTACTATTTTCTAAGTCATCAAATTTAAGTATTATTATGATTCATTATTATTATTTCAATTTATTATTCAATACACACAAATTTTTTATCACATAACACAAACATTTTTCTTTATTTTTCACTAAAACATTTCCCAAGAATATTATTGTAACGTGTCGTAAGCGCCAGAGCCAGTAAACTGCAAGATGTGCAAAAATTGCCTACTATTATACAGTGCAACCTTGATATAACAAACCGGGAGGGAACAAGTAAATACTCGTTATATATATCAAGTAATTCATTGAACTGAGGTTTGTCTTTAGGTTGGTCTAAAATTCGTTATAAAGCGGTAAACCATCAAACAACAATGATTGTTTTACGAACAACACCGTGTCGAAACCTGTCGCGACATGAATCACATGCTGTGAGATGAAGAGTCATACATTGCTGGGAACTTTGTATAAAGGTTTTGGGTTGACAAAATTCGTTAATTAGAGGTATTTATACTTTTTCTTGATAGTCGAAAATTCGTTATACTATTTCCATTTCTTTATTTTCTCGATGACAGCTCCTGTGTAGCCTTGTGCGAGCGTTTTCTTTACACTATGTATGCATTATTTTATAAAAATATGACGTTTACACACGTGCAAGGTTATATAATACCAGAGTCGGAGAAACTGATAGGGATGGAGCTAGAGAGCATTATATCAAATTAGAACTGTCATCGAGAAAATAAAGAAATGGGAATAGTATAATTAGAGGTATTTATACTTTTTCTTGATAGTCGACAATTCGTTATAAAGAGGTTATTCGCAAAAAGTGTTTGCAATGTAGAGGTATATTTTACATTGACTCTTATGGACAATTCAAGGGCATTATGAAGAATTTGTTACATCGAAGAAGTCGTTTTATACTGAGGTACGTTTTATTAAGGTTGCACTGTATTATTTATTTACTAGCCGACAAAACATATAGATGTTTTGTCATCACGCATATAGAGAGCGCCGTTCACAAGACGCGCAGTTCCACTGTAGTACGCGGCTGGTGGAAGGGCGCGTCCTTGTAAACGCCACTCGCATTACATATTGTTTTTATTATTCTAATTGAAATGATAAGTTTGTTAAAGAAATCAAAAATAGAGAATTTCGAACGTAAAAAATTAAAATTACGTTTTATAATTCGGACATGTTAATAAATTAATGTTTTTATGTTAATAAAGTAGGTACATATCTACTCAACATTTTATATTAATAAGATAATATCTTCCAATTAAAATTAAATATCACTTCTCTCCGTTTAAGTAGCATATTTTTATTCAAAAGCCCTTTTTTTAGACACATGTAGAACCTGTCTTGAATACGAAGGATATAATCAAAATTTTGTTTTTCAGATTTTTTTAGTGATTTCTAGTGTACGCAATAATACACCACGTAATTATAACTATTTTCCTTGTTGAAATTTCTCGTTTAGCCCCAAACGGTTGCCGTATTTATTTTCAAGGCACGAAAGGAAAAACTTGCGTCACTCTTCCGATTGCTCTGAAAAGAAAGGAATAATTAATATTAAGAAAACATCTATGTTAAAATCTGATAAAATTTTCCGAAAAATCGACTTTATCCTAAAAGGAAAAATTTTCATGTGACTTTTAAAAATCACGGCCGGGTATTGCCGGATCGAGTCCTGGTCGGGGCATGCATTTAATGATGAACGCAGATGCTTGTTCTCGGGTCATGGTGGTTGATATTTACATATGTATGTTTATACCACATACATTACATTAAAAATCAAATGTAACAATATTAAACGCTGTAAGCTTATGAACTAGATTTAATGTATTGTTAATTTTGATAATTTACCCAACACAAAAATGTCATTTCTATGGAATGCCGAACAGAGCAAGTATGATATGGCAATGTCCGCTACACCAAAGATTATAACTGTTTGTTCTAATACTGTTTCAAACGTTTTGTCTTTAGCCTTTGTACGCGCATTCATTAGGTAAGTTTCGTTAATCCAACAGGAAGAGTGGTCACCCCTAACACAGGTCTACGTACTTAATAAGGGTGACCTTCAACGTTGTAATTGATGTTTTACTTAATAAAGACATTTTGTATTCTGGGTTCCCCCCCGTTCGCTGTATGGTCATTCATAACACAAGCTCTGCTTACTTTGGGGCCGTACAGTTGGTGTGTTTGTCTGGGGATTTTTTTTGTTAATATTATAAAATTATACTAGTTGTTTCATTTAGTATTATGAATTATACTTTAGAGACCGCATTTGCGTCCGTCGTTCGGACAATTTACGGACACGTGGTCCTACCAAGCCAATACAACAAAAAATTTTTTTGTCTGATAAAGTTTCTCGCCAGTTCAAGGAAGGTACTTCCGAAGCAGAAGCAGAGCCCTTCATTGTATAACTGACACCGTATTACGCTTCGTATTACTTCTCGACATTGACAGTGGCATATACAGTTTCTATTGACGTCAAATAAACTATAACCATTGAAAATCGTTAACACATGTCTTGAAAGCAATGTTTTAATTTTATTAATACTTTTATTATACTAATACCATTGCCATATAACACATAATAAACCATGACTGCCAACAATGGCCGCTGCCATAAAACAACGTCACTTCTATTCTATATATACATACTTATATACAGGGTGGCCAGAAAAGTGACATCCAAAAAAAATTTCTAAAAAAAAGTAGAAGGTTTCGTCGGATTTCTATTTTTGCTACTAAATCTCTTTGAACTGTGTGTTTATGCATACAATTAACAGCCTCATAACTTTAATGAAGGTTACTAAAAAAATTACTGAAAGTTGAGAATTTATGTAAAGTGAGTTATCATTTATGTATCTAAGTATAATAGTAACCTAGAGGGGTCTTTATCAAATTGAAATTAAAACAATTTTTTTTTAATGCGAAAGATCTGAAACATACGGCAGCATGAATGCAGATAAAATCACACTCTACACTTCAGATGTTACAACCAGCGATCAAAGCCGCAGAGCAGCACTTGAGGTCGCAACATGGCGTTCGTAAAGACCTTCATTTCAGCTGGTCCTACATTTTTCAAAATAAAAATTGCAATGGATCCTGTTTCAATATAAAATGGTTCTTATCTACAGCCTCCCTTTCCATAAACTAATCAAACGACGAACTTCCACTACTGGCATCAACCAGAATAATAATAATGAAACCTTTACTTTCCACAGTTTTTTAAATCAAGCGAAAATATTTTACTTGCAACATTGGTACGCAGATCTTGAATACAGGGCGTCCCAATGGAGGGCAAGTACTACTAAGGAGTAGGGAATTACTAGTAAGTTACGTATCATTTTATCATACACTTAAATTATAATAGAGAAATAATGCGTACTTCTCATGTGGGTACTGATTCATTAGTAATAGGTACTTTAAAATGATAATGTCAGTTGTATGTCCTTACGGCAATGTCAGCTTTTCATTTTTCTGAACAAAATTTCACAACAAATGTTAAAATTCATGGTCTTCCTTTTACTTCTGACACTATGTTATGTAGCAAAAAATAATCCTTATGATAAAGCCTTTCAATCGGTATGATAAAACTACAGGGTAATTTTTTTTCTCGTGTAGCGTGTATCCGGTTCAACCATGTAATTATTTTAAAATCGTAACGCAGTTTAAATGGTTTCTTAAATTAAAATAATGTCTTCCTTCAGTAAAATGTTTCATCTACAATATTCAAGGTACTTGCCCGCGATGTGGCATAGCCGTGGGACACCCTGTATATATATTCAATAAGAGCATCAGCAATCTAGCATTATATATTTCATCTCATGAAATTAGTTTAAGGTTATTTATGAAGATAAAAACAAATTGTTTACCTAGTGCCTTGCCCCTGCGTGAACAGTAACCGGCGCCCGCGCACCAAGTACTCCGGATATCGGCTGAATCGGAACAGACACGATGCTTTTTCTCCGGCTCGCAGTGAGCTGTTGTAGGACATTATACCCTGTGGACAAGGAAATAAACTTCATTTTACTGATAAGGTTCGAGAGTACTCAACGTTTTATAAGCGATTGAAATTATAAACAATACAATTTTAAAAATATAGCCTTGTCTCACACGCCGGAGACCCCGGGTTCGAGTCCTGGTCTGGGCATTCGTTTGCGTGATGAACACAGAGGTTTGTTCTCGTTGTATAGTTTCAGTAGTTAGTTAATCACACCACATTATCTAGCCCAAATTAAGTATCATTAAGAACTTGTGTTAAGGATACTAGATAACGGATAAATAAACTTAAGAAATATATAAGCACACATAGATTTTTTTTCATACATAAATATTAGAAATAAACTTAAATAAACATACATACACGTCCATGACTAGAAAGCAAATATAATAAAATATCTGCCTCTACCAGGATTCGAACCCGGGACCTCTGGCATGGAAGGCAAGGGTACTTACCTCCACACCAAACAGGCCGTCAAATGTAATGTGTGATAACATGTAATGGTCTCTTGCCGCTTTTATAGACTTATATTTTATTTACTATTGTAACACTGTTTGTTATCCAAGGAAAATAAAATAAAATACATATACTCCAGTTCGTTGTGTGGTTATCCATAACACAAGCGCTGGTTAGTCTGGGGAAATAAGTTGGTGTGGGGGATTTTATTTATTCATTAATATTTTAAAAAAGACTGTTGTTTCGTCAAAATCTGGTCAGCGTTTTGGGCTTGAAAAAGTGTCAAACTAACACACGGGCTAACAAACTTTCACCTTCGCGGGAGGATAAAATCAATTACACAGTAATGCGTGGTTTACACGTATTAAGTCGTTAAGTTGCTAACTAAATTTAAGTTACTACAAGTCACTTGTGTGTCCAAACGGACTAAGTAGTTAAGTTCATAAGTTCAATGAAGATATGTGGTAAACGTGATTTTGGAAAAATTCAGAAAATAATTTGTTTTGGAAATTGAAATCTCTAGAAGAATAAATTTTAAAACTACAGATTTTACTCACGCGTTATTATCGGAAAGGTCCGACAAGTTATGTCTTATAGAATCCCCCGACTCTATAAGAATATGTTTTTTTTTCAAAATTTTCTTAACTCGTTGTTCCTTGTATTCCTATTCCTGTTTTAAATATTCTTTAACAAATTTTATAATTGAAACTAAACTCGACTCCGACATTTTGAAAAACGGAGTGAATGCGAGATAAATACGAGCTCTTGCCGCCACCCGCTTTGTCAACTTATGCACTTCACTTGTCACTTAATTGACTATTTACACGCAACTTTTAACTTAAAATTTAGTTACCAACTTAACCACTTAACGCGTGTAAACCAGCCATAACAGATTAGCTTATAAATATGAACACAAAATAAGAATTAACCATGTAACCAGCACAATTATCCACATATAAGTTAACACAAATAAGTGAGTGGCAAAAAAAAAAACAAAAGGTAATTACAGAAATGATGACATAGTTATCAAGGAGATTTTTGAGATGAAATGTATAAATTTTTCATTATTCTTTTAATGGGGTCGCGTCCCGCCGCGCTGGTACGCCAAAACTTTGCCATGAATATTGGGTGTTGGTAGGTTTCATTAGTACATATAATAATCACATTTAACATTAATTAAATATTAATGCCACTTACCATCAGGTCGAGTGCTCGTTGGCCTTCTATTAAAATAGTTATTGTTTCATTGCAATAATATAGGTTACTAAGCTTTTAAACTCATGTGAACAGTTTAAGCTGTAATGTATGTATGAAACGTATCTAGGTTTTCTTGGTGATCAAAATAAATATTTAAGGTTTAATTCACCCACGAGGTACTGCATTGTTATTATACTAATGAATCTGTAGTTTTACCTCAATAATAGCTGTTTGCCGCACGTTGCCAACGTGTACGGTACATTGAAACCCGGGTGATATAGCCGACGCGTGTCGTAGGATTTCCACTGTAGCCTGAAACGAACAAACAAACGTACAGATCTCTGTGTTATGTATAAAATAATATAGTAGTAAGAAAGAAGATTATAAAAATAATAGTAATAATAAATCCCCAGACAAACACCAACTGTACGGCCCCAAAGTAAGCAGAGCTTGTGTTATGGATGACCACACAGCGAACGGGTGGGGAACCAATGTAAATATGGCCATGGCCCGAGAACAAACATTTATGTTCATCACACAAATGAATGCTCCGACCAGGACTCGAACCTGGAACCGTCAGTTTATGAGGCAGGGCTACTGCCCACTACGCTACTCGGCCGTCAATTGAGCAAAATTTTGTAGCAAAGTAATTGTGACATGATTGTAATATGAACCAAATTTGTATATGAACAAAGGTTGTATGCACGTTGGAGCTTTCTTATTTATAATATATTTTAATTTAATAACGGGTTATTCTTTCAAAGCATAAGGTTACATTTTATTTACACCTCTAGCTAAAATATGGACGTTAGACTAGTATAATAAGTAATTAAGTTTCTTAAATTCAAGCAACTATTAATAATAAATATCTCGAGTAAATAAGGTTCCAATTATGTTCCGGAGAATGGGAAGGCATAACCAGTGCAATTACTGGAACAAAGGCAATTTTACTGAATACTACGTATTAAACCATCCATGATAAACAAAACCATAAATAAATGATTTCCATGGGCTTCGGAGACACTCATCAACGCGTGTTCCACTATTAAAAACTAAATAATAGCCGATAATTACAAAGTCACCTTATATCTATTTATGAAAACTTGCCTCACCACTGCATTATAGCTTAATACTCATTCTAAAAAAATTTTGCTGTAAGAGTTCCTAGAAATAAAAAAATAAATAATTTGAGAATTGAAACCACGTACCTGGAAGAACATGCAACCCCTGGGATTGCTCGGGTCCTCCGAAACGATATCATCGGAATCAATTTCACTGTCACTTTTCTGACTCACTTCCACTTCTTTATTCACTGCCCCCATCACTTTCGAATCACTTATTGCACTTGAACCACTTTTAACTACACTGTCATTATTATTATTTTTAATCAAACCATCTTTTGCTATATTTTGATTATTGTTAAACAGGTTGCAATCATTTTTCTTGTTCGATTTGAATAGCATTTCATTATTATTCTTTAAATCACTTTTTAAGACTTTGTCACTTTTATCTACATTTTCATCTGGTTTATATAAATTTGTTTCGTCGAAATGATCCTTGGTTAATATGTTTTCGAATGTTTTCAAATCTACGAATAAGTTATCATCTTTCCTGCGCGTTTTCTTGCGATTTTCCGGTGTCTCATCTTGGTTTTTGTTTAAATCTACCGGTGGTTTTACTTTCTGGAAAATAAACAAAAGAAATATTGTTATTTGTCGACCGATTGGTGTAGTGTGTACTGGCTCTGCCTCATACGACGAAGGTCCCAGGTTCGAGTCCTGGTCGGGGAATTTATTTGTATGATGAATACAGATGCTTGCTGCCGGGTCATGGTTGTTTAAATTTATATACGTACTTACTCTGCGTTCCTCCCCAATTTTCTGTATGGTCAAATTCGGTGCTAAGTAGCAATTGCCGCCATCTATGTAGTAAATTATTCCAGAAATTGTTAAATAGCTCATCAAAAATTTCTAATCTAAGCCAATTCTGAGTGGCGATGGCATCGCAACTCCCTAAAGAATGCCACATACGGCAGCTTCTCTTTGTATTTGCTCTACGGTATCTGCAGAAGCACCAACACACTCACCAGCAGCACGTGCCCGACGCGCGCCCGCGTCACGCGCGACAGCGCCAGCGACACGCAGGCGCCGCACGCCACGCGCGACACGCGGGCGTGGTGCCGGTGGATGCTTAGCACCGTCGTGGGTTCGAAGGAGCCCGATGAGAGAGGACCTGTTCGAGAAAAATATTTCGTTTAAACATTGTTATTTTTTAAACATATTTACTGCCAGGGAACGAGTTCTCATGGTCATCATTTATTAGTATGTTTTAGACAAATAAGCATTTATTATTATTATTAACTTACCAAACAGCAATTCGTCGCCCTCACTGATACTGCCCCTCGCCAGGAATCCTCCCACGACAGCCCCTGCCGACTCTTCTACGTGAAAGACTTCGTCGATTTGGAATTCGCAGGTATCCTGTTAAAGTAGTGAAAGAAGTATTTATGAAAAGGTTTGTGTCCTTTTAATGGTTGAGGAGGGCGATGGCTGGATCCCGCGTTAACTCGTGAACGGGTGCCGTTTGAGGGTGTTCGTCGTTTGGATACTTGGGGAGGGGAAAACTTGCACAGCTAACAGATGCAGATAAGAATAATTTTGTACAGACAGATTGACATTAGTTTTGAAAAAATGATACCCCTGCAGTTTCTTGCCAGTTCTTCTTCTCGAAGGTCATTCCGAACTGGTGGTAGAGTCATGTTTTATTTGACGTCAATAAGAACAGTAATTGTCAACGTTGAGAAATAAATAAGACGACCGAGTAGCGTAGGGGTTAGTAGCTCTGCCTCATATGCCGGAGGTCTCAGGTTCGAGTCCTGGTAACACAAGCTCTGCTTACTTTGGGGCCCTGCAGTTCGTGCGATTGTCTGAGGATTTATTATTATTAGTAAATGAAATATGATTATTAATAAAAACCGCAACAACAAGTACGCGATCCACCTGATGGCACGTGGCATCCGTGCCCATAGGCATTATTAATCTTTACTTAGTGATTATAGATTAAATGTCCATGCTGGATGCAGGCCTCGGTTGGAACTGCCTATGTTCCAGTAATTGAACTGGCTGTTATTTCCCTTTACGCGGAACACAAACACGCAAGCGTTGTAAGGAAACTGTTTCACCAATGTTTATTTTTTGCAATATTTTTGGGTTTTGTGAATTATAATATAGCAAAGATCATATGTATTTATGGCTTCCGATTGTAAGAATATGCCATTATTTTCGTGAGATCTAACGTAAGCGGCGTTTCGGTTTAAATTAATTTATATTCGGCCTGTTTTTTTTAAATTGTTTGGTATGGAGGTAAGTAGCCTTGCCTTTCCTTGCCTGTCCCGGGTTCGAATCCTGGTAGGGGCAGATATTCTATCATATTTGCTTTCTAGTCATGGATGTGTACGTATGTTTATTTAAGTGTATTTCTAAAATTTATATTTAAAAAAAAATCTATGTGTTTATATATTTCTTAAGTTTATTTATCCGTTATCTAGTATCCATAACACAAGTTCTTAATGATACTTAATTTGGGCTAGATAATGTGGTGTGATTGTTAGAAATATTTATTTATTTAGTTATTTATTTATTATATTCGAGTTCCGAATCGCCTTTATCGTAGGTATGGAATGAATACTGCAATAATAAGAACGCGTTACCATAGCCTTTTGTTCATGTTATTTCAATGGCCGTTTCTTATTTATTTATTTATTAAGATACACCAACAGTGAACATACTAAACTAACATTACATAACATTTCTTAAGTCTATATACTGATATGTGCACAATTTATATATGTATACAGCATTCACTGTTATAGTGGTTAATGTTACATATAAATGAAACTGCAATTTGATAAAACAGAAAGACAAAGGATAAGAATAAATAAAATAATTTTTAAATTAAATCAAATTAATTTGGTAGTTATTTGGTAGTTTAGGTGTTACAACATTTAAAAAAAACAAATCAATCAGTTTTTGTTACGTGTAGAAGTTAAAAAAAAAGTCTCCCGGCATAACCGGCCATTCTTGGTAGAGGAGAAGATACAATATAAAGTCTGTTTAACACAAACGCTGTAGTTTTGTAGGTTTTTATAGCCTTAGGCTCCGCTCCTCAACAATGACCTATCCCACGCTGTCAGTATCGGAAATACGCGAGAGACGTACTCAGTACCCATATGTTAAAAAAAATACAAGCCATAACCTCTGCACCTTTGACGTTCAAATAATAAAAAAATACAATAAGAACCCTCAGACACACACACCAACAGCTGTACGGCTCCTAAGCAAGCAGAGCTTGTGCTGTGGATGACCATACGCCCAACTGGGGAGGGCGGACCCAGAATAAACTTACATATACAGGGTGAAACATAAGTGGTAAAAAGATTTTTTTTTCTATAGTAGTATTTTAAGGCAAATTCATTGCATTAACTGTAGAAGCAAACAATTAAACTTTATTGATAATAATTACAAATAGCAAAAACACCAACCTTATTGTCACCCTATTCGAATACAGTAACATGCTATGGGTCTATGACAGTTTAACGTAGCAATTAGGGGGACCATGAAACTCAGTAAATTTAAAACAATTTTTTTAATTAACGAATCATCAAACAACAATTGCATATTGTTGCCTGTTGTCACGTCCACATGTTTAAACTAAAGTTTAACAGTAAGAAACACATATTTCTGTTTACGACTTATGTTTCACCCGGTATAAACCGAGAACAAACATCTGTGTTGATCACACAAACAAATGCTCCGACCAGTACTCGAACCTGGGACCTCCGGCATATTACGCGAGGCTACTAGGGCACGACGCGAATCGGCCGTCCAAATAGAAACTTACTTCATCCGTATACTGCGTGGGAACGGCGGGCGGCTGCAGCGCCAGGAGGTAGGCGTGCAGGGCGCTCAGACCGAAGCCCTTGACGCAGCTCACGGGGAACACTGGGATTAATTCACTTTGAGATGCTCTGAAATAAGTAAATGAAATGAAAATTAAGTTTATTATCTCAAAAAAAGGCACACAGTGAGAAGATATAAAATTCCATTTTGGGATAATAGGCCATGCCTCAGCATACAGCTGCTGGAAACAACAAGTTCAAATTTTGACACACGGTAGTCTTTATTTGGTAACATGTATGATCCAAAAAAGATATGTAAATAAGTATTTAAGAACATTTCATCATCATTGTGCGTATCGTTACATAACTCGGCGGCTCTGAACTTAGCTGCAGCCATGTTTGGGCCGATTCACGTTAAATAGCGATTCGAAACTTTGCACATTTGACGATTTATATTGACGAATGACTGGCGTAGTGGTTAGAAGCCTTTTTAGGGTCATGGTTGTTGATATTTATATATGTATGTTTATTCTGGGTTCCCCCCCAGTTCGCTGTATGGTCATCCATAACACAAGCTCTGCTTACTTTGGGGCCGTACAATTGGTGTGTTTGTCTATGAAAAAAAAAATGCAGCAGCTTGGGGGGGGGGAGGGTTACTCAGAATAAACAAACATATATAAATATCGAGAACATACATCTGCCTTAATCGCACAAATTAACGCCCCGACCAGGAGTCGACCCGGGAAGCTGGAATGTGATTATTATATCGACTATGCGTTGCCAACTGCAGGCTGCAGTAGAAATTGCCTCTGTTCCAGTAACTGCACCGGTTGTTCCTTCCCCTTGATCGGAACACAACCACGTAACTGTATTATATTGGATAAAATCGAAAGGACTCTAGTACCGCTCCAAACGAGACCCTAACAAAGGAACTACACTAACAAAACATCTCAAATTTCCGTAAAGGAGATTCTATTCCCTCGCATACTTTCGCTGTCTTTATAATTAATTTACAATGTTATGATATCACTAATAGTTCTTGCACTTACGAAACCAAAGTTTTTCATAAGTTTATTTACCTGTATGAACGTATAAAAAGTAATTTGTATAAAACGAATAAATATTTATTACCTTATTCGTAATAAAGAGTGAAATTACGAGAGATTAAACAGCAATTATAACTAAATAAAAAAAAACAATAAATTAGGTAATTCCCAGACAAACACACTTACTTATTGCCTCAAAAGTAAGCCGAGCTTGTGCTATGGTTGGCCGTGCAGTGAATTTTATATTTACCGAACATTTGAATCCCTCGCTGGGAGCGAGTTTCAATCCAAGAATCCTGACTACGTACGCGATTCGAAATAGCGCCCTCGCCTTGAAAATATCAATTCTATTTTCTCTCTTACTCATTTGCAAAATGAAAGAGAGTAACCATACTTTACCAGTATTGAAAAAAAATTGGTTTATCGTGCTACATATTATGAATAATAATAATAACAATTATCATTTATTTGCAAGAATGTGTGTACAATAAGATGTTGATTATGATAAAATTCCCAATACACAAACTGCCAGATATAGGCGTGCAAATATTATTGGTTTATATTTAGGCTACCTTCACTCACAAAAATTTAATTTTTAGTTTATAGTACATGTCAATCTAAATAGAAAAAAAAAAGAAAAATTACAGTCATGGTTCTCAAGTCAACATTACTAATGTACAATCTAAAATATAAAATAAAAGTTACATTCATGGTTCTAAAGTAATTTCTAATAATTATAAAATAAGGTTATTGTCATTCAAATATTCATCCAGTCTGTAATAACACTTCTCTATCAATTACCTGAATACCTTATGTTTAAATTCCAAAGCGTTCAGATTTTTATAAGAATCCGGGAGGTGATTAAAGATGGTGATTGCCATATTCCTACTGAAACATTGCAGGCGACGTTGTGGCGTATATAATTTGTTATCTAATTTAGCTTTATTTCTAGCTCTAAAATTATAAAATTATTTCTGTAGTTGAAATAGTTTTAAATGTTTTTTTGCAAAAAGTAAGATTTCAAAAATGTAAAGGCTAGGTAGTGGGAGTATTTTATTATATTTAAATAAGGGTTACAACTGTCTGTGTAATCTGCTTTACAAATTGCCCGCACACTTTTTCTCTGAGCTATGAATGCCCTGTGGAAGTCCACTGAGTTGCCCCACAGAATAAGGCCATATCGCAGCAGAGATGAAACGTATCCGTGATATGCTAACTTAGCCGTTTGCTTGTTAGTGTTTTGTGAAAGACGTCGTAGTACATATATAAAACTATCGATTTTGCCGCATACTCTACTTATGTGTGACCTCCAGTCACACTGTTCGTCAATTATAAAACCTAAAAATTTTGTGTCTCTAACATATACTATTTTTCTTTTTCTAGAGTAATTTTGTTATCTTCTTTAACTACAAGTTTCACATCATCTGCAAATAAAATCGATTCGTGTTTTATAGCATTTGGAAGATCATTTATAAAAACAAGAAATAGCAGTGGTCCAAGTACACTGCCTTGAGGAATTCCATAAGAGTTTTGCAATGTAAATTCTGATTTGAGTGTTTTTAAATAATTGCCATGGATATTTAATTTCTACTCTTTGTTTCCTGTATATAAGGGTATATGTAATGTGTATAAGGGGGTAAGATAAATTAAATAATAAATATACTTACTCTTCATTCGGGATTGTTTGTTCGTCATTATCCAATGCGTCTAGTATGAGTTTCTGTGGCGCTAGACAAAATCTTGTCAAACTTTCCTCATCAGATATTAATACTGGTTTCTGTGGACAAAAGAAACAAAAATAGATAAAATCAAGTTTTGTTTGTCTTTACAATCGCATTATAAAAAGGTGTCAATATATTTATTTCACCGACTGTCGCCCTTTCAACAAGGAATCTTTGTGGCAACACTTGAACTGTCATTGTATCTGTCAATAAGCTGCGATCATTGAGGTTATACGGAAGTTTTATTTTGCGATTTGTTAGAATGACGGATGAAGAACCAAAATCAAGAAAACGGATGAGAAATACAGCTACTTACAAGAGAAAGGTGATTAAAAGGGCAAGAATCGAAGGCACCAGTTATGTCAATCATAAAGGGACTGTTCGACCTGGCTGAGCTGCAGGATCACAATGTAATTGCAAGAATAATTAATAATTGTAATTGTAGTTTTTTATAATACTACAACTCTTTCGTATATGAGTTCCAAGACGAATGCCACGTCCTCCAGCTCCTCTTTTTTCTTTACCATTTAGAAAAATTGTGCTAGGTTCCAACTCGCCAATTAGTAGACTAAGTAAAATGCTTAATTTATGTAGCTCCGATGTAGATTTAAAGTTTGACCGGTTCTCGAAATTTTTCAAAGCAACACACAACACCCTTAAACATTAAAATGATAACTTTCATACATTGTTTTAAAAATTGTGAATTTAATGTGACAACAATGTCTTCGTTTTGATTGCAAGTGGTGTTTACCTTTAAGTAATAGGTGTACTAAGCTGTCTTCATATTATTTGTCAATTTAGTATATAGGTAAGAGGGAAATCTATTGTTGGACAACCAAATAAATAAATAAAATAAAATAAATCTTGCTTTGAAGCCTTTAGTGAACAGGAAAGAAGCTCTATCTTACAACTTTTACTCAGCATGGATACAAAGAACGAGCAGGACATATTTTTGCAAGGACTCATTACTGTAGGTGCTGTGAAAAGACGTCGCCCGCGTACAGATGCAAATACCATGTCATGATTAATGAGAGTAAGAAAGATGTGTGTCAAAAGGTCTTTCCAAACCTTCACGCTTTGAAGGAAAAGCAAGTCGGACGGTTGCGTTTACTTCTATTCAAAGGTGAAACACCAAAGGATATGCGTGGACAACATGATAATCACAGATCTTTGCCCTCAAATGTGCGAATGCAAGTAATAACTCACGTAAAATCATTTCCACAAAAACAAAGTCACTACACAGGGCGAACTATAATATAAAGATGCTAAATTAAATGTTAAAATAATGCATCAACTGTTTATGAAACAATACCCTGGAACTAAACTAAGTTATCAGGCATATTATGACATATTTTGTTCAAGTTTTAAGTTGGGGTTTGGCCAGCCACAAGTGGACACATGCTGCACACGCGAAGAGTTGAAGGCCAAATTCAAAAACCCACATCTCAATGAAGTAGCCAAAAGACAAGCGGAGTTACAGATTCATGTAAAGAAAAGTAAGAAGTTTTATACCAAAATCAAACAAGGAAGGGAAGATTACCAGAGTCATGAGCATACTAATGTGTTAGCTCTTTGCTTTGATTTCATGCAAAATTTTCAATTACCTAACATACCAATCGGTTACCTAACATATCTTTCGGTTAGTTTCTTTAATATACACAATATTAAGTCCAATCGAGGTAAAATTTATCTATATCATGAGGGTGAGGCTAGAAATCTCCGGATGAAGTGGCAAAATTTTTACTGGATTATATCCGTAATGATGTTCCCCTACATATTGATGAAAATCACATCTACTCTGATAACTGTGTCCATTATTTCCCAAAAAGGGGCCATTCCTTCCTGCGATGCGATCGTGACTTCAGTATGATTAAAAGGAAGTTAAAAGCCCATGATCGTTACTATACCATCCACGAGATAACAGAGTTGATAATAGGAAGTGGGCAGTCAGAAAAATTCACTGTGAAAGAGGTGAAACTGAAGAAATAGTGGATTTGCAATCTCTAATTATGTGCGGTTGGCCATCTAATCTTCTGAAAAAGTGATTATTGTGTTCAAATTGTATTGTTATTAGTGGTCGTTGAATCAATCAAAAGTTTTTTTAACAGCTTTTCATTCGTCAACGAATAAACTGTTATTCATTGATGAAAAAACAGGTTAAAATATTATCTGTTAATTTACGTCAACGAACATGACACGCATTATTTCAATAGAAATTATTTTATTCAATTCCAAAAAAGCGGTTGGTTTTATTAACTGTTAATTTGTAACTGTTAACTTGTTAATTTGTCAACAGTTTCTGCTCAACGGATAATTTCAATACAAATTTCATTAATTTCTGAGAATCAACTGGTTTGCGAAAATAACACTTTTGAACGAAAAAATGCATAGAAAAGTGAACCATATAAAGATATAAATAAGAAACACAATGGTAGGTATTTATGGAAAACATACTTCGATCTTCAACATATTTTTTTTCATACAATTTTGCTCCTTACTTATCGCAGAACAACGTTTGATATGCGTCAAAATCCTATGCAAGTATTTTCTCTGGCCACCGCGTCTACGACCGGGCACGTGTCGTCCGCGTGGCTTAGTTTCTTGGGATGATGAGACGCTAGTCAGTCATAAAATATTTGTATAGAAAAGCAATCCATATGTCAATATATATAGGAAACGCCATTGTAAAAAATACATTTTCGCTTACAACCTGCAAAACCTGTTATTATATTAACAGCTTTTTAACCTGTTGACCATTTAAATTTTACCATACAGTTACCATAACAGTTAAATTTCATTAATCAAAAAACCGTTATGGCCGCTTTACTAAATACTACTACTAAATTTTAAGTTAAAATTTGAGTGTAAACAGTCAATTAAGCAACAAGTGGTAACTTAAAATTTAATACAAGTGTTTAAGTAGATTAGGATTCGTTCTATTTGTCGTATAAGTGGGTGGGCGGGGCTTCTCGCTTAACACGTTTGGACGTGATTTGTTAGGTAAATGCATAAGTTGACAAAGCGGGTGGCGGCAAGAGCTCGTATTTATGTCGCATTTTCTCTTTTTTTAAAATGTTGGAGTGGAGTTTAGTTTCAACTTTAAAGAATATTTAAGGGTCTTACCACACCAGTCGCAGTAGGCGTGATGGCTTATAATTGTCTGACACCATCCCTGAGTTGGTAAGTCTGCCAACCCGCAGTTGGCGTGATGGCCTACAATTATCAGACATCACCCATGAGTTGGTAAGTCTGCCAACCCGCGGTAGGCGTGATAGCCTATAATTGTTTGACACCACCCCTGAGTTGGTAAGTCTGCCAACCCGCAGTAGGCGTGATGGCCTTCAATTGTCGGATGCCACCCCTGAGTTGGGAGAGGCTGATATCCCTCCAGTGATTATTAAGGGATCCGTATTAGTAAAGGTACCACACCAACCGATCGTCCGTCGATCGACGTCAAAAATTTAGAAAAATACATAATCTTGCAAAGATTTTAATTTCCGAATCAAATTCTTTTCTGTATTTGTCCAAAATCAAGTTTACCACCTATCTAAGTACAGAATTGACGTATTCCTTGGCTTTAATCACAATCAATCATAATAAATCAAAATTTAGTTAAAATTTAGTTACCAACTTAACTACTTAATGCATGTAAACCGCGCATTAATGACCCATGCCTAATTGTTATAACCTAAACAAAATTAATAAATAACAAAGAGTATTCTCTCACCAACTCAGTTCGGTTTTAGGCGTAATAAGTCGACTTCTGACGCAGTGCTTAAACTATGTACTAATATTGTGGAGAATCTAAATAATTCCAAGAAGGTGTTATCTATTTTCCTGGACCTCCAAAAAGCCTTCGATATGGTTCCTATTCCGAGACTCCTAAACAAGCTTGAAGTACTCGGTATCAGAGGTGTCCAGCTGAAACTTTTTGCCTCATACCTATTAGACAGGTCCCAGCAGGTAAAGATAGGGGACAACTTAAGTGATGAACTTCCCGTGAAATTCGGTATTTAGCAGGGGAGTATCCTTGGCCCCACACTCTTCCTGGTGTTCATCAACGATCTTTCGAAAACTTCTCTACAACGTGGACAAATAATCTCTTACGCTGACGATACTGTTCTCACGTTTACTAGTGAATCGTGGAAAGCAGTGAACAATATGCTCAAAAGGGACTCAATACTGTTATGATGTGGTTAAACAGTAACACCCTAACTCTCAATACCACTAAAACCAACTACGTAACTTGTTCCATACGCAACAGCAGCCAACCTAAACATGACCTTTCAATAATAGCCCACTCTTGCCCAAATCCCGGACCGGACAGTTGCAATTTTTGCCCACCAATATTACCGGTAAAGAACATTAAATACTTAGGAGTTATCTTCGATAACCATCTTAACTTCAAACTACACGTAAATTCTTTAGCATCCAAAGTGCGAAAACTGATATATTTATTTAAATCTCTCCGACATCTGACATCCCGTAAAACAATTATGACCACATATTATGCTCTATGCCAATCTATTGTTTCATATTGTATCTCTTCTTGGGGTGGGATACCTAAATCAAACCTTCTCGCACTGGAAAGAGCACAAAGAGCTCTCTTAAAAGTAAGCACCCTTAAACCACGCACTTTCCCAACCATACAACTCTATACAGAATTAAAGGTACTTACTCTTTATTTTAAGCTGTATATTAACGGTTCATGCACGCATTCCTTATATAGACTAAATTACATCATAACCACACCACCTTCACCTAAATTTGAATTCACTTAACACTTTTTTTACTACCTAGCATCTCACCTATACAACTCTACCAACAAAACACTATCACAACACAATCTGCCACACTCACTCTGTACAAAGCGGACCATAACATGGCTTGTAGGAAAATCAAATAGTGAAACTGAAAAACTTTTAACTCCTTTTATTCAAAATTTTTAATTTTAACTGATAATTATTGATACGGAATGGAAATTGATGAAGAATAAAACTATTGTAAAGTATGAAACGCTGTTATCTAGAATGTAATTATGGCAAACTATGTTTTATTGTAAAAAGTATGTATTATGACCTCTATATTATAAATTAATAGAAAAGGCTTTCTTTTCTGGGGAGAGGGGACTGGGCCCTTAGCACAGACTATTGTATAGTTTAGTAATGGGCTCCAGTAACATGAGTGTACAATGTGTGTTTATAGCCTTAAGTAAAAATTAGACTAAGAACCTGTTGTAAAATTATCCTTTCAGTGGTATAATAAACTGTTAAACTGTTGAATGCAAAACCTTACAATAAAATCACAACACGATACCTGCTATGAAGTTCATGAAGTTCAAAAATACTAAACAGCCTGAATGTATGTATTTCCTATGCTGAATCTTTAATCAAACCGTTATAAATCCCCAGACAAACACACCAACTGTATGGTACCAAAGTAACAGTGCTTGTTTTATGGATAACCATACAGCGAATGAATGAAGTGAAGGGGCATCCAGAATAAACTACATCTATAATTATAAACAACCATGTTTCAAGAACACACGTCTGTGTTTATGACTCGACCAGGATTCGAACCTGGGACTCCGGTGTATGAGGCAGAGCTACTACCCACTACGCCACTCAGCATTTAATCTGTTTGTCATCTTATATTTAAAATAATTAGACTTTAAGTTTACAATTAGCTGAATATTTCAGAAGGGTACTGTCCGTAGTCTAACTACGAGGCTACGTCGTAGCGTTTTGTGGTCTGCTTTACCTGGAATAAGAATAATGTTTTTTAGCACCAGAGTTGTGCGAAGAAACTTGCAAGTAGATTTTATCAAGAGAATAAAGCAGATTTTATCAAGGCAGTGAAAATAACAACATACACACTCAGTTTGATAACTTGAACACAGCACCATCTATTATTTGAATCTGACAACTTTTTGATAGTTTTTGGTTTTTTGCGGATTAATTATTTTTATTACGATCATGCCAAAATGTGCAGGATGCGGACGCTTTCTCTCCACGACAGAAGGTGCTTCCTGTCATAAATGTAAAATAGTTTACCACAAAGATTGCTTCGCACTTTCCTAACAGACCCGAAATGGTCACGTCCAGCTTGTAAAAGTAAGTTGCCAAGAGGAGATAACTCGGCCACACCGATTAAACCACTTTACGAAGAGATAAGTCCTCAAACGCTGACGCAAGATTAGATAAGCCCAGTAGCCGATTCGGGAACCTTTATTGATCCCAGAATATACGAGGGCAATTCACAAAGTAGGTTACGTTTTTGTCTAGCGTCGCAGAGGGCGCAGCTATCGCGGCCATCTTGGTGTGTGAGCGTTCGGCAGCTCAGTCGGCATCTACCCGTGCAAGGGAGAAGGTCGTAGTGTCGTTCGTTCCGTTGCTGCAGGCTTTTGAAATGTGCGCCGCCATTGAAAACCCCGCCAGTTGTGAGGTGCGGTCAGTAATAAGGTTTTTGTGGGCAAAAAAACTTAAACCCATAGAAATTTATCGGCAACTGTGTGAAGTTTACGGGAACAACGTGATCAGTGAAGGAGGCGTTCGCCAGTGGTGCATACGTTTCAAGAATGGACGGAGTAATGTTCACGATGAAGAGAAGAGTGGGCGGCCAAGCATTGTGACCGATGAACTGGTGGAAAAGGTCAATTAAAAAATTAGAGGAAACCGTCGTTTCACCATAACCGAACTTTCCTTCAGTTTTCCGCAAATTTCACGCACTTTATTGTACGAAATTGTTTCTCAAAAGTTAGGCTACCATAAGTTTTGTGCCAGGTGGGTACCAAAGCTTCTGACAGACCAACACAAGGGTCAGCGAATGGCTGCCTCTTTGTCATTTTTGGAGGCCTACGAGAAACAAGGTAATTCATTCCTTGATCGAATCGTAACGGGAGACGAGACTTGGGTGAAACACGTGACGTGTGAGACAAAATTGCAGTCTATGGAGTGGGGGCACACACATTCTCCCAAAAAACCTCGAAAGTGTTTGCAAACGTTGTCTGCCAGAAAGTTGATGGCAACAGTGTTCTGGGACAGAAAAGGTGTGATTCTTGTCGATTTTCTGGAACGTGGTGAAACAATAAACGCTGATAGGTATTGCCAAACATTGCGAAACCTAAGAAGGGCAATTCAAAACAAGCGAAGAGGGAAACTCAGCTCAAAAGTGTTGTTTTTGCATGACAATGCGCGACCTCACACGGCAAATGTCACACAGAATCTCCTTCAGACCTTCAAGTGGGAGGTTTTCCCTCATCCGCCGTACAGCCCAGATCTTGCACCAAGTGACTTCCACTTGTTTCCAAAGATGAAGACCTGGCTTGCAACGCAGCGTTTGGATGACGACGACCATCTCCGCGCGGCCGTGACTCACTGGCTCGACACTCAGGCGGCGGATTTCTATGAGGAAGGAATTTCGAAGCTCATTCATCGCTACGATAAATGTCTCAACCTTTTTGGCGATTATGTAGAAAAATAGTATTTTAGTTGCTCTTTCAAATGTATATAATAAAAATATTTTCCTGTACATAGTTTTGTCTTAATTCCAAAACGTAACCTACTTTGTGAACAGCCCCTGTACATTCCAGAGCAGGGGTACCCTCATATGCCGTCCACAAAGGATATACGTAATATTACACAAACTGAAATCAGGAATGCCATGCAGGAATACAAAATAATATTACTTGATGTTAAGTCTCAGATACCAGTCACGTTCTTCAGTGAAAAGTACGACGAAACTATTAAGAAGGTGAATAATCTGGAAAAGAAAACAAAAGCACTGGATTCCTTGAGACAGGAAATGGGAAATTTCAGTACCATAACCAGAAACAGCAATGCTTCTGTAATAGTCAATTAGCAGTGGTCCAGACGCTCAAACCTCATGAAAATTCTTCCCGAATTGGCTTCGTTGAGCAGCGACTGTTTCAACCCGCAGACGGACGTCGATTTTATCACGAGAGTGGCGCCATCTTAAAAGGAAGGCTAAGCCCAGGCCCCAGGCCGATTATTCTGCAGTTCTTAGCACGCTACAAGAAGGATGCGTTCCTTGCACGAATGCGATCTATGAAAGATTTTAAAGAAAGAAGATGCCCACCACCCGGCGTTGGACATTGTGTTTGAAAACATGAACTGTAGTATCTTACGTTGACCGTCTCGTGTGGTTCGTGTATTCTACAGAGCCGATTATGCCGTCATTAATAATGCTTTGCTCGAAATTGATTGGGAAACCGTTATTTATAGTGAAAATGTTGAAAATTCTGTATCTGCTTTCTATTCTTGTCTCAATAATATAATTTCAGAGCATGTTCCTGGTAAAACTGTTAATTGTCGTAATATATTTCCAATTTGGTATTCGTCATCATTAATCAAAATCATTAGAGAAAAACTAAAAGTTCACAAAAAATGGAAAAGTTTTGGTGATTATTGCTATTATAATGAATTTAAGTGTCTACGGAAAAGGCAAAAAAGGTTAGTACGCGAGTGTTTTGAACGTTACATAGCTAACACTGAATCAATGTCCTGAATAAAGTAAAATATAATATAAAATATTTTAAACGGTGGTGGCCAGAATATGAACTATAAGAAACTATAGGAAGAAATACCCCCAAAGACAGGAAAGTTCATTTTGGGATAAGTAACCACCACCAATACACATATGATGGGAGATATAAAGGATGTTTTGAAGCCAAAGAATACATTGCTGGTTTAATGCTTTAAACTTTTGACTTAGGGCGCAGAAATCATGATTCAGACAGTTTTCCTGCTAGGCGAGCTTATGAACAAGGTTTTGTACCCCTCAAAAGTGTTAAACATGTGGATCTACCAAGGTTTTGACCTATGTGCCTAAGGAACAGCAACAGTTCTTTCAGGAAATCTTGGGACGTCCTACTGTTGAATGTAATCATGACCCTGAAGGTGGTTTTGCTGACAATTAAATAAAAACTGGTCTTTCTTAATGTTTTATTGTTGATTCTCAACATTATAGTCTATTATAATATTTTTTTCCTTAAAACTTGTTTTACTTTTCTTAAAAATCTTTATTAGATGCTAAAAGAGTATCAGTCCACTAACTTTAAACAGGTGTATCATAAAAAATACTTTTAAAGCAAAGTATAGAAAAAGGAATAGTTTCCTTGACTTATTTCTTAGGGCACAGTTTTTTGTTGTTTTCCAAAAATTTGGGTGCCTGGACTACCGCCCTTTTAACATGGAGCGATTCAATTGATCAATTGAGCCATCTTCGTTACATTAGTAGACTAAAGGGGTGGAGCGTATTTACGCGACCAGGTTTTAAAACGAGGTTTCTCTTTACAAGTTCTTTAACCAGGTTTCAGCCTGAATACTTTCAATACCTTTAAGGTATATCAATACGCGAACGCACTCGATCTTCTCAGTCGGGCAGACGCGTCCGCCCCGTACGGATACTTCCTTTCTAACGAGTTTCTAGAGTTACTAGTAGTTTGAGCCGTTTGAACCCTTAACTTCGCAAGTGCACTGTAGGGCACGAAAATTTTTTATGTGAAAATGTTCCTTTAGATGGTGTTGACGAAATGATTGACAACTATCTAATATTATACTAAAAATAAAGTCCTTTCCCAGCTGGCGCTAGAAAAAGAAAAGCACCTGCCGAGAAAAGGACATATAAAAGATGAGTTTTATTTCCAAGACCTTCAACATCCAGTTGCAGACTAAGAAAAATACCGAATTATATAAATAACTCGAGAAAGAAAACAAATACAACTAGTTTAGTGACAAGAAACAAAAGAACTAATACTGAAACAAATAAAGGAAAATCCAATGCAGCGACAACAACAAAATTAAACTGGAAAAAAGATTCATTTTTACACGAGGTTCATAATATTAAAGAAAATAACTTTACAAGACCAGAGCGATATGAGCCACCAGTCACATATTTTAAACTTTTTTTACCGACGATATTATTAAAAAAATTCGGGAACAGACCATACTTTACGCGTTTCTAAAAGACACAAAAATGGTTGAACTTACAACTAAAGATCTCCAAGAAATATCGATAGGTGTTTTACAATTACCTGCGTACTGGGATTACTGGAGCGCCAAAACTAGAATTGAGCAAATAGTAAAAATTATGCCTTTAAAAAAATATGAGACAATCAGAAGATACTTACATTTTAATAATAATGAAAATATTGAACATAGTACTGACAGGTGTTTCAAAATCAGAACATTAGTTGAAGATCTTAAAAATAATTGTAAAATATTGAAGAAGAAAGTCGTATGTTCATAGATGAAATGATGATACCCTACAAAGGGAAGAAAGCCAGCAATCTCCAACAATATGTAAAACCTAAACCAAAAAATAGGGGTATAAACTATTTGTTAGGGCTGGAGTCTCTGGTATCGTTTACGATTTTTTATTATATGGAGGAGAAAGTACATTTAAGGGGATTCCCGGGGGGGAAGGGGATAATCAAGAAAAATCGATGAGATCAGGCGCTAAAGTGGTTAATACCTTATGTCGCTCTATCAATAATCTAGTTATGTCTGTTGTGACAACTTTTTCTCAAGCTTTCGAAACGGGATTGTTAACGTTAGGCACATTTCGAAAAAGAATCGTTTACGGGGCTGTGATTTAATATCAGAGAAAGTAATGAAAAATAAACCACGTGGTTTCATGGATCAAGTTTGTGACGACCAAAAATTAATTGTGCTCAAATGGCTGGATAATAAACCAATAATAATAGGTAGTACCTATGTTGGCATGGAACCCATGGGCGTGTGTAGAAAATATAACAAGGAAGCCAAAGCATACGTAGATATAGATATGCCACGTCCGAAGATTATTAAAGAGTATAACAGGCAGGCTTACAAGGCTTACAGGCCCCAGAAGCATTTCAGGTTACAGCAGACTTGAAAGATATTCCAGGTCCTTTACACAAAAATATAATTGTAAATCCTATTAAAGTGCGCCCTGCTAACGCAACTAGACACGACGGATATAATCATTACCCGAACGTCACGTCTAAAGATCGATGCAGAAACTGTGTTTCTGGGTAAACAATTTTTATGTGCACAAAATGCGAGATGCGCTTGTGCATCAAAAATGATCGCAACTGTTTCGTTAGTTTTCATAATAAAGAACAGTAACATTTTTAAAATAAATTTACTGTCCTTTATTATGATATCTAACATTTTTGAATAACAACATTTTTTTTTATATAAGTATAGGAAAACTAAAGGAGACGTTTCAATATGTAAGGGGCTCTCGGCTAGCATTTGTACGGTTGTTTCCAGGATTTTATAAAATAAGTACAACGAGTATTGAATGCCAATATCTCATAATTTCGTTTAGTTTTGTCTTAGGAAAACATTTTCAAATTCGTAAAGCTACAGTACAAATTGAAACACACTGATCAACACTGATCTCTTTTTTAAATGGTTCAAAGAACATTTTTATCCTAAAACCTCCTAGAAAAGTGCTTCTCCTATTGGATGTACACACTTCACATTGCAATTCAATAGAGATGCTGGAATTTTGTAAGAAGAATGACATCATTTTACTTAGCTTTCCGAGTCATGCAACTTATTACTTAAAACCTTTGGACAGGTCATTTTTTAAATCCCTAAAATCTATGCATGGATTCGTAACAACCCTAGCATAAAGTTAGGACATCTTCAGTTTGAAGGTTTATTATGCAAAGCAAGGTGCAAATCAGTTTACCAAAATAATGGTGCGTCAGGATTTCGCGCTTGCGGAGTATTTCCTCCAGACAGAAATGCAACTCCAGAATATGCTTTTATATCTGAAGCTGCCCATACAAGTTTACTCTCAACTGATGGTGTTTCTGCAGAAAACCTGGCTCACTCAATCAATAGTGCTAATACTAAGAACCCTGTTCCTTCCACAAGTGGAGTCGACATTATGTCAAATCCAGAATAAAGAAAATGTAGAAAATCAGTCTATTCCTTTGAAATTAGAGAATATTAATAAACAACCTGGCGACGATGACGTGGAAACTCCTTCAAAGAACTAGATAAAGTTTATCGAGTTCCTCCGTACGGAATTATGATTTCGAGTAAAAGAAAACAGCACGCTGAGGTATTGACATCACCGGAAAATTTGGATTATTGGAACTAAAATTAAGGATTTGAAGAGAGAATCCGAAAAGAAAAAGTCAAAGGGGAAAGTACCAAAGAAAAACCCACCATTGGTTATATATTATGCAAAGCTCGTAATAAAAGCTCAGACGATTCGAGCATTAAAGACGATCATATTTCTCTCTATGATAGTCACCAGAAAGGGATATAGATTACGTAATTCTTGGAGATATTTGCGTCGTGTGTGGAGACTATTATAACGTCACTAAGAGAAAATGCGACTGGTTACAGCGTGTTCTTTGCCCAATTTGGTTTCATCAAGACTGCAGTGAAGATCCAGCGGAATGCCCGACATGTAACGTCTTTTGCGTCGTGTGTGGAGACTATTATAACGTCACTGAGAAAAAATGCGACTGGTTACAGCGTGTTCTTTGCCAAATTTGGTTTCATGAAGACTGCAGTGAAGATCCAGCGGAATGCCCGACATGTAACGTCTTTTGCGTCGTGTGTGGAGACTATTATAACGTCACTGAGAAAAAATGCGACTGGTTACAGCGTGTTCTTTGCCAAATTTGGTTTCATGAAGACTGCAGTGAAGATCCAGCGGAATGCCCCACATGTAACGTCTGAGTATTCGCTAATTATTGGTGGGCATCTATCTTTGATATCTATAGGCAACTCACCCACATATCCGCATGAGATGCCTACTTTTATTATTTTAAAAAAAATGTGCACAATTCTTCCAAATTTAATCTGTGTGTCATTAAAAAACATTGATTCAAATAGACTATGCGTATTTCATTTAGTATCTTACACATAAACTTAAATAATGATATTTTTTTAAACTATAATCCCTGTTTACCTGACTATCCCTGTCTTACCCTAATAATATTATAAAAAATATTTTTTCGGTTAACATAATACAAGAAAAAACCATTTAACTAAAAAAACCTTTAAATTAGGATTTTTTATTTTGCTCTAATACCTTATAAATTGTTGGTTATGCATTTTGCGAAGTTAAGGGTTAAAGATGAAGTAGGAATTTAAAATTAACTACTGAAAGAATAAAGAACATAATTGTATGAGTTTGGTTAAAAACTTGCAAACTATCAAAGTATTTTTCCTATTGCAGAAACTATTATAATCCTTATGTGTTGCGTTCTTAACGTTACTTAACGTACTGTTCTATTACTATGCGAATAAAGTACATTGTTTGAACTTAAACAAAAAAGGCAAACATTGCTTGCACATTCGTATAGTTTACAAATATTATATTAGAATAGTGTTATGTTTTAAGTTAAGTATAATTAGTTTGTACCTAAATAAAAATGGCTCCGAAGAAAAGTGTAGCGTGAGACCATTTTATAGACAATGGTGTTTATATAGGGTAAAGCAAGATACAACAGCCATCAACATCTTCAATACCTATTTGGTTTGGGGGAAGCATCAGTTTCTGCTAGCCAGCAACAAATACCAAACCCATCCATTACAGCGTTTCTCCGACGAGATGAAAATAAATCTAAAAAAGACATCGACAAACATGTAATGAATTTATTCAAATGGGATATGCAGCCCTTCTCAATGGTCGAAGATAAGGGGTTTCGCAAATTTGTAAATCTTGCGTTTCCTAAAAATATTTTGATAGAAAATATTTTGCCAACAATTTACTACCGGCGGAGTATGAAGCGGTCAAAACGACCACTCAAGCGGCGGTAAGGGAAGACGCCAAAACCATATGTCGGACAACAGATATGTGGTCTTCAAGCAACAATGATTCTTATTTGGCCGTTACGGGTCATTATATAGATACAAATTTCAGAATGCAAAGTTTTTGAAAAAAGTCACAAACAATTTAGCAGAAGCCTTACAAAATATCGTCCAACAATGGTGTATAACAGACCAGATCCTGCCAGTCGTATAAGAGAAAGGGGCCAACATAAAAAATGCTATCAATGTCTTGCAGTGGAAGCATTTCGGGTGCTATGCCCATAGTCTAAACCTAGCCGTGCAAAAAGCCTTGGGAAGCAATATAATAACAAATGTTCTCAATAAAGTTAAGAATATCGTTTCCCACTTCAAAAGAAGTAACGTGGTCTGGAATAAGCTAAAAACTTAGCGACCTATACAAGACGTAGCGACAAGGTAGAATTCCTCATTTCATATGCTGCAGAGATACGTCGAAATAAAAGAAGTCAAGTGTGCGTTGACAAACTTAGACGGGCAATTTGTATCTTTGACATCATATGAATGGGATGTTTGCGAAGCACTCATTTTAATATTCAACCCATGTGAAGAGGTTACAAAGGAAATGAGCGGCCAGAAGTATGTAACCGGTAGTTCTATATTGCCAATCACTGTCGGCTTGACATACGCACTTATTGAACTTGGCGAGCTTTCATACCTGCAAAGCAACAATATCTCGACGTTCCCTGATAAAGTTGAAATGTGCCGACAAGATTTGTTATCAGAAATACAAACGCATGTTACCAAAGAAAACAATAGATATAAATAAGAACCCCAGTGTCGCTGATCAGACAAAGTGTTACGTATCCTAGTATTTTCCCATCACCTTCTGGTTGTAATTTGATTGGCTGAACCAATGGATTTTCCTGTGCCTGCGGTCGCTGTTAAAAAAAATGAATGAACAGCGTCATCTAGTACGCTGACTGACATTAAGAGTTCACCGTTCAACATCGGAACCAAGAGCGTCTCAATGACGCCGTGCGTCAAAAAATTTGGATATCTGGGAGTTCCTCACAGCTTAATTTCAATATACATTATTTCTCATAACCGATAGACATTTAAAGTGATCGACGACCGAAATTCACGGATTGCAGTGATCATCTTCAGCGACGTTCGCCGAGAGCACGAGGTCCAGAACCAAGGTCAGTCTTTTACATTTGGATTGTGAGGGAAAACCTAGGATATCATTTGGGGAAGCTTATCGGTCATTAATATTAATAATACCTATCGAAATACAGTCCACTTCGAATCCGTGATTCGTTTGCCTTGCACGCTCATTTCTGGCCTTACGAGCCTGATTTGGGTTTATATCAGGACTTTATTATATACCTTATCTCTTTAATTTCTGTTCGTAACAGAAACTAACATATTTTTTCTTACATTCTGTTGAAGTTACATTGAGGCACATTTGAAGCGTCCAAAATGGCGGCGCAAGAATTGAATGCGAAATTAAAAACTTTAATTTTCAAAAAAGAATATTTGTTTACTAAGTTGCAAAAGGTTTACGATTTATCTACTACTATTTCAAAAAGAACTAGTAAAGAGTTTTTATCGCAATTTGCTGAATTAGAAAACTTAAAATTAAGATATGAAGATACAATCATGCAAATTGTTGAAGTCGAACTTCAAATCAATCCTAATGCAAAAATGTCATTTAAAGATTTGGAAGCGTTTGATGCGTTATACTCGGCCTGCCAAATTGTTGCGATAAAATTTCAACCGGAAACTTCTACTAGCGAAAGAAGTAGTGAGCAGTCTCGACCTTCATTACCTAAACTTACACTTTTTGAATTCGATGGTCAACTTGAAAATTGGACTACCTTTTACGACACCTTTAGTTCATTAGTTCATGATCGAAATTACGATAACATCGATAAGTTCCATTATTTATTATCTTGTGTAAAAGGTCAGGCGTTAAATATTGTTAAAAAGCTACCGATTTCAGCAGCTAATTATCCAGTTGTTTGGCAGAGTTTAGTTGACAAATATCAAGACAATAGGGCGCTTGTCAATAAGTATTTAGAAAAAATGATTAATTTTACACCTTTAACAAAAGATAGCTCAGCAAATTTAACACTCTTTATAGAAACTTTCGACCATTCTTTAAAAGCGATTGAAGCTCTAAAAATCAAAAACCTTACCGATTATTTATTTTGTCATTTAGCGTTACGTGGCTTAGACAATCACACAAAAAAGTTATTCGAGGAAAGTCGTGATCCGCTTATTATACCTACCTTTTCTGAACTCATAGCGTTTGTAAATAAACAAATTAAAGTTCTCGATCACACCTTTCCGAATCAGTCGACGTCGTCGTCAACTAAACAATATAATACCTACAAACTCAATAACAACAGTAAGCAATTCACGCGTCCGTCATTCAGTAAAACTTCACTTACTGCCTCGGCGGCTATTTCAAATAAAAACTATAGTAAGTTTAGTGATAAGCTAACGTGTTCTCATTGTAATCAAAATCACATGATTTATAGATGTGAGCAGTTTCGTAAACTGCCAGTCGACAAGAGAATTGACCGTGTCAATTCATTAAAACTTTGTGTTAATTGCCTGAAAGGTAATCATGATTCCTTATCGTGCAAAAGTTCGATGTGTTGCGGGGTGTGTGCGTCACCACACCACTACCTATTGCATATAGATGCTACTAAGCCGAGCTCGGTCGTACCGACAACGCAGGACAAGGCGGCTGCCGTGCATCCGTCTCACTCCCACTCGCAACAAGCGCTCGTCTCGTCTCGCTCCGTGAGCGAAGAGACGACGGTGAGTGATAAGAGCATCTATGGTGTAGTGTTAGGTACTGCACGAGTACATGCTTTGGATAGATGTGGTCAATTGTTAGACTGCCGTGCAGTGATTGACTCAGGAGCAGTGCTCATTCATTACGGTGGACTGTGCTCAACGTTTGGGTCTACCTCGTAAAAAATGCCCCTATACTATTGCCGGTTTAGGTGGTGAACAGGTTCGTAACCATGGTATGATAAATTGTGAAATAAAACCGCGAAATGTGGATTTGAATTCGTATTCAATTAATTTAATTGTTGTATCGAAAGTTGCATCTGAGATGCCTAATGTTAACTTTACTTCAGAAGTCATAGACCTTTATCAAAATTATAACTTAGCCGATCCATACTTTTACAGACGGTCTCATGTAGATATTTTACTAGGAAATGATATTGTTATGGAGTTGATTAAAGATAAACCGTTATCAATTTCTCCCAATGTACCTCAAGTTATACAAACTGCTTTTGGTTTTATTGTTAGCGGTAAGTTATACTCAAGTAGTTTCAATGAATTACATAATTTACACCTATCTGTTTCGTTTGAGGAAGAACAGTCGTTAGATCAGACTTTACGTAAGTTTTGGGAGGTTGAGGAGTTACCGTGTAAACCTACCACCAATCCGCTCGATCAGCTAGCAGAGGATATATTTATGAAAGCACATAGTCGCGATAGTACAGGACGATATATCGTTCCGTTGCCTTTTATACCTAATCCGCCTCAGCTAGGTGAGTCGTACTCGATAGCTGAGCGTAGATTGCGCTATACAGAACGTAAACTGTCACGCGACTCTGTATTACAACGACCCTACGCGGATTTTATGCGCGAATATGAGGCTCTGGACCATATGGAGGAGTATTGTGGCGACGTACCTAGTAGGTACATTATACCTCACCACAGTATACTACGGCCAGACAGTACGTCGACTCCGTTGCGCGTAGTGTTTGATTGTTCTTCTCGGACTAGTAATAATGTATCTTTAAATGATATTTTATTAACTGGACCTACATTGTATCAACAAATAAGCACTATTATTTTAAACTTTCGATTGTTTCAATATGCGTTAGTAACGGACGTATGTAAAATGTATAGAGCAATAAAATTAAGAGAATGCGATCGCTGTTATCAACATATTTTATACCGGGATTTACCTAGCGAACCAATTAAATTGTAAAAACCGTTACCTACGGACTAAATTGTTCTCCATTTCTTGCGATGCGTACATTATTACAGTTAGTAAACGACGAGGGCAAACGTTTTCCCTCCGCAGCATCGGTAGTAAAGGAAGGTATCTACATGGATGATATATTGTATTCGATGAATACCTTTGAAGCCGCCTGTACGTTGCAGGACGAACTTATAGCGTTATTTCGTTGTGGTGGATTTGAACTGAAAAAATGGGCTAGTAATAGTTCTCAGTTACTACAGCGTGTTCCAGACGAACATCGGGAGCTACCTATTACTTTCATGAAAGATGAAAATGAATGTACGATTAAGGTTTTGGGTTTAAGGTGGTTTCCATTGTCAGATAAATTTTATTTTGTGATTAACAAAACTGATAAAGTAAATACAAAACGTTCGGTCTTAAAGTTGTTGGCGTCAATTTACGACCCCGTGGGTTTCGTATCACCCTGTATATTCACTGCAAGAAATTGATGCAAGATCTTTGGAAGCTTAATATAGGATGGGACGAGCAATTACCGCCTCTTGTAGCCCAACGATGGAGTGCATTCGTGTCGGAGCTACCTCGACTGACGAAGATGGAGATCGAACGGCATATGCTTTTACCAGGACAGTCGGATTGTGAGATAGTCGGTTTTTGCGATGCGTCATCGCGTGGTTATGCTGCTTGTGTATATGTAATCAGTCGCGACGGAAGTCAAACTAAAGTTCGACTAGCGATAGCAAAATCTAAAGTGGCTCCGGTTAAACCTTTGACTATTCCACGCCTAGAGCTTATGGCTGCTTTGCTATTGAGTAAATTATTAAACTACGTTATTGAAAACTTACATCGTGTTAAAATTAATCGAATTACTGCTCTCACTGACTCAACTATCGTGTTGTCATGGTTACAAATCGAGGCTTATAAACTCAAGACATTTGTTAGTAACCGTGTTACTCAAATAATTGACAACATTCCCTTAGCGTACTGGCAGCATGTTGATAGTCAACATAACATGGCGGATATTTGTTCCCGTGGAGCAAGTCCATGTCAACTGTTGTCGGTCAGTTCGCAATGGTTGTGTGGGCCATCGTGGATGTACGCCAATTCTGAGCAGTGGCCGGTAGCAAAACTAAGTAATAGCAACTTAGAAAAGACTCCGGAACTTAAAAAAGAAAAGTTAGTTACATTAATTGTTACCAACTCGACTAACTTTATACCTGAAACAAAAATAGAATTTTGTGAAAGACTATTTTCAAAATTTTTTTCATATTCAAAACTAGTTCGTACGTTTGCGGTTCGGACGTTCCAAGCGTAAATCAACCGATAATCGCGGATCAGTTTTTACCACCGTCGACTTTAACGAGACGCAGGATGTACTCGTGCGCACAGTACAGTGTGCCTATTTTTCTAAAGAGATAAACGATTTAAATAATAATATTAAATATATACCTTCTATGAGAAAGTTATTCCCCTTTATCGATGAACAGGGGTTCCTTAGGGTGGGAGGTCGTATCTCCTATTCATCCTTACCTTATAATGCTAAGCACCCTCGCCTTTTACCAAAAGAGAGCAGGTTAACATTACTGTTCATCGCTTACTATCATGTAAAATATTTACATGCAGGTCCGCGGGCATTACAAAACATTATTATTCAGAATTTTTGGATTCTTTCAGCTCGACGATTAATTTGCTCAGTATTAGCTAAATGTTTGATTTGCTTTAAAAATAATCCAACGTTATTACAGCCGGCAATGGTCCCTTTGCCCGCTACGCGTCTTTTACCAAACAAAATTTTCGACCACGTCGGAGTGGATCTCGGAGGCCCTTTCTTTGTAAAGGAGAATTTGCGTCGTAACGCTCGGGTAGAGCGCGCTTATGTGGCATTGTTTATTTGTTACTCTACCAAGGCAGTACACCTTGAAGTAGTTTCGTCATTATCAGCTGACTGTTTTTTAGCTGCTTTGGATAGATTCACAGCCAGGCGTGGGCTATGTTCTGCCTTGTATTCTGACTGTGGTACGAATTTTATGGCAGCAAATAAACATCTTAACGATATTCAAAGATTCTTTCGCAATAAAGAAAATCAAAATATAATCTTAGAAGGCTGTGTTGCAAAACAGTTGGTCTGGAAATTTAATCCAAGTGCTCCACATATGGGTGGACTCTGGGAAGCTGGGATTAAAGCGGCCAAGTACCACCTGAAGCGGTCCGTAGGCGAGAAATCGTTGACGTTTGAGGAGCTCACTACAGTCTTTTGTAAGGTTGAAGCTATTTTAAACTCCCGTCCGTTGTGTCCATTACCTGCTAGTGACGATCCTAATGATTTTAATATTTTAACGCCGGGACATTTTCTAATTGGTAAAGCCTTGGTGTCAGTGCCCGAGTATGACTTAGAGAACGTTTCCTTAAATCGGCTGACACGTTGGCAGTACATGCAAAGATGTACCCAGCTGTTCTGGGACCGCTGGCGTACAGAATATTTAAATACTTTGCAACAGAGAGCAAAATGGTTTACTTCATCTGCCAACCTTCACGTTGGAGATTTAGTTATTATTAAAGTGGATAATGTGCCTCTATGTAATTGGCCCTTGGCTAGAGTAGAGAAACTTCATCCTGGCGCAGACGACATTGTTCGTTGTGTAACTTTGCGCACACAAAAGAATATCTTACAGAGACCAGTTAAGAAGCTGGCTCCTCTGCCTTATGTTAATTAATTGTTTAACATTTTTAATACAACCTCGTAGGTTTTTAAGTTTTTTTTTTGTTAGTTAAATTTATTGTTGCTTAGGGAAACCATTCAATATGGTTTCGGTCGGGGGTAATGTTACGTATCCTAGTATTTTCCCATCACCTTCTGGGTGTAATTTGATTGGCTGAACCAATGGATGTTCCTGTGCCTGCGGTCGCTGTTAAAAAAAATGAATGAACAGCGTCATCTAGTACGCTGACTGACATTAAGAGTTCACCGTTTAACATCGGAACCGAGAGCGTCTCAATGACGCCGTGCGTCAAAAAATTTGGATATCTGGGAGTTCCTCACAGCTTAATTTCAATATACATTATTTATCATAACCGATAGACATTTGAAGTGATCGACGACCGAAATTCACGGATTGCAGTGATCATCTTCAGCGACGTTCGCCGAGAGCACGAGGTCCAGAACCAAGGTCAGTCTTTTTACATTTGGATTGTGAGGGAAAACCTAGGATATCATTTGGGGAAGCTTATCGGTCATTAATATTAATAATACCTATCGAAATACAGTCCACTTCGAATCCGTGATTCGTTTGCCTTGCACGCTCACAAAGAAACATGTTATCGCGTTGGCAACTGGAATTATAATAATAATACAACGAATACAACAACTACAGAGGAGGAAACGGAACCTACGAATAAGTCTCGAAGTTCCAAATGGAAACATTACACCATGAAAATGCAGAACATTCGTCCGGCGGAAACCGCTAATAGCAGGGCTATAATAGAATCCCTTGGATTGGTGGCAGGCCAACCAGGCCGTATATCCGCACCTAGCTGAATTAGCTAGGTCCCAACTCAATTCCATGGCGACCAGCGTAACCTGCGAACGCTTATTTTCAGCTGCGGGGAACATATTGTCCGAGAGGCGAAATAGACTTGGCTGTCGCAAAGTTCAACAGTTCTATCTGTTAAATAAAACACCAATTCAAGAGAAGTAATAGTTTCTGCTTAGCTGACGTACGGACTGACATTATGAATACAATAGGCTATTTAGGTTTAACATGCCACTATATAGAAGACGGAAACTTAAAATCATCTGTCATAGGTGTTATTGAGTTAGATCAACGACACATCTCTGACAATCTGCGCAGTGTCATTTCGAGAAAGAATGTATCTTTCTACTAAAAGTATGTAACTTAATGTTCTCTAAATGTACTTATTACTAAAAGTATTATGTTATTTTCTTTCAATTAAAAAAGTACTAACGGCCGAATTGTAGATAAATACTTTCAAATCAACGGAGTATTTAGAAGTCCTGGTAAACCTAGAAGTGGACGTCAGAAAAAGAAATTGATTATTTTACTATTTGTGCACTGCGTCAAAAAATTCAATATTTTTATGCTGTTCGAAAAGAAATTCCTACACCGATACAAATTCTTGCTTTAGCTAAACCAGAGCCAGAATTAGATTTTAGCCAAGAACATTTAAGTAAAATCCTGAAAGCTTACCCTACAAAGAATGTCAGTCCTACCCATTAGCTTTGATAGAAAAACCTTTTATTTCTGCGAAAAGAGAGGAATACCCGAGTATTATTATGAAAAACAGAGATTTGCGTAAAGAGTACAAAAATATATAATTTATATTGATGAAAGTTATATTCATGACTCAAATAAAGCAAAAAAGTTTTGGCAGTCTGTTGACATTTCAGGAGTATAAGCCAGTGTTTCGAAGGGCAAAAGATACATTATTGTACAAGCTGGACGCTCAAAAAGTTTTTTCCCAAATTGTATGCTGGTATTTAGTGGAAACAATAAAATGGATGATTATCATTCAGAAATGAATGCTCATAATTTTACCAAGTGGATAACAGAAAAACTGATACCAAATCTTCACGAAAATTCCTTTATTGTTTTTGATATTGTCCCCTATCATTCGATAATAACAAACAAAGCGCCAAACTCGAGTTCTCGCATTGAGGAAATAAAACTCTGGCTGTTAGAAAATAATATTATATACAAATTAGTTAAAAATAATAAACCAGATCCAATATATGCAATTGACGAGCTTCTTGTAGAACATGGACATGTAGCCAGGCTTTCATCCTATCACTGCGATCTGAATCCGATTGACCTCATTTGGGCTCTCGCCAAAAAAAAAGGTCTCTGAACACAACGTGGGAACTCGCGATGTTGAAAGTTTGACAGAAGAAACTTTAAACAGTATCACAGCTGAGAACTGGAAGAATTGCTGTGAATATTTTGAGAGAGGAAGGACATTGTATAATGATATTGATGATTTAGCAATTCAAGTGGAAAGTGATAGTAGCAGCAATAGCGACTTATCCGGTGTTGAATATTTAGATGTATGCGATGAATAAATATGAAAAAAATACTTCAGTTGTTTTATTTAAAATTATTCTATTGCACTCTGGCTGAATTAAAATTGTCTTTGCATGAGTGGTGTATGTACAAAGATCCTTTTGTTGAGTTTAAGTTTTTGCAACTCATAATTGTTAACGGAAACAGGTTTTATGGAGTAAAACATTGTATACTATATTTTTGTTTCGTCTATATATACTTTATAATATTACAGAGGTTACTTTTTATCCATTCATACTTCCCGCAGGATATAACTGAAATATACAGGGCGTCCCACGGCTATGCCACATGGAGGGCAAGAACCTTGAATATTGTTGATGGAACATCTTACTGAAAGAAGACATTTTTTTAATTTAAAAAACAATTTGAACTGGATTCATAGATTTTTAAATAATTACATGCTTGAACCGGGACTGTAGTTTTATCACACCGATTGAAAGGCTTTATCATAAGGGTTATTTTTTTGCTACATAACATAGTGTCAGAAATAAAAGGAAGACCATTTGGTGTAAAATTTTGTTCAGAAAAATGAAAAGCTGACATTGCCGTAAGGACATACAACTGACATTATCATTTTAAAGTACCTATTACTAATGAATCAGTACCCACATGAGAAGTACGCATCAATTCCCTATTATAATTTAAGTGCATGATAAAATGATAAAGACGTACGTAACTTACTAGTAATTCCCTACTCCTTAATAGGAACCTGGTTGTATGCAACAAGTTGAGTTTCTGTACAATCAAGTTTCTACCGTCTCTTGAATCTGCCGACGCGTATTTTGTCCATCGCAATGCAGCTGGCTGATTATAAATAAATAATTCAAAAATGTGTTCCATTTCCAAACTTTTATTCTTTTGTTTTTGTGGTTTTCATTTTAGAATTTTTGCATTGTATTGTGAATTTGTTACATAACCATGGCGTATCAAAATAATTTCGATTTTTCGACAAAAACATAACATTAGCATTACAATGGCACCTCGAAAGACATCCTGATACACACGAAATACACCATCTCGATTTATTATGAAACGGTTGGTGGATAACCTGATAAATTTGGGACGTTTCGACCATCGCTTACCACAACCGCGGCACCCAATGACAAACACTGACGATGAACTTAAGATTTTGATATACTTTGAGACAAATTATAAAAGCTCAGTGAGGAAAGGCGAAGAAGAAATCGGAATTTCGAAAAGCAAAGTACACCGTGCACTGAAAAAATACAAATTCAAAAGTTACGTTGAAGGGCGATTAATACAAAAATTACGGCCGCGTGATTTTGAAAGACGACTTATTTTCTGCCATGAAATCGAGAGGCTCGTCGTAGAGGATGAGTTTTTTTTTAATAATATTATCTGGTCAGACGAGACAAAGCACAGCAATAATGGTATGTACCTACATACAACCGACACAATAACCGCATTTGGTCCAGGGAGAATCCCTTACGTATCCGCGAGACTAATAGTCAAGTGCGTTTTTCGTTCAACTGTTGGTGTGGGATTGTAAAATACCGGGTCCTCTTAGTATATTTTTATGAAAGGCATCTGAATACGGAAAGGTATTTAGAAATACTTGAGATTTTAATAATCTTCCAGTTGCAAAACGACAAAATCTTACTTTTCAGCAAGATGGGGCTCCGGCTCCGGGGCTCCGGCTCATAACAGTCACAGAACAAGGGACTGGGGTCTCAATGAACACTTTCCTGGATCAGGACCAATGCAATGGCCGCCAAGATCCCCAGATCTTACCCGTTATGAACGTGTCCACGAGCTACAAGCAGAACTTATAAATAATAATAAAAATAAAATAAAAGTAATTTTTTAATTAATATTTACTATTTTAAGTAACGATTTAGAATCTAGTTCTTGCTGTAGAGTAGTTTGTTAAAACCCATCTGTGGCCTTTTTATCAAAACTTAGATTCCTGTAAAAATTTCACAATTACAAATATGTTTTCAACTTAACTACATTACGAGTTACAAGGGTCGTTATTTATTTCACAAGTTATTAATTTTACACTTTATTCGTGATTAAGTGTATCAAAAAATCCTGCATCAGCTACAACTTGTAGGAAATCATGGCAAATTCTGAGAGTGTCCAGTGCCTTAAAGCAATCGCGTGTCGTGTTTTGTACCGCAATACATTGACCATTGTCTTTGGAAACTAGATGGCAGCGCTATCTATGCTTGTTACTCGGTGTGTTGTTCTAACGTATACTACTATAATTACTATTTTAGTTAATTAGTAGTAAATATTATACTATTACGTACCACTATAGTTTTTGTTTTCTTTTTTTTTGTCACTTCCGTTTGTCTGACATATAACTTGTGTTCTTGCCGTCTTGAAGTATTTACGTATAATAAAGAAGATTACAGAAATCCTAATTGTTTATCTTAAAATAAACCCCTAACCGAATAGGTTATGGGCCCAGGACACTCAGTCAAAGGAACAAAGAATTAGTACGGCAAAGAAAAGTTGTAGATCCTTGAATATAAAAATCAAGATGGATCCCACCACGCGGTCAATGCAGTTAGAAAAAATTTGATGGAAATAACTTTCGCCGGTGGAAGTTCCAAATAAAATGCGCTTTAAAGGTAAAAAGAATTGATATTCAAGCACAAAGACCAGAACAAAATAGTGCCGAATGGTTGAAAAATGATGGCATGGCTATGTACATTATAACCTCGTCTATGGACTTCAAACCAATTACTTTGATAGAAAATTGTGAAACAGCCAAAGAAATAATGTCGAAACTCGAATCAATATATGAGCAAAATAGTGAACTTTGCAAAATGTTAATACATAAAAAGTTCTATCAGTACAAAATGTCACTGGGTGACAATATGGCACAACATATTTCTAAGGTTGAAACCCTAGCTAAACAGTTAAAAGAAAGTGGGGAGTCTGTTAGTGACATGGCCATCATAACTAAAATATTGGCCACATTGCCATTCAAGTACAGATCACCGCGGCAAGCGTGGATGTCATTAGACTCAAAGCAACAAACTATTGTGAATTTAACTGCTCGTCTGTTAGATGAAGGAGCAAGTTTAGCAGATGAAGAAGAACAAGAGACTGCTCTCCTTGTTGATAATAAAGGCTGGAAGTCAAAATCAAAACCAAATGAACCAATGTCATGTAAAAGTAGTACAAATAAAAAAAAAAAAACCAAACACAGATTTGAATGCTATAATAGTGGAAAACGAGGCCACTTTTCTAAAGAATGTCATGCTCCAAGAAAAAACTAATTTAGAAAACCTCAACAAGAAGGTGCAGATATGTCAGCATTTTATGTAGAGAATAATGCAGAAGAGAATACATGGATTCTAGATAGTGGTGCCTCTGCGCACATGACATTTAGAAGGGACTTCTTTATGGAACTATATGATTGTAACCAGAAAACACTGACATTGGGAAACAAGCAGTCAGTACAAGTCTCTGGCATTGGCAAAATGTAAATACAAAGATATGTCAATGGACAGTGGGAGACAAGTGAGCTGCATGATGTATTATATGTACCAAGTTTGAGAAGAAACCTGTTTTCAAAAGGTGTAATAATTAGAAAATCCTATTCTATTATCAAAAAGAATACAAGTGCTTTAATTTACAAAGACAATGTAGTTGTAATGAGTGCTAAAATTACAGAAAACTATTTGTATCAGTTAAACATTAAAACAGTGGTTCCAGAAACTTGTAACATAGTGCAAAATGATCAAAATGACATTTAAATGTGACATGAAAGACTCGGACACATTAATCTGAAACAAATTAAAAACATGAGTGCAAATAGTGTGGTTAAAGGCTTAAAACTAAATGACAATGGACAAATTGACTTTGTATGTGAGGCATGTGCATACGGAAAGCAGTGCAAGTTGCCATTTCAGAAATCTAAGTGAGGAGAACTACAGTCAGGTGACTTAACATACAGTGATGTATGCGGCCCTATGAGTTGCCCATCAATTCAAGGTATGAAATACTTTGTGTTGTTTAAGGATGCTGCTACAAGTCACAGGCATGTATATTTTATCATAAACAAGAGTGATGTCTTGGAAATGTTTAAGAAATATAATGCTATTATCAAAAACAAATTTATGCACAGTGTTAGAGCATTGCATACTGACAATGGTACTGAGTACATTAATAAAGCATTCCAAGAATATTTGGATAAGGAAGGGATAGTTCAAGAACGTACTGCGCCATACACTCCTGAACAAAACGGGCGTGTTGAAAGGGAGAATAGGACTATAGTAGAGAATGCACGTTCTATGTTGTATGCTCGAGATGCACCATTGTTCCTATGGGCTGAAGCGGTTAATTGTGCAGTCTATCTATTGAATAGAACCTCTTCTACACAAACTCCTAATAAAACACCTTTGGTAGTTTGAAGGTATTTGGAAGTATTGGTTCTGTGCGCATTCCAGACCAATTAAGAACAAAATTAGACAATAAAAGTGAAAAGATGCTATTAGTTGGCTATGACTTTAACAACTATAGAATGTATAATCTTAATACAAGGAAAATACAAGTATCAAGAAATGTTTTGTTTGATGAAAATCAAGTTTCTAAATCTAGAAAAAATATTTCTGAAATAAGTTTTATGGATGAAGATATGAAGATAAATAAAACCGATACAGAAAATGATAACCAGAGTGAACACCATGTTGGTAATATAGATAATACGATAAGTCACTAGACGCCGGCTCAGTGACTATACTTTCCTGTACAAAATCGTACATTCCATGGTAGATTCTTCGTCATTGTTGTCCTTCATAGATATAAATATTAATTATAGGTCTCGAAGGCCAAAAATTTTTAGTTTAAACGTTTACAGGAATAATACTTCATATTATAACCCCATAGTTCGTATGTGTAGACAATACAACGAAGTTTGTAATGCCGATTCCGCTTTTGATTTAGATTTATTTGACTGTAATTTTAATAGATATAAAAGATCAATCTACAACATTTTAAAATGTGATTGAATCTTGCAACGATGTCCTCAGTAACATGGGTGCAAATACATACATGTTTAAATCAATGTAATATAATCTTTGTATAATTTATTGTTATTTAGTGACCTATTGTAAACTAAGCTATACGTACCACTAATGCTACAACATATTTCTGTAACACATGTTTTGGCTTACAGTTAGGTTAAAAACTTAATGTAATATTATTTTTGTTAAGAAGACTGTAATCTGTTTTGTGTTCTAATAAATAAAAAAAAAAATAAAAAAAATACCTTGAATAATAATTCATCACCTGACAATGAAGACAGCTTGGTGAGTTGTAACAGTTATGATACACCATATGAACGGTCTCAAGATTTAGAAGATTTAGTATCGAGGAACATAAATTTGAGACCACGGCATAATAGAAACTTTGAGGCAAATATTGTAGAATGTTCAGTTCCTCAAACATATGCTGAAGTAATTAATAATCCACAGAAAAGAGAGTGGTCTAAAGAGGAATTGTTAGCTCACAAAGAAAATAATACATGGACTGCTGTGAAAAGAACTAATCAGCGAACTCTTACCACCAGGTGGATTTTTTCTATTAAGAAAAATGAGATCAATGAAATCGTGTGCTATAAAGCTCGGTTATGTGCACGTGGTTTTAATCAAATCAAGGATATTGATTATCAGGAAACATTTTCTCCTACAACAAGGTATGATTCCATAAGAATCATACTTCCATTGGCTGCAAAGCATAAATTAGAAATCCAACAGTTTGATGTTAAAATTAAGTTTCTTAATGGGCACCTGGAATAAAATATTTTCATAGAAATACCTGAAGGTTTGCCAATCAATAAAAATGTTGTATTAAAATTAAATAAATCTCTTTATAGCCTCAAGCAAGCATCTAGATGCTGGAACAAGAGGTTCACAGAGTTTTTGATGAAATATGGTTTTGTACAATCTCAGGCAGATCATTGTATTTATGTAGAAGTTTTTGAACAGTCAAAAGTATTTCTTATAATTTATGTCGACGATGCTCTTGTAATATCTTCAAATAAACAATTAATTAAAGAAATAAAAGGGTACTTTAAGCAAATTTTTAAAGTAAAGGAATTAAATTTAAGATACTTTGTAGGCATGCAAATTGAGAAGAAAAATAGTTGTATTTATATTAATCAAGAAAATTATATAAAACAAATTATTAATGAGTTCTGTATGAATACTTCCAATGCAGTCAGCACCCCAGCAGGTGTTAATGTTATTTTAAGGAAAAAGGTAGATGAAAATGTTGTTAATTTTCCTTGTGGAGAAGCTATAGGTTCTTTATTATTTTTGAGTTCTGTTTAAAGGCCAGACATTTCATTTTCTGTAAATATGTTAAGTAGATATGTAAACAATCCAAGTCCACAACATGTGAATGCTGTTAAACGTGTATTGAAATACTTAAAAAACACTAAACTTATGTATAAAATATGGAGAAAACATCATTGTTTCTGTCATCTTAGTGGATATTCAGATGCCGACTTTGCTGGTGATTTGGATACACGTAAGTCTACTACAGGCTATATTTTTATGTTGAATGGAGGTCCAATCTCTTGGTCCAGTCAGAAACAAAAGACCATTGCTCTCTCCACCACTGAGGCCGAATTTGTGGCTGCTTGTGAAGCTGCCAAGGAAATTATATGGTTGCAGCAACTATTGTTGGAGTTAGGTGAAAATTATAAATGTATTACTTTTAATGTTGATAATCAGAGTGCGATATAATTAATCAACAATCCTGTTTATCATAAAAGGACCAAGCATATACATGTTAAGTATAATTTTGTGAGAGAGAAGGTCAATTTAGGTTTAATTGAAGTTACCTATGTTCCAAGTAAGAATCGGTTGGCAGATATCTTGTTTTAGACTATCACGGTTATTGTCACTATAATTTAATGAATTTACGGGATTCTTACCACGATTTTCGATTTTATATTTCGATTTTATATTTTAGATTTGATATTTCGATGCTGTTTATTTATTTATTTTATTATTAGGGAAGCTTACAGCTGAAAAAAACACTAAAGTATAAAGGCAATTGATACTGATGGCCATTTAAAAGCTTCCACCGGTATACAGTAGGTACAATTGATTGACAGCAGTATCTACAGTAAATACAACTGATATAATAAAACTAAAAAATAAAAACAGAGTACATTACATACATGAATCAAGTAAATGAAATAAAGTGTGACATTACATCGGTAAGATTAAATTAATTAGTTTGTAACGAAGAACTTACAACTTAATTTATTTCTAATTGTCGCTATCGATGTGTTAAACAAGTCAATATCGTTGTCATCACCACTAATGTCATTAAAGCATCTGCTTGCTCTAATAATATACGAGTTTTGTTTATACCTCGTCCTGCTGAATGGTACGTGTAGTAAGGCGGGCTTTCTAAAGGATCTAGAGTTGGTACGTAATCCTAGTTCACTGAGTAGCTCCGGACAGTCAACCGAACCATTAGCGATACGAAGGAGGAATGTGACGTCCGCTACTCTCCTTCTGTCACTCAGGGGGAGGTAGTGGAATTTACGGCATCTTGCCTCATAGTCCGGCAAAAATACTTTGGCGCGAAATTGTAGGTACCGCATAAACTTCTTTTGAATACGCTCAAGCCTTGAAGTGTAAACATTATATTGGGGATTCCACACCTGAGTGGAGTATTCCAAGTGACTACGAACATAAGTATTAAATAGAATTTTTATTGTTCTCAAGCTATGGAACTCGGACGACATTCGAAATACAAACCCTAACGCCTTGGACGCTCTTTTAACAACTGCGTCAATTTGAGCATCAAACAGGAGTTTGCTGTCGAATACTACTCCCAAATCATTGACTGAGTTCACTCTAGAAATGGGGCCATTTATCAGATGGTAGTCAAAGGTAACCACAACTTTTTTGCGTGTGTATGAACAGATAAAGCATTTCGATACATTGAGATCTAATTTATTACGAGAACAGTATGCCTGAAATCTGTTAAGATCTTCTTGTAATAGCATTGCATCGTTGTGATTTTTGATTGGACAGAGAATCTTCATATCATCCGCATAAAGTAGTATTTTGGAAGTGAGAAAACATGAAGAGATATCGTTGACAAAACATATAAATAATAGCGGACCCAATAATGAGCCTTGGGGAACTCCAGAAGGTATGTAACGTGTATTAGATGAATAACCATTCAAAACCACAGTCTGGCATCTGTTCCGGACATACGATGAGAACCAGCGGTATAAGTCTCCTCGTATTCCGATGGCTTTGAGTTTGTTCAGTAAGATGTCATGGTCAATCTGTTGCAAGCAACGTGATCGCGGACTGGACAGCGGACTCAACAGCATCGAAATATCGGACGAGCGAAATAAAAATCGAAAATCGTGGTAAGAATCCCGTAAATTCATTAAATTATGGCAGATATCTTGACTAAAACATTGCCTGCTCAGACTTTTACTTGACAGATTAGATTTGGTTTGATTAAGTACCCATTGTATATGTTAATAAATGTAATAATTTTGGGTGATTGTTACGAGTTACATTTTAGTGGGAGTGTTGAGAATTAGGAAAATTTTACTTTGGAAACTAGATGGCAGCACTATCTATGCTTGTTACTCGGTGTGTTGTTCTAACGTATTGATACTAATAGTTCTCTTTATTTTTTGTCACTTCCGTTTGTCTGACATATAACTTGTGTTCTTGCCGTTTTAAAGTTTTTTTGTGTAAAAAAAGAAGATTACAGAAATCCTAATTGTTTATCTTAAAATAAACCCCTAACCGAATAACCAGGAAAAAAATAAATAAATGATCTTATTGTCTCGAATCATTTGTAAAACCATTATTTCTTTTCGGACAATTTAATTGGAGTCATGGAGTTTCATAGCAAGGTTTGTTTTGATGTACACTCAACAGCACTTCAACCTACCGCAAAATGTCAAACTTTCTCAATAGATTTTTAAACCTCAGCACCGTAGAGGTAACACTTAATTGAGGAAATTTGACATTTCGTGGCAGGTTTATGTGCTGCTGACTGTACTCAACCACTTTTCGTAATAAAACAAGATGAAACGTTTTTTTTAAATGCCTGGTTTCGATTACCGCCCTTTATTTTAACTCTAAAATCCCTTCCATGGTCCCTTAGAACAAACATCTCAATCTTTAAAATTTTGAATCTGAATCTCGTTGAATCACCCTATTTACATCAACTGTGTGTGTGACAAGATGTACTGATGGTACATGCACCAAAGCGATGAGAACACGGTTCGACAAGATGGCGGCCGCCACACAAAGTTACGTTGAATATTTACACACGCAGACATAGGGCCGCGCGTGCCAATGACTCGAACCCTCTATATATTCCTTAATTTTAAATGGAGCAAGTAAATAGTACTATCTTTGTATTGTCATCGTATTAAAGTGAAGTCATAGCTGACTATTTAATAAGTCTGGATTTTATAAAATATTATTGCAAATAAATAAATAATTATGTGCCTAATACGCCTTTCAATGCAGTCGCGCAAATTAGCATGGTTTATATTTCTTACGCACTGGCAACGCTTACATCGGCTTGACCTTTGCAAAAATGGAGTATCTATTCGGGTTTCTCGTTCTTATTTTGCAATTTGAAGACTTTTTGCCTTCCCCACATTGAATGATTGTACGTTTCATTTCACAATTTAATAAATGCTTTTCAATAACATGGAAAAATGTTAGAAAACTATTCTACCTTATTATGCGGCTGTAAGATTTCATAGGCCCTTTGCACTCCAGTATTGACGGCAGATGGCGCTAATTCACATTTTGATAAGACCAGGAAAAACGGCAGTTTTAGAGCGAGTAGTAGAGATATGTGCTCTTCTGTTATACGAGTGACTCCACTGCACGCTGATATCTGAAAGTAAGAAAATATGTAGAAAATATTAGGTTTGTTTGAAAATAAAGGGTGTTCAAATTAAAAAAATGGAAAACTGCTGACGCTGACATGACGCACTCGAGTAAAGGCTCTGGTGCTCTACATATTACATTGTTGCAACTTTACATTACGGAAACTGATAGAGAGACAGCACGATGCGACGAGACCAGCGAGCAAGACAGATGTCGTGTCGTATTGCGAGTTCATCGGTACAGGAGCTTGTTACCCATCGCTGGCTATTTTTAAGAAACATTACTACGGACTTGTTAATATCATTTACAACAACTTTGTTGTAAGTCAGGTAATTATTAACCACCATAACGTTTATAATATCAATAATCAGTAATTTACAATAAAAATAAAAATAACCAATATTATTTATGCAAATCTAAATTGTCCCTATCGAAGATTACATTTACATTAGATTACATTTACAATTGCAAAATTGGTAACCACCATTTTATATTAAACTGTACAGTATAAGACTTCCTCTTTAATAGTTAAATATTTGTTTGTACATTTGGTTTATATCTTAATAATTGGGTATATGACACCATTTGAAAATGCAAGTTTTAATCATTTATTTATAAAATATTAGTTATTCTGACAGGTGCAATGTTTTGAAAAATATAGTTTTGAATTTAATATCGAAATTATATAAATTTGAAAACTTAAAAAAAGAAGCAAAAACTTATTTCAAATACATGTAAAATTTTTAAATATCATTGGCTTACTGACATTAAATATAACAATTTTTACTATCACAATATGCATTTACGCATTATCTACGTAGCTATTATATATTTTATGCAAACGCCCATACAATTTTAGTATGATTTACACGTAATGACGTCACAACGAGTGTTTCGGCGACTCGCAGCGGCTCCTCAAATACATCGCTGTATCTAGACAACTGTTGATTGTAAACATACTGTTAATTGTGCAATATTCATTTCCTGTTGATAAACTATTAAAATTATGAAATAAAATATTTTTTGTCATATACCCAATTGTAACACTAACGAGAACAAACACAACAGTTATAGAGAAGCATGTAGTGTTTACCTGTAAGTGATTGTCACGCTAATAAGTTATGAATGTAAGCAATTTATGTGCTAAGGAACGGTGTGACCGACTGTTAATAAACCTTCATAAACAAAACAAAAATAAACACCGAGAAAAGTATTTATTTAAGGATCAGATTATACATGAATAGCAAAAAAAGGCACCGTAAATAATAAATTTATATGTCAATGATAACTAAAGTTTTGTTTTTAAATTTAAATAAACCTAAATAATATATATTGTGTTATTGTTCTTAATTTAAGAGCAAGCAGGTTTTCATTATTGTAGAACCAATACAAAATGTACCTGAAATCTAAAGCCTCTAGAATACGTGAATCCTTTACGGACAAAAGTCGACGAAACTTGGATAAGTCGTTTCATGAATAATTTATTGTTTCTGAATTAACTCACCAGAAGCATAGCCACATGTGGACAGTACCCGCTGATTCCATGTAAAGTTGTCCTTTGATATTTGCTGAAAACAACACAATACAAAAAAAAATTATACCATTCAATTATCCGGTTAATAACAGACCTTCGATAAAACATTTATAATAGAGATTTTCATGAATTTGGATAGAGAAAAAAAGTATTTATTCAATACTCAATCAATTATTGCTTCCATAATGTTACAAAGTTCAAAATCTATTTTTACAGTGGAGGAGCGTACATATATAAACACATAAACATGTAACACTATATGCCTAATGTAGGCACTACAACATACATAAGGGGGCTTACAAAAAGAAGGAATACATAAAATCAAAGAACACAAAACCAAGATATTATTTTTATTACACGAATATCAACTTAATTAAGCCACAAATTTGTCGTTCATGTATTCACCCACCGTATAATAACATTTTTGCAATAGGAATTCTTTTAGTTTTTACTAAACAAATTTGTTTTTTCAATGTTTTTTATGTAATTAGGAAGGTGATTATAAGTTTTTACATTAACCAACTCTAATCAGTCGGATTATAACCGTCACTATTCCATTCGTTTATCTATCTAGGGATTGAACCAGTCGATGAATGATATCGATAGGAATTTATATATTTAGTTGCATTTATCAAAAAAAAAAAAAATGTTAATCTTAAAAGAGAATTATCGAGGATTCGATTAATAAAAAAAAAGTGTACAACAAAGTGAATCTCAAAACTACCGTACGGAACAGGTTTTTGCCGTTGTTCAGGGCTCGAGGGTAATTGTAAGTATGCACTGTTAACGGTTTCTAACTATTATATAAACTCTATAGTGTGGTATTCAGACTAACCTTGTTAACCTGAAACTAGCTGTATTGTAAATAATTAAATAATGAAGACGTTGAGAAATTACAGAACATATCGTCGTTATAAAAACATTCCCATATATTTGATAAGTATTTAAATTAATAAATAAACTCAATTCAGGCACTGTCCATAAATTAGTTGAAAAATATTACTACCAATTTTTTTTAAAGAAACTGAATTCAATTTGTTTGTTATAAAAAATAATAAAAGAATAAACCATCCATTCGCGCTTCGCTTGCATCAACTATACAATGTAAGACTGAAATTAAATGAAAATCACTTCTAGGTATATATGGTACAAATCATTTTTGCGCGCAGATTTATGTGTGTGTTAAGCTTGTATATACAGGGTGAAACATAAGTCGTAAACGGAAATTTTTGTTTCAATAGCAGTATTTTAAGGTAAATTCATTGCATTAACTGTAGAAGCAAACAATTAAACTGTATTGATAATAATTTAAAATAGCAAAAACACCAACCTTATTGTCACCCTGTTCGAATACAGTAACATGCTATGGGTCTATGACAGTTTAACGTAGCAATTAGGGGGACCATGAGCCTCAGCAAAATTAAAACAATTTTTTTAATTAACGAATCATCAAACAACAATTGCATATTGTTGCCTGTTGTCACGTCCACATGTTTAAACTAAAGTTAAACAGTAAGAAACACATATTTCTGTTTACGACTTATGTTTCACCCGGTATATAGCAACGGTGTGTGCGTGACAAGATGTACTGATCGCACACGCACACCAAAGCCACGAGAACACGGTTCGACAAGATGGCGGCCGCCACACGTAACTTGCATATTTACAAGCACACGCAACCAAGAGCCGCGCGAACTAATGTCTTGAACCATATATAATAACCGCGTTAACTCGTGAACGGGTGCCGTTTGAGGGTGTTCGTCGTTTGGATACTTGGGGGGAGGGAGACTTGCCGAGCTAACGGATGCAGAAAAGAATAATTTTGTATAGACATAAAGAGACTCTGTAAATTTATTTTGAAAAAAATATACCCGTGAAGTTTCTTGCCAGTTCTTCTTCACGAAGGTTTTTTCGAACTGGTGGTAGAATCATGTTTTATTTGACGTCAATAAGAACAAGTAATTGTCAATTAAGTAATTGACGACCGATTGGTGTAGTGGTAAGTAGCTTTGCCTCATACGCCGAAGGTCCCAGGTTCGAGTCCTGGCCGGGGCATGCATTTGTGTGATGAACACAGATGTTTGTTCTCGGGTCATGGTTGTTAGTATTTATATATGTATGTTTATTCTGGGTTCCCCCCCAGTTCGCTGTATGGTCATCCATAACACAAGCTCTGCTTACTTTGGGGCCATACAGTTGGTGTATTTGTCTGGGGATTTATTTATTTATTTATTTATTTAATGTTGAGAAATAAATATTTCATTTCATTTCATTACCTCGAGAAATTATCACTTTGAACAACCAATTTTGTTCTCGTTTTGCAATAAAACATGTACCTACCTATGCCCCGCTAGATCCAGAAAAGACACCAACTTCGCACTCCTTTCACCGATCCTTTCAGCTGTCATTAGCTCCGAACACCCGTAGTTCACTACGTTACCCTGTGCAGACAAAAATATAATACATTATTTCATTTATTTTATATTAAATGAATTAGAGAATGATTTTTATAGTAAGTGGCTCATCTTTAGTCGAAGGCGTTTTATATCTTTTCTGAAATTTTCACGATACATACTTTAAATAAAACACTTTTTACCGGATATTATCGCGTATATTTTAGTTAATTTTAAAATTATTTCGACGTTTCGGCATCTTTGCAGTTGCCGTGGTCACGATAGATAGATAGACTAGAACCGTGTTCTGACCACGGCAACTGCAAAGATGCCGAAACGTCGAAATAATTTTAAAATTAACTAAAATATACGCGATAATATCCGGTAAAAAGTGTTTTATTTGAAGGCGTTTTATTCGGGAATTTATAAGTCAAGCCACAGATTTCTTCATTGGCCACGTGGTCAAACTTCCAATTTTATAACTAAGCCACGGGAAAATGAGATAGCCTCTAATAAACTAATTCGTCTTTTTTGCAACGCCTACTTAATATTCTATTATTAAAATTGAGTAAGGTTAATGTTAGGCTGCATTTATAATCACAATAATCGAAATTGGATGATAATTCAAAATTTTATAGCAAAAACAGCATGTAGCAACATATTTTTAGTGGCGAAGATAATATCGTTCAGACGCTCGCAAATTGTGGCGGACTTAGTATATTAGAAGGTGTATATTTTCAGAGGCGAATAATGAAAAAAGAAGTCTGTTTAATTAGCACCCTTTGTATTTATTAATATTACTTGTGATTATATCGACTAATGGTGCAGTGCCGACAGCAGGCTGCAGTTGAACTGCCTTTGGCCAGTAATTTTAAATTTCGATTTGGAATGGAAAATTAGAATAAGCTAGTTTCAATTATAAATTCTGTCTTACCCGAGCATCGAATCCAAGAATTTCATGGCTAAGACTGGAAGTATGTCCACTTTTGACTTCGTGCACGTGTCGGAACATGTTGAGACGAGCGGAGCCTCGACCGTTGTCTAGTTCACCTGGGGACAAAATTGTGTATTTTATGTTCGGTTCACGGCTCAAAAGTAGAATAAAAACAACAACGCGAACAACATAATAAACATAACAATATAATAATTGGAATGTAATAACAAAAAGTGTTTACACGTGGAACCTGGTGCGTTACAAGGCATTCTTACACTATTGTTGAGCCATTGCAAACGTGCGAACTGAGTCATAAAACATTACGTCAAAATCCCTTCTTATTTTTATTTATTTTTTTTTATTTATTTTAAAAAGTACAACCACATCACATATATGACATACATTCACGATAAAACTTCTTATACTAACGTAATGTTCTAATATACATGACAATTACGGCGTACATAACAATTATTAAAAAGTGGCTCTAAGTGCAATAACAATAGTTTTTTTAACAAGGTTGTATTTAAACAATAAAAAAAAAGAAAATTTCAATAACGGACTTTGCAAATTTCAAAAATTTTCAAAGACAAAGTTTTGTTTACAAAACGAAAGTAATTAATAATTCTAAGTTAAAATTTCTAAGTTTAGAGTGAGTTATTTTGAATTTTTATTCAAATCCTGTAATCTTTGTTGTTACACACAACACTAGAAGTGCGAGCGAGAGTTCCGCTATGCCTATAAGTGTGAGCGAGAGTACTGATAAAAATGCTTTATGACTCAGTTCGCACGTTTGCAATGGCTCAACTATAAAGTAGTGGATCGTTTTCGCTCGTGGTGTGATCCGGTCGGGTTTGCCTCGGTGCGTCGTGAGCTTCAAAAGCAGACCGCGCGCGTTTAGGCTACATGTTACGTGTTAATATGGTAGAAGACATCATTCGAATATAAATTGATATTTACTTATGAAAACTGAACCTTATTATCACTTAAAATTAATAATTCATTTTTGAATTGATGAGGCTGACATGTCGAACGATAAAAGCTAAATGAAGCAGATTAAAAAAAATCACTTAAAATTGCTTTATTCCAATCCACAGCCCTCAGATATAAGTAGAATAACAATTGTGAAAATACTGACGGCCATTTATGGACTTACAAGTTTTAAAATAAAATAGTTGTAATAATACGAAACGAAATACAGTAAAAAATCTTTTGTAAAAAGCATTCATACTAACACATCAGGCACATTAAAAATAACAAAATGTGTACTATGACAATTCTAAGGAGAACGCAATTCTTTTCAATTTCCCTCGAAGCTTACGTTACTGAACTGTGACGTCACTAATCGATATCATTTGCTATGTAGTGTTTTCCGCGCATCCGCAAAGCTAAATTCCCACGTATTCTTATTAGGTAAACTATAGATTGTACAACATTATTCTTCGTATTATTATAAAACTATAACACTTTGATTTTATTTTAACTCGACGTATCGCTTCCTTTACAGATACAAAGAAGTGTATATAAAGTTATTAATTGTAAATAAATAAATGAAGTAACCAACCTTGTGTCAAAACCCCGATTAGCGTAGATTTGCCGGCCTCGTTCGCTCCCATCACCGCCACTCGCAGTTCTACGTTCTTTTGCGTATCCGCCAGCTGTGAACAATTAATATTAATTAATTACTTATTTTACACAAAATGAACTAAGAACTTGAGCTAGAACAGAAGCGTTGCTTGGTTTGAACGATCATTTTCAAATTTACATCAAGAGAGTACCAACAAACAAGAACTGTGTTACCTAATAGATATGTTCTATTAGGTAAAACAGGACGTTTTCAAGATCGGTATCTCTAATGAGCGATGTCCGAACACGAAAGACACTCTAGGCCAGTTGCCTACATTTAATCAAGCGAGCGAGCTTTCACAGAACAATCTATAGAATCTTCGAGAACAATGATAGAAAAACCAAAAATGCTAACTCTCCGTATACACGTGTTTATTCGAATGGGGATAGAATGAGCATACACTCGTTTGACCTACCAATCCATCTTTAGATCACGTATGGATGATAAAAGCCCTTAGGTATAATCCCCTCATTAACAGGTTTTCACTAACATGTGTAATGTGTCTGTTTGTTGGTTGAGTTCTTCGTCCCGATGAATATGAAGTACATATTCTTATGGTCGCTCACTTCCCTCTAATATGGTTGAGGAGGGCGATAGCTGAATCCCGCGTAAACTCGTAAACAGGTGCCGTTTGAGGGTGTTCGTCGTTTGGATACTTGGGGGGAGGGAGACTTGCCGAGCTAACAGATGCAGATAAGAATAATTTTGTATAGACATAAAGAGACTCTGTAAATTTATTTTGAAAAAAATATAACCGTGAAGTTTCTCGCCAGTTCTTCTTCACGAAGGTTTTTTCGAACTGGTGGTAGAATCATGTTTTATTTGACGTCAATAACAACGAGTAATTGTCAATGTTGAGATATAAATATTTGAATTTGAGCGTTATTAATTTACTTAATGAAGTTTCTGGAATAAAGGGATGCAATATAACTGAATGGGATAAGTTCTTACATTGCAACAATAATACATCCTTATATCTAAGATCAATAATATTCATGGGCGCGGATGATTAGGACGATGATTCGACGAATGAACGGATGGAAAATAAAAAATTGTTATTACTGTTTAATCTATTGTTACACATGTAGTAAAGGTTAAGGTTCTTATTACAATTTACATACAATGTTGTCTATCTCAGTGTTAACTGCCGTATTTTCTATGTACACGTTCTTGTGGAATGCAACCTAGACTTAAGTATGTTTAAAGTTTTGTTATCATTAATTTCATTAAAGTTGTATTCTGTTGTGTGTGATAAATAAATAAACAAACGAATAGATACACTAATGAACAAATTAATAATTCATCTAATCAACTCACCCGTCTGATATAAACTTCGACCATGGCCCGGTTCCTCGCCACAGCTCTAGTGCAAGCATGTACAGGGCTAGCATTCAAGACCCGACACATCTGCCTCAAAGTGTGCAGGGAGGCCCGTAGCGCCGACGGCCTCAGGCCCCTTAAAGACCCGTCGTCGTTCACACCGAGCACGTAAATAGCTGTACCGCCTCCGGACGACAGACGCCATTTTAACTGTGAAAAGGAAGATGAAATTCTTTTAATATATTAAATAATTAGACATATTATAAACAATTACTATATCGAAACTTGGAACCAATTTAGACGACTGAGTGGCGTAGTGGATAGTACCCCTACCCCGTACACTGGTTTCAGGTTCGATTCCAGGTCGGAGCATACATTTGTGCGATGAATGTTTATATTTATAAATGTAGGTTTATTCTGTGTTTCCCCCCAGTTCGCTGTATGGAGCCGGTGTTACCATCCATAACACAAGCTCTGCCTCCTTTGGGGCCATATCGTTTGCTTATGTATGTCTGGAAAATTATTTATTGTTATTTTTAATTGAATTCATAAATATTGTTATTTATGGAAAAGGGTCCGAGGAGCGGAATCATCGACATAGCGCACCGGATTAGCAAACTGAAGTGGCAGTGGGCTGGCCATATTAGCCGCAGAACCGATAACCGTTGGGGTAAACGAGTTCTTGAGTGGAGACCGCGTCTCGGCAAACGTAGTGTAGGACGTCCTCAGACACGGTGAAGTGATGATTTGCGCGGGATGGCTGGCAGGAGCTGGATGCGAGTAGCCGAGGATAGACCTCGATGGCGTGCAATTGGGGAGGCCTATGTCCTGCAGTGGACGAATATGGGCTGATGATGTCCGAGGAGTATGGCATTATTTCAGATCGTCTTTTGTTTTACTTTTGAAAATTAATACGTATACATTTTTATTGATTTCGGACACTCCTAGGAACACGAGAAAACCAGCCTGGCTGGTATATCAAATATGCAGTATCGAGAAGAACTCGCAGAATTACAAAATGATGAATCAATAAAAACTTTACTTAATATAAAAGGAGCGATGGCATGGCTTTGTGAAGAATCTGAAACTAAACACCCAGTGCAGGAAACCTTTTACTACCGTTTCCATCTTCATATTTAGCTGAATGTGGATTAAGTGTTGTAAATAAATTACTGATTAAAAAAAAGAAATTGACTTGATATAACACAGCGTGCAGAGTTGAGATTAAAGCTTAGCAAACTGGAACCTAATATAATATATCTGTGCAGCAAGCATCAAGCGCGAGGATCGCACTAAATGAATATAGAAAAATCAATATTAAAATTATTTTGAATTTAAGTTTTTCAATTTATGTTTTGAAATTTTACTAAGTTGATAGTCATTTCTTCCTAAAACTTATCATTTATATTTCTTAAGGCAACAAAACAATTTTTTAATGTTAAAAATTATGCATGCGGGGCATACAAATTTTAGAAATGTTAAGGTTATGGCCTAAAAAGGTTGGGAAACACTGGTCTAAAGTGTCGCATGCATGTGGTAAGATATACGCATCGACATTCTACATTCGTACTCAGTAAAAAGATATGCATTTCACGTCAGCGTTCAAACGCGTGGGCACCCAATTGGTATGAATACGCAGAAGGGCATGCAAACGAAGCGATTAAGGGAAGTTTACACCCCAAGCTGCATAAATGGAAAAATATTTTTAAGCAAATATCAGCAGGAAATAAATGACAAAATACATATTCAAGTGTCTAATTATCTTAAATCAAATCGAGTCACTTTGTTAAAATTTCTTTAAATATGTAACGGTTCCCTGGAAATTGACTGGAAGTTATTTACAATGTTTTGCATTCAATTTTAATATTTGATGTTGGCATACGTAGTACCTTTCTTATATGGCTTTTCTTTGGTTTTGTGTGTAATTGAATCGTAAAATTAATGAATACCTGCGTAACCAAGTGTTGTAATCTTTTAGTTCCAGGCGACACCAGCTGCAGTTTATACTCGACATTCCCGAAGCGGGGCTCTGGCGGGAGACGACCGGAAATCAAGGGGGCTCCGTCCGATGAATTATCTCTGAAACAATTATACATTGGACATATAAGAAATAGAAAATAAATAAATAAAATTTAAAAACAATTATATATATAAAAACGGTTTTTCTGCTTGAGTGCACAGATGACGAAGGCACAGATAGATATAGAAGGTCAAGATATTTCTGCGCGCGGGCCTATATGTGCGTTCAACGTGAACAGTATGCACAGCAGACACAAGACAACAGACACACACTGTGTGTGTGACAAGAATGTACCGATTGTATATTGAGTGCCATTCACGACTTTGCGCCCCGTTTATTTTGGTCTATAGTCGCACTATGTATGAACAAAAATGGGGTGGCGCGCACCAAAGCCAGGCGAACACGGTTTGACAAGATGGCGGCTGAAACATACATAATTCAAATTCAAATATTTATTTCTCAACATTGACAATCACTTGTTTGTACTGACGTTAAATAAAACGTGACTCTACTACCAGTTCGGAAAACGTTCGTGAAGAAAAACTGGCAAGAAACTTCACAGGTTATTTTTTTTTTTAAATAAATTTACAGCGTCTCCTTATGTCCATACAAAATTAACCATATTTGCATCTGTTAGCTCGGCAAGCCTCCCTCCCTCCAAGTAACCAAATGACGAACACCCTCAAACGGCACCAAACATAGACCAAACGAGCCACAATGAGCTAGTATTTATTCACACTCTGAACTTTTAATATGCCGCTTTTTGTTAAACTAAATAAGCAGAAAATGTAATAAATTAAATACCTTATTTTCACTCATAGATCATAACATGAGCATAAGAAAACAAACCTAAAAAATTATAAATACTACCTTTTTAGCGCGATCCACGTGATAAGTCTCATCCGCAAACATTATTAAAAGGTATATCTTTGCGTTGCGTTTATGCGATGCTGACGGCAGGCTTCAGTTCGAATTGCCTTTGTTCCAGCACTGGTTGTTCCTTTCCTTCGACCGGAACACAACCACGTAAACCAGATTATTTCGGCGGTCGAAATAGTAAGGACAGTAGCGCCGCCCCAAAAGAGATATTAACAACGGAACTTTACTCGCCTGAATCAGTTGAGGTACTAAGCTTGTTGATCGGGTTAAAGTTTCTGACCAGACGGAGCTGTAATTGTATTGTAATTCAAAACTGTGTGTTTCATTTCTGTACATTGCACGTTATCGTTCAGATAATAACGTAAACGTCATGGTTTGAGTGGAATCGCCGCAGTCACGCTCAAATGTTAGGGACATAAACGGTCAAAGCTTAATTGTATTAGAAATATTCAACATATTTCTATGTAAACTAAATCTCTCATCAAATCTCAATCAAATCTCTCAAATGTGTCATCATGTAAACTAAAAGATAAGATTATCTCTACCTCTGGACCTCCAGCGTATGAGACAGGGCTACTGACCACTACGCCACTCGGCCGTCAAGAAATATATTCTGAGTTCGCTGAATGGTCATCCACAACACAAGCTCTGATAACGTTGGGCCACACAGCCGGTGTGTATGTCTGGGGAATTATATTCGCGTTGACGGAAAACTTAATACTTACGAATCATCACACTCGGAACTGTCAGTGGGGTACCCTTCAAGTTCTGCTTCGTCATACTCTTCATTTAAAATACTTCTCTCGTCTAGTATTACCTGTGACAAATTATAAAAGATAATTTAATAAAACGTTTAAACAGAAACTGTCCGTCTGTCATCGAACTGAATCTCATCAACTGTGACAGGTAATAAGGGAAAATTAATGTTAATTATATTTATTTCTGAAAGCCATTTACAAAAAAAAAATACATTATAGTTATTTCTAAAACTACGAGCAATAACAGGTTTTCCCTTACAAGTTTGAGTATTACAACGTTATATGAATCTAATCTATATCTAATATCTAATCTAATATCACCGTTTACTTTAGTTTTATCTGTCACCAGCCAAAATATTTAATTTATTATAATTGTTATGATTTGTGGATATTAGACTTACGTGAATTAAATTATACAGGATAACTTATATATTTTTATACCTTAATTATTATCTAGTATAGTGAAATTCATATGTGTACACTGTTGGTGTGTCTTTATAAATAAATAAATAAACTTCTTAAGACAGTTGCCAAATTTGATGAAGACGATCGTACCGTGAAAAGTAAGCAAAAGGGTATTTGGTATGAAACAATTGAATGTCAGCCTTCTATTTAGCCTTGGTTTAAGTTAAATAGAAATTACATTGTTATGCTACACAGATTACGCTCAGATTACCCTCTAACAGTTTTGCATTTCTAGTCAAAATAAAATTTTTTCCGGAAAATATAAGTGAGATTGGCCAAACAAATGTTTTGAAAAATATAGTTTTGAATTTAATATCGAAATTATATAGATTAGAAAACTTTAAAATGCATTATTATATGCTTTATTATATATTATTTAAATTTTTTTTAGACATTAAATATAACATTGTTTACTATGACAGTATGCGTGGAAACGCATTATCTACGTAGCTATTATATATTTTATTCAAAAGCCCATACAATTTTTAGTGTGATTTACACGTTGTGACGTCACAAAGCGTGTTTCGGCAACTCGCAGCAGCTCCTCAAACACATTGCTGTATCTAGACAACTATTGATTGTAAACATACTGTTACTTCAATATTTCTTTACTGTTGATTAACTATTTAAATGCGTTATACATTTTTTTTTGTCAAATTCCCGATTTTGATTTATGTGTAGGGTTTAGGGCCGGGCGGGGTGCATTGGCGCGAAGATAAGGCATTGATAATAAAGCTGTGGGTGTATTGTTAAGTATTCTTGCAGAGCCAACCTTCACTACAGCCAGAGATCTAGTAGAAGGGCTTTCGCGTCGTGAATACGCCCACGTTAATGAATTGAAAGTTTATTTATGTATTTTTTATTTTTCTATTAAAATATTTGTTTTATATATGTTCCTCCCTTACAAAACGCCAATTTTATATGCAATTACCTAATATGAAGTTAAAATCACTGCGCGCCTAGTCGTTCTATCTGGTTCGAGTCGTCTGTCGTCGACCGTTGCCGTAGTCACGCGTGTCGCGTGCAAATCAAAAAGAATAAATCGCCAGACACTCACACCAACCGTATGGCCCCAAGTTCAGCGACCTGGGACCTCCGGCGCTCCGGACCTTGGCTACACAGCTAACTTGGTTAGTGGATCGAATCGAAATCATGCAAATCGATTTAGAATCATATGATTGAAAAATTACGTTTACTAAATAACGCAGTTCCGCCACGACAAGCCAGGAAAAACTGACACACTTGCTTTGCAAAAAAAAGGGTATTTGACCAGTTTTCGAAAACCATCTCACATTATTTTGGGGCATATATGGACAAGTGTATCATTAAAAAAAAAACTCATTCCAAAGTACACCGATTATTTAAGCTGTCAAAACGCTTGCTCCAGCAATATGGCGTTGAGACTTGCCTGTGACGTCACGCCGTGGCGTCAACACGCGGCATGCATCGACAGAATCAAGATTTTTTTTACCTGCCTGTGGCGTCATTTGAAACTTAGCCAATCAAAACCGTTTAGTCTAGATGTCTTGAATGAAAATAGATAAGTTTATTTGATTTTTTTTTGGAGGAAATATTAATTACAGTTTATGTCTAGTAATGCGAATTGCTTTAAAAATACATTATCTTTGCTGGTGGCAGTAAATAATAATAATAATAATTAATAAATCCCCATACAAACACACCAACTGTATGGCCTCAAAGTAAGCAGAGCTTGTGTTATGGATGTCCATACAGCGAACTGGGGGGAACCCAGAATAAACATACATACAGGGTGTCCGGTAATGAATGGATAACCTTGAAACGTCTAATAGTACAACTTATGGCCGTTCTGAAAAAAGTACCAGAAAATAATTTATCATAAGTAGTCCCTCTGATATTTCTTTTTTAAAGAAAAGTCTTTTCTTTTTCAATATTATTTTACTGTCTTAAAAACTATGACCAGAAATGAATGATTTCGAAACGTGAAGCGGACAACCAAAAAAAAATTAGATCGTGGATTTTGTTTATATTTCGGTCAGTTCTACTTTTAGTAGACGTGGATGTGTACACAGTTTTTTTTTCGTGTTATTTTTTACTGCTGAATTATAAGCTTTTAAAAATTTACTAAGAATAAAGTCATGAATTTTCGAATGCTTATAATCTGTATCGATTGATAGATCACATTTTAATTTTCATAGATTTCACAGAAAGATCACATTTTAATTTTTTTTTGGTGAATAATAATTACATTTAAAGCTTTAATCCAAGGTGAAAAAACTGCAAAAAAAAGTGTCGAAGTTACTCAAATATCGATTTGAAATGTTCACTTCCGGTTTACTAAACGTAAAAAAAATCAAATTTAGAATTCATCAAAAAATTAAAAACTTCAACCTTTTAACTATAAGAACCAATTGTTTTTTGTTTATTTTACAAATTGATTGATACAGATTATAAGCATTCGAAAATTCATGACTTTATTCTTAGTCAATTTTTAAAAGCTCATAATTCAGCAGTAAAAAATAACACGAAAAAAAAATTGTGTACACATCCACGTCTACTAGAAGTACAACTGACCGAAATATAAACAAAATCCACGACCTCATTTTTTTTTGGTTGTCCGCTTCACGTGAAATGCCCCATTATAGACTAACTGTGCTGATAGATTAAAAAAAAATATTGAAATTTATGAATTCATGGGTGGCAAATAATTTAAAGATAATGTGTGTTTCAAGTAGATTTTAATATTCATAAATGTATCTTTCATAAATAGTGACTTATTGCCATTAATGTAGAAAAGGAGAAAATTTGACTAAATAACCAAATTCGTAATATGGGAATTTTTTTTTAAATCGAATTGCGTCTGATGATTGGTGATTAATAAAAAACAACATTTTCTATTTAAAATAATTTATTTTCCATTAATTTACAGTAAATGTTCAAATTGTTTGCCTCCCACTCTCATGCATGCCCTACATCTTCGGATAAATGCTCTTCTGAGCTGTCTAGTGTACCATCGCTCGCTTATTTTTGATGCGGCTGCTCTGACGCGACTGCGAAGTTCGTCCAAAGACCGTATAGGCTTACGGTACACTTCCTCTTTGAGACAGCCCCAGTAAAAAAAATCCAATGGATTTAGATCCGGTGAACGTGGAGGCCACAAAATTGGCCCTAGACGTCCGATCCACTTATTTGGGTATCTGCTGTTTAAATATGCACGAACCGGAACAGCATAATGCGCAGGACAACCGTCATTTCGCAGCCAAAACGATTCCCTCAGCTCCTCGGGAACCTCTTGTAATAAATTGGGGAGATCGTTTTGAAGAAACTCCAAATAACTTTACCCCGTCAAATTCCCCGGTAAATTCAAATGGGCCAATTACCATACCGTTTAAAATTCCAGTCCAAATATTTATTTTAAATTGGTATTGTGACCTGTCTTCACGCATTAGATGGGGATTTTCTAGTTCCCAACTATGTAAATTATGTAAATTTACATAACCGTCTCTTTTCAGAGTTGACTCATCGCTCCACAAAATATTATTAAAAAATTGCAGGTCTTCCTCCATCATAGCCAGCATTTGCCGGCAAAAACGTTTGCACGAGGGTTTGCAAGCGTGTGACGTGGTGAGGGTGGAATCTGTTTTTCATTAAAATATCTTGCACGGTCGATTTTCCAATGCCTGTGCGTGGAGCTATTGCTCGCGTAGAGGTTGAAGGATCATTTTCAATCTCCTCAAGCACCACGTCTTCTACATCAGGACGAGCGATTCTTCCAGTGCTATTACCACCTACACCACTACCCGGTATTCTTCCTTCTGAGTAACAACCGTGGACTCTTATAAATACGCGGTAGTCTGGATGGCGCAAATTAGGGTATCTCTCCCTATAAAGAGCTGCGGCTGCATTTGCGTTGCCTCTGCATTCTCCATAAATAAACTGCATGTTTGCATATTCTTGAGCCGTGTACTGATGACCTGGCATTTTGATACACAAAATTACAGTTCAGTCCAGAAACAAGCCGTCGTCGCAAATATCACCAAACAAAACAAGTCCAAATCAGTCAGCAAAACGAAGTCCAGTAAAATAGCCAAGTGGGCGTTTTAAAACTGATTCAAATAATTGCAAACGGAGACGAAATAAATACATGCGAAGTCGAGCAAGTCGAGTGACGCACTAAGTTCCCTTTATTTTTACATTTAGCTCTTCTCTTTCGCACTTACCCAATTCAGACCCCTCTTTGTCTAACATAACACAAAAGACGGTCGGTATGGCATGCGCGCAGGTAGCAAATATGAAGGTCGCACGCCATTTCACTCTAGTAAAGTAACCATTTTAAACATTTAAATTGGTTATTTTATAACATTCAAATTAGTTAATTTCTAACAATTTGGTTTCAATTTGATTTAAAATAGCTGCGTTTTTATTAATACCCAAATGATCAGACACAATTCAATTTAAAAAAAATTCCCATAATACAAATTTGGTTATTTAGTCAAATTTTCTCCTTTTCTACATTAATGGCAATAAGTCACTATTTATGAAAGATACTTTTATGAATTGTACCATGATAAAATCTACTTGAAACAGACATTATTTTAAAATTATTGGCCACCCATGTATTCATAAATTTTTTTTATACCCAAGAGGTTTGAACTTTGCTTAAAAAATATCTTTTGCATATTTTTCAAAAATTAATTATTTGGCGTATTTCTAAAAAAAACTGCGTAAACTTTTCATACTATTTACTTTTAATCTATCAGCACAGTTAGTCTATAATATTAAAACAACAAAAAACTAATAGAAATTATTCATTTCTGGTCATAGTTTTTAAGACAGTAAAATAATATTGAAAAAAGAAGACTTTTCTTTAAAAAAGAAATATCAGAGGTACTACTTGTGATAAATTATTTTTCGTACTTTTTTCAGAACGGCCATAAGTTGTACTATTAGACGTTTCAAGGTTATCCATTCATTACCGGACACCCTGTATATAAACACCAACAACCATGACCTGAGAACAAACATCTGTGTTCATCACACCAATGAATGCCCCGGCCAGGACTCGAACCTGGGACCTTCGGCAAGGATACTTATCACTACACCAATCGGTCGTCAAATATTTCAATATTTTTTTATATTGGCAAATAGCATTGTTAAATTTGACAAAGTTGCGTCGTCTACATCAATATAAGTCTCTAGCATAGATAGTGCCTCACCTTATCTAGATTTTTGTCTAAATCTTTGAACGTCGTTGTAGAGTTCGTTGACCTGTCCGAGAGGTCATTGACAAACTTGCCGACGTGGTCTGAAGCGAGACGGAGATATGACGATCTGGGGAGTAAGAAAGAGATGGTTGGATTTTTTGGTTCATTTAATGGTTGAGAGTAAATTTATGTGGCTTAAGTTAATTGAGTGCTTTTTGAAATATTTTATGATATCGTTCCCGCATTGTCACTTGCACCTTTTGTTTCTGGCTGAAATTAATAAATCTATAATAAATATAAACAAAGTAAAAAAAAAGGTAAGCACAGTTTGTGTGATAGATTTATGGAATTATACACAGCCAATTCTGGATGCTGGCCCGAATATATGGCCCGATTATCCGGAAATTTTGCACAGACGACGTCATGAATCCAGAATACTTTTCATCCAGGAAAAAGTAACCGTTGCCGAGGGAAACGCAACCCAAGCCGCGCGAATATGCTATTAAAAGATTTATTTTCCTTACTTATTATTCCATTTATTCATATCTTCACTTCCATCTTTCCACGCCTCGCTGGTAGAAGCATCGACGGGGCATACTTTGTTGCTCTTGTGACGAACCTTCCGTGAGGAGTTACGCCGTTTTGGTCTTTTGTCCGGTTCCGTGGGCGCTGAAAAGAGATGGAGATGAACGTTTAAAGAAAATAAATGAATCGAGCTCGCGTTCCACCTGATGTAAGTGGATGTTCTGTTTGGCTGTCTTGTTTATTGATACATCGATAAATAATACGTCGCCAACCACAGGCTTCAGTTGGACTGCCTTTTTTCCAGTAATTGCACAGGCTGTTTTTCCTTTTGCGGAACATTACAATGTAAATGTTATTATTTTCGCGGTTAAAATAGGCAGGACCGTATTACCACCCGGACTCTACTACAAGTAAAACAAACACTTTAAAAAAAATTGTCAAGTAAATCCAAAAATTTTACATTTCAATTTTAAACGTGGTAGATTTACAATACGGCTGAATTTGCCTAAACTGGTTTTGGACCTCATCTAGTTTCAAGGAACAGGCGCCCACTAAAATTGCGCAACTTACCGTTTTGTGTCTTCATCGCCGTTTGGTTCGGACACATCTGAGCGCGGTCACGGAGTCCATAAGTTTTTATGTCAATGATTCAAATACAAATATTTATTTCTCAACATTGACAATTACTTGCTCTTATTGACGTCAAATAAAGCATGACTCTACCGCCATTTCGGAAAATCCTTCGTGAAGAAGAACTGGCAACAAACTTTACAGGTATATTTTTTTCAAAATAATGTACAATGTCTCTTTATGTCTATACAAAATTATTCTTATCTGCATCTCTTAGCTCGGCCAATCCCCCCCTCCCCCAAGTATCCAAATGACGAACACCCTCAACCATATTAACTAGCGGAAAGTGAGCGACCCGTCACCCGACGCTACCTTAAGTAGACGTAGTCGATTAGCATGCTAAATACATTAAATCACCGAGCTAATAAAATTAATATTACTTTTTATGAATTCCGGTTATTACTTACCATCTTTATTAATATATGTATCCACGTAACCAGCATCTCGCATCAGAACTTCGGTACTGAGTTCGGGCGCACAGAGAAATGAAGACTCTTCCGGTAGATAAGAGTGCTTATTGGAAGACTTGCGGCCTCTTCTTCTACCTGGGAGAGAGAAAGAGATGGACAAATTAGTATAGGTTGATATTATTGTTTCTACGCGTTATTTAGTTGGACTGCCTTCTCGTATAATACTTTTTACTATAACTGCAAAACCTCTATTATTTGAGATCACGCGCTAGCTACATCTTAGAAGAGTAGCATGGTGGTCATGTGGCCCTGCCTCATACGCCGGAGGTTCCAGGTTCGCGCCCTGGCCGGGCATTCATTTGTGTGATGAATATAAATCTGTGTTGTCTGGTCATCGTTGTTGTCATCCATAACACAAGCTCTGCTTACTTTGGGGCCATACAGTGATTGTCTGGTGATTAATTTTTATTATTTATTATTATCTCATACAATATTAATATTTTCTCAGTATCAGCAATACATTGTTATGTTGAACGACATGAACGAAACTTGTTCAGTCAACAACACATCAAACTATCTGTTTGCTACAACTAAATGTTTGCGCTGTAGACTGTACACAAGCAAACGCTTAATTAAAAAAATGTTGCAAAGTGCGCGTTGGACCAACATACGAGGGGTTCTAAATTTAAATTGTCAACCGTGACACTGACAGCGGAGATAGTAATAGCCTGCATGTCCGCTAAAGCTGTGTGAAGAAGCTCGGATGTATGCGAGATAAAAATAAGATAATCTTCATTCATTTATGCCTCCTATTAAAACAATAATTACTAGCGATGAAACAAATGAACGACAGGTCCAATACAACATTTTCAGAAAAAGTGTTACGAATTAATTTCGTAAATTAAACATTAAAATTTGAATCATGCGCCCTTCAAAATACGGCAGATTTTTGTTCAAAACAGTTATTCACAATCAGGCTCCTTTTATACGCCTGGACTAGCAAGCGCACACTTCACGTTTTCATGTCGTTTTGCATATTCATAGGTATAGTATGCGCGTCACACAACATGGCGACTCTGAAGTTAGCTGCAGTTCATGTCTAAAGCCCGCTGCCCGCACCCCGCGCCCCGCACACACGCACGTTCGTGTTATGTGCAGCGTCTCGCGGATACTTCAGAGCCGCCAAGTTGTGTGACGTGTACTATACGTTTGGTTCGGAGTTGGGACAGTTTATTACTTTTTACGACCATTTATTTGTACGTGAAACTATGAAATAATCCTCAATGTGGATTTTATACGCACAGATTCGGATAAGCAGTCTAAGGGGCGATACCAACAAGTTCACGCCGGCTTATCGGGGTCTGCAATATTTGTACCGCGGCAACGCCAACCCGACCCACCACCTGCTACACGTATTCGGGATTTGTAGAGATCAGCTCGTCGCGCTAAAACCCAAACGGCGGCATTTTTCCCGAACGTTCCCGTACACGTTTCGACTTAAGCTGCCGAAAAGCTGATCAGCAAGCGAGCATCGTTCTTGTCGCAGCGATAAAATCGTGTAGAGAGAGTTCTCACCGGGGCAGTGTGAACAGGCTAAGAGAAACGATGAATACATGTATCTCTTTTATTTACAAGTAATCTATGATAAAATTAATAATAAATTTTGGATCTTTTAGAGAAATCCCGGACAAACAAACCAACTGTATGGCCCCAGAGTCAGCATAGCTTGTGACCATACAGCAAATTGGGGGTGGGGACCCAGAATAATATGTAAGTGCCTAAGGGTCACATAAAAAGTGTTACAAACCTTTAGAACCATCTTTCTTCTTAACATTGTCATCTTCTGGAGTCTTCTTTTTATGTGAAGCTTTGTTTTGAGTACCGTCTGATGGGTCAAAGAGACTGCAGAATGAGTCCATTTTGCTGGAAAAGAGTAATTAAATATTACTCAATACTGATCTATGGAGCATGGGTGGCGCATTGGTTAAGACGCTGGCTTCACGAAGTTAAGTTCCTAGGTTCGATCCTACTCCCAAAATGTACCAATGAGTTTTAACAACTTGAGTACATAAAGCCGTTTGGTAAGGCGATACCCCTGCAGTCGGATTACCAAGGCTCTTGTAGATGAACTCTGGGCTACACTATTGTTATAAAAAGGAAAGTATTTTTGTTTATGTATAACAAAAATTCAAATTCAAATATTTATATACACATTGACATTCACTTGTTCTTATTGCCGTCAAATAAAGCATGACTCTAGCACCAGTTCGGTAAACCCTTCGTGAAGGAGAACTGGCAAGAAACTTCACGGAGAAAATGTATATTTTTTAACGGTAATCTGTGTCTCGCTTTTGTATGCAGCCGTAATGTAGGCTATATTGAATTCCGTGATTCCCACAGGAACAAGGGTTACATAGGTGAAACCGCGCCGGGACCTCCGACAGCCCTTGGCTTAAAAGACTTTCCCGGTCACCTATCTGCTGATAAAGATGATAGATGTAAAAGAGAAACCTGAAGCCGATGTAAACTGAACGACTTGTATAAAGCAAACAAGAACGAGTAGTCTCTAAAGCGTCATTGTCACCAAAGTACATCTTCTTATGGAAGCGCCGTCGACGGGTCACTCACTTCCCTCTAATACGGTTGATGCGGGCGACGGGTGGATCCCGCGTTAACTCGTGAACGGGTGCAGTTTGATGGCGTTCGTCGTTTAGATACTTGGGGGGAGAGAGACTTGCCTAGCTAACAATTGCAGATAAGAATTATTTTGTAAACACAGAAGAGCAATTGTAAATTAATTATGAAAAAATAAATGATACCCGTGAGGTGTCTTGCCAGTTTTTCGAAATAGTGCTAGAGTCATGCTTTAAACTATAAAAAAAAACAGGTAATCTATGTTCACACAAATGAATGTCCCGGCCAGGACTCGAACACTTGTAAACAAATACAATCCGATGCCAAATATAATAGGTGCGAGATGCCAGATCTATTTTAATACGTCTATACGTCCGATTATTTCACTGATAATAATTGATAATGGTTTAAAAATAGAACTAGAGACACGTTTTGGAAGTTTTTGTGGTGGAAAATACAAAAAAAAAATTATAATATTGATAAGGGAAAGTTTCGTTTGTTTGTTTATACGGTTTGATACACGTAAAAAAGCAGAAGATTAATAACAAGCTTCTGGGATAAGGACCTCATAATCCTTGTCCCCATTCGCCTGTCTTCGGACCGACAATGTACGACAAGACACGAATACAAACGAAAATATTCTAGATTTGTTAGACATTTGTCTTCTATGTCACCTGATAGAAAGTGGAGACGAAGGTGTTACACGTCTATCCACGAGATACCTATTCACTGGGCGCTTAAAAGAACTGCGACTTTAGTTTTCTAGAAAAACAGACGCAGCCAGACAGCTGACACACCTTGGCGACCCGCACCAAAAAGGAACTATCGAAGCGTTTGATTCGACTTCTTGGGATATCTACTATAAAGGGATGGTAGGCCGGGTATCTATTTTATGCCGGGGAGCAATATAATTGAGTTTCTGTGTAATACCAGAGCTATGGTTGAGCAGGGCGATGGCTGGATCCCGCGTTAACTCGTGAACGGGTGCCATTTGTGGGTGTTCGTCGTTTGGATGCAGATAAGAATAATTTTGTATAGACATAAAGAGGACTCTGTAAATTTATTTTGAAAAAAATATAACCGTGAAGTTTCTAGCCAGTTCTTCTTCACGAAGGTTTTTCCGAACTGGTGGTAGGGTCATGTTTTATTTGACGTCAATAAGAACAAGTAATTGTCAATGTTGAGAATTACATATTTCATTTCATTTCATTTCATGTTTCAGGTACGCAATGTAAGCATCACCCATTTTACGCTATTTTAATTGTACTTCATTGTATTTCTTGCAAGCAACAGTGTAATATCACCAGGTCCTAAAATACCACACTCTGCAATACCATGCCAAGATGGAATGCTAAAAAAGCGTTCAAAGAAATTTTGGCACAACAGGTGATTTGCTATCGAGCGTTGCCAAAGGAATATAAGCTTTATTTATGCATTTGTTTATAAATTATATTATAATAAATTATTGTATTATAAAAGAAGTAAACGTTCTTTTTGCACAGTTACAACTTTTATTATTAGAGCCAACACACAATTAGCTGTGTTGTGTTTGTTTCTTTCAAGTTGTAGTCAAGCTGTTTACCTAATTACCTACCTATTTCATCGTAGTATACAATGTTGACAAAAGTGTGTCGAGAGGTTTTTTCCGCCGACCCCTCTCGGTATACCTATAATATACCGGTATACCTTGTAAAGCCAGGTTAAGGTATTTCCTCAATCTCGACAAAAATGAAGAAAAAATGACATTTATCACGTATTTTTTTACCTAAGATGAAATAAAATAATAGGTCTTTACCTATGAAACTGCCGTTTTGCCGAACTGGCCATTTCAAATGAAAATATTTTTTTTTTTTGGACTGATAATTCTAATTTCAAATTAATTTTATTTGACAAACATGGAATTCTTTTTCTAAAATCGTCATTTGTTTAATAGTTAGTGTTTTGTTTTCAACGCATTCGAACATTTTTCGTCATCATAATTAAGTTAAAAATTCGAGTAATTATGGAGTATGAGTACCGTCGTGGCAGCAAAGCAGCACAAGCGGCACGCAATATCAACGACGTTTACGGAGCGAACACTACAAACGAACGCACCACCCGTTATTGGTTTACCCGTTTCCGTTCTGGAAATTTTGACCTGAAAAATGAACCCCGTGGTCGTCCGAAAACTTTGGTCGACATTGACGAATTTAAGACAATTGTGGAAGCTGATGAAACTCAATCCACGGCTGAATTAGCAGCAGCTTTCGACGTTAGCATCAAAACAATATTGGTCCATTTGCGTCAAATTGGCAAGGTAAAAAAGCTTGACAAATGGGTACCCCACGAACTCAATGACCGCCAGCGCGAAGTACGCGTGGAGACGTGCCTTGCACTGCTCAGCAGGCATACAAATGAAGGAATTCTGAACCGCATTGTTACTTGTGACGAGAAATGGATCCTGTTTGACAATCGTAAGCGCTCAGCAAGTTGGTTGGATCCTGGTTCAGCACCCAAACAATGCCCTAAACGAAAATTTACCCCTAGAAAAGTGATGGTCACTGTTTGGTGGTCAAACGGGACAAGCATTACTGCAGATGTGTACTGTGAAGAACTTGAACACAATGATGGAGAAGCTCGCACGTCTCCAACCAGCTTTGGTCAATCGTTCGGCTCCACTGCTCCTGCACGACAACGCGCGACCGCATACTGCACAGCAGACGGTCTCCAAGCTACAAGAGTTGGGGTTGGAAGTTCTCCGTCATCCGCCGTACTCACCAGACCTTGCGCCTACAGACTTCTAGGTTTTCCAGAATGTGGATAACTTCTTGGCGTGAAAAAAATTCAATACCCGAGAGGCAGTACATAATACCTTTGAAGAATTTGTTGCCTCCCGTCCAGCTGATTTCTTCAAGAAAGGCATCAATAAGCTACCAATGCGTTGGCAAAGATGCATTGATTGCATGGGTGATTATTTTGATTAATAGAAATAAAAAATATATAAAAAAATTACGCTTCATTTATTTCGTGTAAAACGGCAATTTCATAGGTAAAGACCTAATATTTTTGATTTAGAATGTCTGCTGCGGAAAAGCGGACGTGAAGAAAAAGAAGACTTTCGTCGTAAAGAGGAATTTTTTTACCGTGGCACAATAAATTATTTTGAATTTTTTAAATTGGTTACATAAATGGATCTTTGTGTAACAAAGCAGTTCATAATTAATTATAACAATAGCACGAAATTTTTTTCACGTCTTTATTCAAAATTGGCTGGGAGTATAAATTCAAAATCGCAACCAAACTCCACCGTTGCGTTAGTCGCCATCTTGATTTTAAGGTGGAAACTGATTCCTCAATTACTGAGCTACTTTCGCATTCTCGCGATACATTGTATCAACCAATGACATATTACATATTGAGATGGTTTAAAACCCATTATCACCCAGTTATAACCCACTTGAGCGGGTGATAACTAAATATTCTAGTTTATTGAACTTAAGGCGATTTTGAAATAAATGTTTATTGAAATTTATATAATTTATATTCCAGCAGTGGACGAATATGGGCTGATGATGATGATGATGATGAAATTTAAATTCACCTTTTAATTTAAATTTATACATTTAAAAAAATTAATAAAAAGAAAAAAAGAAAAGTAATTAATGATACTCTACGTTTCATACTATGTTTCACGAAATCACTTGGTGTGAGGGTAAAGTGTAAGCTTATTTCTAAGCTTCATTTTACCGTTCTTGCATATTAGAGGATGCAGCCTACCCATGACGAAGGCGTCCGGTACGTTTATGTGATCCGCGAATGTACGTCCACTATCTAAAATGACTCCTAAATATTTGACTTTTTTAGCCCATGGGATCGGAGTACCAAACAGAGTGATCTGACCTAATCTTTTGGAGGGTTTCCTAGAGGTTGTCCTAGAGCAGATTGAGAGAGAGAAGTACACTGCTGCACTTTTTTCTGGGCTGACTTCTATTTTCCATTTCCGAAACCAAGCGCCTAATGCGTTGGCTCGGATTGGAGCATTATTGTTCGAAAGCATTAGCCTCGTGGGACACCGGCTAATACAGGTTGGGGATTGGAGAGTACACCTTCCAATCTGTAGCGAAAGGTTCGACAAAGTCTCATATGATGTGAACGACGCTGTCTGGCACGCCTAGTTTAATGTCCTTATATAACAAGCCGTTGCGCCAGACCTTGTCGAAGTCACGTCAAAGAAAAGCGCACCCGTGCGTATTGGTTTTCGACCTATGTTCCTTTGCTCCAAGATATGCTCCGTGATGCGGTGCACCTGTTGGACGCAGGAGTGGCGGGATCTGAAGCCGAACTGTTTGACTAGTAACAGGTGCATCGAATGGATGACCTCTCGGAGCCTGTTTAAAATGATGAAAACGGCAGTCATGGGCGGTGGCCTAAGGAGCGGAGGCATCGATGACGCGGTAGAGTCCATCTTGGGAGACTTTGACAAGCTCCAGTAAGTCAGATGCGATGGCGAAATCTCTTCAAGAAGCGCGTCCCAGTTGTTAGACCGCAGATCGCTTATGCAAGATTTAACATCTCGCTGTAGGGCCCCTAATATGGGTGTGGTTTGCCTCGGTCGGAGCGTAGTCGTACGCCCGGATAGCTACGTTCTTTGCTCTCAACAACTCCCTCACATCCTCAGGCAGGATCCAGCGGCGATCGTTCGCCACCGGAAGCTGCCTGGAAGCTGCACTGATAGCAGTTCGAAGGCGGTTGGCATCGATCGCAGCATCAGTCTCCTCGATGGATGACAACGGATCGCCTACCCGCTCACCTTCACCTTCATATCGGTAACTAACTCGAGCACTCTAGTGAGCTTCACTCTAACTTACTTCGTCTGTTAGTGTACACGGGTGATGTGACTTCTGTGGCTTATGTGTTTCATTTTCATTTTCCCTTTATTTAATAGTTTTTTAAGATTAATATTTACTTAAGTAGAATCCCCATTTTAATCCAATAAGAGAGACCAATAATATAAAAAATAAATTAAATCAAAAGAAGCCTTTCAATATCAATCCGGACTAAAAAGTAAATAAAATTATACCTTATGTTTAGATTTTAATCTTATTTTTTAGTATGTATTGCTGTTTCATCAAATGAACGTTATATTTTAACTGTGAATTATTTAATGTGATTTTCACCATTATAGCACAAAAAAAATTTACAATGTCAAGTCACCATCTCTCTACTTAATGTGTTTTTACAAGGCTATGCCAAAAAGTCCCTTAAATTTTTTAACAGTTTTTAACGTTTGTCTCTCTTGCTCACCCAAATACAACAGCTACCTTTTCGTTGCGTCGCCGTACTGTGCAAGTGAAACGCCATATTTTAGCATAGTATGAGCGACAGAGACAAGTAGTGTCGAGTCAAAGTTATATTATATTTAGTAAGTTAAGTTATAGTTACAGTTATGTTATAATATTGCTCTGTTTTAAACTTTCTAACTTGTATTATATAGATTTTAGATTTTAATCCTTATTTTTCACTTTTTATTGCTGATTCCTATTAATGCGTTATAAAAAACTATGTTATAATACAACTTTCATTATCACCCAGCAAAATGGGTGTTTATGGGTTATAACCGGGTTATAACCCAAACCACCCAGTTATAACCCGATTGGAATGATTGGGTTTTAACCCACTACCCATCTCTGATTACATATAGACAAGTCACACTCAAACATTACAGCACAAAAAAACGGCGTCAACTTAACTATACATACCTACCCAATATATGTATACAGTAATATAAATTTGTGAGAGAAGGAAAGAATAATATGGTTCACTTGTAAGAAACAGATATATATGTACAAACTTCGTGACGTTGCCTTGTCTCTTTTACTCCCACATTCAAAATCATATGACATCTCGCTCTTTAAGTTGGCCATATGTATAGCCATGTCAATTTTAAAACGTCATTTTGAATAGCAAAATAGAATAATAAATACTTTTTAAAAATTGTCCTAACAGATGAAAAGAATCGTTTTTCCTGTCTTTAACAGTAAGAATGTAATTACTATATTGACTAAACACACAAGAAAGCATTGTACGGTATTAAAAACACATAATTGGGAATATGTTTTGTTTGACGTTCAGATGTGACATTGGGTTGCACAAAACAAATGCGGGCAATTGCCTTGTATTTGCGTTGCCAGTATTAAGAGTGGACAACAGTTGTCTAAATGTAATATGTCATTGGTATCAACATAGTTCTTCATTAAGTATTCAATTATCTACTTTTACGTCACGTAAATTACTGGTCACAGCTATGAGTATTCACTGCACAATACATTCAAAAGAAAAGACCACAACTTGCTCCATCAAATTGCCGCCAAAACGTGTAATTGAAAATTTTCTATTTAGAATAATTACAAAGGGATTATTATTTCACTACTTTTCAAATTCAAATTCAAATATTAATTTTTCAACATTGACAATTACTTGTTCTTGTTGACGTTAAATAAAGCAGCTACCACAAGTTCAGAAAAATCTTTGTGATGAACTGGCAAGCAACTAAGAAAATAAAACATTATTCTTATTTTTATATTGCTGGGCTTTATATAAAAAATATTCTTTATGATCTCTTTCCGTGAGAGTGATAGAGGACAAACATCAAGGTTAAAAAAATAAAACAAGTCACTTAAAATTTCTACATAACCTGGTGTGTGTCAGGTGAAAGCTATTAGAACAATAAGATAGTAATTTAATAATCATCATTATTATTATTAAATTTAGTAAATCAATTTAATAATAATAATCAATGCTATTAAAAAAGCATGATGCTTAATATGGCATGAGTATTATCTAGAAACTTTAAAAATGAAAAAACTTTTTAAACCAGGATAATTTTGACTCAACACACACCAGTTTAATTAATGATTTAAATGTATGAAAAAATTATTTCTATAGATGTAGCACAATGACAAATAGTAGCAAATCCAGACAATAACCAAAATTTTACCCAAGGCTTTTTCCAGCCCGTATTATTTATTAGTAAATTATATTTATACATATATTATTCTCTCTTATGAACATGTATTATTCTCTCTTATATTACACATTATAACATCAAAAGTAATACAATTTATTGATATTTACTGGGTAGGTAACTAACAAAAATCATTTCAAATGATAAGATACTTTATGATCAAGTATTAATTCTGTTTTTTTCATTTTTATTAGTGATTGATGTTTGATAAGAAATTACTTACAGTGTTTCAGACTGGCGATAAATAAAATACTTTTTATGCAGACAGAAAGTTTTTGGTTGCAATAGAGGTGATGGAGGTATATGGCTGTATCAATATAGTTAAGTAATAATAGCTTTGGCAGAGGACATTGTCATAAATCCGGGTTTGGACCCATATTTCTGTAATTCATTCAGTATGAATGAATACTTTTTTTTGTATTTATATATTTAATGCAGCTTCCCCAAGCCAGCAGTATTTTTATTTATATGTTATTCAAAATGCTAACAGTCATCTGTTACATTGCCGATTCTATGTATGATTCAACAGGGTTATTGCCAATGACTTCGTGGAATGGAGGGAATGCTTTGAAAGGTGCCGGCAACAATGTGAGGTATCTTACAGGAAGTGGGAACTTGTTATCCACCCGTTGTAATAGAATTTACTAACCCAAGAGTAGCTATATTACCCAATACATTTTTATTTCAATAAGCTCACTTAAGTTTTTACAATACAATAAAATACATTACATAATATTATATATATTACTTTACATATTATAAATGAACTAAAAGAACTTGGCATGACAGGTTTACATTTTTTTATCAATCACAAGGTCAGCAATCAAATGAACCTGTTAAAAATACTGGATAAAAAAGAAACCTACAGTTAAGTCAATATTAAGTAATTCTGCATAATTTCTTATGCATTACCTAATGTGCACAAATTAAACTATTTAACTTTTTGCACAATTTATCTCACAATTATGGTAACAATGTTCACAAGAAATCTATTACTTAATGTTATGCAAACAAACAGTTGTACATTAGGAATCATTACAGTTAATTTCATCACATATTACAAGAATTGCAGTAACAGGATTTGCTTGGTTCACCCTCACAACCAATACTTGTACACCTCATATTATCTAACTCAATAAGATTTATTAGTAAACTCATTTAGTAAAATCATCCGGTGGACTCAGAGACATCAATTTGTGTCTAAAAGAGCATTTAAGTATAGATTTAGCAAATGTATACTTTTTCCATTTATCATTTAAGTCTAGATTTAGTAAGCAACATTTATAATTAGTACCCCTTTAAGTAATCATTTGACATTTTTGTGTGAAGCCATATGTTACTTCTTGATAATTAAGCAATCTAATATTGCATGCATTATTAATACTCATTAAGTACATGAGTTAAGTTAATCAATAAATAAAATTCAAATCATTCCTATATTCTGCTCATCCAAACATAAGATTTGAAAAATTATAATTTATAATAACATGTTTTTTAAATGAAAAATGAACTTCGAAAATGGAATGCTTCATAAATCATTAGAATACCTGCATTTGATAAAACCTGATGAAACTTTTATTCTCTGTATTAAAAACTTGACCCTGAGGTTTTATTTGTAACATTTAGTAATTTTATTTCTCAAGATCAATACTTTGCATGAAAACTTAGAAAAATATATATATATTAATTATTAATAATATCAATTTGGCTATGGTTTTTTTTGTCAAGTATAGTGTTGTGCTTTCACTTCACCTTTTTTAGGATTCAAACTTCTAATACCTACGTACATGATATATTGTGTAATAGTTATTATGTTATTATTGAAATCTTATTTAGTAAAAGCTATATTAAATGTACGTAAAAGAAAGGAACCTTAAATGTTAGTTTATTCTAATAGAAACAGGGGTATTTTACTTACAGCTGTTTGAACTGCAAAAGGTTCAAGGGCACGCGCAATTTTCTGTAATAGTTGCCAAACGAGAGTACACCGTGAGTCAACAACAACAACTAACAGAACAAAAAGTACCTAAGTAACGGCGAACTATTTGCGAATCATGACGCAAACTCGCAACTGAATAAATATTTCCGTTTTTATCAAATAAATATTATATTACGGTACACACATCACACGTCACTTTTTCAGGAATCAAATTAATTTTATTCGGTCACAGTTAATTATTAACCGTGATAACAAAACTGTTCAATTTTGCAATTGTTGTGAAATTGCAGTAAACAATTTTTTAAACAATCTCTTTGACGTTTGGTTTTGTTAGCGTTATTTGTTAGATGGCAACCTTTCTTCAAGAATTCTTTGTGAAAGTCACATTATAGCGGTCTTTGTTCGAAACATATCGTAAAAACAAATTTAGATTAGTGTGTTATATTAAATTAATATATATCTTTAAACAAATTTTGTTGTGGCGTATATGTCTCGATGCCAAGCGAAATTCATGTTTTACAATTTTTTTTGTATTGTACGATAGCGATAGTTCGCTTTCGATAGATAAACTTGAAAATCAGTCAATAGTGTGAATAACCCATCGAAAATATCAGCATACCACGATTGTGATATGACAATATTGATAAATAGGCAATCCTATTGTATTTTGCAAATACCATCGATACTATCTAATTATGAATACTATTGATTTGCGATACTATCTATTGTTTCAATAGTATCGATAGTATCGCAAAAATATAGTCAATACTATCGAGGACTATCGATATCGTATTGAAAGTTTTACGTCAACTATTGAAATTTTTGTTTGACGTACTTTCGATAATATCGACTTTAAAAAAAGCTTACCCTGGTGGGTAACACAGAAGACTAATTTTGTTCTAATCAACAGCACCGAGATAATTAAAACAGAGTTCCTACCACTTCCAAAGCTACAATGGAAGAATATTTCGATATTTTGCATCCAGAGCTCTCAAAAACTCTGAACGCGAAGTTCAGATAATCGTAGTGGTTCCATATCTCTAGCTACAATAATTTGTGTTGATAGAGAATATAAACATTTTTTTCTTGTTGAACCATCGCTATAAAAACTGACGAACCTGGATTTCCCATGATCAAACTATTATCGAAGTTGGTCTCATTATTTGATCTTAATGGAACTTGAAAATTTTCTGTATGTTTTCTCATTATATGATCTTTCATATTCGATGAATTTTTGTTGTATTAAAATTCTCCAGAACACTACTTGCACAAAAATGGGACCACATTGGAGATATAATTTTAGTTTGTTCCATCAAGTTGACTTTTCTGCAGGCTACCACAACTTGATGCAACTCACTCACGATCTCAGACTTTTTAGGTAGGTAGATAAGGAAACCCTTTATTTAACGTTATGATTCTTTTTTCTTGTGTTGCCAATCATATCATCGAGTAAAAGAAGAATATTTGAATTAATATAATTTATATGATTGCCATTTTTCAATTAACTAACTAAAACAAACTACATCTGATGGCATTGAGTGAATGCATCAAGAACTATTTTCTTAGGTCAAATAAAATAAAGAGTATTTAAGGGCTCCATAATCAAATATACTTAACCTCTTTTTTATGGTTTTACAAAGTAGTTAAACATTATCTTATATCAATATTGCCAATCTAAAATAGTCACGGCATTCCATGCCGTCAAAGGTTGATGGTATCTTGTTCCGAATGTTCAGATGTTTTTTTATTATTTTTGAATTGAAAAAATCTTTTGAAAATTTGTATGCTAACTGTACTACCTGTCAGTGCAACTACAAGCCACCATTTATGATTCCTTTCTTTAATGAACCATGTTATAGTGCCAATGATGCCAGCGTACCAATAAAGTAATTGTTCAGTTACTACACTGAGTGGGATTTATTTTCAGAGCTAAAATTGGGTTAATATATTAAAATGTAATATATTTAACATTACAATATATGCTGGCGTGATTCTTACTTGCGGGACAGGAATTAACTACAATTCAGCTCCTCACAAATCTCAGCTAGCTACTTACAGTTTTGTTCTTTCTTCCTGTAACTATTCATTTACGGTCTGCCTCAATTTAGAGAATTATGGAGATTTAAGCATTTTATTGTAAAGTTTTAATATTGTCAGTATACTGATCCATAAATGTATCATCGTAATCTGTTTCCCCATTTAATAAACCATTTGGTGGACTGGGAACAGCGAGCGAGGTGATAATGACTGGCAACATACCAACCACCGCTATCAGGATCACTGAATGTGAATGTGAGTGATTGCGAGTATTGCGACTGATTGTCATATTGATTGAGCGGTGACAGCGAGGGGGGTGAATGACTTTTATTTGTTTACGTACATACGTTTGAAATTTTGTTATTGACTGAAATATAAAATAAACGTTATATTTTCAATTAAAAAGCGTTATTAATAATGTCTATACAAGTGGACAACAATTTGAAAATTGACCAAAATAAGGAATTATTTGAGCAGCGAGCACACTATGTGCCTTGTAAAATTGAAGAAGATGGCCCGGCAAACGTAACAAAATATTTCGAAACTTATGTGAAAGAAAATGATTCTGGAGGTAAAGTATTTTGATTATCTAAAGCGACCCAGTTTGGTTAATTGTATCTTTATAAAGGTGCGTTATCCCAAATAACATAGGCTCTATTTAGTCCCTAAATTCGGGTTTCCTTTAGCAAAGGGCCGCTGGAAAAGAAAGACGGTAAAAGGTATCTAGGGGTAAGGGAAGGGGTGTACACTACCCTTCCCCATGCACTAGTTTCAACCATCTCACATTGTTTTGTGGTGTAAATGGACCCTAGAAATAATATTGATTTTTATTTATTTTAGGTATGTAATTTAAAAAAACTCATTACAAAGTACACTGATTCTGTAACGCTTTCTCCAGCAACATGGCTGGCAATGAGACTGGCTAGTGACATCACCTGATGGCATTGAGATACTGCTTACATTAACAGAAACTAAATATTTTACTTGCCTAATGTCCTCATGATGATGATTTTGAGTAGGAACATCTAGACAATAAACGGTTTTAACATCACCAATCAAAACCATTTAGTGTCGACATGTTCCTACATAAAATAGTTAAGTTTACTTTGTGTTTTTTTGGAGGTAATATTAATTATAGTTTGTCTAGTAAAGGGAATTGCTTTTAAATTACATTATCTATAAGGGAGGATTGCAAGTAATATTTCATTGTTTTTTATGTTGTCAAATAGCCTATTTCCAGAGTAAGGAGTTGCTTAGTTTTGGAGACCTTAAATTTTTTAAATTGCATTTTTAGGTTATGTATTGACTGAGCAATTAACATATACACCTATAAATTTAATCATGGCTTTCTTCAGATAACTGTATAATAACCTGACATGTGTCTTATTTTGTGAGCATTCACTTGTTCATCTTATGCAATACATTGGTTGGGTTAAAACAAAGGGTCGCAGCCAATCAGACTTTTTCAAAATTTGTTTTTTTTTGTCTTTAGTTATTGTTATTTTTTTTACCACAACTTTCTAGTTAAGAGTACCAAATTTTAACCGTCAAGCATAAAAATTATCACTTTTTATAGTTAAAACATAACCTAAAAAGCTTTTTCAATTCAAAGCTTAATATCTCCAAAACTATACATTTCTGCGGGGGTCAGAGTACCACTACCCCCACCCCTCCCCCTTTTCCGGCGGCACACCTCTAAAGGAACCCCCCGAATTCTTACAATGTTAAGAAGGGTTGTGCTGGGAAACTACATTTCAAATTCTTTCACAACAAATCTATAGTTTTCAATAAGTTTTCATGCCCTGATAAAAACGTCAATTCTTTATATAAACAAAAGTTGTACCAGTATACTATTTCTAATTTACTGCTAAAACAATTAGTTTGCATACATGGCATTTAATTTTAATATAATTAAATAATTAATGTGTTTATTTCAGAACTTACAGCAACATTTCGTGGACACCCTTTGGATGGAATTAAGTTACCTTTCCCTGAAAATTACAGAGCCGTAGTGTTGACAGAAGCTAAACGACCCCTTGGTGAAAAAGCAGAGAGAAAGTTCCAGGTTCATATACATTTTGTCTTGTTCGGTTTTTTACAGATTGCACTTTGTAGAGTGTGCGAATGCTCTTTTTCAGTTGATCGAACCTTCCCCCTTTCTCCACCGGTCAACCAGACGCAGACAGAAGTTTCACCCCTTTGTGGTTAGCGTGCCGATGAGCCGAACTAAACGGTTCGATAGTTCATTTTTGGTTCATGTTGCCAAAGAGTGGAACGATTTGCCTGCGACTGTTTTTCCAGACAAATATAACCCTGGAGCTTTCAAGTGAAGAGTGAATAGGTACCTCTTGGACAGGCGTGTATGATCCTCGTCTTCATCGTCACTTTCCATCAGGTGAGATGGAAGACAAATAAAAAAAAAGCTATGAAAATAATAGTGAATTTATACAATAAAAAGTAAAATGATGCACCTAGTTTAGGTATTGCAATGGAGGAGAGGACATTTTGTGGTTGTTTTAAATTCAATAAATTATTTGGATATATATTAGTTATACCTATTTATGTCTAATTTAATTAAAATTGATCAATTAAGTATTCATAAGTCATGTAATAATTTAATTTAATGGGAGTTGTTGTAGCATGTTTGATATATTCCGCTCAATGATTATATAATTTGATTGTCATAGCCAGAAGACCAGATGAGTGAATCTTTATGTGATTAAGGTATTAGATATTAGTTAGGTTATTAAGATATTTTTCCAGGAGGGTCAAAAGACATATTTACCAGCTATATCTTCTCGTTTTGTATAAAATTTGGGATGTCTTTGCACAAACTTACATGCTTTGAGTATGTTAATGCATGGTAGGCTGAGAATTTTGTAATTTAAAAAATATGGTTTACAGCTGTCATGGTTTCGGATGTTTGCCAAAATTCTTATAAGTCTTTTTTGGGCAGTGAACACGCTAGAGACTTAGTTCTACACAGTTTCTCCACAAGACAATACCGTAGTTTAGCCCTTTTTAGGTCTGTGGTTTTTTTAATCTCTTGGAGTGTGTTTTAGTTCTATTTTTATTAGCATGACGTTTCTAATTAACCTGAGAATCGATGTTAATTCCTAATAGATTAAATTTATTTACTTGGTTAAGTTTTATATTACAAACATTTAACTTTCGAGCAAAAATAAAAGCACCAAAATCTGTCCTATCATATGGGAAATATGACAGATATTTTTTATCTACCTCATTTTTGCACATAAGCAATTTTTACCTAAATGTTATATTTACTTGTTTTTAAATAAAAGTATCATGTTTTCTTTTGTTTTAGGTGTCTGGTGGCTTCAAGGAGGTTGTATATTGGAATTGGGATAAGAAACCTTCAGGAAATGACAACTTTGCGAGAGCTATGCAGTGGATTGATATTGCAGAAGCGGTAGATACAACATACATATTACAAAAATTCTCAAACGAAAGTATGACAAAAGAATTTCGATCATATTCATGGGACACTCAGAAAGTTTAGGGAAAAAAAATAAAATGTTCTAAAACACTGACAATCAAAACTTTCCCAGTGCATCTCGACAGTTTCACTTCCGTAGGAATTGGTTCGTTTTGAAACAATTGTATTGATAAATTCATCCATTCGTCACCTGTTATTAATGATAACGTAAACCTGTTTTGAATGTATCAATCATCAATCGCTTCTGAGCATCGGTGAGGTTGTGGGGTAACCAGCGGTAGAATGTCATGAACACTTCCCGATACAATTTGGAGGTTGTGCTGACTCCTTGTATGTGAGCGCACCTGTTGTTGAATCAAATTTTTCATTTGTAGCATGTTTTCTTCCGTAACAGCAGTCAAAGGACGACAACCTCGTTTTCACGAAGGATTTCTTCAAATTTAATAATAATACATAATTAATAAAAAAAATTATTTTAAGACAGTTACTCCATAGAGGTCTTAGACAATGATCTTAATAACTACGAATTAGTAAACTTAAAAACTAATACATAAAATTGAATGAAAATTGAAGTTGTATAAGCGGTTATCAGGTTTCAAGTTGGATTTGAAGTCATACATAACGGCACGAAAATGTTCCCGACGTAGATCAATTTTCTATGACACACAATGTAGTTTCATAATGCTGGTAAAAAAGTTTTGAGGGAAATTTAAATTAAATAAATATATTTTTACTTTTAAATAATGGAATATTCAAAATAAATGATAACTCGCCTTTGTGCAATACATTAAAATTTTAAACGCTTTTGTAATTACTTATGAGTGAAAAACACGGTCGCTTCCTTTAATTTGACTTTGATTATTAGTGTTACCGTAAAATAAAATGATGCATCGCATCATTTGTATTGAGAAACAAAGTAAAACCAAGATTTCAACGAACAAGTTCCGATTGTACGCCACCAAACCTTGTGTAGCACTGACGCCGGCGCCCCTAGCGAGGATAGACGTGAACTATAGAATGTGTAAATGCCTTTTTAAGTTGATCCATTAACTGACGCTAGTGTCACTGGCTTCCACCGCTAGACTGGCTTGCACCGTTTACACGCGTCAAGTTATCATTGGGGTCACCACAAACTGTTCATGAAAATTAGTTTCTCGAGTGTGAAAAATCGAAGAGAATTGAAGCATTGTAAATTATTTTATTTTACTTTTAACGTCGTCTATTTAAAGAACGTTAAGCCCTCAACGTCCATTGCAACGCAAACATTCCACAATGCTGTAGGGCACATAGTTTTGTCGCTGTAATATTAGGATTTTATGTTAATAAGGGAATTTATCTTTTCTGTATGATGAGAAAACATAAATTCTTTGTTAGACCACTTTTACCGTCTTATTTTCGAATTGTCCAAACCAAACGCGTGGTCAGTATGCAAGTAGACACCAGCGGCTGACTCTATGTGTTTATACGCAAGTAAATGCGGGATTTTTCTCAGTTAAATTAAGAAAAAATATAGTTCCAATGACCTCGACAGATGGCGCCACGAAAGCTGATTCCGTTAAAATAATAGGTCTTTACCTATGAAACTGCCGTTTTGCCGTACTGGCCATTTCAAATGAAAATATTTTTTTTTGACTGATAATTCTAATTTCAAATTAATTTTATTTGACAAACATGGAATTCTTTTTCTAAAATCGTCATTTGTTTAATAGTTAGTGTTTTGTTTTCAACGCATTCATACATTTTTCGTCATCATGGATAAGTTAAAAATTCGAGTAATTAATGGAAAAATAATAATGGAGTATGAGTACCGTCGTGGCAGCATAGCGGCACAAGCGGCACGCAACATCAACGACGTTTACGGAGCGAACACTACAAACGAACGCACCACCCGTTATTGGTTTACCCGCTGCCGTTCTGGAAATTTTGACCTGAAAAATGAACCCCGTGGTCGTCCGAAAACTTTGGTCGACAATGACGAATTAAAGGCAATTGTGGAAGCTGATGAAACTCAATCCACGGCTGAATTAGCAGCAGCTTTCGACGTTAGCATCAAAATAATATTGGTCCATTTGCGTCAAATTGGCAAGGTAAAAAAGCTTGACAAATGGGTACCCCACGAACTTAATGACCGCCAGCGCGAAGTACGCGTGGAGACGTGCCTTGCACTGCTCAGGCATACAAATGAAGGAATTCGGAACCGCATTGTTACTTGTGACGAGAAATGGATCCTGTTTGACAATCGTAAGCGCTCAGCAAGTTGGTTGGACCCTGGTTCAGCAACCAAACAATGCCCTAAACGAAAACTTACCCCTATAAAAGTGACGGTCACTTTTTGGTGGTTTAACGCGGGTGTAATTCATCACAGCTTCTTGCCAAACGGGACAAGCATTACTGCAGATGTGTACTGTGAAGAACTGAACACAATGATGGAGAAGCTCGCACGTCTCCAACCAGCTTTGGTCAATCGTTCGGCTCCACTGCTCCTGCACGACAACGCGCGACCTCATACTGCACAGAAGACGGTCTCCAAGCTACAAGAGTTGGGGTTGGAAGTTCTCCGTCATCCGCCGTACTCACCAGACCTTGCGCCTACAGACTTCTACTTTTTCCAGAATTTGGATAACTTCTTGGCGGGAAAAAAATTCAATACCCGAGAGGCAGTACAAAATGCCTTTGAAGAATTTGTTGCCTCCCGTCCAGCTGATTTCTTCAAGAAAGGCATCAATAAGCTACCAATGCGTTGGCAAAGATGCATTGATTGCATGGGTGATTATTTTGATTAATAGAAATAAAATACATATAAAAAAATTACGCTTCATTTATTTCGTGAAAAACGGCAATTTCATAGGTAAAGACCTAATATATAAGACAGTAAGGCTAAAAGAAAGAGGAAAGTTTCTAAAATACCAACTCCAACAATTTAATAAATGACAGACCAGGCTTTATAGCGTAGTTCATGCCTTACTCGATGTACGTTACAAAAAAGAAAATAGGACCAACTTTTACTTAGTGCAGACTATACCGTAATTTATTTACTATTTTTCCGAGCTGTCAGAAAATTCCCCATTTGCAATGATTATATCATACTTATTATTTAAAAGCAAATTATTAATTTTCTTATTTTTCTTTTGTTACAGTTACATGGAGACTAAAAAAGTGATAATTATTGTTAAGTTATAATAAGAATAACCTTGATGAAGACAAGTGATAAATAAGATTTAGTTTTAATAAAACATACAAAATAAAGTTGTATTTTTTTACCTTAAAACAAAAAGAAGAGTACTTTCTGCATATGTGTGCTAGACCGAGTTGACAAGTTGGACCCACGCACACGCGTGCATAAACACAAAAACTCGATTACAACTGCACAAAACCAGGTTATTGGTTTGTAAAAAATATTCATTATAAACTCGTGAGCTTGTTTGTCAAAGATATTAAGTACGAGTATGATTCATAAAAAACAATTGGCTACCGACGATGTCCGTTTACAAGCGATGTACGGTAAAACTTTATTAAGTTATGTAACATTGTTTTAAACATAGTAATAAGTATTTGTTTTATAATAAATTGATTAAAAAAACAACGATTTTAGCAAAATAATAATTATTACATAATGAAATATAAACGTTATTGAAGTTGACTATAGTATCGTTAATTTCTCGCTGCGGGCTCGGTCATAAATCATCTGCGAGGTCCGCTCCGCTAGGGTTGTGTCTGGCGGTACGTGCGCAACGCCGTTATTCATAAAACCTTATTATCAATATTATAGACAGTGCTAATTCTAATTATATAATTCTGATCAAATTTCGATACGTACTTATTGAAGTTGGTTTATACTGACGCTAGGCTTAATAACGACGAAAAAATACGGTCAAATTAATTCTAAAAATCTAAAGCTACCGGGTAAATGTATCGTTTATTGTGACCTTGGATGACAGATATGGACGAGAAAAGTCATTGTTCCAATGTGCGGGAGAAAGAGACAGCATGATTTTTAGAAAGTGTTGTTTAATTATACTCAACAAACATATTAAATTGCACGTCTATTCAAAAATACACTATCGATATTACTAATACACAGCAAAACGCGGCGTCTACGTCATCCCGTATGGCCTGTGGGTGGGAAAGAGAGAGAAACACTTACGGCACCGCTCACACTTAAAGTAACGATACTATAATGTTATGCATTAACTTGGGATTTATTTATAACTTACTATTTTCAAAATTTTATTTTCCAAAGTAGATACTTATTCAGAAACAACTAAATTGCTTTAGATATACTTTAGATAAAGTTGAGTACTTAAGTTGACCAATACTTAGTTGATTTTAAGACGTAAAGTTAAGATAGGATTTTAATATTATTATGTCAACAAAAAAAGTATTGAAGTTCACGATTGAAAACTACTTACGAAAATAACAAAATAGACACTGCACTGCCTTGAATGTCGCCTATGGGTGGTCGACTGGAACTGATTCCGATGGTATCTACTCAAAGTTAAGGTTTTTATTATTTGGCTACGCTGAACCCTAATTTTAGTATCTTCATGTCCTTTGTGAGCGTTAGTTTCTATCCCAATTTTTTTTGTTAATGTTAATATCTCGACGTGATAGTAATGAATACAATGCACGGCTTGTTTATTAGAATAATGAGTTTTATGACATGATGTTGTGTGTTGACGCTGCTCGTAACCACAGCATTAATGAAGCTCGAAATTTACCGCCAGCGTGAATGTTATGTGAATAGTTTCGTATATGCAAAGGAGTGCAGTACGCGGGAAGAAATGCTAGAAAGAATAACCGCGGCATTCTCATCCATAACCCACAGATGTTGCAGAACACCAGAGCGTTCTTGATTCGAAGGATAGCTTTGTGCATTGAAAAAGAAATTGGACATTTTGAGCTTTTTTGTGATGCGGGGCTAGTGTGCAAACGCTAGTATGGAAGGAAAACCACTGTCGTCGCGCGCGTCCCATCCCATGTCGCAGCCTATACGTGTGAATAGTGTAGTGTTTTTACTTTTTAAGTATGACATACTAAAATACATTGAATTTTAGTTTAAGGCATTTGTCCATGGGCCTACTCTATCGTTTGATTCCCATCTTAGTATGAAAGACATGTGTTGCCTGAAAAAATTTTGATTATTATTATTAAAAAGTCGTTTTAAATACGTAAATACAAGTTTTTATTTTTTTATTTTAAGTCATTAACGTAACTAAAATCTTGTCCAGTCGTATCGCATCACGGGTTACTCGATAGGTAGGTAAGTAACGACGGCTGTCCTCGGAACCTCGCCGAGCGCCACCTCGCACGCCTCATGCATAGGTAGGTATGACAACCACTTAGGGCTGTCAAAGATGTTGAGTGAAAAAATTTAAATTAAAAATTATGGAAGTCTTAACCAGCCCCAGTAACTTCAATTCTTTTAGAGTATATTGTAGAAATGGTATATTTAAGTATTATGCTTCCTTTATGTTACACCGTGTATAAATGTGAAAAACCATTAACACGTAATATTTCATTGAACGGACTTAAACTGGTCGCCGCGAAGGCTTCGAACGCGAGAACGCTCAGGCGCCGTCTGGTGCTCTGGCGCAGGCCTCATCAGCAACAGGCAGCAGCCATAGCAAGCAGCATCGGGAGTAGGCAACATCTGTAGCAGGCAGCATCAGTTGCAGGCTACATCAGTTGCAGACAGCATCAGCATGAGGACTTGGTAATGTTACTGGACACTTGTAGTAGACTTTCTTTCTTGATTAAATGTTTTCAGTAGACTTGCTTGCAATAGATTTGTTTGCAATAGACTGCCGTTCTATGGCTCGGCTTATACATGAATGTATAAGCCGATGTCCCGTAAGGAATGGACCAACGGAATGTTGGTGATAGAGGGGGTTGTTATGTATCCGAAACAATGAATTTTATTGCTCTTGGCCAAATAGTTTACGAGATAAGATTTTTTAAATGTTATTTTGAATTTTTGTTACCAAGAACACAAAGGTTATTGTTATTTTATTATTGCTATTGTTATTTGTACATTTTATTGTTTAAAATTATTAAGTAGATATTTGTCTTCATTAAAACCAATTTTTTCTTAAGAAATTATTGGTCACTTAATAATTATAAGCTAAAAACTCAGTTATTTTTTTGTTACAAAATAAGCAATGTCATATTTGAACTGAGCTGGTGTAAAAAAATGTATGACAAAGTTGTGGAACTTTATTTTAAAAACATCTTCAACTCACGCAAATTCCAAAAAGGTACAATAATGTTACATTTAAAATAATGGCACCTCCAAAAACATACTTTATTGGACTAATACCTGAATTTCTTAGAAATGATTACAATGTATTAGTGCGGTTTACAGCATTGTTTCGATAATCTTTTATTACCTACCCTCATTGTATTTGTTCTCCGCTGACGTCCAACTATCCCCACACCATTTCTCGCGGATTCACTCATTTCCCTCAGTGCCTTGCATACCGCTCGGAGCTACAGACGTGCCTATTATGGTTTTGCGATACGACTATCTTTATTTGTTAACCTACGCCTGAATTTGGACTCTGTTTTGTGCTTGTGATTTGGAAGTTGACTGAGAAAATATGGCTCGATCCTTCTCTGCCCGTGAATACGCAGAAATGTATTTCATTTATGGCCTTTGCGATGGGAATGCTAGAGCAGCTGCTGGAACCTATCGTGAGCGCTATCCCAACGGCAAACGTTATCCTGATCACAGAGTTTTCCTTCGAGTTAACAATGCATATTTAGAAGGTCGAATACCTGGCGATGTGCATCCTGCAGGCAGACCTAGAACCGTAGATGAACGTCAGGGACTCCGTGAAGTAGAAGGAGATCCTTCTACTAGTGTTCGTCGTATTTCTCGACGCAGTGGTGTGGCAAGGAGTACAGTACATCGCATTTTAAAACGAAACAATTTATTCCCATACCATGTACAACGTGTTCAAGCGCTGATACCTGCAGATTATCAGCGGCGGATAGATTTTTGTAGAGAAATCCTGAGCCGATAACAACAGGATCCATTATTTTTTAATACAATTTTATGGAGCGATGAGTCTTGTTTTAAAAGAACTGGAGTGTTCAACATACACAACCTACATCAATGGGCCGTAGAAAATCCCCACGTGATAAGAGGAGATCGATTCCAGCACCAGTTTGGAGTTAATTTGTGGGTTGGAATTCTGGATGGGCGAATTATCGGCCCATTTGAACTCCCAACAAGGCTTAACGGAGCTCGTTATCTACGATTTTTAAGGGATGATATGCAGAACTTACTTGGTGAAGTACCGCAAGAAGTGCGCGACAGAATGTGGCTGCAACATGGTGGTGCACCTCCTCACTATTCCCGGCAAGTAACCGAATATTTAAACGAGACCTTTTCTAATCGATGGATAGGACGTGGTGGAACCATTGCATGGCCGCCTAGATCACCAGATCTTAATCCTTTGGATTACTTTTTATGGGGCTATTTCAAGGAAGCAGTCTATGAGTCTCGCATCGCTAATGAAAGTGAATTACGACAAAAGTTTCAACATGTGGCTGCGGTGGTCAAAAGTAATAACCGGGCTTTAAGAAGCCTCAAAATAAATTTTATCAGACGGTGTTGGTTGTGTATTCGAGCTAGAGGAAGACATTTTGAACATTTATTGTAATAAAATACTAATAATAAAAAAAATTAAAAAATATTTGTCTCTTTTATTTTATTTGCCGTCCCAAAAACATATCATCCATGTAAGTTCTATAATGAAAATCGTAATCTAAAATTGGGTGGGGATAGTTGGACGTCGGTGGAGAACAAATACAAATGAGGGTAGGTAATAAAAGATTATCGAAACAATGCTGTAAACCGCACTAATAAATTGTAATCATTTCTAAGAAATTCAGGTATTAGTCCAATAAAGTATGTTTTTGGAGGTGCCATTATTTTAAATGTAACATTATTGTACCTTTTTGGAATTTGCGTGAGTTGAAGATGTTTTTAAAATAAAGTTCCACAACTTTGTCATACATTTTTTTACACCAGCTCAGTTCAAATATGACATTGCTTATTTTGTAACAAAAAAATAACTGAGTTTTTAGCTTATAATTATTAAGTGACCAATAATTTCTTAAGAAAAAATTGGTTTTAATGAAGACAAATATCTACTTAATAATTTTAAACAATAAAATGTACAAATAACAATAGCAATAATAAAATAACAATAACCTTTGTTTTCTTGGTAACAAAAATTCAAAATAACATTTAAAAAATCTTATCTCTTAAACTATTTGGCCAAGAGCAATAAAATCCATTGTTTCGGATACATAACAACCCCCTCTATTACCAACATTTCGTTGGTCCATTCCTTACGGGACACCCTGTATGTATAGGCGGGCTCGCATTCGTTATCATTTAGATCGTAAAAATGTTTCATCATATGTATATCATAATAAATATTGAGGACGGCCTGTATCGAAGTCTCCTAGTAAGCAAATAATGCCTGTAAATTAAAAATGAGGAATTTTCTGACAGCTTATTTTATGTTGTGGTATTTTCAGCCTAAAAACAAAAACCAAGTGACAATCAATCAGTTTCGATTTGACATTTATGTTTTACTGATTGAGTGAGTTCTTGCTCGGTTGTTTGTTGTTGTAAAAAGGATTTCTTACGAATAAATGAAAAAAAATTAGACTTACAAATGGATGTAACTGATACACTCACATAACAGGTAATTTTCATCATGCAATAAACATTAAAAACTCAACAACAATTTAGTCCAGCTATATCGTTTCTATAAAAATAATTACGTTTCTTTTCCTCGAAATGTTTTTTAGGATTCTTTTGTAAATTACCCACTTGCTTTATTATCTGTTGAAAGCGTCGCAAGACGTGAAATATACAATAATATATTGTAAACTTAATAGTTTCAGAGTGCCTTTGCCGTTAAAATGCCTCGAAATAAAAGTGCCGCCGGTCAGGAGATCGAGGCTTATAATGATGGAAATGATACACTTGACACTCATGAGATCGAGGCTTATAATGATGGAAATGATACACTTGACACTCATGAGATTTTACGACAAAGTATGAAACTACCTATGTCCAAGGCTGTTGCAAGGAAAAAGCCAAAAAAGTTGTTTACAGAGTACAAATGTAATGTCTGTGGCAAGGTATGTATGGATTAAAATAGTAAAATATAATAAACGGTAATAGGTAATTAACATAAGTGAATAGCATAAATAGATCAACTAGATATAAGTGGGACCATCATGATATATCTTGTTTTACATTTCTTTGTTTATTAAGAGTTTCAAAATTGTTTCCTGGCCAGGATTAATATCTAGGACCTCGTGATTAAAGATCATACTATTAACCTTTCCTTGGCGGACCCCCCCCACCTACTTGTTCCCGTCGGCTGCCGCAAAGTTTTGGCGCTTTCAAACACGTTCATAAGAGTTCAGAACTTTGAACAAAAATACATATTATTACTTGAGTTATAATAGTTTAACTATTATAATGGATAGTCAGATAGTTAAAGATTAATTTTTAATATATTTTATTGACAATAAATGTTTTGTTTATTTATATCAAGCCCTCAAAAATAAAACTTGGTATAATAAGTGACTCCATTGAGAAATATACTTTTTTTAATGTTTATATTAGTTTATTTTTTCATTTCATTATTTATTTGACATTTAAAAATAACATAAGAATTAAGTTATAAAAATAAAAGATATTATTTTTCAGTTTGAAAACCGATAACCAGATCTACAAATGTGCCATTTTACATGGATTTGTACCTTGATATTACAACACTCTAGAAACATAATTATTTTGCTCACAAAATATTGAAATCACTTTTTTGGAAAGGCAGGATGTCCTTTTTTATAAAAACCAAGTAAATATATATTATTTATGGACAAAGCATCAAATTTAGGAGAAATAATGTAGAAGCATCACCTATTTCACCTTTGTTCATAATGTTTTGTTTGCATTCAATTTTGAACACTTTGTCTTTGTCACATGCTACAAAAATGGTATTGCCAGAAAGAGAAAAGAATATAGTTTCTTATAAAGCCGAATACTTACTTGTTGTCATACAGAATATTTTTGTAAATTATGGTCAAATTTACGTTTCCTTTTGAGACGTTTTCTATCTTTTTGTGTATGTGTGCATATTTTATTCGGTCACTTGTATGCTTAGGGACGGATCCGGACCGGTATGAAGAATCGCCGTGTGCTTTGTGACAGATCCATCCCATGATACAGTATAATACATTTTTTCGAAAAAATATTTCCCCATCTAACTATACTAGTTAGTATATCGGCTTTATTACGAAAAACGGACTAATATTGTTACTTGCATTTAGTTGTGGTACTAAATCTGATAATAAACTATTGTATCAAAGTTAGTCTATGTTTCTTAATAAGTAACCAAAGTTTATTTAGCAAACAGGAAAATGAATTTACCATAAATGAAAAATTCAATTTTAAATATTAATCAACGTTTATTATATATTATCAATATATATTAAAATCATAACTTTGGTCATAAATTAAATACAAAAAAAAAACAAAAATATTAGTTCCAAATAAAAAAAACTCTCCCGTAGGGAAGAAATTGCGTAGCCTATATGGTGACCTCAAATCCACTAGCTCGATGCCTGAAAAAAATTATAAATAAATAAAAATATAATCAGTAAAAAGATACCTAAACTCAGAGGGCTTTTAAACAGTAATCCTATTACTTTCAAATAAAAAAAATATAACGAAAAAAAATTGGACAAAAAAAAGCACTCTGTATCAAAAAAGGTACCTAAACTCCAAAAATAATTCAAAAGAAAATCCTATTACTTTCAAATAAATAACAATATGATGAAAAAACATTGACAAAAAAATACACGCTGTATTAGCAGATACACTGCATAACGGATTTCGTGTTTGTACGATAGCGGACGCCATTTTACTTTGCATGTGTGTGCGTGTTTTGAGTACTACAAGTTAGAAATTTTGCTTGTACTAGATTTTGAAGAATATATTGTGCAGGAACAATGTCAAAATCAGATTAACAATAAAATTATCTTAAAAAAACACAAATTACTTATAAACGCTATGTACGGAATATTTTCAAAATAGTAAATAGTAAAGAAAAAAAAAATGCCGAAACGTCGAAATAATTTTAAAATTAACTAAAATATACGCGATAATATCCGGTAAAAAGTGTTTTATTTATAGTAAAGTCAATATGCTAACTTCTCTAACAGTTTCTAATTTTCAAAAATTTTACAAATTTACGAGCAGTTCACTTATTCTATTTAGAGGAGTACATTCTAATTACAATAAATTATAATACAACATAACATTTACATACCTATTTCCTGATTTTACACAACTTTTTACTCAAAACAATGCACTTTGGTCGCAACACTCCATAACGAAGAACGTGCAACTTTGAATGAGCTCTACATATGAATAAATGGGTACTGAGAATTAACGATTGATGTACATGGTAGATTGACTCAATCAGATTGTATTCCAAAGCAATTCCTACTCTATTTCGTCGATTAACAGTTCAAAATTAAAGAAATAGTAAAACATTTTTTCTTGGGACGGATATGGTACAAGGCATAAGAAAGGTTAATGATACTTAGAGCTATATAAATTGTTTATAAAATTTATTTGAATATAAAATGCAAATACTTTGTTTTTGTGTTTCAAAAACAAATAGTGTTTTATTTTGTACTTTAAATATTAAATGCAAAATACATATTTCCAAAATACTTTTCTAAAATAAAATACTTTGTAGTTTTGAGCATTTTTTAGTTTATTAGTAAAGTGGCAATTTAAGTAGGTATAAAGGTATCAACTAACAAAATTGACTTTATTGACTGAAAATTATTATTTTCATAAAATACCTAGTTAGAAATGTAATAATTTATGCTACAACAATTTAAAGTATAGAAAAAAATATATAATTTGAGGGATAAATGGAAAATTTCTTTGGAAAAGTAATAGATTTTTTATATAATATAGAATTTTGAAATATATGAGTGCATTTATTTAGCAGATTCATTAATTTTTTTAAAATCTTGGGTGATGTCTAAGGAACAAAATATAAATAATAATTATGATAAAAAATGTGCTCATAGTAAAATAAGACTTGATTTATGCCTGAGCTTATTTTGTGATTATTAGTGAAGATTATTGTCATATATTATGAGTGCATTACTATACACTACCATGTTTATTTGAAGATCAATGAATTATATTTGCACTACTTATAATACCCATGCTATATAAAAAAACATTGTTTATAGAGCTGCTGTTTTCTAGAGCTTATACTTTACTTAACAGATTGTAATAAACTAAATGGTGTGGAGGCACTGTCAGGTATCTTCCTACTGCACTGTCTCATAATCATGGGACCATTTAAAAAAGCCTTTCTAGCCATGCAGAGTAGGCAGGCAAGTAGGTTTTTAAGAAAACCATCTTTGCTGTTGGGTATCCCAAGACAACTTCTTGACCCTTAGACAAGTGGCTTCGACAATAGGATAGAAAAGTGTTGAAAAGTTTAGTTGTAAGATTAAGTCAATACATTTGGCATTCTTTCCACTTTTCTATTCTACTGTCAAAAGCCACTTATCTAAAGATAACAGAAAAAGCTGGTCATCTTAAAATATAATACCTGTCTGCCTTTTCAGTTCAGTGCAGTGAGAAAAAAATAATAATTTTTTATAACATTTAATTATATATCAAAAGTACTTTGCATTTTGATTATAAAATTTCTCCTTATGGTAAAAAATAACTCAAAAGTGTATTTTATATAGATTCTTCCCGCTTCGTACACTATTTTGATGTTCATAACATAGATATTAATATACATAAATGTTGGCATTCAAGATCTGTGAGTGTTGAGAGTGTGTTGGATATGTCCTAGAAGGTATTTAAAATAAAATACAAAATGTTTTTGTAAAAGAGGTATTTAAATACAAAATGGAATTAGGTATATTGCATTTCAAATCCTAGTATTATAAAAATGTAAATCTCTAATGATACCTTATTGTTTATGGACGTTTTTAAATTATCTCATTTTAAGATTTAAAAGTTATAACATTAGTCTTTTCCATGGTTAACTTTTTATTCTTTTATTACCTTAAATCTCAAAAAAACTTAACAGTATTAGACTGAGATTGGTTAATTTGCATAGGTGTGTATAGTAATACTCACTCAGAATCCAGAGGATAAATTAACTGCTAGGTAGTAGGGGTTATAATTAATAGTATAGACTAGGATTTCTACATTGTTTCACTGATCCCATTAAAATTTTTGGTAAAATATGTTACTTTCATATTTATAAATTGAATGTTGATTAAATAATTTTGTGTTACAGGCAACAACAGACAAAACCTACCACAGAATACATATGCAAATTCATTCAGATGTCAGCCCATATCAATGTACACAATGTCCAAACACATTCAAAACTAAAAAGTATTTGGGAGTACATGTAAGGAGAATGCATACAGACTCCAAAAAGTTGATATGTGATTTTTGTGGGAAAAAGTTTTTGTTTCGGGGTAAATTGCATGACCATAGGATGATACACACAGGTAATATATTTTTTTATGTATTATTTAGTACGTTAAAGCATGTTGTGTGGTTAAACTTTTTAATGATTCTAATGTGATGAAGCCTATTGTGCAATTACACGATGTGTTCAATAATTTTTGTAGTAAAAACTTTGGGATAAAAGTTCAAATAATTAATATATAAAATATTTTTCTCAAAATTTCAATCATCAAGATCAGGTGGAATCTATGGTATAAATTTACCTGAACATTCTTAATGCGTAACGTTAGGTTCAAATAAAACCTTTGTATAATAATACATATAATGAGCTTTGAATTAAATTATTACGTTAGTATATAAGTAACTCGTGAACGGGTGCCGTTTGAGGGTGTTCGTTTGGATACTTGGGGGAGGGAGACTTGCCAAGCTAACAGATGCAGATAAGAATATCTTTGTATAGACATAAAATGACTGTAAATTTATTTTGAAAAAAATGTATTTACCCGGGAAATTTCTTGTCAGTTCTTCTTTACGAAGGTTTTTTCGAACTGGTGGTCATGTTTTATTTGATATCAATAATAACAAGAATTGTCAATGTTGAGAAATAAATATTTCATTTCATTTCATATATTTGGATAGCAAGTTAATAATTTAGATTTATAATAGACACCAAGTCCTATAGAGAAGTTTCTCGTAAGTTTTTTCAAAACTTTTTTATAGCTAAATGATCCATCTGATGCAAAGTGGCATGCGTGTCCGTGGACATCATAAGTCGCAGATGTCGTACATTCTTTAATTTTTTATTGATTGATTACAGTTCAGTAGGAAAAACTGCAGTAAGACCTCAGACGAGATCTTAACGAAAATAACTTTAATTTTTGTACCTACTTTACAATGTTGTGTGTCAAAATAGAAGTTTAAAAATCGAAAATAAATTTAATACGTGTTCTTTATGAATTTCAGGTGAAAAACCGTTGAAATGTGAAGTGTGTGGCAAGGGGTTTCGTGTCAGCTACACTTTGAAAACTCACATGCTTATACATACCAGTAAGTATTATCGAAGCTGTGATTAAAGTCAAGTAGGTAGTAGGCGACATACGAACCTCATAAATCTTAACCCTTCGCTTGATTTGACTTGACGTTGTAACCATCCAACTGTCACTACGAGAAAACAACCTAGGCAATACCACACGACTTGCGTCCTGCTCGCGCGCCACGTCATTGCATCATTTCGTCTCTTTCTATGTTTGTGTGTGTGTTTCTTGAGTTTTTGTGAGCACTGGATCCATTGCTCTTCCGATACTCTTATTTAATGAGAGTATTGTAGGTTTCATTTGGGCTGATCCAGTTAATGTTATGGACACTTCTCATGGCAAATATGGTTATAAAAACAATAAGATGTATTTGAAAGTATTTAATGCACCTAAAATTTTTTACAATATTAGAAAAACGTTTAAATAGTAATATTAATCCCAGACAAACACACCAACTGTACGGCCCCAGAGCTTGTGTCATGGATGACCACACAGAATAAACATACATATATAAATACCAACAACCATTTGTGTTCAGCACGCAAATGAATGAATTATGGTATGGTGTAGCTGTAACTTGTAGATTGTCGGTGGAGTGGGCGGCAGTGGTGTCACACTCCCCCCACGCCCGCACCCCTCGGGTCGCTGCTAGTGGTGGCGTCCTCGGTTGTGCCCGCGCCTCGCTCATGTTTTTGTAACACCAAAACATTGTTTGAAACTGGTTCTGTGGAAGTTCATTAATTACACATCGACAGATTTATTTTACATTGTAGATGAAACAAATATTTTTTTCCACATTAGCTATAAAAAGCCGTAAAATTAACAGTACATTTCTATATCCAATATTTAAGTGTGTTTCAGTTTTGGTTCAAACTGCATTTACTACACCTGCGTGATAAGTTGAGACTCGGGTCGAATGCCACTTGCACACACTTCCTCAGATGGCACCCGCATTGTACAGTAGGCAACGCCATTTTTAAATAATGAAAAACGAAGACTTACTCGCGCGCGAAGTCGGAAGCTAGTTGTATATTTTTGTGCACTGTACAAACATGCGACTGTGACGTCACCGCGCTCAGGCCTCAACTTGTCGCGCACGGATAGTACTCTCCGTGTAAGAGAAGCTATCTATATAGATGTTACAGCCAGCGGTTAGTAATATGTATGTCGATGAATGTTTGGGACAATGCCGTTCGAGTTTTGGCAAGACGAGCCGAATGAGCTGTACGAAGCCCAAGGTTCTACTACTTCAACTACCCGATCGGTACTGGCCGATTATGTGTAGTACTTGATACAGGCCGGCTTCGCCGATCAACAAATTCTGCCGACCCGACTTCATTCATTTACTGTACAAATGTAGACTCAATCTGGTTTATTTCTCTAGAAATATATACAACGTTACGTAATTGGACGTATATCCATGAAAAGAATCCAACCCACATTTTTGTCCAAAATCACTTAAGTATAACAAAAAACGCCCTTATATCATAAACTGTCATATCACAAAAACAGCTGTAAAAATATATAAAGGGATAGTTTTTTTATCTACACAGGGTACCATCCCACTTCAACACGCTCCAAGCTACATGGATTATTATAAAACAAACGAATAAAACAAGAAAAAATCAAAATTCTTATCTGAAACATTCCAAGCCACCGGGATCCTTACAGCGAAATACATTGTCTATGCTTAATCTTACCAGTCCTAAGTTTAAAAGTCTTTTTAATGGAAACACGTCCAGTAGTAAATTGAAATATTCTTCATTTTTTATTTTCAGATGAAAAACCGTTCGCTTGCTCGTTCTGCCCGTACAGCTGCCGCGACAGCTCCACTCTGCGGAAGCATCAGCGACGGCACATGGACACGGAAAAGCTGTACCAATGTCGAAACTGCCATAAGTTGTGAGTTCAAAATATTTTGAAAGCACTACACGCTGCTGTTCGGTATTCGCGGTTTGTTCTCGCCTTTACTTGCTTATATTCGTGTTGTCCGAATAACAACAAACCATCTACACATCCGGTGTTGGTGTATTTGCACGTTCGCCTCGTTCGTAAGAAAAAGCGGGTAACAATGTAAACACGACCAAGTGGTGTTGTAGTAAGTAGCCCTGCGTCGTACGCTGAAAGGCCCAGGTTCGAGTCCTGCCCGGGGCATTCATTTGTGTGATGAACATAAATGTTTGTTCTCGGATCACGGTTGTTTATATTTATATATGTATGTTTATTCTGGGTTCCCCCCCCCCTTTTCGCTGTATGGACATCCATAACACAAGCTCTGCTTACTTTGGGGCCGTACAGTTGGTGTGTTTGTCTGGGGATTTATTATTTTTATTATTTAAAAAGGCAAAGATAATTTTTTTTAAATTTATCTGTAAACGTAGGCTATAAATATCCCATATGAACAGGTCGATACTACTGTGAATTTTCTGTTTGGCAGCTGTTCGATTGGGGAATGTTCTAGCCATCCTTGACGGACTGTAAAACCTATGCATGTTTTTTCCCGCCAATAATTCTGTGCCTCCTGTGAAAGATGATACAAGTCGAAAATCGTCATTTTATAGGAGACTGAAAATAAAGTTTAAAAATTTCTATTTCGTGAACCAAAAAAACAAGAATCGACCCGAGCACTTCTTTTTATAGATTAAAATAAGGTCTTTAAAACTGCGTTCGATTTTTTTTTGTAAATATGATAAGTTCAGAAAAAATCACGAAAAAATATGTGAGTTGTACCTACTGATATATCCAATACGAGAAGAAAAAATGTGTTAAAAGATACATGTACAATTATATCATGGGGCACCTCAGAACACATTTTTTTTGACTAAGTGAAAACTGATATACATGAACTTTGAAAATCCTATAATTCAGCGGTATATGTTCCTAGCATAATGTTGCTCGAACTAAAGTAGAAAGTAAAACTTCGAAAATTAAATTTATCGACTTGGTACTCGGTTACAGTTTAAATTTCCCTAATTTATATCAGTTGGCAAAAATCCAAGCCGTGTAAAAAAATATGTTAAAAGATACAAGTCAAGTTGTACCCCTTGCTTATAGCCATGTTTTTGTGTAAATAAATACAAATTTTATAAAAATAATCAACTTTTATTAAACTTCTTCAAATTGTATAATTAACTCACATTTAAGGCACTTATTCATCACAATTCTTAACAACGGTAGGAGATCTTTGAATCGTAAATATTTTAATATAAGAATGAAGCTTAGCTTCCATTTAAAGGAACGTGTAGTTTCACAATACTTAAGTACAAGTTCGTTACTTAAAAACAATGAAATGGCACGATTAAGTATAACAGGTAAGTATCACAATTAGAATTGTTAACTTATTTAGTGCAAAAAATCTAACTTACTTTGTCACTATCACTAGCATTGTCTGAATAAAATAAAAAAAAAACATAATTTCTGAAATCACAAAAAAGATTAAACTTACACAGTGAGCTTTAGGTATACAAAATAATCTTACTGTATATTATGATATATAGAGATCAAAAACGTACCTAAGTACTAATAATAAATTAAGAATTAACTTAAAAAAATATGTTGACTTGTAGTAAAGACTAAACTACGTTTAATGTAAAGTTATAAAAATAGCAGTCGCATTGTTAATCAGTTGCAAACCTATGTTAGAACTCCTCATCAGAGTCATCATCAAGGTTTGGAGGAGTGTCTTTGACATCATTCTTGCAGCTCAGACTTCTATAGAACTCGTGAGCACTCTCATGAATAAAGCACAGCAAACTCAATATATCCTTTTTCTTTTCTGTTGAAATTGCAATCTTGGAGGAGTTGGCTTTAGGCACCATATTTATTGTAATCATATCGTAACATTTTCCGCGTTTAGAACAATCCATTGTAAGGTAATTAGCATCCATGAATTCTTTTTTGTACATAAAACGGGAAACGTTTTCTTTTGTGTACAAAAAAGAACGAACTTCGACCCACAGAAATTTTTCATTGGCTGTGTTTGTTTTTCGTAGAGTAAGACTTTGTTTCAGAAAATTGTTGAAATCATAAAACTTATTGTAAGTCATCTCAATCACCGTAAACTTTGCTGTTTTGTTCGAGGCTGTGCGCACTAGTTGGTACCAATCTCTGGGTAGGTGAATATCCATTTTGGTGTGTTTCTTTTTACGCTCAATCAACGCATGGTCGGTGTCGGCCTCCATATGTGTATGGCCAGGCAAGGGAAATTTATGTTCAATGGAATGTAATTGTGGAGATATTTTAGCAACCAACATCAACATAGTTGTGACAATAGAATTTTTATTTTGTCCAGGACAACTATCTGAGTACATGATTAGCTTCTTGGCCTTCGGATTTAATATCGGCAATTGATTAATGATAAAATCATGTAAGCATGTAGCTACCTCGTTAGCTCCTCTATTACTTTCACACTCTGGCCACATGTAACAAAAAGCTTTGTTTGTATTTAAGTCGTGTATAGTAAAATTGTATGTCCAGAGCTGTCTTTTATAAAATGCCACATTTGTTTGTAAGAACGGGGTGGGCAAACATTGTTGTAAATCAAATGTTATCACCATAACATCTTCGCATGTCTGAGCCAGTTCTTTATCTTTCTTTTTTTCTTCATAAGCAGCCTTAAATGCTTCTTGGTGCTTTTTGAGTTTATTTTTTAGATTTATAACCTCGCCTCCTGATGCATAGCTCAGCTCCATATTTAAGCGATCACAGGTCGAACAAGTATCCACCGATGGTTTTTTAAAGGACAAATTCATGGTATCGAATACTTTTTGGAAAATGGTTTTGCTAACAGGCGTATCAGTCTTTAGTTTGTATAAATTGTAAAGAACTTGTAAGTTCAGCTCAGAATTCAAAAATTTCTTGGTGGTTTTCTTACGGCCATAGTGGCTTTCTGTGCAAGGAAAACAGGCAATATGAGCTTTCACTTCTTCTAGCTTCGAATCAGGAATTGACTTACCGATTTTACGTTTACGTGGTGGAAGGTGACCGCCATTGTCCCGTAGTTTCTCGCAAACTGTTTGAAGGAATTTGTGACTTTCGTCAAAAGTCTTCAAGAAACATCCTTTGCAAAGCGGATGCTTTTTATGATCAGGACTATGAATGACATAACGAAAGCTGACCTTTCGTTTTTTCTTTGGAGAGGATTTGAACGATTTCTTCTGGCATACTACAATACATTTAGCAATGTAATCGGACCTTTTTTCATAACTACCTAGACTCCAATAAGTTTCGAAAATGTTTTTTCTTAGCTGCAATGACAACCTTTCCTTGCATTTTTGGCGACAGTGTCCGAGTTCACGTAATTCACGCCTGTTTTTTATTTTCCCTGTTTTAGTTGCATATTCCAAACCAGTGTTGCGAAATAGTTTTCTCTTGATTCTTTCTTCCCTTCTTTCTTTCATACTTTTTCTCGGTTTTCTCTTTTTTCCGTCACTGTTCATACCGTTACGTTCCCAGAAAGAGCACTCAGGAGTATTCTCTGATGCATTGGTATTAACTGTCTGATGTTCTGGCGATGGAGTTTCAGGAACGGTAACTACAGTTGCAATTCTGTTTCTTTTGACCGGCCTTCTATCAACGTCAGTGGAAGAGGAAGATTCATCGGTATCGCATATGTAATCATCGCTGCTAGACGATCCAAAATCACCATCGTCGGATGAATCTGAAACAATCAGGTCTTCAAGTAGGTTTTTGGAGATATGCTCATTTGTTTGGACAGATACTCGACTCTGCTGTACGTCAAGAGCAGTGACTGGACATTGTATGTGCTTTTCTTCATGTGAGTCTTCGATTGTGCTTCTCTCATTGGATCTGGCTACATCTACATAGGTATGTTCGTTGGTTTGGTTAATATCCACTTCAACGTTATCTTGAGACGTCACGTTTGCCGTATGACAAGTAGCTAAATCCATAATTTTGGCAATTCGGGATTTTGAAAACGATACCTGAAACTAAAATAATATGATTTATGTGTTGTGGTAAGTACTAGATCAATCAACTCAATCTAGTATTATGTAAGAAAAGTTGGATGTAGATAATAATAGTGTAGTTAATAGTTTGGTAGATACTATAACTACAGATTTTTTTTGTTAGCTCAGGGAGTAGGAGTAGGTAAAAGCAAAAATAAGATACCTACTTAAAACTACCATAACACGGCATTAACAAACAATAAAAAAACTAGACTCCCAATCGCGTTCAAAAAGTGTCCGCGGCAAAAAGCGGCCCACACGATTTTTAAACAGAGTTTTATAACGGTACTTACAACCGATATTGTACTTTATTGCTATTATTGATAAATTATTGAACTCCGCTCGGACATATTTTAATTAACTTTTCTTAGTGATTATGCGTCTTGTTCTTTTACTGTATGTCAATGTAGCATGGATGCACATGGTATTTATAAATCAAATGCAAAAATGGGGAAACAAATCGATGCTTTGACTGTGACTGTACTTCTGCATAACAATATTCCGTGTTAAGTGACATTCGTCAGTACAATTAAGTATTTTCTTTGTTTCGTTATTTCGTGTAAAATGATACAACTATCAACTTACGCAACGATCCATAGTAAATTCTGACGCAAGCGCACCTTGTCATAGCCGCAGCGATACTGAGTGGAGGGAGTAGGTCCCGCACACCCGTCCCGCGTCACTTCATCCCAGCGCACCTCCGCTTACTGCCGTCACCGTTTTAATGCTCGAACTTGTATCACTTTGCACATTTATAATTTGTTAAAAATATTGCAGGTATAGTATGAATTTAAGATACAATTCAATTTATATCCTTTATACTCAAAAAAGTTATTTGTGTAAAGTGATACTTCTCGACATATGTCACTAATCACAAAAAAATACAGAAAATTGACTTCGGATTGGCAGGTACATGTTGACTTGTACCCTGGTCCGCTTTTAAAAAAGTTTGGTCAAAGTGATTTTAATCTAATTATATTAATATTCACAAAATAAATACCGAAAAATTATATGTGAAACTAAATTCATTTCCGCTTATACCACGAAGCACTAAAATTTGCTTTTAGAGCAATCACAAAAAGGGGTTATAAGTCAACATATATCGATATGCACCTTTTTTTGGGTGAAATAATGCTAATTGTATCACTTTGCACAAAATTATCTCCAAAACTATGGCAGAGAGAAGAACGTGAGTTAGACCAAAAAAATTGTATTTTTTTCCCGATTATTCCTATATGAAAAACGCAAAAAGGGTACAAGTCGACTTGTATCACCTTTCACAGGAGGCACAGAATTCTTTTAGCGCTGTCACAGCCGTCATACTGACATAATTATTCGTATATGTTATTACACTATTTGCGCTATATATAGCATGGTGTGGGTGGCAATTAAGTAACGTTTCGTTTCACTCTTGAAAGCTGCCGCGATTTACAAGTTATGACTTAGTATTTCAGCTGTACAACATTCGTAATATATTAAACCATTAATAACCGAAGAAAATTTAACTAAACCCAATCAGAATGTTCTACAAATAAAATCTAATTGCAAGAAAAATTAAGCTAAGTTTAATGCGTATAACGTAACGCCATAGACGTATCATGTGGCACTGACAGATGTCAACGTCATACTGGCAACTGTCACCCGCACCATGCTACAGCGCGAATAGTATAATGGATTATAATGCTATTTATTTAGTCCTGATGATGTATTGCCGATCGCAGAAGTAAAGGTGGAATTTGTGCCAGTAATTAGACTTGCTGTTCTTTCCCTTCATCGGGAACACAACCACGTGATTATTACAGCGGTTCAAATAGGAAGGAATGCAGTAGCGCCGCAGAGAAACCCTTCTACCGCTAAAATACATAAGGGTGGATAAGTTTACAAATAACTTGTTACATAAATAAATAATGACCTTCTATGAAGTCATTAAAACTCAGTTTATTTTGCGGCAGACTGAAATCGAAGGCGAAATTGAAGCTGCACATTGCGGAACAGCACCTGGGCCTCGACGTGCGCGTGTACCAATGCGACTTCTGCGGAAAGTCGTACAAAGTTAAATCCGTGCTCGCCAAGCACATCGTAAGTATTACGTTCAGGGCTGATCGTCGGAAATAATTGTAATTCTAACTCAACGCCAATCCGAGCCCAAAGATAATTTAAAAACCACAAATTACTCCCTTCTCTTGAAATCAATTTAGTTCACGGTTGCAGCGTTGCGAGTGAAGCTGGCTACGATTGAACGATCAACTAACAATGCACACACAATATTACCATAACTGACAGCTGTCAAAACTAACTCAAGAGTAGCCTTTTGTTATTGGGTTAGCCGATGCCGATTTCAATCTCATTTAGTTCCACTTAATGGCCGTAATTAATATGTAATAAGACAATTGGCGCTAGTATCGCATCCAAGACTACGAAATATCAGAATTGGATTGCCGATCCAATTGTTTTCAAGAGTAGGCCTGCTGATCACTTTTATCACATCAAATCATTTATTGCAACATAATATGGTGTACAATATTGTGTTATACATAAAAAAAGTTCTACATATTAATGCTGTACAACAGCATGCAATTAATGTTTACAGTTACAATATTTATATTACTGAATATACTACCATTTAATATTTAAGAAAGTCATCAACAGAGTAAAAACACTTCTCTTTCAACCATTTTGACAGATCTCACTTATATTTAGTTTTCTGTACACATTGGATTTCTTTGGGTAACGCATTGTATATTTTTATGCACATCACATAGCACTGCCTATGATATATCTCTAGATGTGGCATATCATTATAAACCAACCTCTGTTAGTAGAATGACTCATAGAAATTGACGTAATTTACATGGAAAGTCTTGTCAAGTGTCAAAATTATGCTACTGGCATTGAACGGCGAGCCCTAAGGGTAACTAACGTGGCCATTTACTTTTTTACTCATAACGGGACATCTTATTTTATCGAAATCCACTCAAATATTTTTGCGTCAAACTATTTTTAATTTTATATTCATACTTTTTTTAAATAATTGTTTTCAGCAAATGATGCATTGTAGCCAAAGGCCGCCCCCACCGAAAGAACCGTCCGATATTGATGAGGACGATGAATTCAAACCCAAAAAGGTAAAAATATAAGTAGTTTACGAAATCCTACTTTTGATTTTTGGTGTGTGTTTTCATATTAGTTAGAAATATATTTTTTCTACATATTACTTGTAATTTTTATTTTTATTTATTTATCATTTATTCACAAATATTGGACGGCCTGTTTGGTGTTGAGGTAACTAGCCTTGCCTTCCATGCCAGAGGTCCCGGGTTCGAATCCTGGTAGGGGCAGATATTTTATAATATTTGCTTTCTAGTCATGGATGTGTATGTATGTTTATTTAAGTTTATTTGTAATATTTATATTAAAAAAAATATTTATGTGTCTTTATATATTAGGTCTTTACCTAGGAAATTGCCGTTTTTCACGAAATAAATGAAGCGTAATTTTTTTTTATATTTTTTATTTCTATTAATCAAAATAATCACCCATGCAATCAATGCATCTTTGCCAACGCATTGGTAGCTTATTGATGCCTTTCTTGAAGAAATCAGCTGGACGGGAGGCAACAAATTCTTCTAAGGCACTTTGTACTGCCTTTCGGGTATTGGAATTTTTTCCCGCCAAGAAGTTATCCAAATTCTGGAAAAAGTAGAAGTCTGTAGGCGCAAGGTCTGGTGAGTACGGCGGATGACGGAGAACTTCCAACCCCAACTCTTGTAGCTTGGAGACCGTCTGCTGTGCAGTATGCGGTCGCGCGTTGTCGTGCAGGAGCAGTGGAGCCGAACGATTGACCAAAGCTGGTTGGAGACGTGTGAGCTTCTCCATCATTGTGTTCA